>OX276384.1:4573333-5224166 GCA_946251855.1 Alsophila aescularia | reverse complement strand
ATTGTGAGCTCCAGAATTTATTTTTTTCCAACAATGTGCCTAATTTTTATTAAAGAATGTAATTTCTGGGAGTTGCAGCTACTTTTGTGATATTTTTTTTTCCCTCATCTTCTTTTCAATTTACTTAGTCTTAATATAGATACCTTTTTAACATTAAATTGAATGTTCTAAGCAAGATCTTTACAACTACACCCAAATCAATACTCTGCCCTATCTCAATCTAAATCAGGATTTATACTGAATTAAAAATTAAAGATCACAAAAAATAACAATTTTGCTGATTTTACTCTGTGCAGCCTGCCTCCTCCCCCTCCGGTTGTTAATAAAAATTAAATATTACATCATCGAGCTGATTATATAAGCTAAAAAATAACACCAAAATTAGATCTCTGGAGCATATAGTTATAGAGTTATAAAAGCGAGACGATATAACCCTATTCGTAACGGTCCCTTTTTAGTTCTTCTTCTTTTTTTATTGGATGGCTTCTGCGGAGGCACTGGCCTACTAGCAATTTCGCCAATGTCAAGTGTATAGTTTAAAGTAATGTCACGTCACAGTCAATTATTGTCAAAGTCACGAATCAGTAAAATGGTGGACATTTACTGAAACTTCCGAGGGAGATTTGGAAAAATCACAAAATGCCATTTATTTCTGCGTTTGATTCTTTTGCCCGCACTCGTGCACGTTAACGAACACCTAATGGTTAATATTCCACCAATATTACACATTAACACTCGAAGATACACAAGATTGAGAATAAAATCTAACTCTACATCACAACATTTTGATTTTTTTCAAAAAACCCTCCCCTTTTTAGTTATGGTACCCGTATGTATCGCAGTGATTTGTTGACGTTTCACGTCAATACACATTTATGCCGTTGCGTCGTGACATAAAAACATGAGACGCCATACAATCCCAACATTAAGATCACAGTGGATTAAAGTGATTCTGAGTACAACGCCATCTGCTATACCCCTAAAACCCGTTTTTTTAACTCAACTCTTTTAAAATATAATATGAAAAACATAATTAATTGAGTTCAACCGAAAATATAAACGGTCAAGCACAACATAACTTTAAATAATGGTTCCGCGTGCAAGCGTAAACTTTTTGCACTAACCGGTTTGAAGAAATGCTCAAACACCAATTCGTTTCGAAGACACGCGATCTTTCATTTATAAATCCAAATTGAGTTGTGAAAAAGCTTGTAGGTGTAGGTATGTTCGGTGCATCTTTTTTTATACCAAAACGTTGTCTGTTTGTTTGTTTGGGGAGTTTTAACGCGATAATGTCTGGACGGATTTTGATGAAACTATGTAAATAGGTACTGTGCAATATAGAAACCAACATAGAATACTATTAATCTCGGAAAATTATAAGTTTTCACGGAAAAACTGGAAAATCTTGATTACTCGCTGTAAGGAACGGTTGCCATGGAAACGAAATAATAATAAGTCTGTCAACAAAACATCAAGAGCATTAGTGCTATACTTTTTTGTATAAGAACATAGGAGGTTTTTTTCGCGATAAACTATACTCCGCTCGAAAGCTAGAATTTAATATTAATAATTTATAGGAGAGATGGCCGAGAGGTATAGGTACTAGTGGACGTTCGAATCCAACAATACCGCGGGGTTAGGTCCTTGGCTCCGCACCAATGTATGTTCTAAGATATTGGAAGTGCGGATTTTCATCGCTCCGTTCTTCGGTGGGCGCGTCAAGCTGTCAGTCCCGGCTGTTATTGATTGATCATGTCAGATGCCTCGGTCAGTCTGACAAACTCAACCGCAAATAACTTAAGTATTTAGTTTTACGGAACCAGACTTCGTACAATGAGTCAAGGAACTCTAAAACCATATCAAATTGAGTAGCAATTAACCGAAGTTATTAAGTCCAGGCCAATACGTGTGTAGCAGTACTTCATTTAAGTGTAGTTACCTAATTACAGTTTTTATTACCTACTTACCAAGAATTGATGTATGCCACTCGAAACATATTAATTGTATTAGTTCGCCAAAGAACTTCAAACTGATGGGTGGTTATGGTATATATTAATTTCTTTGATAACGGTCAACACTGACGTTTTTGGGACAGAAAGTATTATACTTACTACAAAGCAGGATTTGAACTTTCGACCTCTGGAAGGTAGGAATACCAAGAATTGATGTATGCCACTCGAAATTAATTAATTGTATTAGTTCGCCAAAGAACTTCAAACTGATGGGTAGTCACGATATTTTAATTTTCTGGTAACGGTCAAAACTAACGGGACAGGAAGAATTCTACCACGTAGCAGGATTTGAACCTTCGACCTCCGGAAGTTAGGAATGACAGACAGAATGCTGTTCCATCGTAGTCCAATTATTTGATGGGACGCTTTACACATGTAACTTTCTTCTTCTTTCTTTAGACATGTAACTTTCTATTGATAAGTTACATGTCTAAAGAACTTAGTTCTTTTGAAAGAATAAATACGAATATATACCTAAGTAATTGAAAAAAAAAACTAGGAACCCTGATAAATACTATACGAATTACTATTACAAATGCTTTTTGGTATCACATTTTGTGTGGTTAATTATTCCTCCATCGAGTAATGTGGAAGGGTCAACGAAAGGACCCCTTTCCTTTCGTTTTTACACTTTGGAGACACGGTGATATGACATGTATTTGACTTTTTTTGCAAGACTAAAAAAGAAGTCTAATGTTATCAGGGTTCATGTATGTATATATATTTATGTATGTGAGTTCCACAATAACTATTAGGTAAATGCTTGAACAGATTTGGATGTAAAGGATATCGTTAGAATCCTTAAATGATCCCGAGTAACACAGGCTTTTTGTTTTGGAAAAGTAACCTTTTTTGGCCGGCTGTCGTGTTTTTTCTCTTACTTTGATGATGTACTTGTTATAATTATCCTTTGTCGTTTAATTAACTTTGTCGTTTAAGTTATTTAATTACTATTTGTGTTTTTCCTTCGTCAGAGATTCTGTTACTTTTTCAAATTGCATCCGATAAAAACCCTCTTAAAATATCTCCGAGTACCGTTATGTACCAGGAAACCAGTAACGTAAGGAGGCGCCAATTAAGCGCAAACACGAATCGTTTTTTTATTTCGGTTCGAGATGTATGGTTACGGTTTTTGAAACTTGGATAATTTTTAATTGTCAAGATAACAAATGTTGCATGTTACAAAATAATCGAAGGAACAATCTTGAATCGGATTTTATTTTCTTTTGTATATTATTATTTTCGTTAGAGAATATCACAAGCGAATGTATTACGTTAAAATGTTGTTACTATAATTTAGTTGCTTTAATTATTTTAACTGCTAAGTCACAACATTTCTTAGAAAGAAAAAATAAAACAAGCTGCACCCAGCTATGATAGCCTGGTAATTTTTCTACGATTAAAGTATCCTATTTGATGAGTCTGTGTTAGTATACCTACATCATCAAATACGAGTTTTGACGAGAAACGTCTTTAAAATCACTCCGATATATACAGGGTAACATGACTAAAAAAGGACCGTCACGAAAAGGGTTACGTCGTCTCGCTTTTATAACTCTGGAACTATAAGCTCCAGAGATCATAATTTGGTGTAATTTTTAGCTTATATGGTCAGGTTGATGATGTTATCATTTAATTTTATTTAAAAGATTGGGGGAGAGGCAAGACGTACAGAAAAAAAACAGCAATATTGATGTTTTTGTGATCTTTATAACTCGGTATAACTCGCGATTTAGACCCCTAGTAGCCTAGCCTAGTAGCGTATTCATTCGGGTGTTATTGTAAAGATCCCGTTGAGAACATTCGATTTAACAACGTTTGTAAAAAGTCTACGTAAGACTAAGTATATTTTAAAAAACGGGTGGAAAGAATGAAATCACAAAAGTGGTTGCAGCGCCAGGAAAATCCGTACTCAAATAAAGTTTGGCACATTTTTGGAAAGAATAAGATCTGGTACTTACTACCGTATCCTAAACTCTAGCACAGAGCGAACGAGAGGGTTCCAGGACCAGATTAAATTGTATGTGGCGTAGATATTTCACAACAAACAAACGGCCGCACGCCCCTACACATACCCACCCGGTTTTTCAATCGATTGCTCGCCTGCTTCTCGTCAAATTAAAATGCAAAATATAACAGATTTGAAGTCAAATCCTTCATACTGTCCAGTTTATCGTGATACGAAAACAGACATACCAACAGACTACCACCATTTACTTAATGTCATGCTTATTATTTTTGAGTAGATAGTATAGTCTCATTAATCATATATTTAGTTATCGTTTACTTAACAAACGTTTTTGTTGAAAGAATATAAAAAAAAAAATAGGTTTGTTATTATTTCACATAGATCTTAAGTGGGTCTTAATGAAAGCTATATTGACTCTAATAACCACTTTAAAACCAATAGGAAACTCGACGGCAAATTTATTCTCAAACCGGAAACGAAACAATAACACCCAGCTCTGCGCGCACTAAAAACAAAAAAAAGTAGCACATAAAATAAAGCAGCACTAACCCATTATTAATAAACTAAAGAACATCAAATAGCTGCCATATTAACGGTTAAATACACGCGCCGATAGATCTTAGATCAATAGAGCATCGATCAATGTATGTAGTTCATCGATCATTATAGATCATCGCATCGATCTCTGTGTACGCCTAGCTGTTTTGGCGCCATTTTATAGCTGTCAGGTTGTCAATGTGTTTTTTTTTTGCACAGAGATTATTTTTTACCTTACTACGGCAAAACAGGAAGAGTTATGTGTTCAATCTAATAACTTGTTTTTTTGTTGTTGTATCAGTTCGTCAGCCTTCATAGAGAGGCTATTTTTAGCCTACTACGGCGAATCAAAGAGAGGGTTATGTGTTCAAACTAAATACTTGGTCTGATTTTGACAACATACATTTTCGAGTTATCAATCAATTTGTCTTCTTCGTAAGAATTTTTACCCGACCGTAGTAGGGCTTTAGTTTTTAAACTTGTTTTTCATTACCTAAGGCGACCTAAATAAATTATTAATTGCAATTAAAATACATTAATTTGGTACCTACACATATGAATTTCTGTGACCAACATGGATATGCAACTATGCAGTTAAGTATAAAACAAAGACTTAAATTAAAAAAAAGAGTTGATGTGCTTCTTATAGTTTTTTTAAAAGCTTTTATTTAACTTCACTTGTATCTATCTATGTATGTATCTATGAGTATGTATGTATTTTGTCTGTCCTGAAATCTTGCAATTCAAATTTCAAGCACTTCCCGATTAGCTACCTGGCTGAAACTTTCAGGGTAGCTCACAAACCGATGACATAAATAAAAAAAAAAGTGAAAAGCCAAAAAGAAAAATGAAAAAAAAACAAAGTTAAGAACGTAAAAATTACAAAGCAACAAAAATTTAATTTAATTTATATTTTAAATTATACTTATTATATTTTAATTGCATTGTCATCGAGTTGTTAGCTACCTTGAAAGTTTCAGCCGGTAAAGAATCGGTAAGTGCTCGAAATTTGAGTTGCAAAATTCCAGGACAGACAGAAACACATAGATAGACACATACATTCAAGTGAAGTTAATTAAAAGCTTTAAAAGGGAGGAAAATTAGAAAACGTTTTTTTTGCAATATTTTTTAATCTACGGAACCCTCTCCACACTAGTTCAACTCGCAATTGCCCGTTTGTTTTTGAAATACCTAGACCTACCTATTGTTATTTTAGTTGTAAGTTTTTTATTTGTGTGTTTCAATAATGAGTTATCTATCTATCTATCTATCTATCTATATATCTATCTATCTATCTATCTATCTATCTATCTATCTATCTATCTATCTGTCTACCCATATCTGTCTACCCATATCTACATAATAAAAAATATATGTTAAATTAAATAATAAGGGCATTTCAAATTTGTTGTAAGTAATGTTCTATGATATTCTAAAGTTACTCAATAGACTATCGCTCTCTGAGATATCTCAGAGCATAAAATATCGTCAAGAATATACAACGCTACGTTTAGTGCAATACATCACGTTAGTAATGGCAGGTGGTGGCAAAATTACCATATTTATAGATTAAATAGACAGATGAATCTAGAATATAATGATTTATCTAGTGTTAAGTTGCTCGATTATACAAGCTGAGTTTTTGATGTGTAAACATCCAATCGCCACGCATGGAGATCGATCGGTTCTGTGATGCGAGCGTTCGTGGTTCGTCGGCTCTTTCCGCCTGAGCTCAGCCATTATTCAAGTTATCAGCCATCACATTTTTTTTATGTGCTTAATGTAGACACTCTAGTTCGGAATTGAACTCCGATACTAAAGATCGCCAGTCGAATGTCTCGTCGCGCTATCCAGACTTATGGTATTAGGCCAAAAAGTTAGTACAGATCAGATGAAGGGTTGCTGATTCACAGTTGACCAATGAGAGCGCGCGGTGCAAAACGGTTGTTCATTGTTTTAGTTATTTTTTATGTTAACACATCTGCTTTTAGCACATTTTATGCTCATTATTTTGTCTAGAATGTATGGAGAAATCCTAATCTATAGCCTAACCTATCTATATATAATATTTTCGCGAAATTTGATTGTGCTGCTTATATTATGACGAACAAAAAGTTGTATGATCTATTTCTAAAGTTGTTGTAACTTCATGAAAATCATCTTATAAATACCTATTTATACAATATGTATTGTACCAGAAAATCAACAGTTTGATTTTCATGAAATTGTAGTATCTAGAATAATATCACTAACAGTTTTTTTTTTTAATTGCGCCCTTGGGTCCTTTTAGCTTTTTCTCTTTGTACTATTAGGATTTTCCCATACTTGTTAAAGAAAAACCACTCAACCTGTATAAGAGTATTATGGACTTAGATCGATGCTTCAAATCGAATCAGGATTTGCATCGTGGAAGTCGTTTCTTCTCGCGGAAAGGCTTAATGTTATTGACTAGGATTTAGCTATTTCCACAGTTGGATGGACATACACTAGAAATATTTTTACCAGATTGCGCAACGCTGAGGCCCGGTAATGTGTTTATTAGCCTATTTATGTATGTGTGTGTGTATTCCTTTGTGGCACTATAATAATATAGACCAAACGCGTGGACTGATTTTGATAATTCATACGTCAATCGTTTTGTCTTAATCTTGCGAGTGCTACTACGACATGATATTAATCAAAATTCAATATGGCGACAACTAGACGCCGTATTGTGAAATATCCATACCAATATATGAAACTGAAATGTTGTCTGTTTGTTTGTTTGTTCGTCTGTTTATTTGGGGAGCTTTCACGCGATAAAGGCTGGACAGATTTTGATAAAATTTAGAATAGAGATAGCAAAATAAGAAATATGTAGCTTACTTCCGCCAAAACTGTAAGTCAGACAAATTATATATGGTAAAATAAACACAAGTAAAACCCCACGCTAAACAAATCCTACCCAAATTGAAATATTGTAAAATATAAATGAAATAAAAGCTAAGGCATGGAGGCCAGAAAAAAACACAGTCTGTTCTGTTTTTATTGTGTATATATATATAAATATATAATATATATAAATATATATATTTTTTATTTTGCTATCTCTATTCTAAATTTTGTCAAAATCTGTCCAGCCGTTATCGCGTGAAAGCTCCCCAAACAAACAGACGAATAAACAAACAAACAGACAACATTTCAGTTTCATATATTGGTATGGATATTTCACAATATGGCGTCTAGCATATAAATATATATATACACAATAAAAAACCCCACGCTAAACCAACCCTACCCAAATTGAATTATTGTAAAATATAAATGAAATGAAAGATAAGGCATGGAGGCCAGAAAAAAAATGGATTTTTCGCAAAGTAACGCCTAAATCTATCAACTCATAGAGATAGCTATATACCCTGGAAAAAACAAGGGATACTTTTTATTCCGGAAAATTTTAAGTATCCACGGCAAAACTGGAAAATGTTGATTACTCACTGTAACGAACGGTTGCCATCACAGAATTGTCTGTGGTTGCCATGGAAACGAAATAACAAGTCTGTCAAAAAAAACAAAAGATTTGGTGCTTTACCTACTTTTGCATTGGTTTTTGGTATCCTAGAAGAAAATAGGATGCTTTTTTTCGCGATAAACAGGAGTCCGCGCGTACGAACGAAGTCGCGGGCGGGAAAACTAGTAAAATATAGACTAGACGAACTATGTCAAATGGGGTATCATTGAATAGGTTTTAAAACAATCATTGGGTTTTTCTTAAAAAAATTAAACGTTCGTATGATCATCTATAAAGATTTAAAGTTGGCTAGCACCCATTACCTATCCCTAATTCTTACAAATATAAACTCAAAAGTTTAAAATAAAATAAATTATTATAAAAAAAAAAACATAAAAGCCGACTGCGAACAAAACTAAAATGACGCAAACAAGCGTTAGATTTTTGATTTTGAAATATAAAATGCAGTCGGAGGCACCAAGAGTGAGCTCGCCATGTTCTAACTGATCCCGTCAAAGAGTAATACTTCACAGATCTCAACCCGTCCTATTCTGATAATTTAGTTCGATACTCCCCAAGTAATCAATGGCAACTGCCCAAGCCGAGGTTCGTACCCCCTGGGTGCCCTTGAGCAAGTGGCCAAAACTTAACTTTGGCATGCGCCTTCTGCGTCACACATTGCGGCGGAGCGCTTTTGCGCCCGCCCCACCGTCCGGTGACGCTGTAGAGGTCAGTTATAGACCAACAGCACATATACATTCTAAAAAAAAAAACTGATAAGGGGAAGAGGTATTTAAAAACAATCATTACATCACTAATTACTATTCCTATGTATGTATGTATGTATGTATGTATGTATGTCTGTTACTTTGTGGCACTATACCAAACGCGTAAACTGATTATGATGATTTTTTCATCAACTGATTTGTCTTAATCTTGCGACTAAAGAAATGACAGTAATCGAAATTCAATATGGCGACAGAAGGCATAGTGATTGATTGATTTATTATCATATAGTATGTTTAACGATTTGAAGTTGGTTATCGGTCATTCTCAGTCGGATTTTTTACCCAACTACGGCGAAGCAAGGGAAGTGTAATGAGTTTAACAGTCTATGTATGTATGGTCTATGGTGGCGCCCCTATATTGGTCAGGTTTTGACAAGCGAGGTGTCAATCGATTGGCCTTCAGGTATAGAGTGTCTAGCCTATTTTGATTACTATTATTATTATGGCGAAGAAAAGGAAGGGTTATGTGTTCAAACTAAAAACTTGGTCCTATTTTGACAAGCGAGGCATCAATCGATTTGTCTTCATCGCAAGAGTGTCATAGGCTAATTTTACCCGACTGTAGTCGGGTTTTAGTTTTTAAACTTATGTCTTGTTCAATGTGCGTATTTTTATGTGATATTGACTAAACTCTGCTCCAACAGTGGGAAGAATTTCAATGTATTGTTTATTATTAATGTCAACTTAACCTTACGGAAAATACGATTAATTTAAAAATCTGTAAAGAAATGTCCTAATTGTAATAGAAATTGTGCATTGTGTAAAGGCTTTAAGATTGCTAATCGTTTACGTACGTTTTGAGATATACTCGTAACTAAATCATTTTACAACCTAGTCATTCTAATAATAACCTTTAGCACCTGAATAGTAGAATCTACTACTTTAATACTTTCACAGCTGACCATAGGCCTCGCCTTAGAAAAATATGCTAATTTCAAAATTACATAACTTCGTAATTTAAGGCGGGGTCAGTCCCGAAATTATCAAAAAGTCGAATAGCAAAACGTCGAGAATGATGTAATAAAACAACTTTATGCAAACCAAAAATACTGTTGATAGGAAAGTCCATAACAGTTGCAGTGCCACCCAGAACTTTGGTTGCAAAGTCTTGCGCGTCACTGCACTGCGCTCGTCACCCTGAGACATTGGTTGTTAAGTCTCATTGCCCAGTAATTTCGCTGTAAACATTGCCCTGAAAACCGAAACACAGAAATGTTTACACACTACTGCTTGGCGGTTGAATATCTGACAAAGGTGTGGTACTTCCCCAGGCGGACTCTTGCGTAAGAGGCACTACAAATAACCGATTCCTTTTTTTATTGATTTTTATATATTGAGATTGTGGCCGGAGCCCCCCGAGGGTGTCTACCAGCTCAAAGGGACTCCTTGCTCACAATAATATAAAGTAGGTGCAGAAGAAACTTCGTAGTGCGAGCCATCCATTTAGCTTTCCTTCTCATAGAAGATAATAGGCTCGCAGCTGAAGTGGCTTGAAGATCTCGCTATGTGCCTCGTAGAAGTGAAGAAAGAAGTCACAGATTATTTATATTTATGTTTGTATATTTTAACTTGCGTTCCTCTGGTATCTACATCTAAATGTTTTTAGTCTTAGTAGCAAACACGATTTTATGCTTAGTGAGATGCATAATAAACTTAAATATTGTTAAAGATAGAAAACGATGATAAATTTACAACGCCTCCAAACTTTTCTAGTCCATCGAGATGAGACAATCAATGATAATATCGGAATGACAGGTTATTTGAATTTTGAATTAACATAGACAAACTATCAAATGGGCATGATTACGAAAGAATTAAGAATTTATGAAAGAGGTTTGACATCATCACAAGATATCGATAGAAAAGCACAAAATTTATCTAAAATCAACTCCCGAGCTGCATCACTTCTCCCGCTCATACTGCATCTGGACGAGCAGGACAAACATTTGAAAGCCTACCCCGCCTTAATACCACATGATTGCGACAGCCTGATGTGAGAGCGAGACTGCTAAAGTTGAAGTACCGTACGCTCCAGATCTGTTTTCTCAGTAAAGACTATTTCATGAAATACTTACAGCCCTGTTCCTCGAACTTATCGCGTTGGCAGTAACAATGCACAATGTAGGTCCTGTTAGACTAGGACACAAGTTTACAAGCAACAACCATAAATATTAAAAAAAAAAAAACAATCACTAACATAGGTCTTGGCCCTCGGCTCCTTGTGAATGAGCACTTTTCTTTACTTTTATTTTTGATAACAGTGTTCTGTAGTATTTGGCATTTTATGCAGTTTTTTTTTAATTAAAGTTAATTTATTTAACTATAATGCCCGTGACTTAGCTAGGTAACCCATTTGCGATTTATCAATGTACATTTTATTTAACATATTATCTTATTGTCATCATCAAACAACAGATGAGGATATCTATTTCTTAGACCTTATCTCGTACATATCGACTAGTTAAGGACACGACACAAATCCATTTCTTTTTTGTTTCTATCCATCCATACCAATATATAAAAGCAAAACGTTGTCTGTTTGTTTATTTGGGGACTTTTAACGAGATAACGGCTGGACAGATTCAGTTGAAATTTGGAATGGAGATAGCTTACCCTGGAAAAAGACATAGGATACTTTTTATCCCGGAAAATTGTAAGTTTCCACGGGAAAACTGGAAAATGTTGATTACTCGCTGTAAGGAACGGTTGCTATGGAAACGAAATAATAACAAGGCGGTCAAAAAACTTCAATAGCGTTGGTGCTCTACTTTTGCATTGGTTTTTAATATCCTAGATGAACATAGGATGTATTTTTGCGATAAACTGTAGTCTGCGCGGATGAAGTCGCGGGCGGAAAAGCTAGTATTAAATATTTTTTACACAATATAGATACTACATGCGTAATATTTTTGCATATTAGTAAAATTGTGTACGTTTACCAAGACATTAGTAATTCAACATTAGTAAAATTGTGAACGTTTACCAAGGAGACGACCTCAATAGCAACTACAAAATAGAGGATAATATTCCTCATTTTCAGGTACTCATTAAAAAAATTATATAACAACTACTATGAAATCAAATCCGCAGTCGTTGCGAATCAAGTTTAGAATCTCCATGCTGACGAGTAATAGTGGTTGAGATATGTCTCAATCACTATTACTCATCAGAGAAGCCACTGATTACTACAAACACACGCACTACTACTGATTGTAAAATGTGCTAAGTGGTGACTTGTAACCTGTGCATGGAACTTTTGAGGAGCAGGACCCGTGTTCATTGTGATGTTTTCGAGATAAATATCTGAGGTAAGCCACCCATGAGCCACGGTTTATGTCAGGATACATAACGTACGTACGTATGTATATATCTAACAGGTAGCGGTGGCAGCAAAAAATAATTATAAGTAATAAATTTTAACCAAAATACCGACAGTGGATTAGCTAAACTATGTATATCGTCATTAATTCATATGGTATCAATAGAACATCTATTCTCTCCAATAAAAAGAACTAAACTATGTATATCGTCATTAATTAATATGGGATTAATAGAACATCTATTCTCTCCAATAAAAAGAACTAAACTATGTATATCGTCATTAATTCATATGGTATAAATAGAACATCTATTCTCTCCAATGAAAAGAACTAAACTATGTATATCGTCATTAATTCATATGGTATCAATAGAACATCTATTCTCTCCAATGAAAAGAACTAAACTATGTATATCGTCATTAATTCATATGGTATCAATAGAACATCTATTCTCTCCAATGAAAAGAACTAAACTATTTATATCGTCATTAATTCATATGGTATCAATAGAACATCTATTCTCTCCAATAAAAAGAACTAAACTATGTATATCGTCATTAATTCATATGGTATCAATAGAACATCTATTCTCTCCAATGAAAAGAACTAAACTATGTATATCGTCATTAATTCATATGGTATCAATAGAACATCTATTCTCTCCAATGAAAAGAACTAAACTATGTATATCGTCATTAATTCATATGGTATCAATAGAACATCTATTCTCTCCAATGAAAAGAACTAAACTATGTATATCGTCATTAATTCATATGGTATCAATAGAACATCTATTCTCTCCAATGAAAAGAACTAAACTATGTATATCGTCATTAATTCATATGGGATCAATAGAACATCTATTCTCTCCAATGAAAAGAACTAAACTATGTATATCGTCATTAATTCATATGGTATCAATAGAACATCTATTCTCTCCAATGAAAAGAACTAAACTATTTATATCGTCATTAATTCATATGGTATCAATAGAACATCTATTCTCTCCAATAAAAAGAACTAAACTATGTATATCGTCATTAATTCATATGGTATCAATAGAACATCTATTCTCTCCAATGAAAAGAACTAAACTATGTATATCGTCATTAATTAATATGGGATTAATAGAACATCTATTCTCTCCAATAAAAAGAACTAAACTATGTATATCGTCATTAATTCATATGGTATCAATAGAACATCTATTCTCTCCAATAAAAATAACTAAACTATGTATATCGTCATTAATTAATATGGGATTAATAGAACATCTATTCTCTCCAATAAAAAGACCTAAACTATGTATATCGTCATTAATTAATATGGGATTAATAGAACATCTATTCTCTCCAATAAAAAGAACTAAACTATGTATGTCGTCATTAATTCATATGGTATCAATAGAACATCTATTCTCTCCAATAAAAATAACTAAACTATTTATATCGTCATTAATTCATATGGTATCAATAGAACATCTATTCTCTCCAATAAAAAGAACTAAACTATGTATATCGTCATTAATTCATATGTATCAATAGAACATCTATTCTCTCCAATAAAAAGAACTAAACTATGTATATCGTCATTAATTAATATGGGATTAATAGAACATCTATTCTCTCCAATAAAAAGAACTAAACTATGTATATCGTCATTAATTAATATGGGATTAATAGAACATCTATTCTCTCCAATAAAAAGAACTAAACTATGTATATCGTCATTAATTAATATGGGATTAATAGAACATCTATTCTCTCCAATAAAAAGAACTAAACTATGTAGATCGTCATTTTTTTTTGTTGATTTTCTGGTTCCTGAGACACAGTTTTTAACTAGTTCGGTGGCCAGAAGCTTCATAGGTTACACTGTATATTTCTTTGTGTCAATAAAAATTATGAATTATGAATTAATTCATATGGGATCAATAGAACATCTATTCTCTCCAATAAAAAGAACTAAACTATTTATATCGTCATTAATTAATATGGGATTAACAGAACATTTATTCTCTCCAATAAAAAGAACTAAACTATGTATATCGTCATTAATTCATATGGGATCAATAGAACATCTATTCTCTCCAATAAAAAGAACTAAACTATGTATATCGTCATTAATTAATATGGGATTAATAGAACATCTATTCTCTCCAATAAAAAGAACTAAACTATGTATATCGTCATTAATTCATATGGGATTAATAGAACATCTATTCTCTCCAATAAAAAGAACTAAACTATGTATATCGTCATTAATTCATATGGGATTAATAGAACATTTATTCTCTCCAATAAAAAGAACTAAACTATGTATATCGTCATTAATTCATATGGTATCAATAGAACATCTATTCTCTCCAATAAAAAGAACTAAACTATGTATATCGTCATTAATTCATATGTATCAATAGAACATCTATTCTCTCCAATAAAAAGAACTAAACTATGTATATCGTCATTAATTCATATGGGATTAATAGAACATCTATTCTCTCCAATAAAAAGAACTAAACTATTTATATCGTCATTAATTCATATGGTATCAATAGAACATCTATTCTCTCCAATAAAAAGAACTAAACTATGTATATCGTCATTAATTAATATGGGATTAATAGAACATCTATTCTCTCCAATAAAAAGAACTAAACTATGTATATCGTCATTAATTCATATGGTATCAATAGAACATCTATTCTCTCCAATGAAAAGAACTAAACTATGTATATCGTCATTAATTCATATGGTATCAATAGAACATCTATTCTCTCCAATGAAAAGAACTAAACTATGTATATCGTCATTAATTCATATGGTATCAATAGAACATCTATTCTCTCCAATGAAAAGAACTAAACTATTTATATCGTCATTAATTCATATGGTATCAATAGAACATCTATTCTCTCCAATAAAAAGAACTAAACTATGTATATCGTCATTAATTCATATGGTATCAATAGAACATCTATTCTCTCCAATGAAAAGAACTAAACTATGTATATCGTCATTAATTCATATGGTATCAATAGAACATCTATTCTCTCCAATGAAAAGAACTAAACTATGTATATCGTCATTAATTCATATGGTATCAATAGAACATCTATTCTCTCCAATGAAAAGAACTAAACTATGTATATCGTCATTAATTCATATGGTATCAATAGAACATCTATTCTCTCCAATGAAAAGAACTAAACTATGTATATCGTCATTAATTCATATGGGATCAATAGAACATCTATTCTCTCCAATGAAAAGAACTAAACTATGTATATCGTCATTAATTCATATGGTATCAATAGAACATCTATTCTCTCCAATGAAAAGAACTAAACTATTTATATCGTCATTAATTCATATGGTATCAATAGAACATCTATTCTCTCCAATAAAAAGAACTAAACTATGTATATCGTCATTAATTCATATGGTATCAATAGAACATCTATTCTCTCCAATGAAAAGAACTAAACTATGTATATCGTCATTAATTAATATGGGATTAATAGAACATCTATTCTCTCCAATAAAAAGAACTAAACTATGTATATCGTCATTAATTCATATGGTATCAATAGAACATCTATTCTCTCCAATAAAAATAACTAAACTATGTATATCGTCATTAATTAATATGGGATTAATAGAACATCTATTCTCTCCAATAAAAAGACCTAAACTATGTATATCGTCATTAATTAATATGGGATTAATAGAACATCTATTCTCTCCAATAAAAAGAACTAAACTATGTATGTCGTCATTAATTCATATGGTATCAATAGAACATCTATTCTCTCCAATAAAAATAACTAAACTATTTATATCGTCATTAATTCATATGGTATCAATAGAACATCTATTCTCTCCAATAAAAAGAACTAAACTATGTATATCGTCATTAATTCATATGTATCAATAGAACATCTATTCTCTCCAATAAAAAGAACTAAACTATGTATATCGTCATTAATTAATATGGGATTAATAGAACATCTATTCTCTCCAATAAAAAGAACTAAACTATGTATATCGTCATTAATTAATATGGGATTAATAGAACATCTATTCTCTCCAATAAAAAGAACTAAACTATGTATATCGTCATTAATTAATATGGGATTAATAGAACATCTATTCTCTCCAATAAAAAGAACTAAACTATGTAGATCGTCATTTTTTTTTGTTGATTTTCTGGTTCCTGAGACACAGTTTTTAACTAGTTCGGTGGCCAGAAGCTTCATAGGTTACACTGTATATTTCTTTGTGTCAATAAAAATTATGAATTATGAATTAATTCATATGGGATCAATAGAACATCTATTCTCTCCAATAAAAAGAACTAAACTATTTATATCGTCATTAATTAATATGGGATTAACAGAACATTTATTCTCTCCAATAAAAAGAACTAAACTATGTATATCGTCATTAATTCATATGGGATCAATAGAACATCTATTCTCTCCAATAAAAAGAACTAAACTATGTATATCGTCATTAATTAATATGGGATTAATAGAACATCTATTCTCTCCAATAAAAAGAACTAAACTATGTATATCGTCATTAATTCATATGGGATTAATAGAACATCTATTCTCTCCAATAAAAAGAACTAAACTATGTATATCGTCATTAATTCATATGGGATTAATAGAACATTTATTCTCTCCAATAAAAAGAACTAAACTATGTATATCGTCATTAATTCATATGGTATCAATAGAACATCTATTCTCTCCAATAAAAAGAACTAAACTATGTATATCGTCATTAATTCATATGTATCAATAGAACATCTATTCTCTCCAATAAAAAGAACTAAACTATGTATATCGTCATTAATTCATATGGGATTAATAGAACATCTATTCTCTCCAATAAAAAGAACTAAACTATTTATATCGTCATTAATTCATATGGTATCAATAGAACATCTATTCTCTCCAATAAAAAGAACTAAACTATGTATATCGTCATTAATTAATATGGGATTAATAGAACATCTATTCTCTCCAATAAAAAGAACTAAACTATGTATATCGTCATTAATTCATATGGGATTAATAGAACATCTATTCTCTCCAATAAAAAGAACTAAACTATTTATATCGTCATTAATTCATATGGTATCAATAGAACATCTATTCTCTCCAATAAAAAGAACTAAACTATGTATATCGTCATTAATTCATATGGTATCAATAGAACATCTATTCTCTCCAATAAAAAGAACTAAACTATGTAGATCGTCATTTTTTTTTTGTTGATTTTCTGGTTCCTGAGACACAGTTTTTAACTAGTTCGGTGGCCAGAAGCTTCATAGGTTACACTGTATATTTCTTTGTGTCAATAAAAATTATGAATTATGAATTAATTCATATGGGATCAATAGAACATCTATTCTCTCCAATAAAAAGAACTAAACTATTTATATCGTCATTAATTAATATGGGATTAATAGAACATTTATTCTCTCCAATAAAAAGAACTAAACTATGTATATCGTCATTAATTCATATGGGATCAATAGAACATCTATTCTCTCCAATAAAAAGAACTAAACTATGTATATCGTCATTAATTAATATGGGATTAATAGAACATCTATTCTCTCCAATAAAAAGAACTAAACTATGTATATCGTCATTAATTCATATGGTATCAATAGAACATCTATTCTCTCCAATGAAAAGAACTAAACTATGTATATCGTCATTAATTCATATGGGATTAATAGAACATTTATTCTCTCCAATAAAAAGAACTAAACTATGTATATCGTCATTAATTCATATGGTATCAATAGAACATCTATTCTCTCCAATAAAAAGAACTAAACTATGTATATCGTCATTAATTCATATGTATCAATAGAACATCTATTCTCTCCAATAAAAAGAACTAAACTATGTATATCGTCATTAATTCATATGGGATTAATAGAACATCTATTCTCTCCAATAAAAAGAACTAAACTATGTATATCGTCATTAATTCATATGGTATCAATAGAACATCTATTCTCTCCAATAAAAAGAACTAAACTATGTATATCGTCATTAATTCATATGTATCAATAGAACATCTATTCTCTCCAATAAAAAGAACTAAACTATGTATATCGTCATTAATTCATATGGGATTAATAGAACATCTATTCTCTCCAATAAAAAGAACTAAACTATTTATATCGTCATTAATTCATATGGTATCAATAGAACATCTATTCTCTCCAATAAAAAGAACTAAACTATGTATATCGTCATTAATTCATATGGGATCAATAGAACATCTATTCTCTCCAATGAAAAGAACTAAACTATGTATATCGTCATTAATTCATATGTATCAATAAAACATCTATTCTCTCCAATGAAAAGAACTAAACTATGTATATCGTCATTAATTCATATGTATCAATAAAACATCTATTCTCTCCAATGAAAAGAACTAAACTATGTATATCGTCATTAATTCATATGTATCAATAGAACATCTATTCTCTCCAATGAAAAGAACTAAACTATGTATATCGTCATTAATTCATATGTATCAATAAAACATCTATTCTCTCCAATGAAAAGAACTAAACTATGTATATCGTCATTAATTCATATGTATCAATAGAACATCTATTCTCTCCAATGAAAAGAACTAAACTATGTATATCGTCATTAATTCATATGGTATCAATAGAACATCTATTCTCTCCAATAAAAAAAACATCCTCATTGATTTGAAAATCGCGGAGATATCCCTCCAATAAATAAAATTATATAGAAGTTTTACTTTGTTTGTTAGTTTGTTTGCGCTCACGCGATAACAGCTGGACCGAATTTAATGTTTTGTAGGTGTTGTATAGGTACCATAGAGACCAACATAGGATATACTTATTATCCCGAAAAATGTCCACGCGGGAAAAGCCTACACGGCCTAGCTAGTAATACATAAAGAGTGCAGTGGAATCACAGAATAAATAGGTAGAATTAAGAACATTCCCATTTGGCAACATGATTTTATTACTTTATCGTGGATGATCTTTAACTACAGATACACCCTGTACTTTAGCTTAAGTTAACACTTAAGTTATTTGAATATGCCTACTATGGTATATATGACTTATCGTTGACTTAAGTTTGTCCTTAAATGCCACACTCGTGGCTATTGTGCCAAATTCGTCCGTACAAAGGCTCAATTAAAATAGTCTATGTAGGCCTTATTTGAGGCCCTTTGGAATCATGCTCGGGGCTTAAAGAGAAATATGGTTACGCGTTGAAGTTAGTATTATTTCCAGCTCTTAACTCACAGGCTACATATTTTTAAGTTCAATAATTATGGTGACAATACTATTTTTGAAAAATGATACTTAAAGTCAGTCATGTTTATTTTAGAAATTTAAAACTTAACTCACCATTAGCGAAGATTTTGACATCTGCAACGACCATATAAATAGTGACTCGCCCCAGCTTCGCAAGTGTAGCGCTCGCACCGCGGCAATTTTCAACGCCAGTTAGCTTTGGCAGGAACGCTCGTGGCTGTCGTCGTGACTTGTTATTATTTCGTTTCCACGGCAACGGCATTATATGGCATATTATGGGCAAATTTTTGATACCTTGGGTTTCATTACATTACATTAATTAAATTTTCGTAGGGATCTCTAATCTATAAAAAATAGCTAATCGGGAAGTGCTCGAAATTTGAGGTGCAAGATTCCATATGGAGCGACAAACAGACAAATAAGCAAGAGAGTAACTTAATAAAACGTGGTAAAATAACTTTGTATATTGGAAAAACTACTAGGCGCTCATGATTCAAATTTTATTCTAATGTACCAGGCTCACATAATAGCAGTGAAACTAAACAAACATTTTCTTCGGTAAGGTTTCTTGATTGCCAAGTTTCTCTCTCGGTCGCACTCTCGCTATTTAAGCTAATATGTACCTTCATGAGTTAATGTGCTCCTGGTACTGACAGGCATGTTACGTACGCTAGATTTCAAATTCTTTGCACACTTTAACAATTATGTAGTATAATTTAAAAAAAATGCCTGAATGCTATGAGAAGAGAAAATTCAGTTAATCATTATCATTTAAGGCGGGATCAGTCTTGAAATTAGCAAAATGACGAATAGCAAAACTTCGAGAACGACGTAATGAAACAAATTTATGCGAACCAAAAAAAACTGTGGATAGAAAAGTATACAACTTATACAAATAACTGAACAGAACTTTCAGAAATGGCTTGGTAACCTTGGAAAAAACATGAACTACCACATGAAAATAACTCGTTTGATCGCTGTTCTCGTTATTTCTTTGTAATAATTATTTAGCTACCATATTAAACTAGACAAATAACCAAACACTTTTTAAATTGGGTTGTATTAGAAAAGCACCTAAATTATTTAAAATCGACTCCAGAGCTGCATCACCTCTCCCGCTCACACTGCACCTTGACGAGCAGGACAAACATTTGAGATCCTACCCCGCCTACAATAAGGAGTTTCGTATATCGTATTATTGAAAGATATTTAACTCGCGGACACGAAAATGATCGGTCAAATTCATAGAAGTTAGAATCTTGTTTTAAATTATTAATCGGTTATCGTAACTTACAAACATATGTTAAACTCTAAAAAACATTACATACAAAATTTGTCCGTATCAAGTTCTAGCACAAAATCTTCTAGTGGTGCTAATTCATGTACGCCATTATTGCGAACTACTGGATTTAGCACAAAAACAAAAACTACAGACGACTTGAGAACCTCCTTTTTTTAGAAGTCTATTAAATAAAGAACTCTCTTGCACAGAAGAAATATCAGTACTACTGACTCTTGCGTTAGGCACACGAGTCAACAGACCCTGTTGGTATCTTAACGCTACCATTTGGTAATAAATATAGTGGTCAAATGGTCAGTTCTATATTCCCAAAGGGTCAAATCAAATGCGAGCCACTAAAATATAGGTAATAAAGAAATAAGATTTCGCATTTAACTGAAGTGTCATATTTAGCACGCCGCTTTATTTCGAAAACAATTCTCGAATTATCATGTCCATGTGAACTTACTTAGCTCTGTAGGCCGTTCTAATGAAATTGTAAATTCATGTGCATTCTTTCTTTTATTATTTATGTTTTTTATGGTTGTATTGTATGTGGACTTATTGGGTCGAAGAATAAAGTAAAAGAAGAAAGCGAAGGTAGTGTAGGATGCCCGGATGCCATCTCTGGTCAATGACGACCTACGCTATATACCTATAGCAGCAATTACATGAGAACAGCCAAGTATTGGGGTCAGTGGCGGGCATTAGGTGAGGCCTGTGTCCAGCAGTGGACTAATGCAGGATATTGGTGATGATGATGATATTGCATGGAAATTTTGTAAATAAACCAGTGCGTCTTGCCACACTAATGATTCCTAAGGTCAAAGTCACTCAATGGGCTATGGAGAGAGCTAGGCTCGTAATCTCTTTGCAAAATAAAATCTGGAATGTGGATTGGAAAAGAGCTATATTTACCGACTGCTCTCAGAACAACTAGCAACTTCCTAATATTTTTTTAGACTTAGAGGGTTGAAAACTTGGCCATTTTTAACCGACTTTAATCCAAAAAAATAGGTTCGTAATTTGATGTGTACGTATGAAATATTGCTGAAAATGCGTAATATGCATATATGTTAGTCTATTTGGGTGTCTAAGCTTATGTACGAAATTTAATGTATGTATGTGTTATTGACAAAAATGCGTAGTATTCATTTAACAAATGTTAGTCTATATGAGTATCTGAACAATTATACCCAAATTCGCGAATGTATGTATGTATGTATGTTTGTCCACGTATTTCTCGGAAACTACAAGTTTGATGCAGTTTTTAATAATAATAGTTCAGTATCTTTCAATTTAGGGAATAGTTTAAGTTTCATCAAAATCCGTTCAGTAGTATAAAAGATATGGACTGTTAACTGATTCCAATATGGCTTTATTTCGCATCGAAGTACTTCGTTTTCTTAGGCCTACTTTAACGTAACTAAAAAGTAAGAAATAAAAACAAATAAAAAAATAAGTTAAACAGAAACTTAAAAGAAATAAATTATTTTTAGTCGGTTTGGCCGTAGCACAGGCATTTATTTTTTTAATTACTTATTTCTTTCTTTTAAGTTCTATACGATTTGAAGTAGTTTCTTTTTATTAGATATTTTTAATCATGTCCTCTGCTGGTTATTTTTCAAAGGAAACCCATTACTTGTTCTCCTAAAAAAGGGCCGATTTCACCGTTTGCATCACAAAATGAGCTTAACTAAACTCGGTTTTACTTAAACAAGTTCAAACGTAGAGATTGATCTCGGTTTAAGTCAAGGCGATTTCACCGACACGATATTGATCACGTTCACTTAAACTAAGATTCACTGTCAAAACTTCATTGTAATGTCACTGGCAAACTGATTTTAATGATAGTTTGCGTAAAAGTTCGTTTGTTTTGTGGTTTTTGTTTTCAATAGACTCCAACACCGATAAAACTATACGGTTCTTGTGACGATATCTCTTTCGCAAATCCATCTTGGGCGCCTTGGGCGGATAAAAGACTTCATCACTATCTTCAAAAGCTAGAGCCAATGCTCTCTGCATATTTCTTTTTAGTCAATATACCAATATCAGCTAGGTACTATGTAAAAGTATACTTACTTTTCTGATGCAAGTCGCATTCGTTTAGCGTGGATCCTTTTTTTACCGAGTAATTTGGTTATTCGACATGTGCAGTACAGATGTGCCGTCTCATAAACGCGTTCAAAGGGCTTAAACCTCCCAAAATCGGGCGTTCAGAATTTAAACTCGCTTAAGCCTTAACTGCGTTCAGTTTATGTTGGTGAAATCCAAAGTGACATTATGAACTCAGTTAGTCACTTTAAACCAGTTTAGCTTGCGTTGATCGCGTTCATTTTTGATGGTGAAATCGGGCCTAATCTAATCTAGAAACCGTTTGGCCTTTTTTTACCAGATGCAATGTTAACCGTACTTTTGATACAGCATCTCCACGTCTGATCTAGATAGGTACCTAGGTACGTTTCTAGTTTCACTTTTGCCGGGAACACGCATCTAATACTTAATAGCACATTAGCTTACATATTACTGTTGCTGACTTCTAAGGAGGATGTTGGAACGTGTGTAGGAATATATATATAATAAATAGCTTATTTGCGAAAAGCAATACAATAAATCAAGCCTTCTGGTAGTTCACTGCTGGACATAGTCCTCCTTTTTTCCTTTTTTGTGTCCAACCTCATTTCTGATACCTAATCAATTTTTGTCTATGGCAAGGTGCTGGCTCGTAAAGCAGATGCGTTATTGATATGAACAATTGTTGACAGTTACATAATATACATATTGTCCTACCAATTTTGTGTACTGTGTCTTAATACTGATATTCTTAAAATGATCATATTTTATGATACTTAGTTATGTAATTTTGATATTTGATAATTGACATACAATTGACAAGTTTTCGTATTATATAAGACAATGAAATTCTAAAACCATTTCGAGATATTGCGACGCTGATCATTATTCTTATTTTTCCAAAAATTTTAGTGCAGTAACTACAATGATATTAAGTAATAACTCTCAATCAAGCAAAGTTAGGTGGAATAATAAAATACAGGTGCCTGAAAAGAAAAAAATATACAACGCTAGAGCTTGACTTTGACAGATATATAAATGTTTTTTTTTTCGAATGTGGCTTCGGTAATCTTGTTCATTCCACCGAACTCTGGCAGTTACGTCCTTTTAGAATAAGCTACTTTTTAATAATGAATTTCTCGGAAAATATAGCTTAGATTGGAAAAATAAAAAATACTTATATCTTATTTTTCAATAATCCTTCAGAGAATAAAATAAAATAGTTATGTTAAAAATTTGGAATGTTGTCAATTGTATTTGTTATTTTAATTGATGCATATTTTATGCTAACAATTAAATTTTGATCTTTAACTAATATTTACCAATAAATTACGTCTTTGTCTATATCAGCACTTTTTCTTGTATATCATCGTGTCACCTTCTGAGGGCGTCTATGTTACTATTATGCCACAGTAAACACTACCTCGCTCTCTAAATAATTCCTTCAGTGTATTGTTAACTGTCGTTTAATCTTGTTGTTACGAGACGTTCCATCTATTGATCATAAATTGGATTAAAGTAAACGGGTTTGAATCTCGACTTTAGATATTTTTTTCCTTTAGAAAAATGATAAATTATTGTCCGCCCATAATACGTGTGATGACTTGCGGTTGTCGCCGTTTTCATGCTGTCTACCGCTGTGTGAGCTTCCTTCATCCCATCGAGGAAAATTTCGAAAGGTATAAAGCTGGCAGAAATTGGAACCTTCGAAGGGTATAAAGCTGGCAGAAGTTGGAATCTTCGCAGGGTGTAAAGCTGGCAGAAGTTGGAACCTTCAAAGGGTATAAAGCTGGCAGAAGTTGGAGTCTTCGAAAGGTATAAAGCCGGCATCTACAACAATTGTGGTCACTCTTCAAGATCAAACATCTGCCACTGGTCTGCGGCTGAAATAGACAACTCTGTATACCTACTAATCTGATTCTTTACTGATCCCCCATCCTCTCTTCGTCATTATATCTTGTTTGAGAAATCTTTTTGCATAAGATTGATCGCTTTTGAACATGCTTTAACATCTTTTGACGATATCGACGAAAGAAAACTTATTGCCTGTAATTTTTATCTACGTGAGAGTATCTTTTTGAGTCGAATAAAACTTAGTTATCAATTACATCCAATTGTCTTCTTCAAGATTTTACACTGTATTAGTTTTAAAATGTGGATGTTTACATTATTTACTATTCCGAAATAAACGCGTTACCGTAGTACTATAATTTATTATGTGGAATAACTCAACAATGACTTCATGCACTTCATTCTACCGTTGGTTTGACTCGAACAAGGCATAAATTCAAAAACTAAAACCCGACTCCGGTCGGGTCAAAACTAGACTATGACACTCTTGCGATGAATATGAATCAATTGATACCTCGTTTGTCAAAATCGGACCAAGTTTTTAGATTGAACATATAATCGTTCCTTTGTTCGGTGTAGTCGGGTAAAATAGGTGACAATTGCATTGAGCGAGAACCGCTCAAATAGCGTAAATTTTTCCCTGTTTCGCTGATTCGCTGACAATAGCGGGCGCTGACCCGATGCGTGCATCACATTTTAAAAAATCAGCCTGAGTCATAGTTAGGATGGGGCTTGGGCGTATATTTATCGCCACATGGGGGCAGATAATTCTGAAACATTATTATATTCTGCAAATTCTGAATCTGTACAAAGTAGTAAGTACAATGCCTGCAAAGTCAAAGTATTTATTCTAAATATGCAAAAAAAAAACACTTTTACTATTCAAAACATGTCATGAACAAAGAGAAAAACATAAATTACTATAAATATATCAACTCAATAAAATTAGGTAAACTAAATATGGTTAGAATTTGTAAACGAAATTTCTCTTTCTTGTGCCGATTCAGAGTGAATCTCTCGAAAATACCTTTCTGACTCTACTAATGCAATGAAAGCATCCAAATGATCCAAATCGTAGTTTTTTAGTACTAATTTTAACAACAAAGTTATACATGAGCGTTTCTAAAATAAAAAGCGAAGCATATTGAATTTAATTTATTTCCCGTAAATTCACGGGTTTTCTATCCCCGTAATTTTGAACGCCGCATCGGCTTTTATAGGTTACTTCTAGATTAGTGTTTACCATCGCATTGTAGACTGCATCATCACTTAATATCAGGTGCTGGAAAGAACATTTAGACAGTTTATGTGCAAAACTGGAAAGATTTGTGTATGTGCTTTATCGCTTAAGACATGTAGCCACCATGGAGGCTGCAATTAGCGCCTACCATGGTTACGTATCCTCACTTCTTCGCTACGGTATCATAATGTGGGGCAATTCTGTGGATGCAGGGAGAGCCTTCATAACACAAAATAAGTGTCTGAGAGCATTGTGCCAAGCAAAGCCCTTAGACAGCTGTAAGCCATTGTTTAAAGATAAAAATATATTACCTTACCCTGTCTCTATATATATGAAATTTGCATTTTTGTATACAAAAATGATAAGTATTTTAGCAGACATAATGAAGTTGTAACTAGAGTTAATAATAGGAATATATTTAAACTGCACGTACCTAATCAGAGATTAAGGGTATACAGTGACAATGTTTACTGTATGGCAATACGCCTTTACAATAAAATGCCCAACAGTTACAAAGAGTTAAATTATTATATGTTTAAATGCCAACTCTTAAAATTTTTGAAACAGAAATGCTATTATTCAGTTAGGGAATTCATAGATGATAAATTATAATGTATTTTTAAGTTGTCTGACATTTTACCCAATTTTATTCAAACATTATTAATTCAATTTTATTAATTATTTTATTTTCAATTGTATTTGTGACATTCTGTTTTTTTTAATTGCATGATTAATCTTATTTCCATGTGTTTGTTATAAAATAATTATGAATATTTGTACGCCGGGAACGGTTGAATATTGATCTAATGAACTATAAACAACTGTATTTACAATATTCTTATAAATAAATTATTTGTTTTGATTTGATTTGATTTGAAATAGTGGTCGAACGCTAAATAACAATAATATTTTTAAAAAAAAAATTTTTTATTGATATAGGCAAAAGTTAAAAATGAATTCTTTGTTCTGATACTTCAAGTCCTTGTTACTCCCCCCAAGTCCTAAATACGGCCACCACAGCCGGTGGATTTTAATTTAGAAGCGAACGCGGCGCATGCGCATGTACTCTCTCGCCCACGGTCGCGCGCGTGTCGCATTGCTATTTGGCTCGCTATTGCTAGGGTTGTCAATGTTGACAATGTTGATTGTTCAATGAATGTGAAAAAATAGCTTTGCTTTCAGTTTATCGTTGTATGTATTTAAATAATTTACATATTATCGAAACTGTATTCATAATAATTGGTGTTGAGGGCACAGAATAAATCTTCAGAGTTGACAGTGATTCAACGCCACGTGATCGCCACGGTTTCGTACCATGGCGATCACGGTACGAAACCCTTGAAAACCTTGCCGAAATTATTCATAGATAATTTCAAGAATCGGAAAATCTATAATTGTGCCTTTTCATAAGTAAAAGGCTTTATAAATTAGCAAAACTTTAATAATTTTTAACAGTGACTGTGTACGAATTTTTAATGAAGTTTATATGACATTAGAGATACAGCGAAGCTGACGGCCAACCTCCAATAGGGGAGAGGCACCGCAGATATATTATTGCAACTTCTATGGCCTACTAAATAAATACAACAAATTATGTAAAGTATCAGTAAAGTAATAAATTACCTCATGAATAAGTCCAACATTAATATCAATATAACCTTTTAAAGATTATTGCAAACGATAAAGTCAACTCACACCTAGAACAGCCCCCCGAATCTGAACTCATCAAGCGTTATAATTCACAAAATTCAAAAAAAATACTGATTGAGTTTACTGCGTTAGCTGAAATCTCCTTAGAAAAATACAATACGGACTTATCTTACTTACTGTTAAAACAAATGGATTAATAAACAAAAACATGAACAGCCAGCCCTATACCACAGGCAAGGCGCGTCTCATTATTCAGCACAGTTTATCTTTTATCAATGAATGATATAGTTTAAGCCTTAGTTTAACCGCAGCGCGAGACAGCCTGCGATAAAATAGCTCGGGCTTGTTTACTGCCTTATACGTGGGGACATGCGTTGTTAGAAAGCTTGTAAACATGTAGTTATTTTATCGTTGGCGTGCTTTTTGGATTGTCGATCTTTTCGTTTTTCTGTGATATTTGCAGTGAGGATTCATATATTCCAAAAGTTAATGAAGTTACCAATCTATCTATATTTATAGTAAAGTTATACGTAACAAAAATTCAGTCTAGAACTGGTCAGTGCTACAGTCATTACAGTGGTGCTAGATTGACTACCGGTACATCGAAGTGTTGAAGTGTTTGTATAGCAAGGCCACTGTCCGACTCCAAGATCGGAGCACGAATTCTATCAAATTGCATAAAGGGGTGAGACAAGGAGACGTTATTTCTTCGAAACTGTTCACCTCTGCACTGGAAGATATATTCAAGCTTCTGAACTGGAACGGATATGGTGTTAACATCAATGGCGAATACATCACTCACCGATTCGATTTGCTGATGATATAGTCATCATGGCAGAAACCCTGCGAGACCTAAACACAATGCTCAATATTGTTTCACAACAGGTGGGCAAAGAGGTCAACAGACGAATCCAACTCGGATGGGCAGCGTTCGGGAAATTACGCCATATCTTCTCGTCGCAGATACCGCAGAGCCTCAAGACGAAAGTTTATATTCAGTGCACGTTCCCAGTGATGACTGGGATGACTGATGACGGCACTGAGACGTGGTCGCTAACTATTGGTCTCATACACAAGCTCAAAGTCGCGCAAAGAGCTATGCTTGATATTTCATTACGTGATAGAATCCGAAACGAGAAAATCCGTAGCAGAATCAAGGTTACTGATATATCTCTCAGTGTTTGCAGGTTGAAGTGGCTATGGGCAGGCCATATAGTTCGCAGAACCAAAAATCGCTGGAGAATAAAGGTTCTCGAGTGGCAACCACGAACAAGCAAGTGAAGTGTAGGGCGATCCCACACACGATGGACCGACGACATTGTAGCCATCGCAGGAAGTCGTTGGATGGAGGTGGCACAAGATCGCTCGTCATGGTGCTCTTTGGGGGAGGCCTATGTTCAGCAGTGGATTTCTGAAGGCTGAAATGATGATGATGTCATTGTTACTTCATAGTAACAAAAACTCTAAGGATAAGATCTCGAGGCAGACCACCCGCCCGATGGTCAGATGACATTGCGAGGAACGCTGGAGGCCAATGGATGAGAATAGCACAGGACCGGAAAGACTAGCGTGAACGAGAGGAGGCCTATACTCGGCAGGGCACGGGCTGGTTAGATAGATAGGACAAAAAACTCTAGGTATCCAAAGAATATGGTATAAAAAAGAATTGCTATTTTTTATATTGTATTTCTCTGTCTGGATGTTTGTTCGCTTATCATGTAAAAATGAATGGACCCATTGGCATGCGGTTTACATTTTTTGATGGTCAATGAATAAAAACGATTTGACAGGTAAACGAATTTCAAGAAATTTAGTATTCTTCCCCAGGAAAATGTATAGTAACAAATAATTGCATACCAACTTCTTGGTACAACAATAACACATGTTTTAAACTAGCTTTCCCGCCCGCGACTTCGTACGCGCGGACTACAGTTTATCGCGAAAAAAGCATCCTATGTTCTTCTATGATATTAAAAACCGATGTAAAAGTAGGTATAGCACCGACGCTCTTGATTTTTTTGACAGACTTGTTATTTCGTTTCCAAGGCAACCGTTCTTACAGCGAGTAATCAACAAGTTCCAGTTTCCCATGAAAACTTACAATTTTCCGGTGTAAAAAGTATCCTATGTTTTATTCCAGGGTATAAGCTATCTCCATTCCAGATTTCATCAAAATCCGTCCAGCCGTCACGAAAGTGAAAGCTCCCCAAACAAACAGACCACGTTTCACTTTTATATATTCATGGATGTTGATATTCGTATTTATATAAGTTTATCCGTTATCTAGTGCCCATAGCACAGGGTATCCTAGTTTGGGGCTAGGTAATTGGTGTGGAATTGTCCCAAATATATTATATTATTATTATATTCTGCTATAATATTCACTCTGCATAACAGGGTTTTCAACAAAAAAAAATTGGTATGGATTACATTTCATTCAGAACTAATACACTTAAAATAAAAATAAAAACAAATTAAAACATAAAGTCGCGTGTCAGTTAGTAGCTGGTTCCGCGGGTTTGCCCGCGTTGTCATTTCTGTGGGTTAAAAGTAAACTATGTGATATTACAGGTCCAAAAGAACCATTAAAATACAAAATACCAAGTGTCGTTCAGCCGTCAGATAGGTTTTATCGATTGCTCGGCTTTTACTCATCGGATTATGATAGAAAATACACCAGTTTTTAAGTCAAACCTAAGCTAGTATTCAGTTGAGGCGAGTCGAGGCTCTGGTTACAGATTAACTAAGAGTACTCAACCTGGTTTCTTATTCACCCATTGGAAAGTAAGTTACGCGGACTGCATACAGATTTTTGCGTAAATGCCTTTTAGGCTGGCAAGATAAGCTGAACAAGAAATCGAAATGTTAATCTCTGTTTCTAAGCCAATTGTGTTGAAATTTTGAAATGATTGCGTACACAATAAAAAGAGAAACAAAGAGAATAAAGAGAAAAAAAGAGAAACTGTATCAATCAAAGACAAGACTAGCCAAAGTAAAGAAGCACGGTAAACAAAATAAAATAACTATGTATAATAAGTTGCCTATTAGCATAACAAGACTTCGTTTAACTGATTTTAAGAATAAAATAAATCATTTTTTCGTAGGTAACCCATTTTATTCACTTAATGAATTTATGACATTGCGTCTGACGGAGTCATCATTTTTGAATGAGGATTAACGAAATAAAAGTTTGACTTAGTTGAAATTGTTGTAATTCTTGTAGATATTGTAACATTTTTTTGGTTTTATTTTAATTTGAATGCATTGAATATTTTTTCTATCTTTTTATTCTTTTTTTTCAATTTCCATTTTAATTTTATTGTTATAAATTCTTACTATGTATAATCAGTGTAATATTAAGTTTGCGAAGTGTGTACTATTTGACTTGCCTTGTGTAACAGACCAAGTTATATGCCCAATAAATAATTCTATTCTATTCTATTCACTACAGAGTATTGAACAGGCTTCTTCTTTTCCGGGATCAGTAATCACAAACAAGACGAGTTCAAAAACAAAAAAAAAACGAGGTAAAAAATAGCCTATGACACTCTTGCGATGAAGACGAATCGATTGACACCTCGCTTGTCAAAATCGGACCAAGTTTTTTTGAAAACATAACCTTTGCTTCACCGTAGTGGGTCAAAAAGTAAGCCTATGACACTCTTTATACCTGAAGACCAATCGATTGACATCTTGCTTGTCAAAATCGAACCAATAGGGGCGACGCTATGGTGGAACATCCACATACATATATACATACATACATACATACATAGACTGTTAAAATCATTACCCTTCCCTTGCTTCGCCGTAGTCGGGTAAAACGGGGAAAATGGGAACAGCTTGTCGCCCTTATCCTTTGATCACTACGAAAGAATGTGTGTCTCAGTGAGATCACAGGCAAGTACATTGCATTGTGAGGACTCAGGACGTTTGAATAGGGATGTGGCCCATTTGCATTCATACTGAAGGTCGGTAGGGCATCTGCGGCATACCGACCAAGGACCTTAGTGAATTCCACAGCAACACTAATCACGGGTGATCCACCGGAGAACCAAGCTAACCGACATAGCTTAGAAGACCTGACAACTATACTGGGTTAAACGAGTTCTAGAGTGGAGACCGCGTTTAGGCGAGTAGGGCGCAGGTGGAGTAACGACTTGCGAAAGGCCGCTGGTAGCGACTGATGTGGAGAGCCGAAGATCGGCCTCAGTGACGCTAAATTGTGGACGAATACGGACGATACCGGTATTCAGAGCCATCGGGAACGGCTGTTGATTGGAAAGCGTTATCAGAAAGTTCCGAACGAAATCCTCCACACGGTGTTCACAAATTCGTTCTTAAGACTTTTGACAATTCTCTTCGGATGAACAGCTGATACCTTATTCACGGAAACTCATCCGAGAGCTATATGCAGGAAGGAATCCGAAAGTTTGAAATTTTTAAGATTATTGTATACATACATTGATTTGTTAAAGAAGGAATTTGCATGAATAAAATAACTAGCTTAAAAGCTAAAAAAACCACGCCTGCCTAACCAAAAAACCACGCCTGCCTAACCAAAAAACCACGCCTGCCTAACCAAAAAACGACGCCTGCCTAACCAAAAAACCACGCCTGCCTAACCAAAAAAACGCATGCCAATAAAATATATTCTGTTGGAATGTACTTATGGACTTCAATCTGATACCTACCCATATTGAAATATATTTTTTTCTCCTATGGAGCCATACTGCCGCTATATAGAATAAAAAAACCCCTATGTTACACGGGGGATGTAAGGATTCTAACGATACCCCATACGTCTAAATCTGTTTAGGCATTTAAAAGTAATGGAGGAATAAAGAAACTCACTTACATACATACAAACAAACATGAATACTAAAAAAATTACACTTCTTTTTTTGAGCAGTCATGTCATGATCAATAAGTTATAAGGCCTTTAGTCCACCGCAACCGATAACGACAACCGATACGTCTCGGTCCGATACGGCGGCCTTTGCAGTTGTATGGTTTTCTGTCCACGAGACCTCCGACAGCCGACACATAAAATGTATTATGCTGCCATACCGGCCCGACAAATCGGTTGTCGTTATCGGTCAAATGGACAAACAGCCTAAGTAATAATAAACTAAAGTCAAAGTATTTTATTGCAAATAGGCAAAAATTATAGCACTTTTACAAGTCAAAATTAACATCTCTTGAACAAAGAGATATACATAAAATATTATAAAAAGATCAAATCAATCCAAATTTAGATAAACTAAGTATTCTTTGAGTTTGAAAAGGAAATTTCCCTTTCAAGTGCCAACAGAGTTAAATCTCACACTGGAAAAGGAAATATCCTCCTGACTCTACCGGTGCTTCGGAAATACGCCTGTTAGAGAAGAGAGCTTCAAGAAACTCTTAACTACATTAATTGAATACCTACCGGCATTTGATGACACAAGTCAATGTTTCAGCTCCAAGTTAGAGTAGCTTTTATTTTGTTTATGTAACTCTGTCAGAGTTTGTTAGGCCGCCCGAGGGCCTCTGTAATCATTAACAGCTGGGATCGACAGCTTAACGTACCCTCCAAAGCACGGAGCGATGGAAAACCTATCTTTGGATATCTTAGAAAAGTCATAGGTACGGAGCCCAGGACCGAACCCGGTAGAGTTAAATTCTATACGTCTCGTTTTTCAAAATTTTTCAATAACTGGAATGTTGTAAGCACCTGGACGTTCAGCCTTTTGCGCTGAAACTATGACGAAGAAAGAAGGTACTAGTAAAAAAAAAACAGTCTTTTACGACCTTTTTTTAATGAATGTCATTTTTTTGTCCATTTTCTCTTTTTTTTTTTTTTTACCTTTACAAGTTTTTTATTTTTTTTATTGCTTTGTCATCGGTCTGTGAGCTACCCTGAAAGTTTCAGCCGGATTTCCAATCGGGAAGTGCTCGAAATTTTTTTTTTTTTTTTTTTTTTGAATTTTTGCAAGATTCCAGGACAAAATACATACATACAAGTGAAGTTAAATGAAAGCTTTTAAAAATGAGACGTATAAGGGAAGACTATACTTTATTCAAGCGATTGACACTAATTACAAAAGATTTCACCACAATTTAGGGGGTGAAAAGTGCTTTCCCCCAAAACGCCATTTCTATCAATAAAACTCACGAGCAGCAACTCTCTCTTTCGCTCGTATAGGGGATCGGGGGAGGGAAGGAGATAGCAACACATTTACTAAATACCTATTTTGCGAAGATCATGTCAAGCTAATATCCTCTTAACATAAAGCAAAGTTACGTAGGTACTTCCTATATCAGACAAGCATTATGTACAAGTATCCGGCGATAAATAATGCACATCGGTCTTTGGAAAGAGACAATTGGCTGTTTACGACTATTTCCGAACACTGACGACCGTCCATTAATCACCGTATTTATTAAGTGTCATTTCTTTGTAATTTCTCAAATAAATACTGCACTTTATGGACTTAATTAGTTTACGTCAAATCGATGACCTTATAGTTTACTTACTTTAAATATCTACACAAAGCTGTTGCAACTACTAGAAAAAGTTAGTATAGATTGTATTACCAGGGAGCAAAATAATATTTTGACGTTGAGGGCGTTATTTTGAATCCAGAGCGCAGTGAGGAATTCTGGAGTAGAATCTCTTGCGTAGAATCCTGAACGTAGCGAGGGATTCAATATACTTCACCCGAGGAAAAATAATTTTACGTCTGAGTGAAACTACTACTACTAGTCACTCACTCTACTTTTCTTCCCCCTCTATGGGAAAAATAAATAAAATGCGCTTTTAGATACTTTACAACTCATATTAGTTATTAAAAAGGATATTAAATAGACTTAAAATAAACAAATTGAAATAGGTAATTACTAACACTTAACTAAACATTTATATTCACTTTGAACTTCTGTGATTTATACGTCCTTCAGACAGTCTTTTCAGATATTGTGTTCTAAATTTTGTGAAGATCTCGATTTGAAAGTCATTATTGGTACTGGGCCGCCAACGTGTGAAGGTTGCTTATATTTGGTTTATTCTTGAAATACAGGTACAGGTTTCCGAAAATGACTTGGCTTCTTTTGCATTTTCCCACTCGATAAAATTGTTACCTTTCCCACTCGATAAAATAGCTTTCAAATATTTTTCCAGAGATTTCATCATCATGTCAGCCTTTAGAAGTTCACTGCTGAACATAGGCCTCCCCCAAAGAGCGCCATGACGAGCGATCCTGTGCCACCTCCATCCACCGACTTCCTGCGATGGCTACAATGTCGTCGGTCCATCGTGTGGTGGTCTCCCCACACTTTGCTTGCTTGTTCGTGGTCGCCATTCGAGAACCTTTATCCCCCAGCGGTTGTCGGTTCTGCGAACTATATGGCCTGCCCATTGCCACTTCAACTTGCAAACTCTGAGAGCTATGTCGGTAACCTTCATTCTTCTACGGATTTCCTCATTTCTGATTCTATCACGTAGTGAAACACCGAGCATAGCTCTCTCTATTGCACGCTGCGCAACTCTGAGCTTTTGTATGAGACCAATAGTTAGCGACCACGTCTCAGTGCCGTATGTCATCACTGGCAACACGCACTGATTATAAACTTTCGTCTTGAGGCTCTGCGGTATCTGCGACGAGAAGGCGTAATTTCCCGAACGCTGCCCATCCGAGTTGGATTCGTCGGTTGACCTCTTTGTCGAAGTTGGATCTACCCAGTTGGATCGTCTGACGCAAGTAGACATAGTGATCAACCGCTTCGATAATATCGTTCCCAACATAAACTGGCATGGGTACGACATGGGCATTTGACATGATGTTCGTCTTGCCCATGTTCATTTTAAGACCCACCTGTTGGGAAACAATATTGAGGTCACTGAGCATTGTGCTTAGGTCTTCCAGGTTTTCAGCCATGATGACTATATCATCAGCAAATCGAAGGTGAGTGATGTATTCGCCATTGATGTTAACACCAAATCCGTTCCAGTTCAGAAGCTTGAATATATCTTCCAGTGCAGAGGTGAACAGTTTCTGAGAAATAACGTCTCCCTGTCTCACCCCTTTTTGCAGCTGGATAGAATTTGTGCTCTGATCCTGAAGATGAACTGTCGTGGTGGCCTTGCTGTACAAACACTTCAACACTTCGATGTACCGGTAATCAATCTGGCAACGCTTTAATGACTGTAGCACTGCCCAGGTCTCGACTGAATCAAAGGCTTTCTCGTAGTCCACAAACGCTAGACATAGTGGCCGATTATACTCTTCGGTCTTCTGTATAATCTGCCGGAGCGTATGGATGTGGTCTATGGTGCTAAAGCCTTTCCGGAATCCAGCTTGTTCGGGAGGCTGAAAGTCGTCAAACCTACGAGCGAGACGGTTTGTAACTACTCTCGAAAACAGCTTATAGACGTGGCTCAGCAGCGAAATGGGCCTTTAATTCTTCAAAAGGGTTTTATGACCTTTCTTAAAGAACAAAACCACTACACTCCTGTGCCACGCCTCTGGCGTAGTACCCTCGAGGATGACGGAGTTAAACAGCTTCTGAAGGACTTTAAGTTCCGGTGTTCCACCCGCTTTCAGTAGCTCTGTCGTTATTCCGTTCAGGGATTTAGTTGGTCATAGTTTCCACGGATTTAGTTGGTCATAAATACTGTATTACATTTATTACAGAGTATTTACAGATGTAAGTAGGTAGTATAATAATTTCGCTACACTTGCATTTTCGTAAAATTATTTAGTTTTTGCACTGTCAATATTCCTTGTTTTCGTGACGATGATATCGTAATTTGCACGCTTTTCACATTTTCCCCTTCTCCATACATGATTATTTTTTTAAATACAGACAGCGCGTCACGCGACCCAATACACAAAAAAATAAATGAGCTTATTGGTCAATTGTGAATCAGCAACCCTTCATTTGATCAATACAAAATTTTCGGACTAATACCATAAGTCTGCATGGCTCGACGGTGTTGACGATTGGTAATAAAATAACTGATTGGCGCTGGTTTAATTTATGATGTTAATGATTAAAGGATTTACATAGGCGACACACATATAGCAAGATGGCAATAGGAAGTAGATGAGAATGAGTGACAAGTAATAAGAATGAATGTTAGATACAGATAAAAATAAGCACAGAATATATTTATAATCTTAAACAGACGGAACATCGTTCGACTCAAGAATCTTTAGTAGCGGAGTCCAATTCCCAACTGAAGTGTTTACATTATGCACATAAAAAAATAATTATGTGTTGGCTTATAACTTGAATATGGCCGAGCTGAGGCGAAAAGAGCCAACGAGCCAAAAACGCTCGCGTCGCGGAACCGATCGATCGCCAACATCAAAAATTCACGTTCCAAATTCAAAATTACTGCCCCCTCTGAATGTCTTGAACAGAAAAGATTATCAGCGTGGATGCCCCCGAGATACTTTAGTTCTTTTCAAGGAACCAGTCAGCATTTTTCGAATAGATAGAATGCAAAAAGAACTATGTATAATTTAGTAAATGAATAGATTTAATGTTGTGGGGTTTAAACAACTCTGTATTATATATTTTCAGCTAAATGCGACCGTACTCTATTGCACCTGTATAAAGACTGACAAATTAAGACACAGACTGTACAGATTTATGACAAATTAAGAATATAACTGACAAACGTCACCCTGTGACAACGCTCTGCGAAGCCGAACTTAGCCGAGTCTCTTTCCAAAGACCGATGTGCATTATTTATCGGAGTACTGTACTGAGAATTTTATCATTAAAATCTATCCAAAGATAACTAAACAGAAGTGCCACTCCATACAAGGCGATAGGTATTTTATCATTAATACGGAGCCATATAAACACAGTTTGCAGTTTGGCGCTAATGGATGTTTCTGGTTACCGAAGTTGCCTCAGGGAGTTTGAAAGATTTGGTTGGGCCACAAAATAAGCGATTTGTTTAGATAATTTTAGAACATTTACTGTTACGGAATGCTTAGTTTGATCTAACACCAACTTAAAGTCAAAGTCAGTATACTTAAAATTTATAAACCTACAATAATGCACACATTACACTTATAATAAATCAGAGAAGTGTAGCCACTGTCGTAAAAAGGCCTATCAGAGCTTAGTTTTAAAAATGAATACTCTCTAATCGAGCGGTAAACTTTGTATGCTCGATACAATAGAACTGACAGTCCATACAAAATGTCATTAAATGCATAAAACTGTTTAGCGCCATCTATCTTTTATCTTTAGTATAGTGTGTGTGTGTGTGTGTGTGTGTGTGTGTGCGTGCGTGCGTGCGTGCGTGCGTGCGTGCGTGCGTGCGTGCGAGCGTGCGTGCGTGCGTGCGTGCGTGCGTGTGTGCGTGTGTGTGTGTGTGTGTGCGTGTATGTTTGTTACTTCTTCACGCTCAAACGGCTAATCGGATTTGTATGAAATTTGGTACCAGGATAGCTTATATCCTGGATTAACACATAAGTTACTATTCATCATCATCATCATCACTTCAAGAAAAAAGTATAGGAGTATTTTTGAGATTTTTATAATTTGTACGATTTGCTTTTGTGAGTTACTTTGGGAAAAAACCTAGTGAGAAAAAGAGTTGCTTGAGACAAACTTGTTGTTCTTGAAAAATTTTGGTTTTTATGCAAAATTTTTGGTTTAAGAAAAAATCTTTTTTGCCAATCTCAAAATGGTACAGGTATTATAAAAAAAAACACTTCAGTCCGTCGCTTAGATGCTGCAAGAAAGAGGAATACACAAACCATTACAAACAAATAAATAAATAAATAATTAAGTAACAATTGCCTAGTCATCTTAAAAATCAATTTCCTTGCGTTTAAAAAACTTTCTTTTTTGTTAAGTTCGTTTCAATACTGGGGTAGATTATGGGGGAAAAAGGAAAATCGAAAAAGTATTCTACGAGGGTCAAACCGCGGGGTGTATCTAGTCCGTAATATAAAAAGATAGACTATTAGGTACTATCTGCACCCCACAGTTTTTCGCCTTAGACAATGATGATGGTTGATGATGATGGTAAAAAGTAGCCTATTTCTCTCTTCGGCTCTTGAAGTAGGTATACCTATTCAAGAAATCACATTATTACAATTATTTCATAGACAGGTACATTGTAAACATTAGAAACGGGATATTTACCAAGAATACTATTTGTTTTGAGTTCCTGATATTTCGGCACTGTTGCAAGCGCCATGATCACGGATAACTGAAGTAACTGCGGGTGGATCAGTTTTTACGAGTGACCAAAATGCTCCGTTAGGTATCCGAAATCAGATCGATTTTCTACGCCCACTTTAAAAACTTTTCTTAGGTACCTATACATTTATTTATTATATTTGGTGTTTAATAAAGAGATTATCTTTCTAAATCACTGAGTTTCTGGCCACACAAAGAGGCGTACAAGCCATGTCTGCAGCAGAATCTTATCTTTTGCGTATTCACTGGATATTCACTTTAAACTATTATCCAGAGAATTTCACAGTCTGTATCCAACAAAACAAATAGTTGGGTACGTAGTACTAAGTATTATTTATTCTGTGAGTTGGGTATAAAATCAAATAATTGGGAGTCAAGGTAAAGTATTTTGCGACTAGTGAGAAGACGGTGTTCTGAAAAGTGTTGTTTTAAACGATCCATGAATGAGATTTTCATTGATTTATTAGGTGTAAGAGACATACTATAAGATTATGGTAATTAATTGACCATAATTATTATGTTCAATGACGTTATACTCCTTGATTAAGAGACATAAAAGTAGATAAGATCCATCTAGCCCTGTACACTCTGTATACTACAAGGTTATGGTAATTAATTGACCATAATTATTATGTTCAATGAGTTATACTCCTTGATTAAGACTCTCTTTATATCAGAGATACGTCATGGGTACTAATTCTTTTATTTGTTTGGTAGACATAAAGCCAGGTTCCAAGGTTACATATTCCCACTCCCCACTCCCCTATTTATTTTATTAGCAGGCTAATAATTTAGTTAGGAAAATTTTGTCTAAACAGTAGACAATAGACTATATTTTCTTGCTGTGAGATTTATTTTAGAGATAAAACTTAAGCCGTTGAGTAGAAAAATGAAAATATTACTGAAAATAACGTAATTTTTGATAAGAAAATGTATCAAATGAAATTCTGTTAATCACGTTTTATCTTAATCATAGAGAGATAAATATCTCAAAAACATACATGTCAAGTTTCACATTTATCAGGTTTGTGGTTTGTTGAACCAGCATATTTATGGAAAAAACCCTTAAAAGTAGAGCCTGGTCATAGGATATACATTTCGAGTCTCTTTTACACTATTCTCACGATATTTGTTGTCTCCCACAGCAGCAACATGGAGCGAAGGTGCCCGCGACGCCACCTGCCCCAGGATCTGCGGACCAGCGCTCCAGGGGGAGCCCGTATGCGCCACCGACGGCTACATCTACCCCTCGCTCTGTGAGATGAGGAAGAAAACCTGCGGGAAAGGTAACCAATGCTCCTTTTATTTTAGAAACTTGTTTGTAGCCGACTTCAAAAAAATTCTCTTGCTGGTGTTTGTCTACATCTACTTTAATATAATATTATAAATAAGAAAGATTTGATTGTTTGTGTGTTTGTAATGGATAACCTCAAAAAATAATCAAAAATACAGAATGGAATGACGTTGCCATGGAAACGAAATAATAACAAGTCTAACAAGTACGTGAGTAATATAATGTAGATGTTTATGGTCAAAAATCACCATGATCGTTCCTGCCATTGATTTTGAAATACGCTTACTGGCGTATTATGTCGCGGTGTGAGCGCTACCCGTGCGAAGCCCGAGCGTGCCACCAGTTTGTAATATTGTTGAAAATGCATAATATTAATATAATTATGTTAGTCCATATGGGTGTCAAAGCGTGTGTACCAAATTTTGTTTATGTATGTTTGTAATATTTCCAAAAATGCTTAATAATATAATTATGAGTCGATATGAGTATCTGAACAAATGTACAAAACTCTGCGAATGTATGCATGTATGTATGTTAGTCCTCGTATTTCTCAGAAGCTACAAGTCTGATTGCAATAATCCTTTTGTAATAGTTTCAGTATCTTTCAACTTAGGGAATAGTTTAAATTTTATCAAAATCGGTATTTTAGTTTAAAGGTATGGACTGTTAACCGTTTCCTGTATGTTTTTCTTAGCGAACTGAATACTTCATTTATTAGGCCTACTTTAACGAAACTAAAAAGTAAGAAATAAAATGTAATAAAACATAACTTTCAATCATATAAAACTTAAAAGAAATAAATATTTAAAATGTTTGAGGTCTGTGCCAGATAAATGCCTACTTACTTAATCGCTTTTTTCCTTTTAAGTTCCATACGAGTGAAGTCGTTTTTAATTAGTTTTTTTATGACTGATCTAGCTGCGCCCTGCGGCTCTGCCGCGTGGTCGTTTTTCCGTGAAAAACTATCCCATGAAGTACTTTTAGTATTCCAATATCAAAAGTACATTATATAATGTACAATAAACAAAATGTCATCGAAATTCGATTACCATCAATTAGTCGATTATGTCGAATTACTCGGCTTCTACTTATCAGGCTTAGATGCAATGTACGCCAGATTTTATTTCAGATCCTAAGCTATCCAACAGTGAAAACCGGATTTCAATCGACCCAGTAGTTTTGACTTGACGGGAGAACAGTGGGCAGTCGGTAATGAATTCTGCTTTCCATGGAGTACTATCCCGAAACTATACTCGCGCGGAATTGCACTGCCCTTGTCGCCCTTTGAAATTGTCCTCTTCATACCGGTACAATTAATGGTCACTACTGCTAGACAGTGAAATATCTGACAAAGAGGTGGATCTTCCCCGAGCGAACTCGTGCAGAAGAATTATACGATGCATCATCTCGACGGTAACAATTTATTTAATAACTTCCAGGTGTAAGACTGGCCCAAGACCAGGGTTCATGCTCACGCGCCCAGGGTTCCAAGTGCGAGCACCGCTGCACGTCCGAGAGAGACCCTGTCTGCGGTACCAACGGGAGGACCTACCTGAACCGGTGCATGCTGCAGGTTGAGATCTGCAGGTAGGATACTTATAGCACAGAATAAATATTACTACTACGTACATACAGGTACTTCACGCACTTAGTACTCAAAGCATTTGATGATATACATGGCAAATGTCCCGTTTCCAACGTAAATTCCTTCGTTGAACGCCTTCTTGATGCAGTATCCATATCATGGTGAAACTGAGTACGGAGTATCACAATTAAATACTTGTACAACGTTTCGTGTCTACATTTTTAACCATAGACGAGTTCCCTAGTCAGGACCCAACCCTGAGTGCAGCAACCATGTCACGGTAGAACATAAAACCGGCTATCATAATAAAATGCGTACAAAAACGTGTCTGTGCTGTTGACCGTTGAAGAGTTCTTTTATCTGGAGCTAATCTTGGATGTCGATTCAGGTCATGCTCACCATAAACATTCATTGTCATCGGAACTGAACCAACATGTAAAAATTGAACTCCGTAGGATAAGAGGAAGTGGTTCTAATTCAGCTTGGAAGATTCCACCTAAACAAACATACGAGTACATACATTGCAAATTAAATAAAGGCTTATATCAATTAATTGATGAAAACTATGATTCCGTTGTCGAGTTTTTAAAAGATAAATGTACAAAAGTACATACACAACTAATTTATATAATAGATAATGGCTCGGTCTGTTTCCTACTTCTTGCACACTGTGAGGATCATATTATTATATGTTGACACTAACACCATAATGCCTGTGATTTTTATTATGTAAAAAGGTGATGATTATGTTAAAAGATGTATTTATTGCAAAGCATATGTTTTGCAATAAATAAATTGAAATTGAAATCTAAATATAAACAAATAAAACATACTTTAAGGTACAATGAAAGTATTCTTGACCCTTGTAAATTAAATTTCACCTTTTATGAGCCCTCCTACAATGTCTTCTGACAGCTCTTGGGAATACTAATAAACTTAAGTGCAGGGACAACAAAGAAGTGACTTATCTTTCTTAGAATTGTTTTTATTATCAGTGTCATCACGGATGTGAAGTTGGCTTTAAGCCAACCTTAGTTTAGTAACAAAGTAGAAATACTTTGTTGGAAATAACAGATCCAATCACTTTTATAGCTTTGGTTTTTCCTCATTTTGTAATAACTTAACTATAACCGTGTGTGTTTGTGTGTGTGTGTGTGTGTGTGTGTGTGTGTGTGTGTGTGTGTGTGTGTTTGGTAGAACTTTCAAGGCTGTGTAATACAAGATTTTGGAATAAAAAAACTAATCTGAAATCCAGTTCTTTTTAGATTGCATCTGTCATCGAGTTGAGCTCGATAATTGAGTTGCAAAACGGAACGACAGACGGACAGACAGACAGACAGATAGACAAACAAGAAAGTTACTTAAATAAAAACGTGGTAAAAAGAAACCCTTGCTTTGTATCTGTATTAAAATAAATTAAAAATGAAAACAAACCAAACTGCAAGCAAACCTTTAAACATGGATACATTAGATACCTGGATATCAAACATTAAACATGGATACATTAGATACCTGGATATCAAACATTAAACATGGATACATTAGATACCTGGATATCAAACATTAAATCAGATTTTATTGAAACTGAAATGGATGGGATTAAACAATCGAAAACGACACTAGCCTTGGGTTTCTGAAACATTTGTTAACGTGAACAACAGAATAATTCTAATGCTGCCTTTGTCTGGCACTAAACAAATGACAGAGACAGCAATACACTTAATCTGTTGTCAAAGTTAACAAACGTTTCAGAAACCCGAAGTTAGATGCTCAAATATTAACTTGTTACATAATTAACGTATGTTTTAAGTTTATGAAATGGCACAAAATTTACAAAGACGGGTGAAGAAGAAATGGCGGTGCAGCCTATATTTGATCCCAGTCGCAGTTTGAAGGAGATGTTTAAAATTGTATCTGACAACAATTGAATATGTGTATCAACAATTGTATATATGTATAATGTCGATGGAATTACTTACTATCTCGGAAGCACTATCATACATTTTTACATATGATAATAAGGAAGTCGTTATATTATGAGGCAGCCCAAGTTCCTTACAACATAATTATAGCTCGGTGCGTCTTTGCCGTGAGAGGTGCATTGTTGCAATTTTAAAGAAAGAGTATCTTAGATTGCAATGGGTTCCTTCATATGTTGACATTAGAGGTAATGAGGTTGCTAATGAATTAACGAAAGAAGACATTGTAACATGTACAGAAATTTTCAATTTATCAGAATATACAGAAATTGTCATACAGTATGGATATAAAATTTAAGAAAAATTGAAATTACGTTCTTGTTAGAAAATAATGTTCTACAGAGATTTATAGCATGAACCTCCTCGAATAAAATATACCATGGAGCTCAAACAGTACGTTTAAGAGGCATCATAATGGTGATACTACATAAACTTTGCTCCGGACATCATGCGGGGTCCCAGAAGATGTTTAAACCTTCTGATCGATTGTGTGCGGGTCGAATGGAGCGAGTCTATGAGAACATATTGATCAACAAATTTAAAATAAATACACAGGATATAGGGTTATTCCAGAGCACCCTGGTTGCCCCAAATACGATGCGGCTACGGCTCTGTATGCTATGATTAACGATATTGTGTAAATGTACATATACAGAAATTACGGGCTGACATATTCACAAAGTGACTAAAGTCCAATAATAAAAAAAAGAAAAAAAAAGTTTGAGGTTAGTGAACGAACAAATAAACAAAAAACATACATTTGAATTGAATACCACCTCCTTTTGATATCTTCTTCTCTACATAGCATAAAACAATGTTGCCTTCCGCGTCTGTCTGTCTGCATATCCGCTTACTTCTCATAAAGCACGTAACGGATTTTGATGCGATTTTCATAATCAGTTAGATAATTTTTCACGGAAGGTTTATATAAAAGTATACTAGTTTTTCCGCCCGCGACTTCTTTCGCGTGGACTACTGTTTATATCGAAAAAAGCATCGTATGTTCTTGTAAGAAAACCAATGCGAAAGTAGGTATATAGCACCACTCTTGATTTATTTGTTATTTCGTTTCCATGGCAACCGTTTCTTACAGAGAGAAATAAAAAAAACACTTTTCCAGTTTTCCCGTGGAAACTTACAATTTTCCATTATAAAAAGTTTATTCCAGGAGCGTTTCAAGTTTCATCAAAATCCGTCCAGCTAGCAGTTATCGCGTGAAAGCTCCTCCAACAAACAAACAAACAAACAGACAATGGTTCACTTTTATATTGGTATGGATATATAAAAATCCTATTATTTTTTTATGTTAGTAGAAAGAAACAATATTATTTTGCATCCAAATAGCCGAAAAATTAAATTACATGCCTTACTTATATAAAAATGATGTGCTAAACTCTAGTAGACCGCCACGCCAAGAACTCTAGTAACTAGAGAATTGTAGTTCTAGTAATTAGAGAATCTAAAATCCAAAAGAAAACTCCACGATGGCATATCTCTAATTGTTACGGTTGACTCACAGTAACCATTTCATTCATTCAGTAACCTACTTCACATTTTTCACGTCTTTGATTTCTAAATCACACCCGTATGAAGCCGGAGCGGGTCGCTAGTTAATAGACAAGTTGGTATGGCACAACTGTATACCGTTTATTGCCTTTACTAATTGGTGCTCGTTGCTTGCTACAACCTTTAAAACCTTGTAACTACCTTCATGTATCTGTCTGCTATTCTTATGCATCAGTGCCATACTTTTGCGTTTCCTTTACAAACCATTCCTCAAAGACAACATCACAAATTAAAAATGTATATAACCCCTCACTTCCCCATTATAGCTAGGAAGCATCTCGATAAAATCAGTTTTCAAACATTAAAGTCGTTCCATCCGTTTGAGAGATATGGTCATCACCCCCCATCCCCCCCACACTCCACTTTTCCTCATTATAGCTAAAAACCATCTCGTTTACCTCAGCTTTCAAATATAAAAAACCGCAGCTAAATCGGTCCATTTGTTCGAAAGCTACGATTTTCACCCCCCATTTCTCACCTCCCCCAACCCTTCTCCGCCTCTCCATATATTAAGAACCATCTCGATCACATCAGCTTTCGAACAGAAAAAACAAATCGCATGCATCCAAATCGGTCCATTCGTTTGGGAGCTATGATGCCACAGACAGACACAGATACACACACACACACACACACACACACACACACACACACATACATACACACACACAAACACAAACACACAATGAAAACTTATAACACCCGTTCTTTGTTCGCCCAGTTAAGTCCTATTTAAGTTACTGTTCATATCTAAATTTTGTGATAAGCATCAAAGTACCAACGTTGAGCCTGCTTTGGATATCTGAGTTAAAAAGTAGTGGATTTGACTGTTTCTTCACTCAGTTATATAATGTTAACAATTCATCATTTACATTCCAGAGTTGGCATCGGTCTCTCCCATCTGGGGGCATGTAACAACATCAGCGCTCACCGCGAGAACTGCCCCGTGGACTGTTCGCAGGCGCCGCTCGACGGGCCCGTGTGTGGCTCCGATGGAAACGTCTACAAGAACACCTGTCAGATGAAGCTGTTTACTTGCGGGTGGGTGACACTTTTACTCAGGATTGTGGGCTGTGCAGAAACACAGCAAAAATAACTTGACCAAAAACTAGCTGCACCCCGCGGTTACATCCGCTTAGATTATGATGATGTATGATGATGATGACGATGAAAAGTAGCCTATGTGTTAATCCGAATGCAAGATATAAGATATCCTGGTACCAACTTGACCCAGTGATCATTGACCTAAACACCCGGATCACAGAAGAAACTATCAGTGGTATCTACCCAGACAGACAACAAGAAAAACCTAAACCGTCTCATTGACTCGTCTTCATTGACTTGCGTCTTCTTGTCATGTTCCAGGCAAGGAGTAGTCCGTACTAACAAGAAGCACTGCCAAACGACACGGCACTGCCGGGAGTCCTGCTGGCGAGTAGCTCGCCCCACTTGCGGCTCCGATGGCAAACTGTACGCCAACGCATGCCGGATGAAGGCCACCAACTGCGGGTAACACTTAACTATCTAAATGTACAGATTGCACCATATTGATCTATGCCTCCAGGGTAACCAAAAAGATTTCATTTACAAAGTTTAGTTTTATCTACGTCATCAGAGTAACCATATTGATCTAAGCACCCAAAGTGTTCAATAAATCTAAGTACGACCTGTTATTAATATGATATAAAGGTGCTGTCAAAACGTTCAGCAATTTTAAGGTTGATATTTGCCAAATGCTTTTGATAGATACTTTTGACCACTATGAATACCGTCGGATGATTTATTTGCTAGCATAATTTTGAACACCTTGACACCTAATATAAAATTAAAAAATTGCTGCTACGATATTTTGAACACTTTGTGTGCAATAAATCAATATAGTTATTCTGATTGCGTGCTTATAAATAAATTTCTGATAATTTGATCAATTGGAGTACCTTGGAGGCTTACGTAGGAAACTAGTTAGCTAACCTATTGAATTTACACGCCTTATGAGAGCCCAATTTAAATGCTCTAAATCACTACTAGGTAGCAGAATACTAAGATGCTGATTCGTTGAACCTCAACCGCACTCCTGGCACAGTATTATTTTTAAATACCCCAGGTTCCAATATTTCAATACGTAACGGTTCAACTATGTTACCACTAATCGCGGCTGGCAAAGTTTCGCAGTTTTTGTTGCTGTACTGAAATACCGAATAAACCATTAACCACCGTTAAAATCATTTTTTCTCTGTCTCAGAAATACGTAGGTAACTCATAAAATGTCTTTCTCTTACTAGAAAACACGTCTTCGAAGTACCCATGGCATTCTGCGTCTCCCAGGAGCGCACATCTGGCGGGGAGCCCTGTCCTACTGACTGTCTGGACCAGAAGGAAAAGTTAGTCTGTGGGTCAGACGAGAGCATCTACAGGAACGACTGCGAGATGAGGATGCTGAACTGTGGGTGAGTGTTGAATATATTAGACTTGACCAGAAAAGCTGGTGTGCAGATCCGACGAGAATATCAAGTTATGAGGGTGAGTTGAAAGAATCAATGCGGATGGTAAAAGGTCCCACTATCTAAGGCACACCCAGTGTTTCCAGCTTTGAGGCTTAAAGACAGATCAGAATACATGTTCTGGAAGTCTCCATCCTAGAAACTCAGGCATCTTCCATGTAGCATGTGAGCGCTCAAGACATCAGCACTAAACTTGATGTGAAGTACCCGGGGGCATTGGATCAGAAGGAGAATTTAGTAAGAGGAAACGACAAATACATTTACCAAGAACAAGTGCCAGAAGAAGATGTTGAACTATATGTGAGTGTTGTAGACATAAGTCTTACATTTACTTTACTTACATACATAAGTGTAAACAAAATTGTCGTTCATATGCTGAAAAAGCCATCGATGAAGCAGCCCATTGTTATAGAGATTTTCAACATAAAGAAGGTCAGTCCTATGATTTTTTTCTCATACCAATATTTTTCTCTTATTCTGCTGATAATAGAGTATCGTAAATCTTCTCTTTCCTATTCTCCGCTTTCCTTGCTGTCTTATAATAGATTTCATATGGAAATTATATTATTATATTATCACTATTTTTTATTCAATGTTTATTTACACAATCAATTGTATTGTAACTCAACACTAAACAAATCAAACATTTCAGAGTCACCAACAGGAAGATAGTCAAGAAGGTCGATATGGAGAAGTGCCGCAGCAAGATGAGCAAGTGCTTGAAGGTGAAATGTCCCTCCGAGCCCGACCCTGTCTGCGGTACCGACGCAAATGTGTACACCAATCCTTGCCAGCTGAAGGTGGCCACATGTCTGTAAGTTTACATCGCCACTACTTTTTTTATCAAAATCAGTGTCCTTCTTATAAATTCCATTCTTATTAACATCATTTTCATCAATTTCAGTCTTAGTATCAAATACGATATAATCAGGACTCTTAAAGGGTCAAAATCTGTAGTTCGTTTGGCATCAAAACGAATTGAAACATATCTAAAATTTCAAGATCAATTGTGTTAAAGTGTATCATTGATGATGTGGTATAATATATTAGACAATTATTTGATACTAGCTGATGCCCGCGGCTTCGCACGCGTGGTCATTTCTCTAGGCTAAAAGTACTCTATGTACTATTCCAAGCCCTAAAATACCAATATACCAACATTTGTTCAAAATTCCTTCAGCCGACAAAAAGTTAAAAGTTTTTATCGAATTCTCGGCTTCTACTCATCGGATTGAGCTACCAAGTACCCCTGTTTTTAAGTCAACCCCAAGCTATCCAACAGTGAAAACCGCATTGCAATCGGTCCAGTAGTTTTTACGTGATGCGCGAACAAACAACCAAACAAACAAACAAACACACAGACACGAATTTAAAAAATGTTATATTCTTCTTCAGTAGCTTATTTTGAGTAGACCATTTTTTTTATTATCTTCTTTGTGCAGTCTTTTTCGTTCCCATTGTTTTACTATAAGTATACATAGTATTTTTTTATGTCATCGTCACATTCATAGAGTAGACTTTCCCTTCTTGCTAATGGTATTAGCAAGAAGGGAAAGTCTACTTGCGAGTCTAAGGGCTTGCGAAATCATTCAAAACCACATTTCACGTACGTTTCACACTCTTTTTTTATACAAATTCCAGCAAAGGCGTCCAGCTAGCCCACTTCGGTAACTGCACTCTGCTCCCGCGCATCCAAACGGATTGCCCTGATAACTGCGACAACGCTGTCGAACAACCAGTCTGTGGATCTGACGGGAACGTTTACAGGTAAGGTACAAAAATTAAAACTGCCCTTCTCAGGGCCTTTTTTTTCAGTGTCTAACTAAAGGGCAGTTAAGAGCTATAATCATCAACGGATGGCGCAAATGTTAATATTTGCGAAGTTTGTTTTGAGGCGGGCTCAGCTCCCGCAAAAAACGAGTAGCAAAACGTCGAGAACGACTTTATGCGAACCTAAAAATACCGTCGATAGAAAATTATACTACCAAAAAAAAAAACAAACTGAACTTTCAGAAACGGTTTGGTATCCATGGAAAAAATACACGAACTCCCACATGAAAATGTCTTGTTGTATCGCTGTTCTGGTTATTTTCAGCGACAGAATTAAAAAAAAAAAAAAAAAAAAACAAACAAATAACCGAATACTTTTATTTATTAAGTTTTATGTATTGAGATATCGATAGTAAAGCATTCAATTTATCTAAAATCGACTCCCGAGCTGCATCACATCTCCCACTCACACTGCACCTGGTCGAGTAAGACAAAAGTTTGAGAGTGTTAGCGCCTTAAGGGCAATAATTGCAATTCGTTGTGATGTTTGTATATTTGCGGCTCCAATCCATTATAAGTTTCTTTGATTTTTAGTTTTTATTGAACAATGCATATTTTGAATTTTTAAACTATGTTTAAAATATACTCAATGTCTGTAGCGTATTTACTTTATCCGCGACCATTTACAATCTACCTGCTACAACAAACGGAGCCGAGACTTGGATAAGCAATGTACAATTAGTTCAGCAATTCAATCAAAGTCGCTCAGTGGACTACGGAAAAGTCTAAAAGGTTAGACAGGTAGCCAAATATACCGACGTAGCCCGTATGATTATCGAGTTGATTAGGCGTGTTCTTGATTGGAGACCGCGACTTGACAATAGTAGTGTAGAACGCCTGCCACGACCTCATAGCAAGGTGGTGCAGTTGGAAAAGAAGAGCCGCAGATCAAGCTCCAGCAGTGGATTGACAGGATGGTTGTGATGATGATGCATCCATAACCTTTCAGGTCCGAATGCGAGCTCCGTCGCCTCACCTGTGGACAGCACGTGATAGCGGTGTCAGCAGCGCACTGCCGTACCACCGCGCTCTGCCACGAGCATTGTCCCGACACACCCGCCTTCGTCTGCGGCTCCGACAACCGGTTCTACAAGAACGAGTGCGTCATGAAGAAGGAGAACTGCGGGTGAGTACTGTTTAGGGAGATGCGCACTCGAATTTCTTCACTGGAAGGAAAACTGTGAAAATCAACACTTTGATTGTCTCATTCCTAACATAATGTATGATGATAAAAAGTAGATTTTCATGAACTTAGGAAGACCAACACGAAGACCAACCTGTACTAACCTGTACTAACCTGAACCTGTACTAACCTGTACTAACCTGTACTAACCTGAACCTGTACTAACTCAACTGACAGTTCACCCAAGCAAAGACGCAAGAATGATTATTATGATATATATCATTTTATGCTACATGCCGCGCCACTGATCCTCCTTGTCGTATCCGACAACGGCGACCTATTTAATTTATTTCCTAGCGTGCACCCTGATATGAATCGCCAGGCCGAACTTAGTTTTAAATATGCTATCACAGATACTGCAGTAGAGCTGACCAGCGCTGTTATATGTGTGATTGTAGGAGGACTTGGGTAGAGCTTTACGGTTTAGGCGCCTTACATCGAGATTCTACACGCATATCCTCAAAAAGCTTAACGCTATTGTTAATGCTAGGACGCCACTTAGCTTATTAGCTGCAAGCGCCTCCCAACAATCAGAGTCCAAACCACAAGCGCTCAAATATATTTTAAGCACATCTTTGTCGTCTTTGTGCCGCGCCACTACATACCAATAAATCACCAGGCTCACATATATTAAAAAAAAAAAAAAAGTAGCAAAATCCAATGTAGATAATCACATCTTTCTATCTTTAACAGTTACCATAACTGCCATAGAGATCCCTAATAAAAAACTCACCCTGTTTTCTATTAACTCCTTCCTTTTCAGCAAACACGTGTTCGTGGTGCCGCTGAAGCGGTGCCTGTCCCGTTTCCAGTACTCGGGGTGCGCGCGCGTCTGTCCCACTGAGTACGACCCCGTCTGTGGCACCGACGACAAGACCTACTCCAACAAGTGCTTCTTGGAGATGGAGAACTGTAGATCTAGGTGAGTCATCATCATAACCAGCTCATTGGCCCACTGCAGGGCGTCCTCATCGCGCTTTACTATTCATCCCGTTTTTGAACCTGTTGTGCAAGAGTCCGTCTATGGAAGCACGCACTTTAAGTTTTTATTATTTATCACGATCACGTAAACAGATCCTGAATCCTAACTATACACTAAAGAGTTTAACTGTTTTTTTTTATTCCTTTGAGTGACGGTTCGAGCAGGTAGATAGCCTGATAGTAAGTGTCACGCCTGCTCAAAACCCACCCTGAACTCTTGTTACAAAATTTTGCGCATCACTGAACTACGCTCGTTACTCTGGATTTTAAGTCTCATTGCCCACTAATTTTGCTTGATCTACACACTGATGACTGCTAAACAGTAATGTTCAAAGAATTCAAGACTCGCCTTTATAACCAGTGTGTCCTGCCCACCATGACATATGGTGCCAAGATATGGACTAACGAATGTAGCTGTGAATAAATCAGGGTAGCACAAAGAGCCTTGGAACGTGCCATACTCGTCATCAAATTACAAGACCGAGTTTATAGCATAGAAATAAAACACCGTACAAAGATCAAAAACAAAGCCGAGAGTTGATTTTGAAAATCAGATGGTGTTGGGCAGGATACGTGAAAAGACAGAGTTAAAACAGGTGGAGTACAACGATGACCAAGTGGTGGCTGAGAACGGGCAGCAAAAGCGTCGGCCGTCCGGTAGCGAGATGGGTTGACGACATCGTAAAGTTCGTGGGTTGGACATGGGACAGCACAGGATCTATATGGGTGGCGTCCAAAAAGAGAGAGCATGATCAGCAGTGAGCGAGCACGGGTTGAAAATGATGATGATGTGTGATGTTGTGCAGATATTACTGTATTCCGTTTAGAAGGGAATTGTAACTTGCTAAATTAATGAGCATATAAAGTGCTCTAGAAGTTTAAAATTTTACTCATGACTTCTTGAAGTCACCGAATAGAAAAATATATATGGTACTCAATATACAATTCGAAATACTTCGCGATTGTTTTTTTTTATTGTGGTTTCAATATCATGATACCCACTTAATTTATCAAAATTAGGAGGCCAAGCAGTATTGTGTAAAGATTTCTGTGTTTCGGTTTGAAGGGCAGTGTTTCCAGCGAATTTACTGAGCACTGAGACTTAAAAACCAATGTCTCAGGGTGACAAGCGCAGTGCGCATTATTTTGTAACCTAAGTTCTGGGTGGCTCTGCAACTGTTATGGACAGCCGTAACGCTTACCATCAGGTGAGCTACTCGTTCGTTGCGTAAATAAATGTAACAAAAAACCAATGTGTCAGGGTGACAAGCGCAGCGCGCTTTATTTTGCAACCAAAGTTCTGGGTGGCTCTGCAACTGTTATGGACAGCCGTGACGCTTACCATCAGGTGAGCTATTTGCTCGTCGCGTAAATAAATGTATTAAAAAAACAATGTCTCAGGGTGACAAGCGCAGTGCGCATTATTTTGCAACCTAAGTTCTGGGTGGCTCTGCAACTGTTATGGACAGCCGAGACGCTTACCATCTGGTGAGCTATTTGCTCGTCGCGTAAATAAATGTATTAAAATACCAATGTCTCAGGGTGACAAGCGCAGTGCGCATTATTTTGCAACCTAAGTTCTGGGTGGCTCTGCAACTGTTATGGACAGCCGTGACGCTTACCATCAGGTGAGCTATTTGCTCGTCGCGTAAATAAATGTATTAAAAAAACAATGTCTCAGGGTGACAAGCGCAGTGCGCATTATTTTGCAACCTAAGTTCTGGGTGGCTCTGCAACTGTTATGGACAGCCGAGACGCTTACCATCTGGTGAGCTATTTGCTCGTCGCGTAAATAAATGTATTAAAATACCAATGTCTCAGGGTGACAAGCGCAGTGCGCATTATTTTGCAACCTAAGTTCTGGGTGGCTCTGCAACTGTTATGGACAGCCGTGACGCTTACCATCAGGTGAGCTATTTGCTCGTCGCGTAAATAAATGTATTAAAAAAACAATGTCTCAGGGTGACAAGCGCAGTGCGCATTATTTTGCAACCTAAGTTCTGGGTGGCTCTGCAACTGTTATGGACAGCCGTGACGCTTACCATCAGGTGAGCTATTTGCTCGTCGCGTAAATAAATGTATTAAAAAAACAATGTCTCAGGGTGACAAGCGCAGTGCACATTATTTTGCAACCTAAGTTCTGGGTGGCTCTGCAACTGTTATGGACAGGCGTACCTAAGTCTTACCATCAGCACAGTACATATCATCAGGTGAGCTACTTGCTTGTCGCGTAATAAATGTAATAAAAAAAGGGATACACGATTAGACATTTGTATATATTATTAAACACAACAAAACGACTAGAACCCGCGCTAGCCTTCGTCAACCCAGTCGTAGACTTTGTCGACGGCGGGCGTATGTCAAATTTCCGCCATTACCGCCAGTACATACTTCATAAAAAATATTTTTGTCAGACATATTGCGCCTAAAAACCAATATCTCGAGTCCATTGTATTGAGTCCATGGTAATTACAGACAAAAGACTATCTCAGAGTAACGAGTCCATTGTATTGAGTCCATCGTAATTACAGACAAAAGACTATCTCAGAGTAACGAGTCCATTGTATTGAGTCCATCGTAATTACAGACAAAAGACTATCTCAGAGTAACGAGTCCATTGTATTGAGTCCATGGTAATTACAGACAAAAGACTATCTCAGAGTAACGAGTCCATTGTATTGAGTCCATCGTAATTACAGACAAAAGACGTTAACAACGTTTAGATTTGCCAAATAATATCTGATATTTTATTTTTCAGGAGCCTCGTGTCCCTCAAATATCTCGGAACGTGCACAGAACCGATAGCTGAAGAACCTAAAAACTATCTATATCGATAATCCAACTCGATATGTACTTTGATAAAGCTTAATCGATGCTTATACATATCGATTAGCTCAATCGATATTTATATCAAAAAGCTCAATCGATATACATATCGATTCGAATCAGTCATATCGATATAACTCACTTTCTTTTCATGTAGTATTTAATGGGAACAGAGGTCCCACTGTTAGTGCCAACTCTCGTGTTAAAAGTATATTGTAAGTGACCAACTTATTGAGATTTCGTCTTCCAATAATATATTTCTGTATTTACAACGTTAATTTAATCGATTATAGTTCACTAACAATCCGAGGCAAGAAAGTTTAATTGGAAAAGCAAAATGACTTCCAAGCAGGACTTCAACCTGTGAGCATAGGAGTTTACTGTTTATCGCTGTAACCAACTAACCCACTTCATAGTCTTATTTACAGAAGACTTCACTTTACATTTGTGATTGTTGAACTAAGTTCTAAAGAAAGGAGAAATACTATTATTATAAACAAGGCCACAAATTTATAGCTCAGTTGGTAATAATTTTTAGGACAACTCAGCCCCAAATTAGGATACCCTGTAATAGACAACGGATAAACTAACATTAGATTCATGACTCGGAAACAAACATATGTTTCACATAACATAGATGTTTGCAATTTGCAGGATTCGAATTCGCGACTGTTTGAATTCGCAGTCATGGTCACTAACCACTCGTCCAAACGGTCGGTAATTATTATAACAATGTATAATGACATAATCTTTTCATGGTTAGTAAACTTTGTGGTAATATTTTCTCCTTTACAATAGGTATATAAAGTTAGGTTGCACGCGGTGAGCATGCACACTATTACTTGTGAATAATGCCAATTGCCCAATGAAAATGTAAGTTTACACAAAAAAAAACTGAAATTTTTGTCGACTTTTGTTTTTTTGCAGTTTTACCAAATTAGCAACAGCAATCAAATTGTCCGACACAAATTCAAACTGATTGAGTTAAACGCATTTATTTTGTTTTACTAATTTATTTATAACGAATTTAGTGATTTAGATTTAATTAACAAATAATTGACTGTTTATTTATTTTTCTATTTATTAACTTCTTAATTTTAAGTGAATTTTGTAAATAAATTAGTGAATTTTCTTATTTATTCTGCATTTAACTAGAGGTATATACAGTAAGTTAAATGTCATATAACTGTTTAGCTTCTGTTTCACAATATCTATTTTTTATCAATAGCAAGAAAAGTAAACAATAAAGTCAGTATAAAGTCAGTGTATCTTACTTGTCATATTATACTTAATTATTATTACCTTTTTTACCTACTAAAGCACGGCTACGATACTGGATGAAATTCGCACATAATGTGAGAGCGTGACATATATATGCGTACACATATATGCGCGTGCGATAGAGATAGGTAGGGAGGGGTCATTGTACGGATTTCTTCCTGTATCGTGGCCGTGCTTTACAAGTCGCAGCCAATCTATATGTTTGTGAACTCTGGCTCTGTGAACGATTGCGCAGGTACTGCTGTGGGGATAAAACAGCATTATGCAAGAGCGAGATAGAATATGCGAAAAACGTAAGCGAGTGAGCGAGGCAGTTATACAATGCTGTCTTCACATTGGGATTGCGCCTGAAAAATAGCAGTTTGCGCAGCGACTAGCAGATAACTTCCGAGATTTAAACTAGCAGTTTGCGCAGCGACTAGCAGATAACTTCCGAGATATAAACTTTTGCTGCGACTACTGAACTATTGTTGCCAATAAAATACTATGAACTATTGACGTATAAATTCTCAATAGACACAGTGAAACAAAAGTTATTTCAATTAATTTGAAGACGGCGCCATATTTATAGGTTTCTACTTCAAATATTAATAATAGTGAAATAAGGTGTCTTCTATACTATACAAATAGGTATTTCACCTTCGTTGTAGCCTGTATCTTATGCCCAGTGTCTGTACCGTTCAATTTATAGAAATAAAACAATTTTACAATTAACTTGCTGTTTTATTTTCGAAACTCATAACATGCCCAGGATTCTGCGTTATTCCTTTCCATTAAACGTTGTCTACTCTAAGGTTGTCTGAGAGAGATGATTTTGAGCGATAACACCGCCCATTCATTGTTACACTTATTTTATTAATAACTGTTAATGATGAAGGTATTAGTCATGGTGTTTAATAAAAATTGTATGCATGTATCATGCATCTGCAACTTATAATGTATACCCCCCCGTTAACCAACTTAGAAGCCTCAGTTTGTCGACTAGCAGTGACCGATTTATCACTATAGCGTCCTGCTATCTTTCCCCCAGTAAAGACTTACTCAGGAGCGACCTCGAGGCGCTCTTATCCCTAGGTCACTCAGTCATCATCCGTCATCATCAGTCTCAGTCAGTCAGTCATCCTGGCGGGTGAATTGAACTCCAAGCACGTTATGTGGGGGTGCAAAGCCACCAACTCAAACGGTACGACACTTTACGATCTTGTCTACACGCTTTGACGTCATCCCACCCTTGGAACTGACACACTATCCGTTCAATACCGACTAGCAACCCGACATACTAGACATCTACTAGGCAAGCGTGCTACACCTTCGACCACATCATCGCTTTCCATCAGGTGAGATCATGGTCAAACGCCTAGTCCATGATAAAAAAATAAAACCAAAACCCCACTCGCCCACTTACCAGGCGTATTGGAAGTTGGCGGAAAAAGTTCAAATCAGATACCCAATCAGTCCCCCCTAGTCCGAACTAAACTAAACACATTTAATTGTGAAAGCCCGATCTAAATTTCGTCATGACATGGCTAATGTATTAAAGTTTTTTTTTAATATACTCGTGAACGGGGGCTGCTTGTAGGGACTTGTCCAGCCTAGTTGCTAATTAGTCATTTGTATTTTTACCCGACTGAGGAGGGTTCTGTGTTTGGGTTGTATGTTTGTTTATACGTTTTATAAGCGCGTCTTACAGCCTAAACGGTTTGATGAATTTTGATAAATGAGGTATCATTGGATTCAATCACGAAAGTGCTATAGGATATAATGAAGCGTCAAGAAAACTAATATGGCGGCTTACAGCTGCCATATTGTTACGACAGAACAAAACATGACTAAAGATTATCGAGTGAGGTATTAAATCGAAGGGCTTTAAAATTATATTCCAAAAATATATAATTCTTTAAGCTGCACAGCAGCAATTATCTTTCAAGTTCCTTACAAAAATTTCAATATTAGTTTATTTAAGCTATGTGAGTAATATAGTTCAAAGTTACAATTGAAACTATTAAAGTAAAGTATAATATGTAAGTAAATAGGAAACATGAAATTTAGTTACTACTAGTTTCCCCGCCCGCGACTTCGTCCGCGCGGACTACTGCTTATCGCGAAAAAAAAGCGTCCTATTTTCTTTTAGGATAATAAAAACCAATGCAAAAAGTAGGTATAGCACCAATGCTCTTGATGTTTTTTGACAGACCTGTTATTTCGTTTCCATGGACCATTCTGTGATGGCAACCGTTCCTTACAGTGAGCAATCAGCATTTTCCAGTATTCCCATGGAAACTTACAATTTTCCGGGATAAAAAGTATTCAATGTTTTATTTCAGGGTATAAGCTATTTACACTCCAAATTATATCAAAATCCGTCTAGCCGTTATTGCGTGAAACCTCCCCAAACAGTCAGATAACGTTTCACTTTTTATAAATTGGTATGGATTCCTTTGCGGGGCGGTCAGCTCGCATCGCATTGCGTTCGTCCGATATCGCGGCTGAAAAGCAAAAATCCAACATATGATGTAAAATGTTTAAAATTTTATACACAGTCACACAGTCAGATTTTTGTATTTTTATTAAAAAATAACTTGTTATTATTTAGTATCGGTGTGATCATTGTGAGACGTCTCGTTAGCACTTTTATCTTTTGTATTTGACATTAACATGTATAAATCATAATATCTGACACATAAAATTTATACATATAACTGATAAAATGGAGAAAATTACATCCCTGTGGAGTTTATTGGTGCTCTCTTCTCTAGCGGGCGTATTTCCAAGCACTGGTAAAGTCAGAATGGTATTTCCTTTTCTTGTGCGAGATTCAACTCGTCAGCACATGAAAGGGAAAGTTTATTTTCATCTTTAATGATTTTCCCGTTTTTCCTTGCAGAGACGGAGAAGCGTGTTTACAAAAACATCCATCGCATGGGCTCAACTTTCAGCAAGATTAATATTTGCGGTGTCTACTTGCTAGATTTCACTGCGCCACTCATGTTCATCCGCTTCATTTCCTCATATACCGTAGTGTTATTACAGTTTAATTTGAACTAATATTTAATAAGTATCATTAAAAAATATATATATTAAAAAAAAAAAAACGGTTATGGAAAAAAAACAAAAAAAAACAATTTAAAGTTACAAAGCAACAAAAAAAAAGAACCCGTAAAAGCTTCTTTTTTTTTAATGTTACTTATTAAATATTAGTTCAAATTAAACTGTAATAACACTACGGTATATGTGGAAATGAAGCGGATGAACATGAGTGGCGCAGTGAAATCTAGCAAGTAGACACCGCAAATATTAATCTTGCTGAAAGTTGAGCCCATGCGATGGATGTTTTTGTAAACACGCTTCTCCGTCTCTGCAAGGAAAAACGGGAAAATCATTAAAGATGAAAATAAACTTTCCCTTTCATGTGCTGACGAGTTGAATCTCGCACAAGAAAAGGAAATACCATTCTGACTTTACCAGTGCTTGGAAATACGCCCGTTAGAGAAGAGAGCACCAAGAAACTCCACAGGGATGTAATTTTCTCCATTTTATCAGTTATATGTATACATTTTATGTGTCAGATATTATGATTTATACATGTTAATGTCAAATACAAAAAATAAAAGTGCTAACGAGACGTCTCACAATGATCACACCGATACTAAATAATAACAAGTTTTTTTTTTATAAAAATACAAAAATCTGACTGTGTGACTGTGTATAAAATTTTAAACAGTTTACATCATATGTTGGATTTTTGCTTTTCAGCCGCGATACCGGACGAACGCAATGCGATGCGAGCTGACCGCCCCGCAAAGGAATCCATACCAATTTATTAAAAGTGAAACGTTATCTGACTGTTTGGGGAGGTTTCACGCAATAACGGCTGGACGGATTTTGATATAATTTGGAGTGTAAATAGCCTGAAATAAAACATGGAATACTTTTTATCCCGGAAAATTGTAAGTTTCCATGGAAATACTGGAAAACGCTGATTACTCACTGTGAGGAACGGTTGCCATCACAGAATGGTCTGTGGTTGCCATGGAAACGAAATAACAAGTCTGTCAAAAAACATCAAGAGCATTGGTGTTATAGCTACTTTTTGCATTGGTTTTTAATATCCTAAAAGAAAATAGGACGCTTTTTTTTCGCGATAAGCAGTAGTCCGCGCGGACGAAGTCGCGGGCGGGGAAACTAGTAGTAACTAAATTTCATGTTTCCTATTTACTTACATATTATACTTTACTTTAATAGTTTCAATTGTAACTTTGAACTATATTACTCACGTAGCTTAAATAAACTAATATTGAAATTTTTGTAAGGAACTTGAAAGATAATTGCTGCTGTGCAGCTTAAAGAATTATATATTTTTGGAATATAATTTTAAAGCCCTTCATTTTGATACCTCACTCGATAAGCTTTAGTCATGTTTTGTTCTGTCGTAACAATATGGCAGCTGTAAGCCGCCATATTAGTTTTCTTGACGCTTCATTATATTCTTTATTTATCAAAATTAATCAAACCGTTTAGGCTGTAAGACGCGCTTATGAAACGTATAAACAAACATACAACCCAAACACAGAACCCTCCTCATTCGGGTAAAAATACAAATGACTAATTAGCAACTAGGCTGGACAAGTCCCTACAAGCAGCCCCCGTTCACGAGTATATTAAAAAAAAACTTACAGTATATTAAAAATACATTAGCCATGTCATGACGAAATTTAGATCGGGCTTTCACAATTAAATGCGTTTATTGGGTATCTGATTTGAACTTTTTCCGCCAACTTCCAATACGCCTGGTAAGTGGGCGAGTGGGGTCAGTTTTTATTTTTTTATTACGGACTAGGCGTTTGACCACGATCTCACCTGATGGAAAGCGATGATGTGGTCGAAGGTGTAGCACGCTTGCCTAGTAGATGTCCAGTATGTCGGGTTGCTAGTCGGGATTGAACGGATAGTGTGTCAGTTCCAAGGGTGGGATGACGTCAAAGCGTGTAGACAAGATCGTAAAGTGTCGTACCGTTTGAGTTGGTGGTTTTGCACCCCCACATAACGTGCTTGGAGTTGAAGTCACCCGCCAGGATGACTGAGTGACCTAGGGAGAAGACCGCCTCGAGGTCGCTCCTGAGTAAGTCTTTACTGGGGGAAAGATAGCAGGACGCTATAGTGGCCGATTGATGACTGCTTATAGTACGCTAGAGAACCACCTCTCTCGGCAACAATGCCCGTATCTATGCTAATAATCATACGAATTTAACCGTCCAAATTCAAATCACATTACATCCGGGGGTATAATAATAACATTACATCCTTTGGTGTGTAATGTGAACATGTTCACAAGTCATTATATTTCAGGGATATAATGACTTGCTGTACGTTGGGATTGCGTGAAATGTAGTTGGACATTGTCGAGCAGGCGATATGAGAAAAAACTTTGAGATAGGTACGTAGGTATGGGCTGCGATGATATACGTTTATGTTTCTTCTATGAAAATAATCTGGAGCCTCCATAAAATGATTCAGAATATACATTTTTATTAAAATCACTATTCAATATTGATGCTGTTAATTTTCATATAATGAATGATCAGAATAATGAGGCAGATAAGAGCTGATAATAACTAAAGTATGAATTTCTCTGACATTTTGAATTTTGCGCTACCCGGTGTATTATAGAAAGATAAAACCATAGAAACTTGAGAGAAAATCAGGATGTTCCTATCTTTCTCGATGTTTTTTTTCTCACCTGAATTCGATCTGTTAATTTTCAATAAGCAGGCGACCTGCGTTTTTTCGTGGGCTTTGTAGAACTTCTCACATTCCATACTTAGAATCGATTGCAGCAATATGTTCCTTAAAGTCCATATAAAAAGTGCCAAGAAAGCATTCCAAAACTGAAAATTTACTCATTTTAGTAAAATTGTATCAATATATATACATATAATAAAGAAATCGTCCTAATGGCGGAATGGATGCAAGACTTGCAATGTATGCTGACCAACCTAGTTGATGTTTCTCGACTCATCAGTCGGTTAACAAGGATAAGACCAAGATCATGTTTAACGATCTTATTGACCCGGAGCCGATTGCAGTCAATGGTGTCTCTTGAAGTTATCCGACAATAATGTTTACCTTGGGCAAATATTGCAATAAGGTAATATCAAAAAGGAAGCCAATAGAATAATTCAGCTGGGTTGGGCAGCATTTGGAAAGCTTTGTCAAGTCTGTACGTCATTTACACCAATAGTCTTCAATCAGTGCATCCTACCAGTCATGATCTACGAGCCAATCACGGCCAAACTTACACTTAAACGCTCAGAGACCTATGGAGAGAGCTATGCTTGGAGTTTCTCTGAAGGGCAAAATTCGTAATGAAGATATCCGACATAGCACCAAGGTAACAGATAGAGGTCTAAGGATAAGCAAACTAAAGTGGCAGTGGGCTGGTCACATTTTCCGAAGAACCAATAAGCATTGGGGTAAACGAGATCTCGAGTGGAGACCACGTTTAGGCAAAATTAGCGTAGGGCGCCCTGTGGTCAAGCAGAGTGACAACCTGCGAAAAACGGCTGAAAGCAAATGGATGAGGAGGGCTGAAAACCAAGCTCAGTGGCGTGCATTAGGAGAGGCCTACGTCCAACAAGTATAGGCTGATGATGATGATGATGATGATGATGATGATGATGATGAATGGTAATGATGATGAATCTTTTCTTAAATTAAATTTGGATAGTCAGAAAATAAAATGATTGGTAGAAATCACCTGTATGTTGTTATATAGTTCTATTGTCACTGCTATGTATATTAGAGTATTCATAGAAGTCTCTACTGCGTGGAACATTATCTGAAAAAAAAAAAACTATTTGGTTGGTATATGGCATTTAGGTTTTTTATTTATATTTAAAAATGAACTTTTGCATTTGTATGTTTTATCCTGTAAATACATTTAATGAATATACTATTGGAATATCCATTTAGGTTTAATAATATGATTCTTGTATTTTGTCTATCAAAATGCTTACCATTTCCGAGAATGATTTCTTGAACAGGGTATATGTTTTCATCATATTAATATAAACCAATAACATATTTTCCAAAAACGCCTTTTTAAGATTTATGTCACTAGCATTTTCATCTATGTTACATTTGATCAGTTCCTCTGTCCACAAATCAGTATATCTCCTAAGGAGTTTTATCATACAAATAGCATTGATTATACCTATATCAACATTATTAAAGTAAACATCTAAAATAAGGTTTGTAATTGAATTTGAAAATGGTTAGATCGTTTAATGAATTACAAAAGTCATACATAAAATCAAACATAATCCAGAGATTAACAACCAATTGTTGATGACAATATCTTTAAAATTGTATTTCACTTTGAAGAATTTGTAAATTCCATGCATTTCTAGAACCATGGATACATGAACCTGACTTTTAATAAAAGTCAAAACCGTAGACACTATACAACCGAATAAATAAAAAATACCATCATACACAGATTCAACATTTTTATTTGATTTATACCATGGGTGATCAAAGTCGGTGAAAGTAAAATAGAGTCTGTAAAGATTGATTATAGTAAAAATCAAGCCCGTGATCACATTCACAACATTTGAAAATAAACCATTTGGTGTAATATAATTGTCGGCTAAATTAAATTTGGGACAGAATAACACAATATGTAAAATGCTCAAAGGAAAGAGCATCGATTGAAATTCTTTGTCAAGTCTGTTATTGAGTAATACTTCTACGGGTGTACGATTATTTCTAATGTCAGTTATTTTGACATTTTCTTTAATTTATGTAATGATTTCGGAAATTCCATTACGTCGGGTTTTAGAAATAAAACTGACAGCCGATGGTGTACCATCTAATAATATTTTCTTTACTACAATGGCTCCAGCCATTAGTTTGATTAAAAATTAAGATATTAGTGTTACGCTAATCAAAATTATTCATTCATGAGTTTTTTCACTAACATGGTTCGGTAAGAGTGTTATTATAAGGTTTTTTTTTTTCATTCTAATAAGTATTGATAATTGAAGTGGTTTTGTTCCGTCTAGAGAAACAAATGCAAATATTTTAGGGGTCTATATAAATTTGGTTTAATGAACTGTTAACAATTAGGTACAAATATATAATTATTTAAAAAAAGGCAAACAAAATTAGATGAAAACTCATTCAAGCGCAAAAATCCACCACCCTTCCCAACACTCTCTCTCTTCCTAGTACACACACAGGAAGAGAAGAAATCTAGGGATATGGGGGAGACACAGGGTCATGCGTCTTGACCATTCATGAAGCTCAGGGTTTGACCTACGCCCCGGTGATCGTCATGCAGACCAGGGGAAAAAGTTGAAGCTGCACGAGAGTGTTCCACACGCGGTGGTGGCAGTGTCGCGTTATCGGGGTAGTTGTACCTACTACACTCATGATAGCAATGATGCGATGGTCGCTTCGTGAGGAGGGCGATGGCAGCGTTCACGTTCGTTCGTAAACCTTCACACTTTGTGCCAATAATATACAAAATAACATTCAAATCGAGATCTACACAAAATTTAAAACAAAAAGCCCGTTCTAAGTTTCATCACGACATGGCTACTGCATATTAATAATTTTGCGGTAATAATTGCAGAAATGGTTTTCTGAAGAGATTGTCTGAAAGCTATCTCAAGGACATAAATCAAAGAAGTCCAAAGTGAATATTATATATTTTTTGTTATGCATAAGTACTTAGTTTATTTTAAGTTGTTTATTTTTAGTCTATTTGATACCCTTTTAAATAAATATATGAGTTATAAAGTATCTAAAAGCACGTTTTATTTATTTTAATCATAGAGGGCGATGAAAAGTATAGTGTATCACTCGGACGCAAAATTATTTTTCCCAGGTGACGTATATTGAATCCCTCGCTACGTTCAGAATTCTACTCTAGAATCCTTCACTCCGCTCTGGATTCAAAATAGCGCCCTCACCGGCAAAATATTATTTTGCTCTACTAATTACTTATAATCTACTATTATGCAGTAGCCATATCGTGATGAAACTTAGAACGGGCTTTCGCAAATAAATGCGTATACAGCATTACATGTCTATTCTGTGTTGAGGAATTCCCTAGTCTGGACCCAATTCTGAGTGCAGCCACCATCATGTCAGCCTTTAGAAGTCCACTGCTGAACATAGGCCTCCCCCAAAGAGCGCCATAAAATTTAAAACCGTGCAGCCACCATGCATGTTAAAATTTAAAACCGGCTATCATAATGAAACGCGTACACAAATTTCGTGTCTGTGCTGTTGAACAAATCTATAAATTTTGTTTTAACCGACCTTATTGCCTAAAAATTGCTTAAACAGTTATTGTACGACTCTGTGAAGTTGTGTGCGTTTGATCTTCATTAGCACGGCACGGAAAACAACATTAATCCGAACATTTGGTTCCAAACATGTGCTTGGTGATTGTTAAGTCTTTTGCGGCAAATTTCTGAGAAATCTTAGTGATTCCGTGTGTTGCTATGTATTGCATGAGTATGGATGGACTGCAGACTGCTTCTTGTGAACTGTGCTAGTGTTATTTAACTTAATAACCTTAATTATAACCACAACATTACAATTATTAGTACGCATTTAAAATACCTCCTGCCGATGACCGGTACTACTGATCGTTGCACTATTGGTGATAAGTATCGAAAGGGTATTTGAATAAGATTTGTGGCCTAAAGGTAGAGAAACTAAATAAACTAACATATTTAACCGCAATTCATTGCAATCTGCAGCTTGCCTGAAGCATTGCCAAAAAAAGATTTTTTATCGTGCTCTTTTTGCAAGGAAAAGTATGACCTCGATTGCGTGAATATTACTTTTAAACATTTTGCTTCGATGGATTCTTTGAAGAAGAGCTCATGGAAATGTCCTGCGTGTAACAGCAAACGACCATAGAACACCAACATAAACACGCCGTTGCGTCCGTACTCCGTGACCATTCCGCCGCGGGTGCATAACGATGGTGCCGATTGCGATGATGCCTGCAATGTTACCCTACGTAAGAAACCTGAACAGATTTTTGCGGACGCCCATGATTCAAATGATTACGTAACTGAAGCCAGATTTCGAGAGATTCTGAAGCAAGAGCTGACCGCCGCCCTGGAGGCAAATAAAACGTAAGTAGCTGGGGAGCTCAAAAACATTAACAACGAAATCGTAAGGTTTTGGGAATCTCTTTCGTTCTTTAGTAAGCAGTTTGATGGTCTGAATGCTAGTTTGGATGAAAAAAAATACCATGATAGCTCAACTAAAATCTGATAATAAGAGTCTTAAAAGTAGTATTCATGTCATGTCGGGTAGGTTAAACTCGGTCGAGCTTCACATGAGAGAGAGAGCAACATCGAAATAAACGGAATCCCGGAAAACCGATCTAAGAACTTGTTTGATACTGTCGTCTCATAACTTATTTATGAATAATTCCCAGAAAAAAACTAATAACACACAAAAGCTTTTAACATAATGTTTTAAATATAAAAATACTATTCAGTTGTGTCCGCGATAATTTTACATGGAGCCCAAGTCACTTTGGAGATCTGGCATAGTCCTTTATAATTCAATTGATAGCCCTGCTGATTCCAAATTAATTCAAAGTGATCTTAACTCTATTCTTAATTGGTGCATGTTAAATCGTATGACTCTGAACGCAAACAAATGTATTTATATTAAATACACCCGAAAAAAAACTACTTGTCAGTACATATAAGCTTGGCTGCGCAATTTTACAGGAAGTTAAGGAAATTCGTGACTTAGGAGTATACATAGATAGTAAAATGAATTTTGTATCGCACATAGATAAAAAAGTTACAAAAGGAGCTCAAATGTTAGGATTTATTAAACGCAATACTGTAGGGTTTAAAGCACATACTAAATTTATATTGTATAACGCACTTGTGCACAGCCATCTAGAATATGCATCTGTCGTCTGGAGTCCTTATTACACCATTCACTCACAACGCGTTGAGAGCTTACAATGTTCTTTTACTAGACAACTTGCATTTCTCATAGCCGATTTCTCTCATAGACATCCCTATAGCCAGCGCCTTGTAAAGTTCAATATGATATCACTTTGTGATCGCCGAAAATTAACAGATTTGACCTTTTTACACAAAAACATAAACGGCAATGTAGTCAATTACTTGAACTTTTCCCCCTGTCAGTTCCCTACAACTATCCACGACATCCAATTAACAAAATATTTCATACCCCAGCCGCACGCACAAATCTTGGACTACAAAACCCCTCTTCACGTATCTCAAACGAATATATAAAAATAGAAGTATTAGATATATTTTTTAACTCATTATCAGTTTTCAAACGCAAAATATTTAAATTCATTTTTTTCCCAAACACACAGTTCCTCTATCTAACATCTTATTTTTATTTTCTGTTTTAACCTTTCTAGATTGCTTTTAACTAATTTTCTTTTCTATTATGTTTACGAGTACATGTGGTCGATGTTATGCACGCCGAACTTGTCACGCATATCAGCAAAGCATATTGTGTATTATTAGATTTAAGTGTTTAATATGTGTGATGTGGCAGTGCTTATTAAATAAATAAATAAAAACTTTGAGGAGTTCCCAAATCAGGACCCAACCCTGATTGCAGCAACCATGCATGTTAAAACTTAAAACAGGCTATCATAATAAAATGCGTACACAAAATTTCGTGTCAGTGCTGTTGACCATTAAATAGTTTATTTATCTAGATCTAATCCTAGATGTTGATTATGGTCATACTTACCATAAAAATTCACTGGCATCGGAACTAAAACAACATGTTAAAATTAAACCTGGAGTTTTTTGAAAGTATTCATGCTGTCATGTTGTTAATTTTTATTTTTTCTTCATTATAGTGTTTTTTCGAGTGTTCATGTAATATTGGTGTAATAGTAATCATTAGGTGTTTGTTAACGTGCACGAGTGTGGGCAAAGGATAAAAAAAAACAAAAACCGTTACTATCTGTGATGTTTCCAAAACTCTCCAGGAAGTTTCAGTAAAACGTACACCATTTTACTGATTCGTGACTTTAACAATTATTGACTGTGACTTGACAATACTTACAATAAACTAAACTTGACATTGGCGAAATTGCTAGTAGGTCAGTGCCTCCGCAGAAGCCATTAAAATAAAAAAGAATAAGAAGAAAAATTCAACACCGTAGGCATAGATTTTATAAGTACAACAAGACTAGTAGGTGCTTCGTACATACTTCCACTTAAATGAGTGAAAATATTCACTCATTGATCGATCCTCCCGCCAGACGCCAATGAACATTTACTTTGAGAGTCAGTGCTATTACATCTAGAAAAACTGTTTATGCAGTGAAATCACATAAAAAATATATGTCAAAAAGAAAAATGCACCAAAAACACATTTCTTAAAAAAGAATTCAACTTTCTCGTGCATTTCTTGGCAATAAGATAAAAAAAACAAAATTATTTTTGTGGCACCATTTCAGCTGTTTTCGGTTTTGCCAAGGTCATGAATGCTATATATTGCTATTATACCCATGTTTTTAGCTACGCATAAATGAGGGTTGATAAAAGAGTTTCTTACTTAGATTTCTACAAAGTAACGTCTAATTCCAGTGAATCATAAGCATATAATGTTCTACTCTCACTAATATAAAATAGGGAAATGTTGTCTGTTTGTTTGTTGGTTTGTTTGTTTGGCGAGCTTTCACGTGAGAATTTCTGTGTAGATGCTGTAAGCCGTAGAGACCATAGGATCTTTTTTGTCCCCGAAAATTGTACTAGCGGTCAAAGCTGCGCAAAAAGTGGTGGAGCTACTACAATATAAAAGCGAAATACTACGCACTGATTGTACACGAAATCTTAAAAAAGAGCTATGAAACTGAAAGAACAAGTGCGAAATTTTATGTGATAAATCTTGCAGCGTCTTTAAATTTCATTTCTACAGAACGTGATTGTTTTTCTACGTTTTGTCAACATAACATGTAAGCTAGGAAAAGCCAGGTTAACAAATCAACTTAAAAAAAAACATTTAATTGAAACTACATTTCATATTTTTATTTTATCCACCTTATGGATCAAAAAGGAGGGTAAGCTAGAGCACCTGCCTTTTAATGTAATGTTACCTATGTTCAGCGATTGTAATAGTTACGGAGTTACAGGATATTTATTTTTTTAGCTCATTCCAGATTTCATTAGAAATTTAGTAATTATGACCAAACTAAGAGCACTAACACTGTGTTTTTTTCGTGTAGGTAGTATAATAATGGGTCTTTTAAAATAAATAAACAATTTTTCCTTCCTTCCTCCTTGTTATATTTATTTTTATTTTATGATAAAACTTAACCATTGAAATTTTTACCTCAAACAAAATTATTATTTTTCACTTCTGAATTCACTTTTTGCTGTGTTGCCCTAAGTTTAGGCCAACTGAATGTATTGGTGACTTATAGCCATTGAATTGTTTTTTTTTAAACATTAACTAAAATAATACATTGTTACTATTCAAAATTATAGCCCTGCAAATATTAAAGACAGTTTTTGTGTGAAATACATATTTCAATTGTTATGTATTTTTCACAGAATCTAAAAAATATAATGCAGTAGTATTAATGTATTTTAAAGTGCAGATTATCATACTACATAAATAAATAAAACACAACGTTTGTGCTAATAGTTTGGTCATAATTACTAAATTTCTAATAAAATCTAGAGTTGGGCTAAAAAAAAAACCGTTACTCCTAAACTATTCCAAATCACTGAACATACATGGGGAATAAATTAATCGATAGGTCTGGCCCCATTTTGCAATAGTTTTAAAATATCCTGTATATAGGATGTCCCAAAAACACAGGGTGGATACTCGGAGGCTATCCATACAAAAAATCAGATTCTTGATTTCTACTACTACACACTAGTGAAATTATGTATGCACGCAGTTTGTATAATATACAATATAGCATATTATAGCTACAGCTATATATCTATAGCTATATAGCAATATAGCTATAGAGCGCTAGGTATGGTCAACACAGACAGTCATAGTGTTTGATATTTGCGTAAAACCTGGCATCGCAAGATCGATAAAAATACATAAGAAATTTTAGATCCATTTTGGTTTGGAATTTAAAATGATGGACATGTTTTATTTCAGTAATTATGACATGGGGGTTAATTAATTTTCAAAATTTCCGGGAACTTTTTTTTTAATATTTCACTATATAAATACAAGTTCACCATCTTCGATTTCATCTCATTTTAATAATAAGCACCCAGAGAGAAATGGATGTCATTTTCGTTATATGCACTCCGAGAAAGCTCGAAAACGACACCCACATTAATCCACATCAATTTACTAATAATAAAAAACATGTTCGCCATCTTGGATTGAAAAATATATATTTTCAAGCACCCCTAGAAATAGAAATTGGCTCATCAAATTAGCATTGCAGTTCAGTGGGGCAATACCACCGCATGGTTGGGTTCGCTGCCAACCGGTAGTGGGCAAGAACAATAATTGGACTTCCATGGCATTCCCACTGTTTCATGTTTCGTACCTGTACACTATTACTTGTTAGAGTGCTATTTTTATTCTGTGGTACTAGTTGTATTTATTAGTAGTTAATAAACAAATTACTTATACCATAGAATTATATTTTGTAATCTCATATTTTTAACTTCAAAAAGTGCTAATGTTTTGCATAATCTCTATGTACTGGTATCACCCGCGTCAAAAAGTGCCAAGAACCTGCTTCATAAATTGAAATGTGCTCAGTATTGAGATTTGGTTTCCGGATAACAGTGTGTATCCCTGTGGTGTATCCAACCTCCTTGGCCGTAGGATAAGAAGAAGTTATTATAATTCAGCTCGCAAGATTTGACTTAAACATACGAATTAACATCCATACAAACCATTGCAAGTTAAATAAAAACGTTTGAAAATATAAACTGTTTTATGTATCCTTATTATTTGCGTAACCTTGTGTGTCGAAGTGCTGACGAAATTATACAACAACTTTTGAAATAAGTTCATTTTTGGAAGTCGTAGAACAAACGTTTGTTACTTTAAATTAACAAACTAACTTCACTTGTATTTATCTATATATTTATGTTTCTACGTACGTATGTATCTATGTATTTCTGTCTGTCCTGGAATCTTGCAATTCAAATTTCGAGTACTTCTCGATCAGCTACCGGCTGAAACTTTCAGGGTAGCTCACAAACCAATGACAAAACAATAAAAAAAGAACAAAAAGAAAAAGTTAAGAAAAAATATAACAAAACAACAATAAATATGTAAAAAAAGTGACATTCATTAAAAAACCGTACAACCTTTTTTTTTAATTATACTTATATAAATAACCCCCTAAGTAGAAAGCACGCACCGCCAATACCCTTACGCCCTCAGGATTCGAGGCCAGTTTGCGAGTCAGTTCAGTCACTTTACGTGACCTCGTATTGGCTCCTATGCACGAAACGACGGAAATCCACACATAGCCCTTCTAGAATAGAATATAATACCTTCAGGTGAAGTGTTTATTTGTAATAAAATGTATAAAATATATATTATGTTATTTTTTTATATATATTTTTTATTACGGACTAGGCAATCGTTTGACCACGATCTCACCTGATGGAAAGCGATGATGTGGTCGAAGGTGTAGCACGCTTGACTAGTAGATACCTATTCACTCTTGACTTGAACACACCGGGGTTATAATTTACCGGAAACATTGACGAGGGCAGGGCATTCCACTCCTTTGCAGTTCTTATAATAAATGAAGAAGCGTAACGTTTCGTTCTTGTGCGAGGTATTTCAACCATGAAAGGGTGGCGCTTTGCTGATCGTCTAGTCGTACGGTGATGGAAAGGTGATGGAGGAATCAGGTTGTGCAGTTCTTGTGCACACTCTCCATAGTGCAATCTGTAGAATATTGCAATCTGTATTTATGTGAAGAAGCCCTAGCTGGCGTAGACGCCTTACCAGTCTTATCGTAATACATTATTATGAAACTAGTGACTAGCCTAGGTTAGACTAGGCTTCGCACGTGTAGCGCTCACACCGTGTCAATTTTATTTTTTAGCTTTTACTCAAACAATACTAGTAATGTGGTCATTATTTCGACAACCTTCTTTGGGCAAAGTCGACCTTGCCGCGCTGCTTGAATAGGCGCCAGCAAAGTTGTATGGAATTTCATTATTGTCGTGTTTTGCGGCCAGCAATTTCCTTTGAAAATCCATTATTGTCGTCTTTTGTCGTAGCACTATTATTTATTCCGTGGGTTCGTTAACCCCGAACGCGAAAAGAGAGGCGTTGTAGCTCCCAGACGAATGGACCGATTTTGTTGGTTTTTTTTCTGTTTGAAAGCTGATGTGATAGTGATTGTTGTTGTTGTTTCTGTTTATGTTTCAGTTTCTCTTTATGTTTCTGTTTCTGTTTCTGTTGTAGTCGTTGTTGTTGTCTTTGTCGTTGTCGTGATTTTTGTTGTTGTTTCTGTTTATGTTTCAGTTTCTCTTTCTGTTTCTGTTTCTGTTTCTGTTGTGGTCGTTGTTGTTGTCTTTGTCGTTGTCGTTGTTGTTTTCATTGTTGTTGCATTGTTTGAGTAAATTCTTATTATACTAAGCTGGTTTTATTTAAATTCCTCTCATTGTTTGAGTAAAGCACTATACAAGCCTTTGGCCGCAATGACTGCCCTGCTGGCCACGCTATGATGGCCTCGAGCTTTGCTTAGTTAAGTTATCGGCCTTCAAGCTTGGCCATCATTGCATCCCTTGCTGTCCGCGCTATAAAGGCCTCGAACAGTCATTACAGACCGCGGCAGTAATGTACTATTACATAACCGTATTTTTCGTTTTCACGGCAACAATACATGTCATTCCAATCCGTTTATATAGGCAATTTTTTGATACGTTTGGTTTCATTATTGAAATTTTACTAGAGTTCTCTAATTTTTTGAAATATAAAATTTAATCCATGTTACTCGCTGATAATGTTGCTTTCTATAAGAGAAAGAATTATTAAAATCGGTTGAGTTTTTTTTGAGTTTTTATATCCAACAAACAAACATACAAAAACCAAACCTTTCCTCTCTATAATAATATTGTAGATGTAGACAACTATTTCCAAACAGCCAAATAAATAGTTACTTAAAATTTCGTCAAAATTACTTGAAAATTATGTTAAGTAAATAACATACATAATACTGCTTATTACAACTTTATTATGAAACTAGCTGTGTGCCCATGGTTTTGCCCACGTGGTCATTTCTTTGGGTTAAAAGTAACCTATATTTTATTCTGGGACCAATATACGAGTACCAAATTAGATCAATACATTCAGCCGTTATTTTTTGTAAGTAATTAAATCGTTTATAATTTAGTTTATTTAAGTAAGTAAGTAATCAACATCAATAATGAATCAATAATTGTTATCCAACATTTTACACACAAAGATAAGGGAAAATCTAATGCAATGGGAAATTTAATGCAAAAAATAAACTATTTCCTACGCAAAATAGCGCAGATAGGTAATACTTTATTAAAAAAATGCTCATTTCTTCTACGGAATACAACATATCGTAGATAGGTAATAGTTTATTAAAAAAACGCTCCATACATCTACGGAATTATTCGTCACTGCCGTCCGTCTTAATAATTGTCAGTACCTATTAGATACGCGGAACACAAACAGATCGTTATTCGAGCAACAAGCGCGGTGTGTCATTTTTGCGATATTCCCAACAAAACTACATTTAAAATGTTAATCTTAAATTTAATTAACCAAATACTATAATAGAAAGAATAAGTTTTTTTTAGTAGAAATCATTAGAATAGTGAAAATAAGGAAACCAAAATGAAAAATTATTACTTTCGTTTTAAAGAAGGGAGCAAAGTAAACCAAATAATATGTGCTGTATTAAGTAAGTATTACTTTGTATTTATATATACTAACTTTTTTTAAATTTGGTAGTTTTTCTATCAAGTTGGTAAGGTAAGTACATAGATTTTATGAATTTTGTGTAATGCATATAAACATTTCATTGTGTGTTTATAACTTCTTAAGCTACAAAAATTACCACGATTTATCTTTTATATTTGTAATCCAATTATGTTTTATTATAATATCCGACATTTGAAAATATTATAATGAATAAACAAATATGGAAAAATGACATCCCCGAAGAGTTTCTTGGTGCTCTCTTCTCTAACGGGTGTATTTCCGAAGCACCGGTAGAGTCAGAAGGGTGTTTCCTTTTCCTGTGAGAGATTTAACTCTGTTGGCACATGAAAGGGAAATGTCCTTTTCAAACTCAAAGCATACTTAGTTTACCAAAAATTTATTGATTTGATTTATATATAAAATTTTATGTATTCTCATTGTTCATGAAATGTTAATTTAGACTTTTAAAAGTGCTATTTTTTTGCCTATTTACACTAAAATACTTTGAGTTTGACTCTTAATTATTAGATATTTAAATAGCGGAATGAAAAGTATTAAAAAAATGGTTCATTAAAGTTAACTTCCATTAAACAACGTATTTTTTTTGGTTTTCGAAAAAGATTTTAGAATGCTTTTTTTTCTTTTCTGTTACTTGTAATTTGAGCTAAGTATAAGTAAGTATGCTTTTAATGAAATTCTGATACATATAATATTAATACAAATAAGTTGGTTTAATTTTCAAGTAAATATCCCCGCGTTTGCTTATGGAATGAGTATAGAATGGATGTCTCCAATGGCTCTACTGCTACAGTCAGAGAACTCACCTAGAGACACCCCGCTCTCAGACTCCGAGGTAAGTTTGTTATACAACTAACATTACTCATAAACAACAACTAGAGTATAGAGTTTTTGTTATTAACGACTTTAAAGTGTAGATAATTTAACTCTGAAAGGAGGTCAAAGTCAGCGAGATTGTTAAAAGATTATGATGATGAAGATGAAATTTAAGCATTTTTTCAGATATCATGGATATCAGCAGTGGCGTACCTGACGTGCATCCCAGCTAACTTCCTTATGGCCTTCTTGAGTGACAAGATTGGAAGAAAGGCAACCTTGTTGTTCATTTCATCTGCCACAGCGGTAAGTTTGTCGTGTTATAACGTGTTTGTGGCAACAAGTGGCCAAGCAAAAAATAAATAAATATAAGACATCAATCACGACCGCCTTCTTCTGTCACTGTAGACATTACCGACCCTACTCAGTTGTTTTTTAAAGTTTTGTTTTGTTTTGTCGTATGAGGTAGTGCTGGTCTTTGATGTCAGAGTTTGTCAAGCCGCCCGAGGGCCTCTGACATGGCTTAACGTCTGCCATTAAGCAATAACAGCCTGGACCGACAGCTTAACGTGCCCTCCGAAGCACGGTAATCCGCACGATGGAAAATCGCACATAACTCAGAAAATTCATTGGTGCGGAGCCTAGGTTTTGAACCCGGCATCGATGGATTCTAAATTGCACTATATAACCGTTAGGCCACCAACGCTTTTAAAGTTATTAACCATCTAGTTAAATAGTTTTTGAAATTTATTAAATTTTCAGTGTTTTCAAAAATACCAATAAATTCAGCAGAGTAAAAGAAACTCGTAACATAAATACTCGCTATTAAAACCAACTCTACTTACCACCCTCCAGAATAAAAATGTTAAGCAACAGTCCATATTACAGGGCGGTTAAAACCTTTACTATATAACTATAGCGCCCTAAACTTTTACGATGCCTGAAAAGGGCTACTTAGTTGAAAGTACTAAACTAGAATAAGACCTTTTGTATGTTGTACACTTATGTAGTTATGGAAATAAAGATACTAAATACTAATTTTATTGATTACGCCGTCACAGAAATGGATCCTAAGAAGCAGGTGGATGCGGCGTACTTTGACTTTAAAAAAGCATTCGAGCGCGTCCACAATGACGTATTATTAAAGAACTTTGCAGCTATTGGCTTTACTCCAAATATACTCAATTTTGTATCGAGCTACTTTTGTAATAGACTGCAGTATGTCAACTTCTTGGCTACCGCTCAGACTCGTTCGTGACCAGTTCTGGTGTGAACCAGGGCAGCACGCTCGGGCCTACACAATTTTTAAATATGATCAACGATTTGCCGAATGTCGTCAGATCAGTAGGTGCCTCATGTTTGCCGACGATCTAAAACTGTTCTTGGGTATAGAAACTGTCGCAGATTGAGAGTCGTTACAGAGAGACGTCGACAATGTTGTCGCGTGGAGTGAGCATAACCAACTTGCGTTTAATACATCCAAATGTAAAAGTATCACTTTCAGTCGTGCCCGTTCGCCCATTTCTTACTCCTACAACAACATGATGTCCCTGTGGAAAGTGTGGCGTAGATTCGCGACCTAGACTTCACCTTAGACACATAATTGACGTTTAACGAGCACATCGTGGAATTGTGTGGTCGGGTCTACAAATCCCTTGGTTATTTTATAAGGCAGTCCACTCGATCCCACGATAGGAATTTATCGTCACTTTGTACTATGCGTTTGTCAGAAGTAAGTTAGAGTACAATTCTCTAATATGGGATCCGCATGAAGCCAAGTATAAGCTGATGGTTTAGACAGTCCAAAAAAAACTTGCTCGATGCCTGTGTAAAAAGTTATACGGGTATTATCCTTGCCGTTATCCGTCCTTATTCGTAGCAGGCATGGAGGACGTTAACACTTTGGAACTCAGGCGCAAGTGCGCGATAATGATACACTATTACACTACTATACAGTTGCGGCGACGTGCGGCACCTGCTCGCGACTCCGTCAGAGTGCACGCAGACTGCTCGGTTTGCTCCCACGGCTCAAGCCGTATCTGCTCAACTCGCTGATTTTCTTCTTCACAAAATTTTATATATTCGTAGATTTGTTTATTAAATTCTTAAGTTAATTATTAATTAATTTCATATCTTGCTTCTCTTTATCTTTTATGGTGTTGACTTGTTACATGCTTTGGCATTGCTGTAAGTGCAACAAGCATTTGAAATATAAATAAATAAATAAAACTTGACGGTTCACTTCAGAAAATTACAGTAGCCTAAAAATATCAAGGAAAATATAAAAATAAAGCATAAAATATGTAAATGCTTATAAATATGGAGCAAAATCTTTCTAGCAGAGCGTGGTTTCGATCCACGGACGGGTTATAAGCCGAACACGCTTCCACTTAGTTTTAGACCCCTGATTCAAAAACGTTGTCAGATTATTCTTATTTTATTATACACAATTCTTTGTTACTGTTTCTTCAACCTAAAAACAATAAAAATGATTTATTTCTTGCAATGGTTTCAATATTATTAATTTTTATGGTTGCCTATTCGTCAATTTACTAAATAATATCTCGAAAATGGTTGACTTTTTCCCAATGCATTACTGGGTTATTTAATAGTGGACAGCATGTCCACTATCTTACTAACATCTTGCTACGGGATCGTGACCAATAACCAATAATCCTGTATATATATACAGGGTACTTTCACTGATTGTTGTACATATTGCGCTCGCTTCGCTCGTCATCTCGATGGTTATAGCTGAAAATCAGTATTTGCTCCTTGAGCAATATTTTTCGTATGACCCATTGGTTTTACTACAATACACACGTACTTTAGTTTTGTATAGTATCTCAGATGTTTTGTGCATATGTCTGGTGCACGTGAAGTGTACAAAATATGAATAATGTTTAGAGATATGTACCTATTATACCTTATTTAAATCTGCTTGCCTGTTGCATTTAATGTACTACGTGTGTGTTTTATAGAAACAAATAAATAATTTTTCTATCTATCTATCTATATATAGATGTCACTTTCACAGCTGTCACTTTGACACCTGTCCAATCTGTCCATTTGACATCAAATTTGCATTCGAATTTTTCGCAATTTTTTTCTATATCTGTATTATTTTTTTTGGCCATGAACCCTAGTGGGCTTTATCAGAAGACCCTACCAAAGTTTCATCACTATCTGATCAATGGTAATAATAAATAGATAAACCCGTGAATATAGATAGATGAACCCGTCTTCTCACTTTGAGAGGGCTGTGTTCTGTTTTGTGTTCCAACAGTGGGAACGTATCATGCATAGGATGAAGTCATTTTTAATCTGCATTCTCTCTCTCTCCCCAGTAGCGAGGAACAGTGATGGCGATAGCTATGTCTTCAGCGTCCACTGCCGCCTTCCTTCAGGCTCTATTCTTCAAGCCCCTAGTCGCAGCAGTAGGGGTGCACATAGCCTTCTACATCTTCGGTGTAGTGTGCCTGGCAGCAGCAGCAGCATACGCCCTAATATGTGTCCCTGAAACCAAGATGAGGAGCGTAGAAGAGATCCATGCTAACTTCAAGACCAATAAAAAGAGACAAAAGGAGATTGAAAAAAAAAGCTAAAAAAGCTTAAGCTTAAGTTCAGAAGGATATCAAAAGACGGCAAAGTTGGTAAAAAAACCTCATTAATACAAAAGATAAAACAAAAAATGCACATTAAAGAAAGAAAATAAACATTTTCTTATTTAAATTCTGTGTATCATTTGACCTTCTTGAAAGTCATCGAGACAAGCGGAATTAATTGAAGTTACTATGTGTGTTTTTAAAAAAAGAAGTCCTTTCATCGAAATTATCTTCATAACCAAAAACTGAATAGGAGATACTAACTTACAAACTAATTTTCAACAAGACAAGTTCAAAAACCCTACCCGACTACAGTCGGGTAAAAAGTATCCTATGACACTCTATACTTGCAAACGAATCGATTGATTCGTCGCTTGTCAAAATCGGACCAATATGGGCGACGCTTTTGAGGGAACATCCACATACCCACATACATACTTAAATACATACATACTTACATACATACATAGACTGTTAAATTCGTTAAGTATTTTCTGAGATATTTGTGGACAGACAGACGGATACGTTAGGTGATTTGCTTTTATAAGATGTAGTGATAGTGATGTTTGGAAAAGTTGATAGCACTTTTCCTATATATCCTATATATAACCTAGTGTTAAGTGACGATTTCATCGAAATTGGTAAACTATCTATTCTAAGCCAAGAATAGGACTGGCTATCAAAGACTGCTGCCGTAACAAAAAAAAAAGGGCGGCGATAGACTCCGCTCCGATCCGAAACAAGGTGAGCCTTCAGAGGAATAAAGTAAAATATAAATAGGACTGTAGAGACCAACACATGACCAACAAAAATATGAGACAATTGGGTGACGACGCATGCATAGGTTGTGGTAGCCGAATTGATTATGTGGTTATTTATTCATTGGTAGTACGTATATGTCTTCAGTACGTAGGCAAAGTAAATGGCAAAGAGACCATTACGAGAGTAGAGGCCATTACGCACCCTTGCTTGACACCGCTGGTGACAGAAAATTGGTCTGTGAAGTCGTTTTCGTGTTGTACTCTGACCATCATACCATTATGAAATTGGCGCACTAGAGTAACGAACTTCTCTGGACATCCAGCTTTTGCGAGAACGATCCTGCAAAAGAGCAGATCTAGACACACAATCGAAAGCTTTCTCCTAGTTGACAAAAACCAAAGCTCTTTAGGAAGTTTCATCTTTTCGGTATCTTGGCAGCATTATCCGTGATGATAATCGTCTAGAAACCGAAATCTCCTCACGGGTTACAAAAGCGGCGGCATCCTTTGGTAAGCTTCGTAGAAGAGTTTGGGACTCGCATGATCATAGTTACGCACAAAGATCGCGGTCTATAAAGCTGTCGTACTACCTATTCTGCTTTATGCTACCGAGAAATTGGTGTCTCTACAGAGATAAGGCATAGAGTCCATGCTCGTAAAAGGCCAGCTGAGATGGTGCGGGCACCTCGTGCTTATGAATAACAACGGGTTGCCTAAAGCTGTTTTCTACTCGCAGCTGAAGGTGGGAAAGTGCAAACCTGGCGGTCTTTTCCTGCGTTACAGAGATGTCCTTAAACGCCACCTAACTGCATGTGACATACCCTGTGATGATTGGGAAGTGCTAGCGCAACAGAGACAGCAACGGCGCAACTCTGTTAATAAGGCTGTTGGAACTTTCGAAGAGCATAATTGCTGAATGCTTATGACTAGAATTTTTTGAGTTACTGTTTTAGAAAGCTATTGAACGTAGCAATAAGGATAAATAAAAAAAGTATCAAATAAATAATTATTTAATGTTGTATGTAGTTTACATTAGTTTCCCGTCAAAAGTGATGAAAATCAGTTGCGGTACTTTAGGCACTTTGTGACGAATGTCAGTCGCAGTACACTAAACACAAAACTATTTTAATATGTTCCTTACAGTATTACTAGATGTAATAATACAAAATACAACCACAAAATCACTAAAAACAACACAAATAAAGAATCATAATGACTCACACGACTGTCGATGACTTCGCACAGGCAATTTTGACTTCCAAATGCATGTACTTATAAAATGTTTTGACATCGAACGATTTTATCAACCAATTAAATCCCTCGGTCCAAACTGTTCATTCATCATCATCATCATCATCATCATGTCAGCCTTTAGAAGTCCACTGCTGAACATAGGCCTTCCCCAAAGAGCGCCATGACGAGCGATTTTGTGCCACCTCCATCCACCGACTTCCTGCGATGCTACAATGTCGTCGGTCCAACGTGTGGGGGGTCTCCCCACACTTCGCATTCATATAGCATTTTCTTCTTTTTTTTTTTTTCTCTTCTGTTCATTCATATATAACAATAACTCAATTCTAAGTCAATAAAAATAAGGCTTGAACGCGTCGGGGACAGGTGTCCCAAATAAGAACAAATTTGGTTTTGCTAGGCATATTCGCTCATACAAAACATAACATGGTTCGCCGTTGGCGGATACGTCAAGGTGGACATCATCATCATCATCGTCATCATACCTGAATACAAATCGATTGACACCTCACTTGTCAAAATCGGACCAATTTGGGTGACGCGTAGAAAGAGGATACCAATAGAATTGCTATGAGCGTATAGGTAAGGGATAGATAGCATTAGTACATGACGTAGCGTAAAGAGTTGCTAGGGGAGATATTTTACCCATATTGATGGGTAAAAAAATCAACCATCACCAGCCTTAGTTTGATAACCAATGTGACCTGACATAGTAGAAACAAGTACAAACATCGCCATCCTTTTAAGGTCACCTTATAGTACTTGTACTATTATTTATTCTGTGCATAAGCACAGAATAAATAATAGTACAAGTTAAATAAAAAATAAATAAAAAATAAAAACTTTAATAATCTTAGTTAGTGATGTGCGTTTAAAAAAATATAATATTGCATCCGTCCGACACCATAGTCGGCTCCTCACTAGGGCATGCAACATCGAATTGTTTTCGATTTCCAACCTTGATATCCGAATCCCGATACTAGACACCTAATTCCGGAACTATCAACTTCTTAATGGTTTTTGTTTTCTAGGAAAAGAAAGATTTCTACGAATCAAACAAGTTGTGATCTATCAGGCTTTTAATCAATATAAGAATGCCATGGATAATTTATGGATTTTCTTCATTTCATGAAAACGTACCTTCCGGTTTAATCGAAAAAATACAAGTCGAATCGATACTAAAGTTTGAACGATGAAGACGCTTCCAATGATACCTCATTTGTCAAATTATGATAAGTAGTGTAGAAATTATGATGGAACAGATGAATACATACATACCCACATACAAGCCGGTTTAAATCATAACCCTCCTTTTTGATTCCCCGTAGTAGAGTAAAAATAAAATAATATACCGAAGAAGCTACAATCACTTCGTCGTATTTTTTCGACGTTTTTATTTTTTTTACGGTTATACATACAAACGTCAAACTTTTTTTTAATTCAAATCCTATGCTATACAACAGTGCACACCGATGCTTGCTTGTCGTATGCGGAGCGTGCTGGCCTCTGGTATCAGAGTTTGTCAGGCCGACCGAGGGCCTCTGGCATAGCTCGATGACTGCTATTAATAAATAACAGTCGGGATCAACAGTTTAACGTGCCCTCCGAAGCACGGAGCGATGGAAAACCACACATAACTTGAATAAGTCATTGGTGCGGAGCTGAGGACTGAACCTCGTATTGTTGGATTCTAAGTTGTACTGTATAGCGCTAGGCTACCATCACTCAACACACAGATATACACATTTTTTGAATACTTCTATACAGAGACATGCTTTAAAAATAAAACATTATTTTTGTTCAGTGGCTCATTTCAAGTGCTCGACACTTTTTTACACAACTGCCCAAAAAAAGGAGTGTAATGGTTTAGGATTAATTTATGTTTGTATGTATGTGAGTTTCTTTATTCCACCATAACTTTTAAATGCCTCCACAGATTTAGACGTATGGGGTATCGTTAGAATCCTTACATCCCCCGAGTGACATGGGTTATATTATATTTTGAAAATATTCAATATGGCCTGCCGCCATATTGAATTTTTTCATTATAACTCCATTTATACGGTATATGTATGCGGTATCGTTAGAATCCTTACATCCCCCGAGTAACATGGGTTATATTATATTTTGAAAATATTCAATATGGCCTGCCGCCATATTGAATTTTTTCATTATAACTCCATTTTCAAATGTAAAAAAATATATTATTTCCTCGATTTTTACAATATGTGTATCAAATTGAATGCCTTGATAAGCAAATTGAATGCCTTGATAAACAAATTCCAACAGTATATATAATTTATCAACAAAAGTTATTTTTTGTCAGGGCAGGCGTGTTTTTTTGCTTTTAAGCTTGTTTATTATTGTTTTTATTTTTTATTATCTTCTCGGTACCTGCAGACATTTTGATACTTACCGCTTTATTTTATGTGAAGAAAAGATAGCAAATATAAAGTATGCATAGATTATATATATAAAAAAAACAGATTTGCCAAAGATTGATCAAACATCAGCCGTTGGTTGCCTAGCTTCTTATTTCACATCATTTAATTATAAATTTTCATAAAGTTATGTAATTAAATTAACTTAAAACGGTATATTATTTAACTCGATGTTTCGCGCGAATAAGTCCCGTTTAAATAATTAACTTTTCATAATATGAAATTCCCAATATCATCATCAGTCTATAGGTTTCCTCTGCTGTAGGCCTCTCCTAATATTCGCCTCTGAGCTCGGTCTTCAGCTCTGCATCCAGTTTCTGCCAGCCGGTTTTCACAGGTCGTCACTCCACCTGGCCACCGGGTATCCTACGCTTACCTAAACGTGTTCTCCACTCGAGAACTCGTGTATCCCAACGGTTATTGGTTCTTTGAGAAATGTGACCAGCTGACCAGCTCACAAATACAAAATGTGACCAGCTGACCAGCTCTCAAATACAAAATGTGACCAGCTGACCAGCTCACAAATACAAAATGTGACCAGCTGACCAGCTCACAAATACAAAATGTGACCAGCTGACCAGCTCACAAATACAAAATCAGAACCATGCAAGACTCTAAAGCGATGAATATAAGATGGGCTATAATTATTTAACAGGCTGACTGGTCCAGTTGTTTGATGTTCTTGACTGTTCTTTCCTTTACTGCTAGATCAATGGTTTACCGTTTTGAGTTTTGACCAATTTCCATTGACAACAAATCTCATTACAAGCCCATTTTACTTTTTTTATCTAGCGCTAGACTTTTGGCAAACTTCCTTAGTTGATTACCGATATTATTTTTAGAAAGGTAATTAACAAAAACTGTTTACACATCTCTTGGATCGACATAACAATTCGGTATGTAAAGAATAAAAATACGATGCTTAATCCAAAACCATTTCGAAATATCACATTCCTGCGCATTATTTTTACGCTTAAAACTCTCTAAACTATGAGATGGGGTTTATTTTAATATAATACATAAAAATAAACTTGACTTTCATTTGACCTCTAATGATGTCACATAGTAGGCTGGCAGTATAGGGCTACTTTTAATGCCTAAAACAAGAGCTTGGTTCAAAAACTAAAACCTTACTACGGTCGGGTAAAAATAGCCTATGACACTCTTGCGGTGAAGACGAATCGATCGACACCTTGCTTGTCAAAATTGAACCAATAGAGGCTAGTAGAGGTGACTCTATGGTAGAACATCCACATACATAGATACATAGATACATACATACATATGTACATACATACATAGACTGTTAAACTATTACCTTTCCTTTGCTTTGCTGTAGTAGGGTCAAAATCAATGGCAAACCAAAACAAAATCTGTTTATGTCAAGTCATCGGCCCGGCAGCCAATCGGCAGCCACCTCTTCCATACACGTACTCAAGGGGATATACATAATCAGCCTGCTTTATGACGTCATCGCTATAAAAAGTTTGAGAATGTGCTAAAAATCAACTACCGCATAGAAAGCCAAAATATTCAAATTAGTTTCATAAAATAAAGTTGACTATCAGAAAAAATATAAAATAAATACAACAATAAAACTTTAAGTACATGCCGTATTGAAGCAATTTGTAAATTTAAATGTTATTCAAAGTAAATTACTAAAAAACACAGATTGGCATATAATAATTATTGTTGTACTTACTGTAATTTTTTGGGTATTTGGTTGTTCTATAAAAAAACTTGCGTTTAATAAATATTTAAATATGAATATATCGTTGTTGAATAAACTTTTTTTATCAAGATCTGTCTATATATGCGATTTCAGTAAACAAACTTCATATTAAATTCATCACAGTTTTTCATCTTTTCTTGATAACCTACTTCTACTTATTTATATTAGAAACAAGCAACTCGTGTAAATGAAATAATTTCATCAAAAATTTACTAAATGCCATAGACACGGTGAAAATATAAAAGTTAAGAAATCCTATTATGTGTCTCAAAATAAATAAATTTTAATGAGGATTCCGAAAATATAGATAGATAGATAAATAAACTCCTTATTTACACCAAAATAATTTACAACATAGAAACATACAATAAAAATCTGATTTTATCTAAACTGCAAGAAAGCATCCAAACATTTTAGCCAGCCGGGTTTTACATTGAAGTGTAATTCAATCATAATTTTCTTTATTGTAATCTATTGAGTCTGCAGTAACAACCCATCAGATGTGCCGCGTAAAAAAAGACTTGCCAATTAACCCTTACTGACGTATACGCCATCAGTCATCACTCCAATCACCACAACCACTGATTACTGTCGGAACATACGAGTATCTTTCCAAACAATTACGTAAATAAATATGTACATGTACGCTATTATTGACAATAATATAAAGTAGGTAAATAACGTATAAAAATACCATCCATATTACCTTTACTACGTAACTAGACCCGCGGCATTACCCGCGCGGACATATTTTATGTCTGAGTTAAAAGTATCTTGCTACGCATTATAATAAATATCCTATCGGTTATTCCAAGACGAAAAGTAAAGTACTATACAACGGTCAATTTACTTTTTTCAGTTGCTCGGCTTCTACTCGTTGGATTGAGATACTAAAGATCATATCAGACGTTTCACTCGAACGAACGTTCACTCGAGTGAATGCTTCATTTTTTTTCATTCCATGTTCACACGGCTTAGCTGGAATGAAATAGAAATTAACATTAACTTCTCTTTTCTTTCAATATGTCGTCGAATCAAGTCGTGCGTTTTGGAATTCGTTTCATTTGTGATCATTTAATCAAGGAATAAGTAAAGAAAACGTTGGCGGTGGTGGGTGCGACCATGGATTGCACAAATAAATTTATTGGCAGTTTCATATACATTGTTGAGGAACTAGCGGATGAAGATCCTGAATCATATTGCTACTAATAACCTTAGATTAGATATATAATATACTAATTTCATAGTATTTGCCCGTATTGTTCTGTCTTTGTATTCAGCAAGTTTGTGGTTCCAAAGGCATTGGTAGTTTTTAAAGTTCTCCAAAAATAAAAGCGTATTTTCATCATTCCACTTGAAAACCATTTTGCCGCGAATTCAAAGAAAATATTAAAAGTAGCGATGTGGCGTAGCGACGTTCGTCTCCTACAGGACTTGAGACATAATGACCAAATCCGAGTGACGTCCTTTTTGTGTTCAGACAGTTCATTCTTCGGTCAATACTCAATCTTTTATTGCCATAATATGTTACAAAAGATCTTAATAATTAATAGGTAGAATGACATATTACCCTCATAGGGTGTAGCAATGTAAAGTAGGAGCGGACCGAACCATTTAAAAACTAATTCCTGTTGGATAATGTATTAGACTAATTTAGTCATTAATACAAAAAAAATTAAAATAACATTTTTTAATTAAAATTAAAAAAAAAAAAAAAACAAAAAAAAAAAAAAAAAAAAATTAAAAAAGTTATCTTTTTCTTCGTCTTTTATTTCGTCGGATATTTTATTATATATTTTTACTGACATAACATTTAGTCCAGAACTGTGCATTTTTAATTTGGAATGGGAGTGAAAGACGCAAATGAAAATATCCAACATTGTCTGATCGGTTCATTAATTAATTCATTCTGCACTCTTGTTTCATTTTGTGTTCAGACGTTTCATTTCGAGTGAAAGGTGCCGAATGAAAGACGAAAATGAAAAAATAAATAATCGTCTGATATCACCTTAAGTACGCCAGATTTTAAGTTAAACCCTATGCTATCTGACAGCGAAATTCGCATTTTAATCAATTCAATGGTTTCTAAGTGATGCGAGTACAAACAGATAGAAACACATCATTAAAAAAAAAACGATTTTTGTAATTTGTTTAACTGTGTGTCATAAAGTGTTATTGTATTGTATTGTATATTTGATCATTGGCTTATTTTACGCCCCATTTTTTTGTTATTATCTTCGACGTACAGACTTTTGTTACTTACTGCATTATTACAAAAAACAACGTTCATCACTGTTTATATTTTATATTTTTTTATATTTAGATTTCGGTGTGTTTATTTGTACCACCTTCATAACAAACCATTTTAAAACATTTTACTTATTATTAAAATATACTAAAAACAATAATACTTTTTTTTTTATTATTGTGATTACATGGTAAGAAAGCAAAAATAATTCTTTACAAATTTAAATGATTTACTATATTTAAATACTTAACCAACATCATTATCAATAAAAAATATTTCATCATACGAAATTGTACAAACAAAAATATGGGAACATAATATAATGCAAGCAAAAATTATGTAAGTCGCAAAATAACGTAAAATATAATACTCTATTATCTTACCGTAGATAAGTAGCACTTTATAAAAAGAGCTTTCCGTACAATTACGGCATTATTCGTCATGGCCGTCCGTAGTACATTAGTCTTCAATGTTTAGTCTGTTTTAGATCATTATTCGCGCAACACGCGCGGAGACATTTGTCATTTGGGAAATTTCCCCAACAAAACATAATTTGAAAATGTAAAGCTTAAATAAAATAAACGAAATACTTATTAAAAAGTATAATATTTTATTAAAATGCAAAATACAATTTAGAATTTAATATCTAATCTAAAAATCTGCAATAAGTATCAAAATAGTAATTATGAAGATAGATAATAAGGAAGAAATGAAAATGAATAATTATTATTGTTGTTTTAAAAAAGGGAGCAAAGTAAACCAAATAATATGTGCTGTATTAAGTAAGTATTATTTTGATTTATTTATTTTTAATATGACGTAAGGCCATTCATATGGTTGAAGCAAACTCGTAACATATTCCCAGTCATTGAATTTAATAATTTTGCTAACTCCTGTTAATTCATTATGTCCTGGTACATTTCAATGAAAATTCAATTTCAACGGCTCGTCTGTTTGGCTGTTGCCATTGATAAAATAAATGTAATTATGAATTTCAGTAAATATTCCCGCGTTTGCTTACGGAATGAGCATAGGATGGATGTCTCCAATGGCGTTACTTCTACAGTCAGAGTACTCACCTCGAGGGACCCCGCTCTCAGACTCTGAGGTTAGTAAAATGGGGTACAAAAATACTTTTGCTTCTCATGTAAAGAGAGTAACACCAAAAATAATTTGATCACCTATGTTTATAAATGTCTATACGTGCCAAATTTTTAACCTTGTAGTGTTATAGTGACTGAATAAAATGGCTATGTCATACAGACGGATAGACAGACAGACAGACAGACAGACAGACAGACAGACATACGCAACTATAAGGGTTCCTAGTTTGACTATAGCACTCTATACATTTCTTTTGATAGATTATCCACTTTTTACTTAACACTAGTGTTTTATTTGAACACTAGCTGTGCCCGTGGCTTTGCCCGCGTGGTCATTTCATTTAGAAGTAGCCCATACGTGTTATTCCAGTGACAAAAGTACCTACTCGTTTAAAGTACAATATACTACATTTCTTCATAATTCGTTCAGCGGTCAAATAGTATTTATCTATTGCTCGGCATCTAATCATCCGATTAAGATACCAAATACCCCAGTTTTTAAGTAAAACCCGAAGCTACCCAACAGTTAAACCATATTGCAATCGGTCTAGTAGTTTTTACGTGATGCTTGAACAAACAGACAGACACGATTTAAAAAAATGTTAAATTCATGTTCAGTAGCCTATTTCAAGTACCCTAGACATATTTTTTTAATTAGTTTCATTGTACTGTTATTTTGGTACTTACTGATTTATTATAAGAATAGATAGCTAGATAGATTATGTTTTTTTTTTCAATATTAGGTACACAAATGTCGACAGGTCGTCTTTATATTATGTCTATAACCTCTGAAAAGGTGACCCTAGCAAAGTTCGTCGAAATTAGCAGAAATAGATAATGCTGAAAATGTGACACTTTCGTACCCAGTCATAGTAAAATATGTTCACGTTCATTGACCTGTTCAAAAGATCACGAATCTTTTTGATGTGACAAGGTACAAAAGTGTACAATATTAACACGTCTTTACTCGACTACAGCATAGCGTCGCTCCTATTGGTCCGATTTTGACAAGCGAGGTGTCAATCGATTCTTCTTCAAGTACAGAGTGTCATAGGCTATTTTTTACCCAACCATAGTCAGGTTTTAGTTTTTGAACTTAGGAATCTAGTTACTCAAATTTCGAGCAGTTCCCGATTAGCTATCCCGCTGAAACTTTCAGGGTAGCTATTGTATTCGATGAATAATTATGCATTTTGAAAAACAATGCGTATTTTTATATTCGTTTTTTAATTTTGTTCCTTGTTTATGAATTGCTTCTGCAACAAAACAAGCAACAGCACTAGAATGGAGATAGCTTATACCCTGGAATAAAATGTAGGATACTTTAAATCCCGGAAAATTGTAAGTTTCCACGGGAAAACTAGAAAATGTTGATTACTCACTGTAAGGAACGGTTGCCATCACAGAATGGTCTGTGGTTGCCATGGGAACGAAATAACAAGTCTGTCAAAAAACATTAAGAGTGCAACTTTTGCATTGGTTTTTAATATCCTAGAAGAAAATGGGATGGCTTTTTTCGCGATAAACAGTAGTCGAACGAAGGACGTCGAACGTCCCGTGGACGAAGTCGCGGGCGGGAATATTAATACCTTTCCATCACATGAAATGCAGTCATTAAAATATTTACCTGTTTGTAGAATGTATGTACCTACTACTAGCTGCACCCCCCTTTATCCGCTTGGATTATAATGATGGATGATGATGATGATGGAAAGTAGTCTATGTACTAGTAACTTACTTTACTTACCTATTAGTTTTGTTCGTTACTAATATATTTTTAAATTTTGCTAATAACCATGTTTGTTTATTCAATAAATAAATTGATTATTATTATAAGCTTTCCTGGTACCACATTTCATCCAAATCCGTTCGGCCGTTTGAGCATGAAGGAGTAACAAACACACACACGCACATACTTCTAAAGATAAAAGATAGATGGCGCTAATTAGTGTTTATGCATTTTATTACGTTTTGTATGGACTGACAGTTCTAATATATGGAGTTCTGCATCGCGCATGTGAAGTTTTCCGTTCGATAAGAGAGTATTCATTTTGAAAGCTCTAAGCGATAAGCTTGCTTAGGACAGTGGCTTACAGTTCTCTGATTTATAACACACACACACACACACAGAGAGAGAGACACACACACACACACACACACACACACACGAGATTCGAACTCGCATACTGTGCCTATGCGCGGCACATGCCACTACTAATTCGGCTACCGTGACCTATGCATCGCCACCCAAATATTTTCCACTAGTTTCTTGAACCCGTCTTATGGGGACGGTACTACATAATGCCAAAGGTTATACAACTCATCTACTGCACAAAACAGTTGAGGTACCTTATTGCCATTTGAAAGTCCTGTACGTTACCCAGCTAGCCATCCACCAACTTGTACTGGGCTAGCGTGCCGAATAATAGCCTATAATTTCACTCTGAATGAAGGCCAGAGGACTGTAACATGCTCTTGATGATGATGATGATGCAACTAAGTAATATATCTCCAGATATCATGGATAGCAGCGGCGGCGTACCTGACGTGCATCCCAGCAGACTTCCTTATGGCCTTCTTGAGTGACAAGATGGGAAGAAAAGCAACATTGTTGTTCATGTCGTCTGTCACAGTGGTGAGTGTATCGCATAAAGTTATCTATCTATCTATCTATCTATCTATCTATCTATCCACCCGCTGTTGGGTATAGTCCTCCTCTCTTGATTTGATGACTGATTTCATATACTTATCCCATCATCAGATGTCTTTGGTCTCTGGGCATCTTTATAACTGTTGTCAGAGTTTATCAGGTCGCCCAAGGGACTCTGAGGTAATAGTTGGCAACCGGGCACTCAAATGCTCACTAAAAATATGTCTTGACTAGTGGCGGCTCTGTGTGCCGGGTCACTGCTTTCTCGCTAAAATTGTTGAGGAGTGATGGTTGACACATAGGTCATACTCGTGAACGGGTGTGCTTGTGAGGACTGGTCCAGCCTAGATTCTTATTAGTATATTATTTTATTTGTTAATCGAAGTTTTTTATATCTCTTTGGAACTTACAAATTTGATATGTTAGCACAAACGTATTGACAAAAAATTACAACCCCCGTAGAGTTTCCTGGTGCTCTCTTCTCGGCGTATTTCCAAAGCACCGGTAGAGTCAGAAGGTTATTACCTTTTCCTGTGCGAGATTCAACTCTGAGTCGGCACATGAAAGGGAAATATCCTTTTAAAACTCAAAGTATGGTTGAACATTCGTCACATTAGCATGATGCCTATTTGCAATAAAACATTTAGAGCTTGGGGCCGTCGTGACGACTAAAAACGTGCCCTACAAAGCACGGACCAATGGCATTTCCGCACATAACATATTATTATGAGCCCATAACAATCATAATCCTCCTCAGCTCTCCTGGATCCTCAAGCTCTCATCGATGGATACGTGGGCGTTCGTGACCGCCAGAGCCATGTTTGGCATCACCATGGCCGGGGCGTACGTCACCTGCCCCATCTACACCAAGGAGGTCAGCGAGGTTTCCATCAGAGGAGCAATGGGAAGTTTGGTAAGGAAATTAAAAAATATAAACAAACCGGCCAAATACGTATCGAATTACGCATAATATACTTAGGGGTCCGTTAACTATGCCAACAACAACGACCAACACAAGACTAATTAAGTAAGTTAAGGCCGCGGTAATAATTAAAAAAAAAAATGTTTAGTTGTAGATTCAAAAGTTTTCAAAATTTATACTAGATTTTTATTACATGTGATGTGTTAACTATTTACTTAATTAACATAAATCAACCCTAAAAGAATATATGTCTTAATTAGATCAGTTTTTCTGAAAAAGACAGTTGTTTATTTTTACCCCGTGTTTGGGGCTAGAATTAATAGCTCTGAGTAAGTATTCCGGGTAATCTGCCGGTTTGTTAACTATTGCCCCAAGGGTACTTTTTTAATATTAAAAATCATAGCAAAATATTGTGTAAGAGATACGTTTATTAAATAATTTAGTATTATCAAGTATGATATGCGCTTCTAGGGAACAAAAAACATAATTATTACACCGAATATTTCAAGCGTGAATCAAAAAATCGTAAAGTAAAAAATGTTCGTTACCTGGCCAAAAGTAACGTCCGGCACTCAACTCACTCTCACCGTGTGTCGAGTGCAACTGACCAATCACAAGCCATACAGTGTGCTTTAGTCAGTATAACATAGCACGTGCTATAGCTGTAGTGTGTATAGTTTTAGAGAAATTCGCTTGTTAATACTTAACCTCTGCTCTACCTCTGTTAATTATTGCCCCAGCTTCCCCTACTTGCAATCGTTTCAGTAGCTTTTAAGACGGGTACAAATTTGTTTTTATGGTTGAACTTTATCTCTCATTATGCTATGTAATTTGTTCAGAAGTGGGCAGAATTACTAAGTCACCTATATATTAAAAATATTTCAATGATGTTCAATTTAGCATTTATTTTTATTTTATCACAAACGCCCCCAAACAGCTTTTTTTCTAAACATTGCTAATTTTCATATATCTGTTAAACTATTAATGCGGCCATACATTTTGCACATTATCAATAGCTCTGTATATCCTGATGACAGACATTAACATTTATGATTTATTCATTAGGTAGTCCTGCTGATTCCGAACTATTAAAATAAGATTTTAATTCTAGGTACTTAATACACTTGATACACCTTAAATAATAGGTATTCTGAACGCAAAAAATAAATATATGTTCAAAAAACACTTATTACTCAATTTTATGTACCGGAAGTTGGGGGAATTTTAGTTTTGTTTCGCACATAGATAGTCTAATAACTAGTCACAATAAGCACATATTGTTAGGATTTGTTAAACGTAATACTATTGTAATAACAATATAATTCTCCAGTTTACTACAACTGTCCACCGCATCATATTAACAAGATAATTATCCAGTTTACTACAACTGTCCACCGCATCATATTAACAAAATAATTCTCCAGTTTACTACAACTGTCCACAGCATCATATTAACAATATAATTCTCAAGTTTACTACAACTGTCCACCGCATCATATTAACAATATAATTCTCCAGTTTACTACAACTGTCCACCGCATCATATTAACAACATCATTCTCCAGTTTACTACAACTGTCCACCGCATCATATTAACAATATAATTCTCCAGTTTACTACAACTGTCCACAGCATCATATTAACAATATAATTCTCAAGTTTACTACAACTGTCCACCGCATCATATTAACAATATAATTCTCCGCCTCCAACTAGTCTTTATCGAATATAATGACTCCAAAACAAAAACTGAGGAATTAGACATACCTCTAGACAACGCTTTAGCAGGATTAAAAAAATAATGTTTTTACCATACATAGTTCCTTTATTGGTTAGATATAAGTTATTTATTTAAGCAATTCAATGTTTAGAATAAGTTTTCTTGAACAATTGTAACTGCTTTTGCCGAGGGTATTCTAACCAGTACACATTTTCAGCTCATCATAGCCCACACGACGGGAAACCTGTTTGCCTACGTGATCGGCGACCTGCTGCCCTACCGCGCCATCCTGTGGGTGTGCCTGTCTATTCCCACGGCACACTTGGCGCTGTTCCTCATGATGCCGGAGTCTCCGTCGTACCTGGTGAAGAAGGGGAAACATGCGGTGAGTCCGAGCGGGAAATCAGCGTCATGTTCAACAGCCACATAATAATATTTGATTGGAGACTTATTTCCACAGACAAACAGCAGTGTTTCCGAAGCACCTGTAGAGTCAGAAAGGTTGTGCGAGATTCAACTCTAAGTCGAGAAATGAATGGGTAATTTCCTTTACAAGCTGTTGATACAGTTTTGATCTTCGAGGATAAAACCTTAAAACCATGCTCAAATATCAGCTAGCAATGGCTTCGACCTTGCAGCAAACTGGCTTACAAATAACCTCCTAACTGTTAACGTCGCCAAAACTAAACATATTCTATTTAAGTTGAGTGTCGCTACTAAACCAAAATCAACACTCACTTTACAAATACATGAGTCCAACTGTATTCAAGGCAATAATTGTTCATGATCTTTTCTGGTTGCCACAGAGCACATAAAATACTTAGGCATTCTGGGCCTGCAGTCTCGACGTCGACAGCGGTAGTCTCTGCAAAATATCGATGTCAATCATGATCATTGTCAGTACAGATACCGATGGCAGGTCGATAGCTTTTGACAAAAACTGTCAAAGCTAACGATTGTCATCGGCATGTTCAGTAGTCGCAGCCAACAGCTAATCTACATGTTTGTGAAGCGTAGACGCGATTGTGAAGTTAGGTTCTGTGAACGATTGCGCAGGAACTGCTGTGGGGATAAAACAGCATAAAGTACGAGCGAGATAGAATAAGCGAAAAACGTAAGCAAGTGAGCGAGGCAGTCTGTCTTCACCTTCAACATTGGGATTGCGCCTGAAAAATAGCAGTTTGCGCAGCGACTAGCAGATAACTTCCGAGACACATACTTCGGCTACGACTACTGATCCAATTTCGGTTCTAAAGCAATCACTATCTATATGTCGAGACTGCAGGCCCTGGTGAACAAACATCTTACGTGGAAGAACATAACAAGACACTAGGAGGAAGAACTAGGAAGTACATACACACAAATTTAAAAAAGTGTGCCTTTTTTTAGAGCTTTCATTTAACTTCACTTGTGATTAATAATTTTCATAATAACCCCTATGATATGGGCATGAAAGGGCTTGATAAGCGACATTATGTGGCCACTGCTTAAAGCCTTCTACCTTTTTTTTTTAATTATTCTTGTTACTACGGATACTCTCTTGACAGTCATCAAAGTGCACTGCAAACAGCCAGTAATACATTTTTAACCTACATGTTATTCAACAGAGGCTCTCTATAAATAAGTTAAACTACTCACCGTTAGACAGCTATTATAAAGTTGCTAATGCCCGCGGCTTCGCTCACGTTTCTTTTTTTTTTTTTTTTTTGTATACCATGTATTGAACCAACTCGCATTTTTCAAAAGGCTAAGACAGTACAGTGAGTAAGTAAGTATCTTCCAATGTATTCGTACACGAGGACAGTGAAAGGCCAGTGAAACTGACCTCATGTGGTGTTTTACTTTAATTTGTACTATAGTCACACCAGTTTGGCACTTGTATATATTTCTGTATTAACGATAGACCAAAAACAAAAACATTGAAAAAACACTTTGTTTATGTGGTTAAAAATGTGTGAACTTTTGTTCTGTTAATGACTCGAGCAGCGCTGGTAGCTTAAGCACTAAAAATTTACTGCGAAACCGGATTGAAAACTTTATTGGAGACCTTCTTCGTGTAACAGAAGGAAGGCCCTTAAGATCCCGTATTACCGAATACGATACGCCAGTAAGTCATTCACAGCACAAGGACCTATACTTGTGGATCAGTCAACAAAAAACTATTTTTAATTTAAATCGAAACGCATGTAACCGATGTATTACGGACTATCTGTTGGAAGTAAATTACAATACAACTGAAACTCTACTCCGAATAATTGACTGATCGATCTAAGTGTTTGGCAATTTGACTTATAAGTCGACAGTTAACTAATTAACATAGTTAACCGACCGAGCGACCGGTTGGTCTAGTGGCTAAAGTCAAAGTCAAAGTATTTTATTGTAAATAGGCAAAAATAATAGCACTTTTACAAGTCAAAATTAACATCTCCCGAACAAAGAGATATACATAAAATATTATAAAAAGATCATATCAATCCAAATTTAGATAAACTAAGTATTCTTTGAGTTTGAAAAGGAAATTTTCCTTTCATGTGCCAACAGAGTTAGAGAATACCCTTCCGACTCTACCGGTGCTTCGGAAATACGCCCGTTAGAGAAGAGAGCACCAAGAAACTCTACGGGGATAGAAACTCTACGGGGCTAGAAACCCTAGGTACAAAATCAAACGGTCGCGGGTTCGAATCCTGCAAGGTGCAATCATTTGTGTGATGAGCAGAAATGTTTGTTTCCGAGTCATGGATGTAATATTGTTATCTATGTATGTTTATCCGTTGTCTAGTGCCCATAGTACAGGGTATCCTAGTTTGGGGCTAGGTAATTGGTGTGAAATTGTCCCGAATATATTATTTTTATTTATTTTTTATTTAATATGCGAGTATTGTTACAGTTTTGTCCATTGTAAAAAGTTAGCTATATATAGTAAAAAAAAAAACGATGTGTAGACAATGTGTTGCTGTATTGCATTTACGTCGCCGAGGGAAAGCTCTGTGACCTCACGACGAAGTGTGATTCCTTAGTTTGAGGGACAGAGTTTCAAATAAAGTACACATTGTGAATACACAACAAAAAATAGACCTAAATGTATTTATCTACGACAATTTTGGTAACAACATGTGTACTACTAACACCACTGAATTACTCTCAATAAACGTTAATGTGTGTATTTTATTTAAGTTAGATTTCGATCAGACGCGTCAAAAAAGGGTATAAAGCTTGGGCCTGATTTTTCTTTGGATTTGTACTATTTTCTAATATACCACTTTGGCTGATTTTTCTTTGGATTTGTACTATTTTCTAATATACCAGATCTGAGTAAAATCACTGAGTTGGCCAGGGTGCATTCAGGGGCTATCACATGACGAATTTGATTCCCTAACTTTACCCGATCTAAGGGCCAATTTCGCAGTTTGCATCATAGAACAAACTTAACTGAACTCGGTTTTACTTAAACAAGTTCAAACGTTGAGTTTGATCTCGGTTTAAGTCAAGGCGATTTCACCGACACGATATTGGCCGCGTTCACGTAAACCAACATTACGTGCTATTGAACGAAATTATGGACCTCACTGAACGCAACCGTCATTGTGGTAGTGCTGTCACTGTTAAAACTTCATTTTAATGTCGCTATCAAACTGATTTCATTGATAGTTTGCGTAAAAGTTCGTTTGTTTATGGTTTTTGTTTACAATAGACTCCAACACAAATAAAACTGTAGGCTTCGTAAGGCGAAATCTTGTGATGAAGTTTCTGTTATTAAGTGTACTGATGCATGTCGCATTCGTTTAGCGTGGAGCAAGGAACATAATAGAAACTATTTTACCCGACTGAGCAGGATTATGTGTTTGGATAGTAAGTATGTTTGTTTGTATGTTTTTTTGTTTGTACGTTTCTTAGGCGCGTCCTACAGCCTAAACGGCTTGATCGATTTTGATAAGTGAGGTATCATTGGATACCAAATTTCATCCAAATTTCATTCAAATCCTTTCAGCCGTTTATGCGTGAAGAAGTAACAAACATATACATGCACACACACCCTTACATATATACAAACTTTCGTATTTATAATAGAAGTGTGATTATTGTTACGGGCGGTTAGCTCGTATTCAATAATTTTGTTAGCTGTCGGATTTTTTATATTTTTATAATAATTTTACTTGTTTACCGAGTAATTTTATTATTGAACATGTGCAGTACAGATATGCCATCTCATAAACGCGCTCAAAGCGCTTAAACCTCCCAAAATCGGGCGTTCAGAATTTAAACTCGCTTTAGCTTTAACTGCGTTTATTTTACTTTGGTTAAATCCAAATTGACGAACTCACTTGATACTAATTTAGCTCGCTTCATTTTTGTTAGTGAAACCCCTAGTCTGGTTCGTGACGTCATCAGCGTTGTCAAATTGTCACCATAACAATACATACGTTCAAGAACTAAAACCCAACTACGTTCAGATAAAAAATAGCCTGTGACACTTGTGGCCGGAGCCCCCCGAGGGTGTCTACCAGCTCAAAGGGACTCACGATAATTTAATTGTACTTAGTAGGTGCAGAGGAAACTTAGTGGTGCCTTCCTTTTACCTTTGGATTGTAGATTCTCTCTCAAAGCAGACAATAGGCTCGCAGCTGAAGTGGCTTGAAGATCTTGCTATTTTTGAAGAAGTGAAGAAAGAAGTCACAGTTTACAGATAGTTCGGTTTATTTTAACTCACATTTTTACTGGTATCCACATCGATATGTTTAAGTATTAGTAGCAAACACGTTGCAATACTTAGTGAGATGCATATTAAACTAATAAATCGACAAGGAGAGATGAAACAAGTCAAAATATAATTAAACTCCTGCAAACTTTTCTAGTCGCCATCAAGATGAGTCAATTCCTAACAAATGTAGGAATGACAGGTTATTTGAATTTAGAATTAACATAGACAAACTGAGAAAGAAATGAGATTTAGAGATCAAATGAGTATTATTATGATGAAAGAGGTTTGACATCGTCACACATCGTCATATGACATCAAGAAATCGATTGATAGCTCCCTTGTCAAAATCGTACCAATAGGGGCGACGCTATAGTGGAACATCCACCTAAGTACATATATACATACTGTTAAACTCATTAGCCTTCCCTTGCTTCGCCGTAGTCGGTTAAAAAAAACTGCGGGCGGGTTAACTTGTCATTGTCACTAACAAGATAACATTGGGAGACGAGTTCAGACGAGTTACATAAAAGTTTAAAGCAAACAAAATTTCTTGAGAAAATAAACCATCCTTAATTATTTAACAAAACAAATACGCCGTGTTTATAAAACACACGTTTTATTTAAGAACTTATTAAACAAAGCAACTAATATTAGACGTAGCGTTTTCTGATAGTGGGATTATGTGATTTTACTACGTGATAGAGATCTCGAAATAGTTTGATAAGATTGAAAGTTGAATACCATATTTATTTGTGAGTTTACTTGCGGATGTACTACTTGTTACAAATAGTACTTCAATTATTGTGTATTTAAGTGTAGTTGTGTGCTGAAAGATTAAACCTAAATTGTGTTGGCTGAGTAATTGCACTTGCTTCAAATATATAATAGACTAGCGACCCGCGCCGGCTTCGCACGGGTAGATATATAGAAAGATAAAATTAGTAGGTACGTTATTTGGACAAATAGAACAACAACAATTTCTTACACGAAATGTTTATGTTTATAGATTTTATACTCACGTACCATTTCGTCTATAGTATTATTCTGTTTAACGCAAGGAGGTTGAATTACGGTTACTATTACGGTTATTATTACCTACGTCAATGATTATTAGATGTTCTGTAATTTCGTTTCCATGGTAACGTTCCATATACAAAGACCCGTATCTCCTTCTTAGTTTGTGATCTTACGTAGTATTTATATACTCTTTGGTTTGTGATACAAAGTAATCGAGATTTTTTGTAAAATTTAATACCTCAGGTTTCATTATTGCAATTTTCGAAGGGAACTCTACCTTACCATTACCAATATATAAAAGTGAAACGTTGTCTGTTTGTTTTTTTGTTTGTTTAGGGAGATTTCACGCGATAACGGCTGGATGGATTTTGATTAAATTTAGAATGGAGATAGCTTATACCCTTTAATTAAACATAGAATATTTTTTATGCCGGAAAATTTTAAGTTTCTACGGGAAATAAATAAAATGTTGATAACTCACTGTAAGGAACGGATGCCATCACAGAATGGTCTGTGGTTGCCATGGAAACGATATAACAAGTCTGTCAAAAAACATCAGGAGCATTGGTGCTATACCTACTTTTGCGGGAAAGCTAGTTGTTCATAAGGCTCAATACAGATACATACAGACGACTTGGCAACCACCTTCTAATTGGTCGGTTAAAAATACTCATAGCTTGTCGTGTCGTCAACAACAAAATATAATTAGGAAACATCCATTCGATAGACAAGCGATTTTATCGGCTTGGATACAGCCATGTTGATTCCAAAAATATCTTGTGACAAGGTTTTGCTTGTCTTATAATATTCTCAAGGAAAAATTTGGTTCACGGACGATACTGGAACCCTCACCATCCATGCCTTTAGCCAATTCGGCTAGTGTGACCACGATACCGTCATCCAAATTAAATATTTGGTTCACGGACGATACTGGAACCCTCACCATCCATGCCTTTAGCCAATCCGGCTAGTGTGACCACGATACCGTCATCCAAATTAAAAATTTGGTTCACGGACGATACTGGAACCCTCACCATCCATGCCTTTGGCTAGTGTGACCACGATACCGTCATCTAAATTAAAAATTTGGTTCACGGACGATACTGGAACCCTCACCATCCATGCCTTTAGCCAATTCAGCTAGTGTGACCACGATACCGTCATCCAAATTAAAAATTTGGTTCACGGACGATACTGGAACCCTCACCATCCAAGCCTTTAGCCAATTCGGTTAGTGTGACCACGATACCGATATCCAAATTAAAAATTTGGTTCACGGACGATACTGGAACCCTCACCATCCATGCCTTTAGCCAATTCGGCTAGTGTGACCACGATACCGTCATCTAAATTAAAATGAAAACTAGATAAAAGCTAAAAAAAAACACGTCTGTCCTGCCAAAAATTAACATAATCCAATAAAATTATAAACTGTTCGAATGTGCTTATTGCCTTCTAATTGACACCCATATTGTAAAATCGGAAGAAAAAAATATTTACCTCACAAGCTCGGAAAGATTCTGTTTGTCATTCGAAATCTGAGTGCAAAAGTGCATTTTACCCGCTAGCGTGGAAAGAGTTTATAAAATTCGAACCTTTATATTTCTTTCAGTAACTTTCTATACCGACAGTCCACTACAAATACTATATGACTATTCGACTCTACTCGACTTTACTAGGTTTTTTCGATTCTATTCGACTCTATTTGACTCTCTCGACTCTACTTGACTCTATTCGTCTCTAATCGAATATATTGGACTCTACTCGTAACTATATGTCTCTATTAATCTCTATTCGACTCTATTCGTCGCTATTCAACTCTATTCAACTCTAATCGACTCTATTCCACTCTACTCGACTCTATTCATTTCAATTTGACTCTATTCGATTCTATTATATTATGTGTACACATCTAACAGTCGTCATGCGACGGCTCATTTTTTTATTATTATTATAGTCACAATTTGACTCTATTCGATTTTATTACATTATGTTTGCACATCTGCCAGTCGTCCCGCGACGTTTTTTTAAAAATTATTATTATAAAAACTAATTTAATATATTATTAAAGCTTTTTATTTTCTTGCTCCTAGCATTTTCCTCGCTGTAGTGAGGTGAAAAGTTGTGTGATTCGCACGGCTGCAAAGTTATTCTGCGTCTCGTACTTTTGAAACCTTAGCTACGCGCAGGATTCTATATTTGAATCCTAGAATCCTTCGCTTGCCCAGGTTTCAATAGAAGTACTCGCGACAAAAAATCACTTTGCAGTCTTGCATAACAAATAACTATTTCGCATTTGAAAATGGAGCCATACTTCCTACATATCGATTTTTATTTCAAAAAAATATAGCCTTTGTTTCTTAGGCATCCCCCTAAGAATACCAACATTATCCCGTACGTCTAAATCTATTCAGGCATTTAAAAGTTATGGTGGAATAAAGAAACTCACATCTCAAACAATAAACACCCTTTTTTGGGCAGTCGTGTAATTATCAATTATTTCCTATTCTCGCTAAACAGGCGTTATAAAATCATAACCAGCAGCAAATGTACATTAAAAAAACAATTCAAAAAACAATTATTTTTTTTAGATTTGTTTTCTTTGATTTGTGAGCCTCCTTGAAAATTTCAGCCGGAAAGTTAAGCGGACACTGCTCGAAATTGGAGTTGCTAGATTCCACCAGGATCGATAGGTATACAAACAAGAGGGCGACTTAATAAAAACGTGGTAACAATACAATAGATTTGGGAGGCGTTATATTTACGAACCGAAGTTAATCTATACTTATAATAATACTGTAATAGGTTCATATCTGTACATTGAACATATAAAGTAAAAAAAAATTGGAGGCTTTTCTGTATTCCATACTGAAGCCAAAACTGTTTTTTTTTATTTATTTTTTGTTTGTCTTTCTGTCTGTATCTTGGCAAGGCATCACACCGAAACTATTGATGAATTACAATGAAACTTGGTACGATTTAAGTTCATACTACGAGGTAGGACATAAAAATGTTTCCGCAGAATAGGGGTTGAAAGTTATTTCAACGAATACTTATTACGCTGAAACTACTGGACGGATTTTGATGCAACTTGGCACAGACATAGTTTATCTAACATAGTTTATATATATAATTATGATGGATGTAAATTGAGGATACTTTTTATCCCGAAAAAGTAAAGGGTTTCTGCGGGATAGGGGTCCAAATTCTGTACATTGACGATATTTTTTGGAGGCTGTTCTATGTTCGTACTAAAGCCAAAACTGTTATTTTCTTCTTTTTTTTCTGTTGTCTGTCTGTCTGTCTGTATATTGGACGCGCATCACACCGAAACTACTGAATGAGTTCAAATGAAACTTGGCATGATTTGAGTTCATACCATGAGGTAGGGCATGGGTTACTTTGTATCCCGAAAAACTAAAGGATTCTTGCAGGAAAGGGGTTGAAAGTTATTTCAACGAATACTTATCACGCTAAAACTACTGGACGGATTTTGATGCAACTTGGCCCAGTTATGGTTTATGTGATGGGTGAAAATTAAAAATACTTTTTATCCCGAAAAAATGAAGGGTTCTTGCAGAATAGGGGTCCAAAGTCTGTACATTAAAGATATTTTGTATTTTTTAAGGCTGTTATGTTTTTAATACTGAAGACAAATATGTATAATTTTTTAATTTTTGTGTTTCTATTTCTGTTTGTATCATGGCTGCGCATCACGCCGAAACTACTGAATAAATTTAAATGAAACTTGGCATCATTTGAGTTCATACTATGAGGTAGGGCATAGGTTACTTTGTATCCCGAAAAACTAAAGGAATCTCGCAGGATAGAGGTTGAAAGTTATTTCAACGAATACTTATCACGCTAAAACTACTGGACGGATTTTGATGCAACTTGGCCCAGTTATGGTTTAATTAATGGGTGAAAATTAAAGATATATTTTATCCCGATAAACTAAAAGGTCTCCGCAGGATAGGGGTATTTTATTTGGAGTTGGTATTCATGTTTTACGGTTTATAGTTACTTCCATAGTTCACCTCTAGGATACTCAAGGAATATTCTTCCTAATTTCTAATACTCTAGGTCCACCGGTTTAGGCTGGGCGTTGTCTGTCATTCAGTCAGTCAGTCAGTCAGTCAGTCAGTCAGTCAGTCAGTCAGTCAGTAGGTATGTCACGGTACTGTTTTATAGGCATGATTAAAATAATGTAATAAAACACATAGTTTTATTATTCTGCCCAAAAGTGTAGGGCATCTATACTTAGAATAAAGCCGTAAGTACCAGAAAACTGTAACAGAAAGACAATAAAAAAAATGGTACTAAATATAAGCTACTCAAAAAGAATAAAACATTTTTAAATTTCGTGTCTGACAGACAAACAGATAGACACGAAATTTAAAAACTGTTCTGTCTGTTCACGCAACACGAAAAAACTACTGGACCGATACTTAAAAAACTACTGGTGTACTTATTATCTCAATCCAATGAGTAGAAGCCGAGCAATCGATAAAAACTAATTGACGACTGAAGGAATTTTGTTAAAATGTTAGTACTCGTATATTGGTACTTTAGGTCTTGAAATACAGCTACAGTACAGCTAGTTGTAAATATTAGCCGTGTTCGGATGGTTAGTTCAGCAAATTACCAATAGACGGCGTTACCCCCGATTCCGTTATAGTCATGTGCGCGCAGAGGCACGGAATGATGCGAATTCGAGCCCCGTCCGTGATCCAAATTTTTCCATTAGAAAATTATTAGATATCTGTGCCCGCGGCTTCGCACGCGTGGTACTCTATGTGCAAGACTTGAAATACCAGTATACCAACATTTGGTCAAAATACCTTCAGCCGTCAAAAAGTTTCTTATTCATTGCTCGGCTTCTACTCGTCGGATTGAGATACCAAGTACCTACCCCAGTTTTAAGTCAAACCCTTAGCTATCCAACAGTGAAAACTGCATCGCAATCGGTTGGATAGTTTTTACGTGATTCGTGAACAAACATACAGACAAACAGACAGACGCGTTTTTAGAAAGTTTCACTAGCATATTTTAAGAAAGTACCTTAGACCATTTCTTTTATAATTATCTTCTTTGTACAGACTTTTTTGTTCCTATTGTTTTATTATAGGTACGTATAGAAGACGTTCTCGCTAGGCAGGCGTTAATGCTAAAATCATAAAATTTAATTTATTTTTGTTCAAAGAATTATTTCCAGTTAATTAACTCTACATCCGTTGCTTATAGGAAGCAGCAAGGGTTCTAGCCTGGCTCCGCTGCAGGGACGAAGACGACCAGAAAGTACTCCACGAGCTGGATGAGATGAAAAGAGAACAGAAGGTGGACGATGAGAGCAGCAAATGCGTTATCAAGAATCTCTGTAAGTATGTAAACTAGAAAAAGGCAAGCAAGCTTTAGATCCATACCAATATATAAAAGTGAAACGTTGTCTGTTTGTTCGTTTGTTTATTTGTTTGGGGAGCTTTCACGCTATAACGGCTAGACGGATTTTGATGAAATTTAGAATGGAGATAGCTTATAACCTGGAATAAAACATAGGTTACTGTTTATCCCGGAAAATTGTAAGTTTCCACGGGAAAACTGGTAAATGTTGATAACTCACTGTAAAGAACGGTTGCCATCACAGAATGGTCTGTGGTTGCCATGGAAACGAAATAACAAGTCTGTCAAAAAACATCAAGAGCATAAATGTAGTGATTATATTCACTTTGATTGGTGATATACCTACTTTTGAATTGGTTATTAATATCCTAGAAGTTTTTTTTTTTTTTCACGATAAACAGGAGTACGCGCGTACGAAGTCGCGGGCGGGAAAACTAGTAATTATGAAAACTAACGTGGTTTTTATACATTTTAAAAGGCAAAAACGGGAGTTACATATATTACGAGTAGTTGAATTATTACTACTATACAACTATAGTTTCGGCCACGGCCGGTTGTCTTGCTCAAGGTGAGTGGAAACGCTCGCGAACGTGTCCAGCCTCGCACCCGACGTTGATCAACGACCAACGGACGTGGTCGAAACTGTAGTTGGAATAATTCAACTAATATAAGCTTTAGATTCTTTATTTTTATTATATACTAGCTGTGCCCGCGGCTTCGCACGCGTGGTCATTTCTCTAGGTTAAAAGTACTCTATGTGCTATTCCAAGACCCAAAATACCAATATACCAACAATTGATTTAAATTCCTCAACATGGGGATGCCAAGGTAATTTCTTCCCGCGGCAGGTGGATTATTGATTATTGAAGGTTAAAGTATAGGGGTGCCAAGGTAATTTCTTTTAGCGGGAGGTGGATTATTGATTATTGAAGGTTATAAGATAGGGATACGGAGGTAAATTCTTCCCGCGGGAGGTAAATTATTGTTTTATGAAGGTTAAAGGATGGGGATGCCAAGGTGATTTCTTCCCGTGGGAGGTGGGTTTTGGTTATTGAATGTTAAAGGATAGGGATGCCAAGGCAATTTCTTCTAGCGGGAGGTGGATTATTGATTATTGAAGGTTAAAGTATAGGGGTGCCAAGGTAATTTATTTTAGCGGGAGGTGGATTATTGATTATTGAAGGTTATAAGATAGGGATACCGAGGTAAATTCTTCCCGCGGGAGGTAAATTATTGTTTTATGAAGGTTAAAGGATGGGGATGCCAAGGTGATTTCTTCCCGTGGGAGGTGGGTTTTGGTTATTGAATGTTAAGGGATAGGGATGCCAAGGTAATTTCTTCTAGAGGGAGGTGGATTATTGATTATTGAAGGTTATAAGATAGGGATACGGAGGTAAATTCTTCCCGCGGGAGGTAAATTATTGTTTTATGAAGGTTAAAGGATGGGGATGCCAAGGTGATTTCTTCCCGTGGGAGGTGGGTTTTGGTTATTGAATGTTAAAGGATAGGGATGCCAAGGTAATTTCTTCTAGCGGGAGGTGGATTATTAATTATTGAAGGTTAAAGTATAGGGGTGCCAAGGTAATTTCTTTTAGCGGGAGGTGGATTATTCATTATTGAAGGTTATAAGATAGGGATACGGAGGTAAATACTTCCCGCGGGAGGTAAATTATTGTTTTATGAAGGTTAAAGGATGGGGATGCCAAGGTGATTTCTTCCCGTGGGAGGTGGGTTTTGGTTATTGAATGTTAAAGGATAGGGACGCCAAGGTAATTTCTTCTAGCGGGAGGTGGATTATTGATTATTGAAGGTTAATGAATAGTGATGCCAAGGTGATTTCTTCCTGCTGGAGGTGGATTATTGATTGTTGAAGGTTAAAGGATGGGGATGCCCAGGTGATTTATTTCCGTAGATTATTGATTATATCCGAAATTCCCATCAAACAGTCGCCATCAATGAGGTTTTCGGGAAAAGCAAAATACGTTGAATTGTATTTGTACAGGTTTTTTTTAACTTATTTCAGGCATCAGCTCCCTACAAAGATAGGTTTATTTTGCACTCCTGACTTCCTGACTGATCGCAATTGTTTACGTTAATCCTTTGTGAAATCAAGTACATCAACAAAGAAAAAGAAAAAATAACACGCCTGTCCTGCCAAAATTGAACTTATGCCAATAAATTATATGTTTGGAATGTGCTCATCAAGGCCTTCAATTTTATATGCATTTTGTAAAATTTGCAGTTGTTTTTCCGCTTTTGATTATGGAGCCATACTGCCGCCATATTGTGTCACTCACATACTTAAATACAGACAAACATACATTAACCTTGAAAATATCACACTCCTTTTTTGGGCAGTCGTATAAAAATAAATAAGTACTTTTTTATTATTGCCTTCCCCAATGCTGACATACAGGCTTCTCTCAGAGATAGTGAGAGAGAAAAAGACAGTATGGACCATAATCCACCACGCTAGTCCAGCTGGCTTACTTTCAAACACCATTCCGACTCAATCACGATCCCAACAGTGCGATTCAGCTAGAAAACCTAACCTGCACTGCAACGTGATCGTTACTTTTCGGTGTTGCAAAATGTACGCCATCTTGGTTTAAAAAAAATGGGTCTTACTGCCACTTTCCCCCACCCTTCCCTCTTTCTTTCTACCCTTCCCTTATTTCCCCCCCTATATTCCTCAACTTCTCCCACGCTTTTTCACTTTCCCCCACCCTGCCCCCTTTCTCCCACTCTGCCCAAACCCTTCCCACTTTGCACAATGTTCCACCTGTTTCACAATTCAATGCCTGTTTTTTTTGTGTATAAAGATAAACATAGCCATTGAAATAAGAACCACCTCCATTTTGAAGTCGACTAAAATAACAAAAAAGAAAGTGGTAGGTATACATACCAATATATAGAAGTGAAACGTTGTCTGTTGGTTTGTTTGTTTGTTTGTTTGTTTAGGGAACTATCACGCAAGAATGGCTGGACGGATTTTGATGAAATTTGGAATAGAGATAGCTTATACCCTGGAATAAATTAAAAAATACTATAATATATATATATATAATTTTTATCCCGGAAAATTGAAAATGTTGATAGCTCGCTGTAAGGAACAGTTGCCATGGAAACGAAATAACAAGTCTGTAAAATAGCAAGAGCGTCGGTGTTACCTACTTTTGCAGGTTTTTAATATCCTATTAGAACATAGGATGCTTTTTTCACGATAAACTGTAGTCCGCGCGGGCGAAGTCGCGGGCGGGAAGGCCTATTATTAGTTGTATTTAGTTTAACGATGCAAATTCATCCAAAGAGGCTTTCAATATATTATAAGAGACGTGAGCATATTATTTTAACACTTGCATAATTATCTCTCGGTAATAAAATTCACAAACCATGCCCGCCCATGGCAACAATAAGACGTTCATGACCCGAAATAATGTCTAATAACAAGATCATTGAAACTAATATAAACGCGTGTCCATTTAACAGTATCTCAAGGTCTCGCAAATTGATTCGCATTTATTAAGTCACTTTCTTGTTTGTCTGTCGTTCCGGGTGGAATCTTGCAACTCAAATTTTGAGCACTTCCCGATTAGCTAATTCAATCCGGCTGAAACTTTCAGGGTAGCTCACAACTCGATTGCAATGCATTTAAAAAACTTGGTATTTACGTAGATTAGTTTTTTAATTTACTTTATTTGCTTATTTACGTTGTTAAAGCTTTTATAAATCGTCGCTTTTTTATCGCTTTAGTACGAATACAACTATTAAGTACATGCGTACATGAAACAGTTGGACAACCCACTTGCCAACACAGGTTTACAGGTAGACAAGGGCCTTAGCTCGCGACGCGCAGCACCGCGCCCCGTTTAACATGCGTCTCGGCAAATATCGGCTCGGCTCGCCAAAGCACGAATCAAAGGAACGTGCGCCACTGACACCACCGTGCTTCGACAAGCCGCACTCGTATCGTCTACGTTTCCTCGAGAACTCGTTTCCAACTGAGTTTTTGTAGCGAATGGATGAATGTAGGCGGCGCGAATCGTAACTCGGCTCGGGAGCTCGGTACTCGCGTTATGTTCCACGCGCAATATGACATAGGCAGATGTTATAGGTTCACGTCCAGATTAAAAACGAGACGAGTCTACACGGACGGTGCGGCTCGGCCCGGCTCGCGTTATCACGTGTTGTTTATTTGCACCTTAACCCAACTACCAGTTGGCAGCGTACGCCACATGATGGTGGCAACATTTGTAAAGCTAATTCAACGAGACAAATAAGTACAATAATTCTAGCCATAAATATTGTATTAACTGAAGCACACTGCAGTTATTATTATTTCATGTACTTAATAGAAAAAAAAAGTATTTTCCTTGTAACACTACAAATTTATTAGGTACATTTTTATAAAGCGACGTGGCATTGATCAAGCGCTCAGCTAGATTTTTGAAAATATGCTGAGTATTTGGTAATTTAGTAAATTTGCAACCATGGTAGTACAAAGGCAGGTTGAGTCTTAAAATATACAGGCTTAATAATATTAATAATTTATTTGCATCAAATGGAATAAATATCAGATGTAGTTAATCATAAATAATTTAATTTCGATCTTACAGATTATAAAATAGCAAGTAAAAACTAAAATCAGATAATAATAATTTCATATTCATTTTTTTTATTTACATAGTTCACATTTTTACTTTTTAGCTGATGCTAATATACCTATTCCAAAAAAATAAGTTGCAGCTTTTCACGGCTATACGCTAATGACATCTACAGACATTGACATACTTGGTAATAATTCAATGAATACAGATCTCATTTTTGAGTTTTGGGTGGGATTCAAGCGTATTAATATTGGTGGAATAATCGATAAAGTGCACGAGAGTAGGCAAAGGCTAAAAATTCAATAACCATGGCACTTTGTGATGTCTTCAGAACACTCTACGAAGTTTCAGTAAAACGCCCACCATTTTACTGATCGGTGACTTTGACAATTTAATGTGACGTGACAAGACGATTAGCATCTATTAACTTGAAATTGGCAAAATTGCTGGCACTGCCACCGCAGAAGCCATCATAAAAAATGTGAAGATGTTAATTTTGCACGCGACGCGATCATCCTCCCAGTCCTGTAGTCTGTGCTCCTTGCGTTGTCCCGTGGTATAAATTCAGATACTTCTTATATTCACTATGACTTTCTGTGAAGAGAATCGACTTTGGCGCTGGATCATATTCCTTCATTAACTTGAGTTTCTTTTCCAGTGACCGACTCCGTGCTATTCCGCGCTTTCCGGGTAGCCATGGTCATCTCATTGGCTCGCGAGTTCTGCGGCGCGATTCCAGTACTGAACTTCGCCAGCCAGATCTTCGAGAAGGCTTCCGACTCGCTGGTGCTATCTGCTAACCAGCAGGCGATGCTGCTGGGTGCTGTACAGGTGGCTGGGTCGGCGCTGGGAAGCAGTATTGTGGAGAAGGCTGGGAGGAAGGTAAGAGACAAAAATCATAGAGACATTGCATTGGTTTGCAAGTACCTGGGAGGCGAAAGGTGCCATCTAGTTTTTTTGAACATTATAATCTGTTTATTATCTAGGCATACGTATATGGTTAAGTCATTTGCGGTACGACCTAAATTTATCCGCCTGAATCGGCTAAATCACTGAAATTTTATAATATTATTTTTTTATTCAGTGACGGTAACGCTATCTATTGGTAGTATCACGAACTAGCCAACCAAACACGGCTAATATTGATTAACTTCGTGTCTGAAAGATAACGCCTCCCAAATCTATATTTTATGATTTTCCGTCCCCATAAGACGGGTTCAAAGAAGCTAGTGGAAAAAATTTGGATGACGACGCATAGGTCTCCGAATATCATAGGTCATAGCCGAATTCGTAAAGGCATGTGCCGCGCTGAGGCACAATATGCGAGTTCGAATCTCATCCGTGATCCAAAAATTTTTCATTAGAATATTATTATAAATATTTACGCTAAGCAAGCGTTAACTGGTATAAAAAATCTTAAAATATAGATTTGGGAGGCGTTATCTTTCAGATACGAAGTTAATCAATATTAGCCGTGTTTGGTTGGTTAGTTCGTAATACTACCAATAGATAGCATTACCGTCCCCATAAGATGGGTTCAAAGAAGCTAGTGGAAAAATTTGGATGACGACGCATAGATCTCGGTGGCCGAATTGGTAAAGGCATGTGCCGCGCTGAGGCACAGTATGCGAGTTCGAATCTCGTCCTTGATCCAAATTTTTCCATTAGAATATTATTATATATATTTACGCTAAGTAGGCGTTAACTGCTATACTAAAGTCATAAAGCAGCAAAGCAAGCATTTCAAGCAGCAAGTAAGCATTTCATGAACATTTTTTCATTCGTCAAATGTTTTTTTATCGTTTGCTTGGCTTCTTCTTATAAAATGAAATGAAAAATGAAATGAAAAATTAATTTATTGCCACTATCATAATAATTCATCACTACAAAATTATCGGAATAAGATTCCAAGTACACCAGTTTTTTTACTCAAAACCTAAGCTATCCAACAGAGAACTGCATCGCAATCAGACCAGTAAATTTTATACAATGCGCGAACAGACCAATCGATAAACAAACAGACAAACACAATATAAAAATATGTTACATTCTTGTTCTTGTTGTTATTTTAGGTGTCATAAACTTTGTTTTTATTTATCTTCTTTGAACAGACTTTTCGTTACTCACTACTCTATTATAAGTAGATATAGATATAGATAGATTCGGCTGACGCGCCTTTTTTATGTCGATGTTTGTAGAGTCGAAAATAAAAGTGTTTGCTTATCGCTGTTGCTCATACAGGATTTATTATTTGTGGAAGGTATTATAACTATACATTGTTGTTATCACACGCGTTTAGGCAAATAAATGAATCTTAACTTAAATTCTGTTCCAGCCTCTTCTCTTCATCACCTCCCTGGTATCAGGGCTCAGCATGTGCGTCCTGGCCTCATGGTTCCTGGCCCAGAACTACGGCGTGCTGGCTCCTGACTGGATCCCAGTGGCAACTCTGTGTCTGTGCATCTTCTGCGACTCTTCAGGCTTGCAGCCGGTATCCGTTGTCATTATTGGAGAGATGTTTTCTTTTAAGGTAAGATATTTTGGGTCCATTGAAGAGTTTTTATTGTAATATACTGCGTGATCTAGTTGAACCAATTAAAATTATCTGCTTTCTCTCTCTCCAGTACCGAGGAACAGTGATGGCGTTAGCCATGTCTTCAGCGTCCACTGCCGCCTTCCTTCAGGCTCTATTTTTCAAGCCCCTAGTCGCTGCAGTAGGGGTGCACATAGCCTTCTACATCTTTGGTGTAGTATGCCTAGCAGCAGCAGCATACGCCCTAATATGTGTCCCTGAAACCAAGATGAGGAGCGTAGAAGAGATCCATGCTAACTTCAAGACCAATAAAGAGAGACAAAAGGAGATTGAAAAAGCTAAGGCTATCGAAGCTCAAGCTTAGTTTCAAAAAACAGAAAGAAAGATTAAAATAAAATTAAACATAACGTAGGAAAAAAAAAGAGAAAGAAAATATATGTTGATTTGTTTAAATTCGTGTATAATTTGACCTTCAGAAATGTACAGAACTGAACTACTTCCATAAAAACTATAAACTGTTGACGACATTATTTTATGTTTAAAATGAAACCACAATTTGTTTAGCATGTTTGTGATAACTTTAGCACTAAAATCTTTATTACATTCGTAGATTCGACTGGTAAAACAAAATAGTGTAGGTACAACCATATTAAAACATATTTCTATGAGACGCCGATCCTGTTGAATATTAGGATTAATTAAATACAATTGCTTCCATCAATTTGAACAAAACTCTAAATTTTGCGGTTTTTTAAATATGGATATAAAAAAAATATAGGTTAAATGAGTAAACAATAACTTTAAAACGACTGCTCAAAAAAAGGAGTGTAATATTTTTAGCATTCATTGACCGAGCGAGCGCGAAGCGTCTCCGTTTCAGCTTGGACAAACATGCTTTCGTATGTCCTTTCGGATATCAGTCTTTCCGGATCGCTGTTCTCCTCTACAGGTCGCATTTCTCTACCGATCTAGATGAAACTTGGTTTATAGGTAAACATTTTTTTAGTCATTTGGGATTTTTGATTGGATTTTCGTCGGAGTACTTCCCCAAACAAGGGCAAAAAGGGGGCTACTGAATATCTCCATCTTATTAGATTCGATTTCGATGGTTCTTTTTTATTTGAAACTTTAAATTGGTCTCTTAAAAATTTGGTGAAGATCTGATGAGGATCTTCAGCGTGATGACTCTCACTTTTAGGTTTCTACCAGTGGAATCAGCCTTTTGCCCACTAGGTAGGGATTGATGGAGCACCTTGGTTATTAATGTTAGTCTTACATTAAGGTAACTAGATGGCACTACTGTGCACCTCTAGATTGTTTGCAAAAAGGTTTGTATGTATGTGAGTGTCTTTAATCCACCATAACTTTTAAATGCCTGAACAGATTTAGACGTATGGGGTACTGTTAGAATCCTTACATCCCCTCGAGTATTTTTTTTGAATAGGTTCTATATTGCGTCAGAACGGCTCCATTATCAAATGTGGAAAAAACAACTTCGAATTTTACTATATGGGTATCAAATTGAAGGCTCATTCCAATAATACATAATTCATTGGCATAATATCTTTTTTGGCAGGGCAGGCGTGTTTTTTTAGCTATTAAGCTAGTTGTTTTAGCTTCGTTTTCGCCATGTTCATATGAAAACCTATCTTCCTACTTTCTATGTTCAAAGTCCTAATCATGTTTCGTATGTCTTCATGCTTCTCTGCTAGAATAACGATGTCATCCACAAATCGAAGATGTGTTTGTTTCTCTCCGTTAAAATTGAGGCCGTATTCCTGCCATTCCAGTTTTCGAAACATCGATTCATAAATAGCCGTAAACAGCTTTGGAGATATCGGATCTCCTTGCTTGTTTCAGTTTTCATTTTTGCACAATATGTACTGTAAATAGTGTTTAGTATTATGTTCTGATATATTTGTCTTGTATGTCCTGTTCTCTTAGACTTTACCAGAGGTAAATGAACGGATATACTTAGGTACAAATAAAGTAATTGAAGAACGGAACCCAGAATATAAAAGGCTTGCCTCACAACTTAGTTTGTAGTTATTTTAATGGAAGGCAGACATATAATAAACATTTTTAATGTGCATTGTATGTACATTGAAAATGATCAAGCATGTTTGTGTTATCTATGAAAGTATTATCTACTAAGTCGCGCAGAAAGACATTGGTACCAGGAATACAGTTTTTCTTGTCCGGGTGTGCTAGTACCATATCAATTACCTACTTAATAGTAATTTATAATGTTGCATAATGAGGGCTATTAAAACATGAGAGTGAGTTTAAAAAACGATCTGTAGGTGAGTTTATTTTAGTATCACTCGAGTGTTTTAATACCTAGTTATGTGCCGTTTAATACATTACTTAATTTACACTCATGCATGCGTCACGTTCGTTGCTGTTTCCGTGATGTCAGGTGGAGTCAAATTCTCTTGACTAACTAACACTGCTGTCGGACGTTTTTAATCAGGATAAAACGAAACACACAACTTTTCACCTCACTACAGCGAGGAAAATGCTAGGAGCAAGAAAATAAAAAGCTTTAATAATATATTAAATTAGTTTTTATAATAATAATTTTTAAAAAACCGTCGCGGGACGACTGGCAGATGTGCAAACATAATGTAATAAAATCGAATAGAGTCAAATTGAGACTATAATAATAATTAAAAAAAATGAGCCGTCGCATGACGACTGTTAGATGTGTACACATAATATAATAGAATCGAATAGAGTCAAATTGAGATGAATAGAGTCGAGTAGAGTGGAATAGAGTCGATTAGAGTTGAATAGAGTTGAATAGCGACGAATAGAGTCGAATAGAGATTAATAGAGACAAATAGTTACGAGTAGAGTCCAATATATTCGATTAGAGACGAATAGAGTCAAGTAGAGTCGAGAGAGTCAAATAGAGTCGAATAGAATCGAAAAGACCGAGTAAAGTCGAGTAGAGTCGAATAGTCATATAGTATTTTTAGTGGACTGTCGGTATAGAAAGTTACTGAAAGAAATATAAAGGTTCGAATTTTATAAACTCTTTCCACGCTAGCGGGTGCAAAAGTGCATTGCACTCAGATTTCGAATGACAAACAGAATCTTTCCGAGCTTGTGAGGTAAATCTTTTTTTTCTTCTGATTTTACAATATGGGTGTCAATTAGAAGGCAATAAGCACATTCGAACAGTTTATAATTTTATTGGATTATGTTAATTTTTGGCAGGAACGACGTGTTTTTTTAGCTTTTATCTAGTTTTCATTTTAATTTTTAATTTGAATGACGGTATCGTGGTCACACTAGCCGAATTGGCTAAAGGCATGGATGGTGAGGATTCCAGTATCGTCCGTGAACCAAATTTTTAATTTGGATATCGGTATCGTGGTCACACTAGCCGAATTGGCTAAAGGCATGGATGGATGGTGAGGGTTCCAGTATCGTCCGTGAACCAAATTTTTAATTTAGATGACGGTATCGTGGTCACACTAGCCGAATTGGCTAAAGGCATGGATGGTGAGGGTTCCAGTATCGTCCATGAACTAAATTTTTAATTTGGATGACGGTATCGTGGTCCCACTAGCCGAATTGACTAAAGGCATGGATGGTGAGGGTTCCAGTATCGTCCGTGAACCAAATTTTTAATTTGGATGACGGTATCGTGGTCACACTAGCCGAATTGGCTAAAGGCATGGATGGTGAGGGTTCCAGTATCGTCCGTGAACCAAATTTTTAATTTGGATGACGGTATCGTGGTCACACTAGCCGAATTGGCTAAAGGCATGGATGGTGAGGGTTCCAGTATCGTCCGTGAACCAAATTTTTCCTTGAGAAAATTATAAACAAGCAAAACCTTGTCACAAGATATTTTTGGAATCAACATGGCTGTATCCATGCCGATAAAATCGCTTGTCTATCGAATGGATATTTGCTAATGATCTTTTGTTGTTGACGACACGACAAGCTACGAGTATTTTTAACCGACCAATTAGAAGGTGGTTGCCAAGTCGTCTGTATGTATCTGTATTGAGCCTTATGAACAACTAGCTTTCCCGGCCGCGACTTCATCCGCGCGGATTACTGTTTATCGCGAAAAAAAGCATTTTATTTTCTTCTAAGATTTTTAAAACCAATGCAAAAGTAGGTATAGCACCAATGCTATTGATGTTTTTTGACAGACTTGTTATTTCGTTTCCATGGCAACAACAGACCACAGACCATTCTGTGCTGGCAACCGTTTCTTACAGCGAGCAAATAGACAACGTTTCACTTTTACCTATATATATTATTGTAAAAATGGTTGTATGGATGGATTTTATTTTAAAAAATAATTATTTTAGTTTAAAAATCAGTGTTATAATATATATTTTTTCCTTTTTACTGTAACGCCTTGCGTAAAGTATGTCATTATGCCACCTTTTTGTGTTCATAGCCCGGATTTAACGATATGAGTGATGAGTGTAGATAAGTATTTTCAAAATACTATCTCATTGTCATATACCATTGTATTTAATTTTATCTGCCTTAAATCTATCTACAATTATAACAAAACTGTAACGGGTCTAATTTTGTATATTGAAGATATTTTGAATATTTTTTTTTGTAGTTTACTCTATTTTTGATACTGAAGCCATAACTGTTTTTTTTTTCATTTTTGTCGGGGATTTCTGTCTGTCTGTCTGTCTGTCTGTCTGTCTGTCTGTTTGTATCTTGGCTAGGCATCACGCCGAAACTACTGAATGAATTTAAATGAAACTTGGCATGATTTGAGTTCATACTACGAGGTACGACATAGGATACTTTTCATCCAGAAAAATGAAAAGGTTCCCGCAGGATAGGGGTTGAAAGTTATTTAAAAAAACAAATACTAATGGACGGATTTTGATGCAACTTGGCATCATAGTTTATATTATATGTTTAAATTGAAGATACTTTAACCCAAAAATTAAAGAGTTCCTGCAGGTTAGGGGTTGAAAGTTATTTAAAAGAACACATATCACGTTGAAACTACTAAACGGATTTTGATGCAACTTAGTAGTCATAGTTTATATGATGGTTTAAAATCGAGGATACTTTTTATCCTGAAAAAAATAAAGCGATCGTGCGGAATTGGGGTCCAAAGTTATGTTAATTTGAAAGTAAATAATATCTATACGTATAATAAAGCGATAAGTAAGAAAAAGTATGTACAAGGAAGATAAAAAGATGTCTAGGTCACTTAAAATAAACTACTGAACAAGAATATAAAATTTCAAGAAAAACGTATTTGTCTGTCTGTATGTTTGTTTGTTCGCGCATCACGTAAAAGCTACTAGACCGATTGCGATGCGGTTTTCTTTGTTGAATAGCTTAAGGTTTTACTTAAAAATGGGGGTACTTGGTATCTCAATCCGATCAGTGAAAACGGAGCAATCGATAAAAATACTTTTGACGGAACGGAAGGAATTCTGATCAAATGTTGGTATATTGGTATTTTAGGTCCTTAGAGTATTTTCAACCTAGAGAAATGACAACGCGGGTGAAGCAGCGGGTACAGCTAGTTTTAATTAATTCTATAAATCTAAATCTAGTTAATTGCGCAGTTTTGGTGAATAATGCTGTGGCTAATAATAATGTAAAAATTATTTTTAGTCAAGTTATTGACGTATTTCTGATTTTTTATCCCAAAAAAAATAAAAAAATACAAGGTTTGACCAATTAAGCTAAAGTTAACCGCTGGCACAGAATAAATAATAGTATTCTGTCACTGGAATATGTTTCTGAAGGGTATTGAATATCTACTGTGCTATCAAATATACATAGGACTAATATATTATCTGCACTCCATTAAAATGATTAGAAACTAAGTTCTATTCAACTACAGGCTACCCACAGCAAACCTAAACAACATTAAACTACAGGCTACCCACAGCAAACCACTTATCGTAATTTGTTGATTTTCTAAGAACGTGTGTAAAATTAGAGCCTTTTGGAAAGTAGTGTTTTGTGTATTCGTGCTACCATGTTACTTGAAGCCATAGATATGAAGGCGTTTTTCAGGAAAATATTGATGCAGAGCAATTCGGAAATTAAATTAGGCGAAGACTACCAACAGATCTTCAAACCTTTCTTCTACAATAGCACAATATTTTGCATGCGGCCGTACAACATCAAAAATAGCATAGCCTCTCCTATTGAACTAGTAAATGTTGTTTTGGCGGTTTTGGTGAATATTGTTATAGCACTCTTATTTTATAGCACATTGAAATGGACTGACTTTGGCGACAGCACCACGGATCTGATATACTTTTTTGTATATTTTCTGTACGTTTCCTCTTTTTTCATTCTGACTATGCTGCATATATGGGCAAAGAATATAAACTTCATATTACTAGCGAAGCTCCAAGAAATTGAAGACCTGATCATGAATCCGGAGGATACGAAGATATTGACATGGTCCACTTGGACAACTTTTATGCTGATCGTAGTTTTTTACATATCACTACTGACGGTGAAGCTGAGCTTAGAATCTCACTGGATTTGGACACGAGGTGTCTTGATAATGACTTCGATTATCTTTGAAATGGAAGTCCTGCATGTATCTTTCATAATGATACATTTAGTTAGGAAGCTTAAAAAGTGGAGACAGATGGTTATGAGATATCAAGTGAATGAATCTGATGAGATGACTAGCCAAAGATTGAAGCAGTTGAGGTCTTCATTTGAGATGATAATAATGGTGCAATTTTTTATAAAGAAGGCGTTTCAAGCTGTTGTAAGTATTCAAATATTATTGTGGAACAAATTCGATTTCTTCTCTGGATACTTTATTGTAATTTTTGTATTCTAGAAGCGCTCAAGCAAGGTGGAGTGACGATATAAGCAAGGTGGCTGGCGGCAGTTAGATAGGATGAGACTTAGGCAGGCACAGTGTGACTTAGGAAAGGCCTATATCCAGCTGTAGACTTGCTGACAGTTGTTAATATGATGATGATGGCGCATAACTACAAGGACTTGTCTTTCGTAAACTAAATCTTTTGCTTAGGTCGTCTGTAGACTCTTTGTTTTTTCTTTCCTATATAATAATATGTATAATTTATCATAATTTAAGTTTCTCCACATGGTTTTGATTTTAATAGTTCCAACCAGTGCTTAAATACTGAAATAGTGTCGTATTTTTCTTTTCTTTCAGATATTATTCCATTTCATCATGACGTTTTTTCAGTCTTTGATTTTAATAGAGGTTTTAATAATCTGGTCTAAAAGAGAAACGGTGTGTATAGACATATCATTGGTAAGCATGTTGTTTGTGTCGTTTCACAAGTATGGTTCTGTTATATGGCTGAATGTTATAGCCTGAATGCCTTTGAAAAAGCGAGCTTTATAATGTACTTTTAAAATAAATAATTTATCCATATAACTGAAAGAGACTTGAAAGTAAGTACCTAACGCGCCTACCCATTTTAGCCACCCATCAATTTATTTTAAAAAGTTGTAGAGGTTGGCCGGTAGAATGATTAGTCCCTTTTGAATCAATAAAAGTAGAAAATGAAAGAAGATGTATTTGTCCAGCAGTTAGACAACAAACTCACTATCACGGTGTTTTGACAACTATAAACATGTATTACAGAACATATATATTATATCATACATGTACATATATTATTCACAGAATAACAACTCCCAAACTATGAGCCACACTATAGGAGTTTATGGTTGGATTATCAAAGGATTATTGATTGAGACTTTTTTATGCTTATCTTGTGAGTTTTTCTACAAGGAAATATCAAATATACGTGTAGCTATTGTACGCAAAAGTTGTGAAAGGTATCAACGTAAGTATAATTGATTTTAATAAAATAACATCAAAATACTAAAGTTAGTTGCCCCAAGGAATCAAATACCGTAAAAGGTGATGAGTTCTTGAGTGGAGATCAAGTAGGCAAGAGAAAAGTTGGGCGCCCAGGTTGAGGTGACAACCTGGTGAATAATATCCAAAGATCTGACCACCGATCACACACACACACACACACAGACACTTCGTCCAGCAGTGGAAAAAGTATAGGCTCATTTATCATTATTAATACACCTAAATAATAGTTGTAGAACTATAGTTAATATATACTCTATGAAAACTTTCTCAGTTTGCCTACCTTTCGAACAATTAGTACAACCATTCCTATTTAGATTACTATTTCAATTCCTTAGACTAATAGTTGCAAATCGTCAATCTTGTAATATTCTACTGTTTTTATTCCCCACTAGCTTTCACCCGTGACTACGTCCGCGCGGATTACAGTTTATTGCGAAAAAAGCAAGCTATAATCTTCCAGGATATTAAAACCCATTAAAAAGTACAGCACCAACGTTGTATTCTCTTTGGCACTCTTGATGGTTTTTGACAGACTTGTTATTATTTCGTTAAAGTAATCGACATTTTCCTCTTTTTGCATGGAAATTTATTTTTTTCCGGATAGAAAGTATCCTATGTTTTATTCCAGGGTATAATCTATCTCCATTCCAACTTTCATTAAAATCCGTCCAGCCGTTATCGCGTTTAAACTCCCCAAACAAACAGACAACGTTTCACTTTTATATATTGGTTTGATTTTACCAAAATTGTAATAATTTTTCAACGTTCTCGGGTTGCCAACTCTCAAAGATACAAAAACAAAAATTAATTTGAAAATTGAATGTTCGCTATTCCTAAACTGAAGTAGGAAAAATAAAACATAGAAAGATGGCAAAGGTTACGCAGACCAATATATTATACCTAAAGTTGAAGAACTAACTGATTGGCCGATACAGTTAGTTCTTTAATTTCATAATGCCAATTTTTTTAAAGAACCTTTTATTGTAAGTTCAATTTTATTGAGGTTTTGACTTTTCCAATCTAGATTCTCGTAATGTTGCCTGTGTTTTGTCCTTTCCACACAGATTTCCACATAGTCCAAAGCAACGCGGAGTTGCAACGCTTCTGCAAGTGCATCCAACGCATCATAGACAACCAGTACTGCAAGATGAGCGCCTGCTGCATGTTCACTCTCGATGCCGCCTTGCCGCTGCGCTTTCTAGCACTCATCGCCACTTACATCGTAGTCATGTTGCAGTTTGCCTTCGAACAAAAATGAACTTCGTTTTTCCCGTTTTTTTCCTGAGATACCGATAGATCAATTTTTAATACCCTTATTACCCGGTGAGGATATGGTACAAAAAGAGTGCATCAATGATATTTTGCTATATTTAAATTGGATAATTAACAAAGGATTTTATGAAAAAAAGTAGAGTAAATAAAAACTAATAGAAAAAAAATAGTAATAATAATAATAACAATAAAAATATAATAGAAATTAAATAGTAATTTTTACAAATTTCTTAAATTAATCAACTTCAGCAGGATTTTACATTTAATATTTTAGTTTCGTAGGGCTCATTACACCGCGGTCACTGTGGTAACCAAAACTCAGTACAAAAACCACACACGTTGTACTGATCCTACAATATTTACAGCAGCGTACCGGTTAAGTCATAAATATATTGATTTTGTCAACAGTTTTACTCTAATCAAGTCCCAGGTCTTTGCATTTTCAACATAGACTGCGTTTTATTACAGTTGAGAAAGGGACATATTTACCCTATACAACTTTAACGCACATGTTACTTCTAGCCCAAACTCTAACTGACCAAGCTGTTGTATTTGGAGGGCAGGGAGCTATTGAACTCCCCTGGAGTTCAATAGCTCCAGCTACTGAGAAGTTCAACAGCATACGAATGCGGGACAAAAGAACTGAGCACCATTGAGCAGATAGAGGCAACATTCGTTCAAAAATAACTCGCGGTCATGGTCCCGTATAACCTGTAAAGATATCAGTCAATTTCTCTTTACTTGGTTGTTAACCGCTCGATTGATTCTATGCGCTACAGTCACTTTTTTTGTTTTCATTGATCATCGGAACTAACGCTACAGTCACATTTTTTGTTTTCATCGATCATCGGACCACTCGATAGTGACGTAAATTTTGCCACTCGATTTTGAACATTATTGACCTCAATAATCATTCAAATCTAAGCGTGTTTATATAATTATTTTGCTTCGAAACCCACAACATTAACACTTGAAATATGTGCTGTACCTATTTAGCTCCATAAATCACCAGTTTGTTTATCTAAGCGCTCAATGAAGTGGTCATAAAAACTGTTTGTTTACGCAAAGTCGGCGCGGCCAGATGTGTCGCGTAGACCTAGTCAAATTTTAGGGTTGAGGGAAACTGTTTTTAAAAAGCACAAAAATTATAAAGTGTAAATTTATTGAATGTACGATTCATTCGAGAGTGTCGTTCAGACTGACCAATAAAACTTAATTCTAATACGAGTACAAAATGCATGCCTTATCTAGTTGTACATCCCGGCCAGGCGCCGGCCGTCCAGACGCAACTCAGCGGTTTTGACGCCTACGCCAGGCTACGTGTGTATTGGTACCGTCTCATGCCTAATACCGGAATGCATAACTCCTCCCACCGTAAGTTCGAAATTCTCGGGTGAATTTACTTCATTCTGAGAATTTCGAAAAATGCGATACAAAATTGGCTTAAAATATAAAAGGAGAACTATTACTAAAAGTACATATAATACTAAGGTACCGATGCTTATGTCCTTCACGTTAATAACACTTTCATTTTCACTCCTTTCAACTTTAACACTTTCACTTTTTAAAACTTGAGACAGGTGCTGCAGGTTTGTTAGGTCCACTCCATCCAGATTTACAGGTTTCGATTCCAGAGGTGTTGATGTCAGCGGAAATATCTCAGGAAGGTTTATAATTGGTAATGCAGGTGAGGAGAACCTTTCCAGGTTCCCGTGATGCCTTTTCAATATTATTTCGTTAATAACAGCCTCGCAGTCGTCATCAGCGGTGATTATATAGGTTCCACGTATGTGGTGATGGATCATCTCGTTTCCACAAGTTTTAGTAATTAATAAGGTTGCTTTAGTGTAGAGCATCCATCTGTCTGCTTGTATCTTCTCTATTTTTACATCATCAAACTCTACCAGCATTGGTCGGCATTCAGTGGTATTGGTTGCGAAGCTCATCAGTTCAATAATACAGGAATCTCTCATCATCAAGGGTGAATATTCTCCATCACATAAGAATAATGACTCATCCATCTTTCTGCAGGGGTGGAGCAGCGACACCGTTTTCAACCCTTTCATTAAAAGGTAAGGATATTTAGGTAATACTAAGGAAGTCTGGTTTACGGAATTAGTGATAGGTAGCGGAAGGATTTTATAATAAGTATATTTATCAGATTCAACTAATGGTATGTCCATAATAAACGTTATTTGATTTTCTTTTGCATAAACCTTTAATTTTATACAATGTTCCAGTTTAAAAAAGTTACCAAATGTTACAGGAAATACAAGTGTATTCTTAGTTTCTATTGATTTTAGTAATGATAACAATTCATCAGCATTTATTATAGATTGATGTAGAGTCCCTAACTTACTAAATGCAACTGCTGTTTCAATTTCGTCCAGTCTGACATAAAGAGTTTCAAAATTATGTAAAAACAAATGGTACACGTTTATAATTTTAAGTTCATTCAGAGAATTTTTTGTATCATTAAGTTGTTTTCTAACATCCCAAATTGCCTTGTCTAATTGGATGAAATTATGTTTTATTGAACTTGAAATATTTATGAATGAATCCATCATTTCAGCGACTACTGTCATCTTTCTATCTACCGCGTTTTGGCTTGTCTTAACTTCCTTTATTAGTCTATCGTACCTTATTGCATCGTCATTATCCAAATTTCCAGTTACTATTTTTATAAGAGAGCCGAGAGGGTTTAGAATTCCGCGTTTGGATCGTTTTGAAGGTAACAGCTGACTTAATCTTTCGACGGTTACGTTTTTAATATAGTCAGTTTGTGTTTTTATATCATTTATGGCGGAGTTAAACGTTTTCTTGCTATAGTAATTATTAATATGCATATTTAAATTTGCATATCGATTTATATTAAATTCTAAATCCTCACGTATGGAACTTAAATCTAATATCTTAACAATAGTCCACTTATCATTACTAACAAAGGCTTTCCCTTCCTTAATTGGGAGAATTCCAGGGTTGCGATCGATCGGCTGAAGTAGAAGGGCCTGGATGCTGGTCACGTGCATCAGGAGCAGGATGAATCTGCGAAGGTCGTTTTATGTCCTTAATAGGGGCTCTAGTATCATGTCCGTGAAATTTTACTGGGACTATATTCCTATCTACCTCTCCAGTAACTTTCGCTTTTTCATAACGAGCTTTATCTTTGCTTCTCCTAACGTTGGCACCTTTTATAAATACTGTATCCCCAATTTTAACATCAAATTCTTTTTCTCCTCCGCGCTTTTCCTTGATCTTTTCTTTTCGGTTGATTGCCTTATCTGTTAAATACTCATAAAGGTATTTCGTACGTTTTTTATGATCTTGTAATAACTTTTGTGTGTAGCTTTTATTAAATTCAACATCAAAGGTACTTGTTGCGTCGGTATGGCCAAAAACGACTTCAAAGGGTGTCAGACCCGTTGTGGAATGTATTGTCTGATTATAAGACATGACTGCATACGTCATAACTGACGCGGCATCTGTGATTTTATGCTCATATTTTGCCAAGCGGTACACTTCCAATAGGGTTGAATGAAGTCTTTCAATCAGCCCCATGGAATTGGGATTATGGGGGGTTCCAATATGCAAGTCAATTTTGTAAAAACTAAGGGTTTCTTTAATAAGTGTATTATTAAATTCGGTTCCGGAATCTGAACTTATTTTACGTGGCACACCATACATTGAAAAATACTTAATGAGGGCTCTAATTATTTCCGGTGTCGATTTGTTATTAATCTCTATTGCTTGGCCAAGCTTGCTAAAAGCATCGATAATTGTTAAATAAGGTTTTCCTTCTATTGTAAAAACGTCTATGAAAATTTCTTGAAATGGTCTATTCTGTGTTTGGGTCAATTGTAGCTCTGGTTTTAAAGGTTTTCGGTCATATTTCATAGTTTTACAAATTTCACAAGAGTTTATTATAGCCGCTACGGTAATATCCATATTGTTCCAAAAATAAGTGCGTTTCAGGTGCATTATTGTTTCTTTTATTCCTCGGTGGCACGTTTTACCTACATGATATTTCAATACTATCTCACGCTGCTCACTTTCCTCATTCACGTAAACTACCCTTTGCTTACATTGCAATAACTTAACTGTACCCTTCTTAAATAGCGCAATTGTCGCTTCTGCAAATTGTTTTCGGTGTGTTTCATGTTCAAAATATATAAAGTGTTTTATTTTGGGCTTAATGTATTCTTTCAGGAATCGTTTAACTAATTCAGGTTTATTTAGGGGTAAGTGCACTTCCAGAATCTTTTGTTTTGGTCGCGATATATCTTTTACAGTCATTTCTTCCCTATACCAAAAATGGACAAGGATTTGATTTGGTTTTGTATCTATAGCTTCGTTTAAAATGGGGATGCCATCTGTGTCTACTTCGAATGCAGAATGTTCAGTAAATGTATGATTACTTCCAGATTTTTCAGAGACTGCTGAGATAGTGCTACTTGTCGGGGATGGAATCGATAGAGTTTTTTCCGAATCTGATGTAATATCTATAGGTTCTGATTTTGGTGGTATTTCAGTAGGGGGAGCAACTACATTACTTGTTTCCGGTCCATTTTCTCTTCCCAACCTTACTAAATCTCTCATCACTTCATCAAGATGTTCTTGTAATCTTTCTTCAGTGTCTACATTAACCTCCATTGAGCTTTGTCCATCTTTACCTAGCGCATTTACCTTCATACGAGATAGGGCATCCGCGACGTAATTTTGTTTCCCGTTTTTGTAGACTATATCGTAATCGAATTCTGCAAGACGCAGCTTCCATCTGGTAAGCTTGCTATTTGGTTCTTTTATGGAATTTAGCCACGCCAATGGCCTGTGGTCAGTGTATATAGTGAATTTCCTGCCATACAGGTAAGGCCTAAAAAATTTTGCGGCCCAGACAATTGCCAAAAGTTCTTTTTCAATGGTGCTATACCGAGTCTCTGCATCGTTTAATGTCCTACTAGCGTAAGCTATAGGTTTATCTGTGCCAATTGGGCCTTGAGATAGTACTGCTCCAAGAGCATAATTTGACGCGTCGGTTGTTAGTATGAATGGTTGTGTAAAGTCCGGGAACTGTAAAACGGGGGCGTTCACTAAAAGTTCTTTACATCGTTCGAAGGCTGCTACATATTGCTCAGTGATTTCGATTTTGTTTCTTTTCTTCAAGCAATTTGTAAGGGGTTGAGTTACCTTTGCAAAATCCTTAATAAATTTTCGGTAATAACCTACCAGGCCCAAGAAACTTTTAATTTCTGTTGAGGTTTTCGGAATCGGAAAATTTAAAACTGCCTGAATTTTGTCATCGTTTGGCCTGAGCCCTTCTCTAGTTATCATGTGTCCAAGATATAGCACCTCTTTTCTGAAAAATTCACACTTATCCAAAGTCGCCTTCAAATTTGTTTCTCTCAAACGGTCAAAAACCATGCGCAGTTTCTCTATGTGTTCTTGCAAACTACTGGAATACACAATAATGTCGTCAAGATAAACGAGACAATGCAGGCCTTGCAAGCCCCTCAGCACGTTGTCCATTGCGCGTTGAAAAGTAGCTGGGGCGGTCTTAAGCCCGAAGGGCATTCGAGTAAATTCGAAATGTCCTGATTGTGTCGAAAATGCCGTTTTGTGCCTATCCTCCTCCTCTACTTCGATTTGGTGGTAGCCACTTGCCAAATCTATTGTACTAAAGTAAACCGACTTTCCTAATTTATCAAATAGATCCGAGATGTTTGGCAAGGGGTATTTGTCATCAGTTGTAATCTCGTTTAATCTTCTGTAATCTATAACCATCCGAAATTTCCTTTCGCCAGAAGCGTCAAACTTTTTGGGGACTAAATGAACCGGCGCACTCCATGGAGAGTGTGATTCTCTTATCACGTCACTTTCAAGAAGTTTGTCTACTTGGTTCTTTATTTCATCGTTATGTGCGGGTGGATGTCTATACGGCCTGATAAAAATGGGATCCTCATTTTTGGTCCTAATTTGATGCTTCACATGATTTGTAAATGTAAGTGGCATCTCGTCGCAGTAAAATATGTCGCGATATTCGTAACACAGTTTTTTTATACATTCTCGTTCTTCTTTGTTTGTATGTTCTAGCCTTAATTTTTGTAGGTTTTGTTTAAGCAGCTCATCTACCTCATATTCGTTCATGTCCGAAGTCAAATTCACCTTACATTCTTCATTTTCATACTTATCCACCCTAAGGGGCTTTCCAAACGTCATAGTTATTCTGTCTTCAGATAAATTTTGTATCACCGTATGTGCAAATGAATCTTTACATTTTACAATAGCGCTCGGCATTCTGATTCCCTGTCCAAAATCAACATAATCAATGATCGCATCTCCGTTCTGCAAATTAGTAGGCACTTTTACCCGCATTTCTGACCTTGGTTCCAATGTAATTTCATATGGAGGATTGTATATAATAGGAATGTTCGTGTCACATGTGCGTAAAATTTGGTGTTTCATGTCAATTGAAGCGTCAAGTTGTTTTAAAAGGTCAGATCCTATTAAACCATCGTACCTGTCGTCTACGTCATATACATAGAACTTATGTTTCTCTGTACTCTTAAAAGTTTTTAAGAGTGGTATGTATATAGCTTCGTTGTGCTGGCTACGAGCGTGCGTGCTTATGACTTCAAAAGGTTCGTATAACTTGAAGGCCGTGAAAAACTCCTCGGCTTTGGCTGGGCTTATGAACGACCTTGTACTTCCGGTATCTATCATAAAGCGAGCACGTATTTCCGGAATTTCAATGTGTGGAAGCTTTAAAATAGAATCACAATTAATTTGTATTATTTCGGGTGAAAACTGGAGGCTTCCAGCTGAAAATTTTCGGCATTGTATGAATCTACTTCCTGATGATAGACTTCAGGTGCCTCCGCATAAGGCTCAAACGCAATTTGAGGTGCATCTAAATCGGCCATGTAATTTTCATTTTGGTATTCATACAACTCGTGGGATGCATCGACTTCATTGTTGTAAAATACGTTACTATTATCAGCTTCATGGGAGGCGTCTAATATATTTTGTCTGAATGGGCGAGCAGTGCGCATGGATACATCGGAATTCATGGTCGGTTTTTGACCTTGTAAGTTTTGATGAGGAATCCCAAACTTAAAATTGTTTTGGGGTTGGTATCCTGGTGGTGGCCTCGCAAAATTGTTAAGTGGTGGCCTGAAGCCTTGACCTTGTTGGGGGATTCCGAATCTAAAGTTTTGCTGTTGGTTTGGAATACCAAATCTGTAATTTGGAGGTCCCAAATTTTGATTGAATTTCCAGCCACTGGGGTTCTGCTGGTTTGGAGACCCAAATCTAGGTGGATTTTGTGGTTGATGTGGGATTCCAAATCTGAAATTCTGATTGGGTATTTGGAATTTATTTTGTTGATTAAACTGGGGATTTCCAAACCTGAAATTTTGCGTAGAGTTAGGCAACATAACAGGCTGAATGGCTTGTGGTGGTTTGAAATTTTGGGACGTAAGGGCTTGTTTTGTTTTGTTTTTAGCGTTGTACTGATTCGTAAAGTTAACTTCCTCAACTACCACGCTCAAAGCCGTTTCCAAATTTACACACTGTTTGAGGCGAACTATGCGGATTAAATCCTCTGGCAAATTAAATAAAAACACGTTTAATGCCATGTTATTATATATGATCATTTTTGCTGCTTTTACACCCTCATCACTTAATAAATTCACTTTGGCAAATAAGGTACTGCGCATATGTTGTATTCTATGGCAAAAATCGATGTAAGACTTGCCCTGTTTTAATTTTAACTGTTCAAGTTCGATTGCAATATAGTCCTCGGAACGAGGGTCGCCGAAATGTTGAATTAACAACCCTTTTAAGCTATCCCAAGTAGCAATGTCTTCGCGTTCACTTAATAAGGCTGCAGCTCTACCAGCCAACCTACTGCTAATCGCATGAAATACATACAATGATTGGACTGGAGTATTACCAGAAAATCCTCCATATATATACTGAGCTTTCTTAATAAACAAATTTAACAAGTTTTCTTCCCCTTCAAACTTAGGGATGAGGCAAAGAAGCTCTTTTGGTACTACACGTATTTGTTCCATTATTAAAAACTCTACTTTACTAGCAACACAATTCGTAAATTTAGCGCCGATATAAAGGCTTAATAATACTTAACTAACATACATAAAATATAGCGCCAATATGAGTGCGCAATAAAGAAAATCAAATAACGATTAATAATTTGGCAAACAGAAATAGACAGGAACGAGAGGGATGTGAAAGGGTTTACTCACAGTGTACTCGAACTCATCCTTCCGTTATAGCCAGGTAGTTTCTTCGCTGCAATCCAAATCACTTGACAATATTTTTGGTTCGTGGATTCCACGCAAGTGCAAAGCGGCACTGCAATAAACTGTGTCACAATCACAAAAACTGATTTTTGGAGTTTTGCGGTGGATACAGCCTCGCGCGCGAAATCCTACCGGCTGCGCCAGTCAAATTTTAGGGTTGAGGGAAACTGTTTTTAAAAAGCACAAAAATTATAAAGTGTAAATTTATTGAATGTACGATTCATTCGAGAGTGTCGTTCAGACTGACCAATAAAACTTAATTCTAATACGAGTACAAAATGCATGCCTTATCTAGTTGTACATCCCGGCCAGGCGCCGGCCGTCCAGACGCAACTCAGCGGTTTTGACGCCTACGCCAGGCTACGTGTGTATTGGTACCGTCTCATGCCTAATACCGGAATGCATAACTACCTTCTTTTTGTGGGTTGACAATCAAGTACCTGTAGTCTCAACGCATAAACAATCAATTACCAGTTTGCGGTTAGATGTGTCGCGTCGGCCATTTTTTTTTGGGTTATCTGTTTGGTCCTGCGGTCTTCAGCGCGTGGACAACCGAGCGATTATTGCATTAACCGGCCATATGATATGATGGTATAGATAACAGGACTACAATGTAAATTAGTCTGTTATACACTTGTCATCATTGAGTTACGGACATTAGGTTGTGTACAAATATCACGAAAGAGTTCTGAGTTCACGTGTATACATAAGTATGTATGAAAATACAAAAAAAAAACATTGCAATTTGAATTGTATGCGTTAATTTTGCTTGCAACAATATTATCACCTTATGCTACTTCAACTCGAGGCCACGCTATTTTCACCGTATACGAAGCTGCATACGGTATACGTAACCTTTGATTACGCGAAAATAGTTTTGGTGTGCTGCTGGGTGATGGAGTAGCCTTGTTTATACCACGTTTTTATTATGTCACTTTCTTGTTTTTCTGTCTGTCTGTCGTTCCGGTTGGAATCTTGTTACTAAAATTTCGAGCACTTCCCGGTTAGCTGTCCGGCTGAAACTTTCAGGGTAGCTCACAAACCAATGACAAAGTATTCTAAAAAGATTTTAGATTAGAGATTTATTCTATTTTTTTTTTGGTGTTTGTCTATGGAATCTAAATAATGTGAGTATTGTGTAATTTATTAAATAAAATTGTATTTTCTCTGATATAAATATTATTTTGAATTATTCTATTTGTTAACCATCAACTACTTTTCTTGGAACTTGTTGTTAAAAAATTAGAAAAAAGAAGAATAATTACCTTGTCCATCCAAAGCGTGTCTGTAATCGATTGCTGATAGCGATAAGACCGCTGATTGCGTTAACCTAATGTGATAATTTTATGTTCTAATTTGTATAATGTAAGATTTACTTTCAATGGTATGCATTAAATGGTATGCTATCTGACTATCATGTCGATGTTTTTTTAAATTTGGAAATCATTGTTATTCCTACTTCACGTAAGCACTTATCTAGAAAGTTACATAGGAAATAATAAAGGTTTATTAAATCACAAGTAAACAATAAGTAATTTGCAATAATAAAATAATACTTTGATAAGCTAATAAGTGGGTAGAGCTGTATCGGGGTGCACGGCCGTTTTTTTAATCGTAAAACGTCTACGCCACGTACAAATCGCGAGTTATACTAAATTGCCCCACATATCCTTACACATTCCCAGCAGTCCCCAACTATCCCTACCCATCCCCACCTATCCCCATCCATCTCCACCTATCCCCACCGATATCCATCATCACACTTATGTACATCTATCACTTATGTAAAGAAACTGCTCTTCAACGATCAATAGTTTCCGAATAATAGCTGTTTTAAGTTTGGAATCAGTCATCCAAAACGAAGACATCGATGAGATCTATCACGTCTGTAAGGAAACTACTAGTCTATAGTTTCTTTACAGAAGTGATAGTCTAGGATCAATAGTTTCAGAGTTATAGCCCTCTTAAGTATGACATCAGTTATCCAAAACGAAGACATCGATGAGATCTATCACGTCTGTAAGGAAACTACTAGTCTATAGTTTCTTTACAGAAGTGATAGTCTAGGATCAATAGTTTCAGAGTTATAGCCCTCTTAAGTATGACATCAGTTATCCAAAACGAAGACATCGATGAGATCTATCACGTCTGTAAGGAAACTACTAGTCTATAGTTTCTTTACAGAAGTGATAGTCTAGGATCAATAGTTTCAGAGTTATAGCCCTCTTAAGTATGACATCAGTTATCCAAAACGAAGACATCGATGAGATCTATCACGTCTGTAAGGAAACTACTAGTCTATAGTTTCTTTACAGAAGTGATAGTCTAGGATCAATAGTTTCAGAGTTATAGCCCTCTTAAGTATGACATCAGTTATCCAAAACGAAGACATCGATGAGATCTATCACGTCTGTAAGGAAACTACTAGTCTATAGTTTCTTTACAGAAGTGATAGTCTAGGATCAATAGTTTCAGAGTTATAGCCCTCTTAAGTATGACATCAGTTATCCAAAACGAAGACATCGATGAGATCTATCACGTCTGTAAGGAAACTACTAGTCTATAGTTTCTTTACAGAAGTGATAGTCTAGGATCAATAGTTTCAGAGTTATAGCCCTCTTAAGTATGACATCAGTTATCCAAAACGAAGACATCGATGAGATCTATCACGTCTGTAAGGAAACTACTAGTATATAGTTTATTTACAGAAGTGATAGTCTAGGATCAACAGTTTCAGAGTTATAGCCCTCTTAAGTTTGGCATCAGTCATCCAAAACGAAGACATCGATGAGATCTATCACTTTTGTAAATAGAAACTACTAGTATATAGTTTATTTACAGAAGTGATAGTCTAGGATCAACAGTTTCAGAGTTATAGCCCTCTTAAGTTTGGCATCAGTCATACAAAACGAAGACATCGATGAGATCTATCACGTTTGTAAATAGAAACTACTAGTCTATAGTTTTTTTACAGATGTGATAGTCTAGGATCAACAGTTTCAGAGTTATAGCTCTCTTAAGTTTGGAATCAGTCATACAAAACGAAGACATCGATGAGATCTATCACGTCTGTAAGGAAACTACTAGTCTATAGTTTATTTACAGAAGTGATAGTCTAGAATCAATAGTTTCAGAGTTATAGCCCTCTTAAGTTTGACATCGTCATCCAAAACGAAGACATCGATGAGATCTATCACGTCTGTAAGGAAACTACTAGTCTATAGTTTATTTACAGAAGTGATAGTCTAGGATCAATAGTTTCAGAGTTGTAGCCCTCTTAAGTTTGACATCAGTCATCCAAAACGAAGACATCGATGAGATCTATCACTTCTGTAAATAAACTAGTCTATAGTTTCTGGAGCATGTCACACTCTGAGCACTACTGCCAATACAGTAGTGTTGGGAGCGGACCTCCTTCTCCTCGGGGACCAGCCGCAAATGGATACCCGACAACTCAGTATCTGGACGCTCCGAGGTCTCCCTGCGGTGGGTCTGATCAGTGGCCCCACCGCCAACCATATTGGCCACTTCAGCGTAGGCTTGGAGTGCAAAGCCCAATGAAGCGGCCCCTCCTTGGGCCAGCCGGCAACACTCTGCCTGCACGGCCCGGGTTCCTCTTAGCTTCACCGTGGGGTCACCAAACGCGGTTACTAGAACCTCCCCACCACGACAAGGCAGGGGGAACCTACAGGGGGGATGTCCAAAACACACCCACGCCAACCGCTCGAGAGATAGGGTTGTCTGCATATAAAATGAAATACCGCACAAAATATTTTAACATTTATGTAATCTTAACTGTGATTACCATGTGTAAACTGAAATGTGTCTATGGTCGACAGATTCGCCTCCGCGCGTTCGTCCGTCCGTATGTCCATGTGTCACAGAAAAACGTCACGCAGGGGCGCCACTTTGTTAAAGTGCGATTTGTTTTCCCTACGTAAAAAACTTGCCACAAAAACAAGATCTCAAAAAATAAAGTAGGTATTTTAAGTTTTATACGATTTGAAGTGGGTTTAATTATTTTTTATTACTTTTTATTTGTTACTTTTTAGTTTCGTTATTGTCGGCCTAAGAAAATGAAGTACTTATTCTGTTCGCTACGAAAAGACATACTGGAGACAGTCGACAGTCCACCTACTGAACGGATTTTGATGAAACTTAAACTATTCTCTAAGTTGAAAGATACTGAAACTATGACAAAAAGAGTTATTGCAATTGAAATTTGGCATATTTGTTCAGACACTATATCTATACTACACTTATAATAAAGCAATAACAACGAATAAGTCTGTACAAAGAAGATAATTTAAAAAAATATGTCAAGTGTACTTGTTTGTTTGTTTGTTTGTCGTATGAGGTAGTGCTTGCCTCTGATGTCAGGGGCCCGTTCAATTACTACGTTCGAGGACGCACGGTCATATCGCGCGATCACTCGAATCGTTCACGGCGTCGTCGGGCGTTCGCCTGGGTCATCCGAAAAATAGTAGGGGAGGGGAGGAATAAACTGACACTTGACAGTTGTCAGTTCTATGTGAACGTCCAAAGTCGTTCACTAACTCCGGATGATCGAACGATAATCGAGCATGTAAGTGATGATTCGAGCGTGTAAGTGAACGTAGCCCGGAGTTTGTCAAGCCGTCCGAGGACCTCTGACATGGCTTAACGACTGCTATTAATCAATAACAGCCGGAACCGACCGCTTAACGTGCCCTTCGAAGCATGGAGTACTTAAAATAGGCTACCTACTGAAAAATAATATAACATGTTTCAAAATCGTGTCTGTTTGTTTTTCTGAGTGTTTGTTCACGTATCACGTAAAAACTACTGAACAAATTGCGATGCGGTTGTCACTATTGGATAGCTTAGGGTTTGACTTAAAAACTGGGGTTCTTGGTATCTTGGTATCCGATAATTAGATACCAAGCAATCGATGTAAAACTACATGACAGCTGAACGAGTTTTGAAGAAATGTACTATATTGTACTATAAAGGTAATTTTGGATCCTGGAATAACACTGACTATTATATGAAACGAGGGTACAGCTAGTATATGAGTATAACGCATTTTAAACAATATTACATACACATCAATTTGAGAACCTACTTTTTTTTAAGTAAAAAATTAATCTAGTCGTCAAACGCCACATAAAAAAAGGTTCCTATCCAGGTACAAACTAACGGAATCCGCAAGCAAAGTCGCGAGAAAAACAGCACACCTTTGAATATGTCCTATGGATTTTTTCAATCCGTTTAGTAGATAGTTCTGTGATAACTTCATAATTTTAGTGTGATAATGATAAAAAAAAGAGCTCGCCATTATTATAGTCTGCGACAGAAAGATTGGCAATAAAGTGCATTGACCCCACGTCAGTCGCTAAGAGCAAAGGGGTGTAACTTAAAATTTGACCAATTTCGATTACAAAAAATAACATTTTATGATGGATTTTTATTTCAATTCTACATAGTACATAACTACATAGAATAATTCTACGTATCTATTACATACTCGTACTAGAACATACTTGTTTTGTTTATTTGTCTTATTTGATCATCTCTATGTAGTGGAGTCTGTGATTTTTGTAAAAAAATGTGTTTATCATGCTAAGAGTGTTTTAATGAATCCTCTTTTTTATTTATACCTAATTTTTTTACTTCAAATAATAGTACATTAAGCACCGAGGGGATAAAGCAGTCTTACGGCATCTTTGCCGCATATTGGACCCTGAGCGTAACGGACGTTAACTCAGAGTTAGCTTCTGGTTATTTAGAGTCCCGAGTGAAGCGAGGGGTCCAATGTACCGTCCGTGAAAAAATACAGGCTTTATCCCCAAGGTGAATACTTTACTTTTCATACCTTCTGCGAGACAATAAAAAACAATAAATGCTCCATATTAGGCTGCTTGGCTTTCAATGCTGTTTTGGAAATAAACTAAAACAACGGATTCGAATACAGCCTTGACTCCTTTTGTTGTTCTCCGTTGATTAAAATCATTGTAGTAGGCTTTTTCGTATTTATCTTTTGATATTTCCGGTAGTAAAGTATTAATAATCTCTAAAGCAACTCCGGAGTCATATCACTATAGCTCCACGACATTATTGTGTCAACTTGAAACTGATAAAATACGGAACCTTTTTTATTTATTTTTCGTTCTTGAGTAAGTGTACGTTGAGATTGCGTGATAATGTAATTGGACATTGTCGAGCAGTGCCCTATTTCATAAAGCGACAAACCATAATAAAACTACAAATGTCAGTCGAATACGCCAAACCTGCGTTTCATATAACAAACAATCTCGACAGGGCTGATGATTGTCAGTCATATTGCATTTCACAATGCCAGTCATAGTAGTGTGATGGGTAAAGCTGCGGCTGTCACAATTGTCACGACAATTCTACAAATTTGGTAATTTTTATGCAACCGCCGTTTCATAAATCGTTTTTCTATTGACATTTGTTAGACAATTGTCGGTTGACTGCCGGTCACTACTATTGTTTTGTGTGTACATTTAGTAATATTTTGTCAATTTTTATGAAACGCATTTCGGTAGTTTGTCTGACATTTGTCGATTGACGTTTGTCAGTTTTGTTATGAAATAGGTGGTATGAAAATAAATTTATAGCATTCAAAAAATATGAATATTTAAGACCAGCTGCAAGAGTACAGGTTAGAAATTTGGAGTATGTTTCTTTGGGTCAGTAACTGCTACAATATTGTGTTGGGGTCTGGGGTGGTTCGGCTAAGTCACACATGATCGAAATGGAACTTGCTTGAAGAGCTGTGTAAACCCCGTCGCTTTTCTACTGACACACCAAGTTTGGGGCCCGTTCGAAACTCAAATATACCTAAATGTTAAGACAAATCTTAATGTTCAATTTCTACTGTATTTGAAATGTACCTAGTATATTATTTTTTGGGTAATTAATTATACTTATTCTTAAATAAGGTCATTGAAGCAACGGAACCCTGAATATAAAAGGTTTGCCTGACAACTTACAACAACAACAATGTAGTTACATAGTTTCCAATCATTAAAGATAATAAACATTCGCCATTTTAATATTAGTATCATTTTTATTTTTATTTTGGATGTAGTATATGTTATGAACTGAAATTAAATGTTTTAAATATTGTAATGTTTTTAGTTAGATATTGTTATTTTTGCATGGTGTCGTCATCTTAATTAATAATTGTAATGGAATTAGGCGAGTGTTATATTGTTCTAGTTTTCTCACGATCTTTTTTAATGTGCATTAAGTTTTTGGCCAAGTAAAATAAATAAACATACATTTAATGTATATGTACATATATAATAGCAAATATGTTGCGTAAATGTTTGCCTTAACTTCTAACTTATTTAAATGTTGCGTAAATGTTTGCCTTAACTTGTAACTTATTTAAATGTTGCGTAAATGTTTGCCTTAACTTCTAACTTATTTAAATGTTGCGTAAATGTTTGCCTTAACTTCTAACTTATTTAAATGTTGCGTAAATGTTTGCCTTAACTTCTCACTTATTTAAATTGTTATTTTTGTATTGTATAATTTTTAATTGCAAGTTGTTTAATTTCGTTGTTTTTATGAGGAGTTTAGACCTTTTTAATTTTTCGATAAGTATGGTTGTGCTGTACTTTGGTTTTTCTTATTATGGTTATTTTATTTATTTTTTAAGCAGTTGTACTGTGTGTATGTGGAACGTGACATCACCAAACGGCTCCAATAGAAGACCAGCGCTGGTTAACTGCTAGCATTATGCTGAGTTGGGGCCGAATTGTGACATATCACGCAAATTTTTATTTTCTTTGTGCTTCTTATCATGTACCTACTTGTCACAAATAAACCTATTTCTATTCTATTCTATCGGGGCGTCTAGTCGAAGCAACACGTGACCAAAATGCTGGCCTTTACTTTGCCCAAAGACTAAGCATAGCCATACAACGTGGCAATGCTGCCAGCATTTTGGGAACTTTGCCCACTGGCAGCGGATTGTTAGACTAGTTTTAGTATTACTTTGTAGGTTAGTATAATTATTGTTTATTTGAATAAAATATGTGGAATAAAAATACATTTTTTTTAGCTATCATCCAGTTTTGTACGTAGTTCTTAAACATATTCTATGGTATATGTATGTATTATAATATGTTTGTGTTTTGTAAAAGTATCTACTTAGTCACAGGTAAACGTTGGTTTCCGCACACCATATCAAGTAACTACTTAAATACTTATTCAGTAATATCTCATTGTCTTATACCAGTGTACGTAATTTTAAATGTGCCCTATATCTATACTTATAATAAAACTGTAATGGGTCCAATTCTGTACATGGAAGTTTTTGTTTTTTTTTTTGGAAAGTACTCTTGATTCGATACTGAAGCCAAAACTGTTTTTTTTTTTCATTTTTGTCTGTCTGTCTGTCTGTCTGTCTGTCTGTATCTTAGCCGCGCATCACGCCGCCGGAACTACTGGATGAATTCAAATGAAACTTGGTATGATTTGAGTTCATACTTCGAGGTAGAGGATAATGCAATTTTAGTTGCATTTCGAAACTGGCAAAAACGCCATCAACACAATCCGAAGATGTGATTTATTGACACATAAATTTTTGACTTGTATAAGTGCTATATTATGTTGTTTATTTTACATTATGTACCCTATTTAAATTAACATACTTTGACTTTGAGAACTCATTCCTGTGTTGCCTTTTATTATACATTATTTTTCAGATGCCGCCATGCCTAAAATGATAAAATAACATAAGCCCCTAAAGCAGGTTGCAGACCAAATACTAAGCTATGCCGAAGCTAAACTAAGCCAGCTTTTACCTAGAAATATGTCCCGTAAACACCAAGAACTAAGCGAAAGCTCAGTCTGGTTTGTGAAGGGGTGCCGTGGTGGGTGGGATAGGCTTAGCTTAACTTATGTAGCTACACATCAGCATACAAAATTAGTTGAGCAAAGTTAGCTTAGCTTCACATATTTTAGTTAGCTCACATAGCCAAGTATGTAAAACTGTGTCTGCTGTACGACCTAAGCTAAACCAAGTTAGCTTAGCTTTCAGTCTGCAATCCGCATAAACGTCTACTATATACTGAAAATTAAGTTTTCAAATACCAATAAGTAGGGAGTCGTTCTTTTCATCTAATTTAGAATTATAGACAATTATTCACATGCTAATAAAACAATCCGAAGGACAATGTAATAAAATACCTAAAGGCATAATAAATTACACTCATAACCCCGCACTAGGATCATGTCGCAGGTGTAATAGCATTGAAACAAACATCCAAGACCTGAGGACAAACATTAATTCTCATCACATAAATATTTGCCTCGGCCAAGATTTTAACCTGGGACACTAAGCTCAGCAGCCAGAGGCACTACCAACTCTCAATAGGACAAAATCCACTGTACATGCTTAGGTAGGGTCTAGACACCCACAGTTGATAATAATATGAAGAGTTTACCTATCTAGTGTTCATGTCTTTACTTAGCTGTTCACTGTTTAAACTAGGTACCGGAAGGGAAATGAAAGAGTTTCTTCTGAGTTCAATTAGCACTCTTAACTGATTAATTACACAGTCACACGGTACAAAAATATAAAACAAGGCTTGACATGCGGACACGCATGCAATACTTGTACTATTATTTATTCTGTGGCAATAATAAGGTGGTAAGGCAACTGGCACTGAGGATGGCGCAATTTGATTAGTTTGCATTACTATTAATAACTTTGTGTCCCCACAAGAGCCGTTGTTATTTTAAGTATATATTTGCTTCCACTTATAGTCACAGTTTTGACTGAACCTGCTAGTTAATTTATTTGTGAGATCCGTCCACTGTTGCTCCAAATCAGCCCGTCCTTGCAGGATGTAATAGTGAGTTGCCTTGTTGCTATTCCCAAGTCAGTCATTCCACTCCAACCAACGGACCAACTAGTTGTGCAGAATGGAACTTGGTGGGTTATATGTTCACTTAACAAATTTAGCTGGATTGTCGAGGCCTTGATTTGGTTCATTTTGACTGCAAACAATACTACAAATCAAGTGGGTAAATTATATATATATATATACTTACGACGCAGAAAATGAAAAATTCACACAGCTATAATTAGCCACTAGCTATGCCCGTGTGGACATTGTTCCTGGAAAAAATAACTTGTCCTTCCTCGTGTATGAAGATCAGTTCAGCCTTTTATTCATGAAAAGATAGCAAACAGACAGTCATGTACTTTCGTTATTTTTTATATTAGTTTGACGTGATGATTATAAACACAAAACACATTAGGAAAGCATAAGTCTCAGTAGCGGTACATACCTATTTCAATATGTAGCATGTATGTATTTAATTCGCACAAAATAGTTTTATTTCATTTGCAAAAGTTGCGAAGTTTTGGTTGGTGGCTTTTGATAATATGGGCCACAAAACAAAAGTTTGGCTGAAAAAAGTGATTAAAGGATATTTTCATGAGCAGAAAAATGAAACAAATCTATTTCTCTTTTAAGTACTTAAATTAATGTTTGTTTTTTTAACACAACAAGCTCCATTTTTACTGTTCCATAGATAATATAGACTATAACATGCTCGTAACGCGCCTTGTCGCGTTTCTCAAATTTGACAGTGGCTTACAGAATAGTATTTTACGTTACACGACAATTCCACGCAGATATCTTACGCGGCGCGTAACGTGTCTTATTGGCAATAGAGAATAATGGCCCAGTGCACTCCCGCTAACGATCACGTTGATCCTGTCCACATCGCCGCGGTGGACCGCGAATTAGAACGTAGGAATTCCCTACCTCCGACCGACCCCCCCCCCCCCCCCTTCGAGCCCGTTAAAGCCGCAGAGGTTGAGTCGATCAAGGGCCTCAAAGTACGCAAGGCCCCCGGTGCTGACGGCGTCAGCAACAGGGTCCTCAAGCACTTTTCTGTCCCGTTAGTTTATCTCTTAGTCAGCATCTTCAATGCAGCCTTGAGCAATTGTTCCTTCCCCGACGCCTGGAAGAGTGCCGATGTCATCGGCATTCACAAACCAGGCAAAAAGGCATCCGAGCCCTCCAGCTACCGTCCTATCAGTCTCCTCAGCTCTCTGGGGAAGAACTCTTGTTCATTGCAAACTCAAAAAACCTCATTCCAGACGGACAGTTTGGCTTTAGAGCCAAAAATGCCTGGGCGATCACGGCACGATCGACTGCAAACGTCCCCGCGATACCCCCGAACCGCCCGCTTGCGTTCTCTGTCAGTCGGTAGGACACACCGTGAACTACAAAGGGTGCCTGAAAGCTCCAAGGAGCGTAAAAGGGCCCGGCCGCCGTCACTTAACGCGCCCTCCCCTACCCACCAACTTACGCTGGCAACGTTACGTTAAGGTGAACCTAGCCCCCCCGATGCCCGACAATGACTTTACCCCGGCTCCCCATCCCAAGGCGAACGCCTGGGCCATGGCACTGGCCGCGCCCCAGCCTCTCCTTAGACCGCGAGACCCCTATCCCCCGTCGGACCTTATCGGCCTCCTCAGGCACGTGCTCAAATACCGACCCCAGGGCCCGCGCCCCATCCCCAACAAAAAGAAGGGCAACAGGGCAATCTGTCCCTAGTCCTCGATTATATCAATATAGACATGAGCGAAGTTGACGAGCTCGCGTCGAAACTTCGTTCCTGCAGGAACGGCGTCCAAATTATCAGAGCCTTATCTGAGCACAAAGTACTCTCCGTAACGTCAAATAATAACTTGTTGTTTGTTTGTTTGTCGTATGAGGTAGTGCTGGCCTCTGATGTCAGAGTTTATAAAGCCGCCCGAGGGCTACTGACATGGCTTAACGACTGCTATTAATCAATAACAGCCGGGACCGACAGCTTGACGTGCCCTCCGAAGCACGGAGCGATGGAAAACCGCACATAACTTAGAAAAGTCATTGGTGCGTAGCCTAGGTTTTGAACCCGGTATCGTTGGATTCTAAATTGCACTATAGAACCGTTAGGCCACCATCGCCACCACCAATAATAACTTTATGATGGATAACGAAACATATGTAAAACCCCGTAACATCACGTTATCATGGTTTAATACTAACAGCCTCCCAGACCAACGCGATCTACTCCATGAATTTTGTAAGACATACCAGACCGACTTTATGCTAGTGCAAGAGACATTCCTAAAGCCGAGTATGCGCAATCCCGGGATTGCGAACTACCGGGTCATTAGAAACGACAGAGTCACCGCCGAAAAAGGCGGTACTCTCATTTACTATAAGAAGTCTCTTCACTGCGTCCCGTTAATAACCCCTACTCTACGCAACTTAGAAGCCTCAGTTTGCCGACTAGCAATGACCGATCACCAATCGGTCGTTATAGGTTCGTGCTACTATCACCTGGCAGTTTAGTTTTAGATAGAAATAGAATAAGAGAAGCCTACCTACCTAGCAGTCGCGGTAGGTGTAGGAAAAAAGATATAGTTAGCAATCTACCAGTGTAATCAGAAAATATAAGTAGAAGTATCTCAGGTAGTGAGTTACAGGAGGTAGCGTAGGTTTGATATTGTCCTTCGGCTTGGGACTTAGCTTCAAGGCACGCGTGCGAAGACGTTCCGCGGAGAGTTGGTGCAGAGTTGTGCAGCAGCCAGTGGTAACGCCGTAGTGCGCAGAGCAGCTCCCGGAGGACAGGTATCCAAAGACCCGTGGCAGCGTTCTGGTCGGCGAACGTACCTCTAGGTACCAGGAAGAAGGAAGTAGAAAAAAAAATGCTTGAAATGGAATGGCAGAATTAGACGCCTTAGTCCAGTTTAATTAGGTCTGGCTGCCGTACATCACCAGGTCTTCGTTTCTTGAGGTCCACCATGCCGGACGAGGCCTCTTCCATATAAACCCCAAGGAAGTAGATGTGGCAGCCAGTATGGTACAAAAGATTGACATTAAAGTAATAAATAAAAAGTTAAAAGTAAAGTACAAGTGTGAAAGACCAGAAGAGTAAGTTTATAATTATAGAAATACAGCACGTAAGAAGCATAGTTTTAAAAGAATTTAACCAGTAGGGAGTAAATTATCACGAAATACAGGGAATACGAAAGCGGTATAAAACCGGTACACACTAAAAAGCAAGTCATTGCGAAAGCGTTTGCTGGTATGACTAAATGCGGCCAACAAGCATAGTTTGACCGTATTAACTTTCGCAATGACTTGCTAACAAAATAATCTAAAAGGAAAGTAAAACAAATATGAATAAAATCAGTAAAATATCCGTTACCAAAGCTAAAATTTGTACCGGACGATATTGCAATCCAGGTCTGCAATATCAAAAGTCTGGCACGTAAGATGCACAGTGAAGTTATACATATGATTACAGATAAATGTAAAACAATCAGTTCGTGGATTTACAAGTGTTATATACAATTTTATTAACCAAAATGTTCTGGCCGGTTAGCCAGTAGTTTAGACCAAGAAGCAATTTAGAGGTCACACGATATATGAAACACTTACCCAATATAGGGTTTTTTTTTCACTATGTAAAACAGGTATTTAAAGACAAAAATTGACCACAATTATATATAAAATAAATTAGAAATATTTTTAGCCAGCATAAAAATGACGAGGCTAAAAAAGAACCATTCGTCACCACATGATAGTTATCTATCCTTTATATTGGTGCGTTCTGTTAAAGTCGCGTTCGTAATTTTAGCGTAGCAACCACCTATTCTGTTTCAATCAGAACCTGTATTACGGTCATTCAATACGGTGCATTGGAGTAGATATTGCGGTGAAACTTTGTTTGCATCAAGTCGTATTGGCTTAGTTAGATACGATTGTAGATTACATAACGTGTAGAATGGTCATATTAATTCAAAGACAAGAAATACTTAAAATCTTGACAACACAGACATTTTAAGGTAGGTAGGTTTTTTATTCGTATTTCTTTGTTTATTATTGACTGTTAATTTTATTGTGAGAGTGGACTTATTTTGTTGATACTAAGTGAAAACTCGACTAAACGGAATAAAAATAACGTGAGATGAAGTGAGACGTTACACTACCTCTCTCCCAAGAAAGAATTACTCAGGAGCAAGCTCGAGGCGCTCTTCTCCCTAGGTAGCTCGGTCATACTGGCGGGCGACTTCAACTCCAAGCACGTTATGTGGGGGTGCGAAACCGCCAACCCTAACGGTACGGCACTCTACGACCTTGTCGACCTGCTTGGATTTGACGTCGTCCCTCTACTGGAACCGACCCATTATTCATTTAATACCAACCACAAACCCGACATACTAGACATACCACTACTAAAGAACGTCTCCCTTAAGTTCCACTCGATTCAAGTATATCAGGATTTAGACTCGGACCATCGTCCTGTAATCATGCGCCTCGGCCCAGACCCAGCCAACCAATTTTCCCCTACTCCGACAAAGACGATAGTGGACTGGAAACGTTTGGGGGAAGCCCTCAAACCTATCAGTTCACCCGATCTCGACCTCATCCCCGACAACATTGTCATGACTGACGACGTATCGCGCTCGATCGATGCCCTCACCACCGTCGTCGGTGAATGCTCCACGCAGGTCCCAGCGGTGGATCACCTCCTCTGGAACCTGCCTGCGAGCGTGAGGCGACTGATAACGGCAAGGAACACAGCCATCAGACACCACGACGCAGAACCCACCCCGACAACCGCGCGGTAAAGAAACTCATGAAGGATTTGCGTAATAATCAATGGGACGATAAGATGACTGACATTTCGCCATCTCACCTAGCGTATTGGAAGATGGCGAAAAAGTTCAGGTCTGATACCCAATCAGTTATGCCCCCCCTCGAAAGGTTCGACCTCCCTCCGGCGTTCGAAGACGACGAGAAGGCCGAGTGCTTGGCCGAGAGCCTCGAAGCCCAATGCACCCCCACCGATGATCACGTAGATTATGTCCACATCGCCGCGATGGACCGCGAAATCGAACGTAGAAATGCCCAACCTCCGACTGACCCACCCCTCGAGCCCGTGAAAGCGGCCGAGGTCGAGTCGATAATCAAAGGTCTCAAGGTGCGGAAGGCCCCTGGCGCTGACAGTATCAGCAACAGGGTGCTCAAACACCTCTTTGTCCCATTAGTCTATCTCTTAGTCAGCATCTTCAATGCAGCCTTGAGCAATTGTTGCTTCCCCGACGCCTGGAAGAGTGCCGACGTCATCGGCATTCACAAACCAGGCAAGAAATCTACCATGCCCACTAGCTACCGTCCAATCAGTCTCCTCAGCTCTGTGGGGAAGATCTACGAGTGAATCATTCTGAGTCGACTCCTGTTCATTGCAAACTCAAAAAACCTCATTCCAAACGGACAGTTTGGCTTTAGAGCCAAACACTCTTGCCCCCAACAGGTGCACTGCATCACGGAGCACATTCTCGCTAGCTTCAACAGATATCCGAAACCCCAAACCACGATAGCCGTCTTCCTAGACGTGGCTAAGGCTTTTGACAAAGTCTGGCACGCCTTGCTGATATACAAGTTGTATCAGCTTGGATTGAAGACTACCTCAAAAGCCGCAGCTTTCGTTATCGTGTCGAGGGAGTCAAATCCAACCTGCACCCCATCAGAGCCAGAGTCCCTCAGGGCTCCGCGCTTTCCCAGCTTCTGTTCTCACTGTACACTAGCGATTTTCCGCGCCCTCCTAACGTAGAGATCTCCCCCTTCGCCGACGACACCGCGATCTATACGACCGGATGGAAGACAACCCACCTTCGGAGACACATCCAACGGGCGCTCGTCGCCCTCGGAGAGTGGTTCCGAAGATGGCGCATCTTGGTGAACCCTGAGAAAAGCGTAGCAATGCGCTTTACAGAGGACACCAAGTGTGGCCTTCCATCCGGTCGCCTTACGATGTTCGATCAACCCATCCCATGGGCGAAACAAACCAAGTACCTAGGAGTTACCCTTGATTATTGACTGAGATTCGACAAACACGTAAAAGTAGTCCGCGACAGGGCGTCCTTCTTCCAAGGCCGCCTTTACCATCTCTTAGGCAAGCAGAGTAAAATGTCCCTTAGAAATAAGGTGACACTTTACAAAGCCTGCATCCGCCCCGTCATGACTTACGCGTCTATAGCATTCACGCACGCCGGCCCGTCAAACCTGGAACCGCTCCAGAGAGTTCAAAATAAATTCCTTAGAAATGCAGTAGGTGCTCCCTGGTATCAGAGGAACGCCGACTTGCACCGCGATATCGAGCTTCCCTCGATCAGTCAATTCATGAAAGATGCCTCTCACCGCTACTTTGATGCGGCGCCCCATCATCCCAACCCTCTCGTAGTAAACGCCTCCGACTATACGACAGACAGTATTGCCCTCCGTAGACGTCCCCGCGATGTCCTGGACGATCCGGACGACGCCATTGCAGTCAAAGTACTGGCAGCGATGGCCTCGGTCATGGTGGAATAAAGAAACTCACATTCATACATACATGAAGCCTTAAAACATTACATTCCTTTTATGGGCAGTCGTGAAATTATGTGAAAATTATCATTAAAATTTGTTCACATTTAGCGCAGGTTTAATATAATATGAAAAACCCTCGTCGTATAACGAGAAAAATACTGTTGAAAATAATTATTATATTGCCAGATAATTCAAAATTTCCAAAACTGAAGCTAGACTGAATGCTTCAAAAGCTTCAAATGCTTAACATAACCTAACCTTTTTTGTGACTTGGTGAAAATGCATTTATGCATAAAGGGGATAGAACCTATATGTCATTAAACCGCCCTCCATTTTGTTTTATCTCATGTTATCTCATTAAGTATCCGCGCATGATTTAAGTAGTAAGTATATACGGACAGAGGACACTTAAACAACCAAAAAATTACAAGCAATATGGTACCCTAAAATGTCACATTCCCGATATATTTGGAGGTAAAGATCGCCATATGAGAATAAATATTTTTAATAAATATTAAAATCAACCTGGAAACTATTATTTTAATACAATTGAATGCGTATATACACACGTAATTACTTCATTTTTAAGTATTATAATTGTTCTCATAATTATGGCAAAAATTGCCATAATTATGAGAACAATTATCTATGAAACGTGACACTTTAGGGTACCATATTACTTGTCATTTTTGGTTGTGTATGTGCCCTCTACCCATGTATACTACTTTAATCGTGCGTGGAATCTTTGAAAATAAAACATAAAGGCGGGCGGGCGGTGAATACCATACAAAAATATTCGAACCTCTTTAGCAATGTATTCATAGTCTTTACAAAGCACAATAGTACCAGGATAACATAACATGATCACACGCAAAGAGATAAAAAGTCCAATGTAATCGAGACAAAATGTTTACAGTACTAGGATATCATAACATGATCACACGCAAGGAGTTAAAAGCCCAATTACAATAATGCAAACTGAAGTATTACAACGACGTAAGTAGTGATGAGGCTGGTCAGCTGTAGAGCTAAAGTCGCGTCTAAAGAGAACGCTGCGCGCGCCTTTGTTTTGGAGAAATGTGACCGATAGAGTCGACGGATGTTCTTGTATATTCTTCGCTCCACTTCTGAAAACAAAACTATATTAATATTAAAAAAAAGATTCGACTCAAGCTATATCTCAACAATTTTCTGACCAATTATAACATTCGAAAAAACAACCAACTCCCTGAGTTTTGCTCGAACATTTCAAATTTTATGAAGAAGTTAGGGGGTTTCAAAGGTTTGAAAAACAAAAATAGGCATTGGAGACCTCGCTTCGCTCACTCCATTATTGAAAAACTAAAGTCTAAAATTTAAGTGTTGTTGAGAAGACCACCTTCTCAACATGACTGATATTAAATCTACTAATATTGTAAGCCTATCTCGGACATCGTTTTTATAACAAGTATCATAGTAATCCTACATACTAACCTGTACATTCTTCACACTGAGACAGCTTTATTGCAAGAAATTGAGTCTTTTCCATGACAACGTAGAACTTTTCCATCTCCACTCCCAAAATGAATATCAAGAGTAAATTCTTCATCAGCCAACCGTTTATTATAAAGAATCTTACAGCTGTTGGTACCTATAAGTTCAAATATTAAAGTTATAAAAAGTATGTAAGTTATAAAATAATAGCGAGCAGGTATACAGATAACAATATAAATGTTATTATACACACTGGAGCGCGCCTGGCTACAGCTGTTCACCAGCAAAAAAAAAACAGAGTGCACCTGTTGTAGCCAACCAGCAATTTTTTCGATTTATTTAAAATTTGGGTTAAGGTACTAGTTTAATCGTGTGACAATCTAGTAAAATGACAAAGTCCAATAAACAGAGTTATTCCACATTTAAAAAAGAAATTATACTGTGACGCACAACTCGGAAGAAAATAGTTGACAATGAAATATTTTGCAAATTCTGCAAATATGCCGTAAGGTTTTGTGATTACAAGTGTTACATATTAAATTAATCATTGTTTCAACTTCTATCCATTAAAACATTCGTTTGAATGCAGCCCAAATTGTTGGCAAAATTTTACAAGCCCGTTTGCATCTGGCAGCTTTAGTATCCAGTTTTTTTTTTTGATTTATTGAAATTTTATCGAATGCAGGACTATTTATTTTATCTAAGGTACTAGTAATAACATGTAACTACATAATACTATCTTTATATTTCACTTCTATGCTCTCTAGAGCATTATTATTATTATTCTCTATGTATTATTTCTCTATTTTCCATTAATATTTTTTAAACATCACGCATGTTTTTTTCGCGAATTAATGTAGATTTTAGTCGATTATTTACAAAAAAACCTTGAAATTTTCTTATCTCTTCAAAAGGTCTTCATCCCTAGCGGTCCTATACAGATAAAAAATCATACTTTGTTGCTGAAGATCTTCGACAAAAAAATATTGGAAATGTCAACTCCATACATTTTGACTTATATTCAACTTCTCACGTGTATTTATGAATATTTTGATTAGAGATGTACTAAAACAACAATGCAAATCTATTGTTTATTATTTTAACTACACAAAAGAGTAGTTTGTTTAATACGTATGAAGGTTTTTTACGCAAAGTCGCTACTCCCAGATAGGCATCCGGTTACTAGACCCCCATGATTGGGTAAGTTTTTTTGGCACCCGCGCTCCAGCGGATAAATCAACTCACAAACTTAACAGGAAAGTTCTCTGAAGAAGAAGTTTGAAGCATCGCTGTCCAAACTTGTATGTAGATCAATGCATGTCCAAAAGTATCAATGACAAAATATATCACCTGAAAAAGAAACATTAATTTGCGTGAAGTATTCGACATTTTGAACATATTTGGGACACAACCCATCATCATCCTATATAATTACACTGCTGGACTTAGGCCTCTCCCAATGCAGGCCACTGAGTTCGTTCTTCAGCAATTGGGACACAATTAATACTAATATTATAACGTTATAACATCTATGGGCAGGACACATGGCACATGGCAAGACGGGAAGTTCAAAGATGGACCAAAATGGTAGCCAATAAGAGCGCACGACACCAGGGACAGACCATCTGCTTGACTCCTGGATGTCATCGTAAGTTATGCAGGCGAGGTCTGGATGAGACTTGCACAAGACCAGAACATTTGGCGTAAAATAAAGAAGGCCTATTATACCCAACAGTGAGTGGATGCCCGCTCGACTATCGGTATCCAATATGGATAAAATGCGACTATTCTTGCAAAATTTTGCTAAAAAGAAATAGTAGCCACGGCCCATAGAAAACTATGCCACGCCTGGCGCAAAAGAAACATAATTGTACCATAATTTTCATTACTAAGCAGGTATATAAATTCTTAGATGGTAAGATAACGTTAACAACCGAAAACTTACCAAGTCGTGAAAAACTTTGATAAAGAGGCGGTAAGAATGCAAAACGTCAATATAGGCCTCAAACAGGAGTGTTGCATTTAAACTTCTACCCCTACCCAGCAAATTATTACAGCTCTGAATCTTACAAATCCATCCCGATAGGTTACTCCTGATTAACACTATAACTCGAATTGCATATAACATATTCAGATTAAAATTAACTATTATAAACTCGAAGATATAGTCATAGATACGAAAATTCTTGTTGTAGATGTTATTTGAGTAATAGTACATAACACTCACAACCAAAACCAAGAAACTGTAAACATAATTGAGAATTATTGCATTTTTGAAGTTAGTTTCTTTGCTTTTGACAGTATTAATAACTTTCTGAATATTGAGAACTAGACTAACGTTGTTGTCACTATTTCGTATGGTCGATATGAGATTTGTTAAAAATCCCACAATGAATAATGAAAAGTTCAAGCATCTACAGATAGAGAACATGAAGTTATAACTTGGGTCAGTGAAAGACCGAAGAGAACGCATATAATTCGGGTAACTCATACAAAATATAGAAAATGACACATACACACATGTGAATATGAAAGAAAGAGCATTTGCAACAAGTCCATTCGAAGTTATGCAATTATCCTGTATCTGATATTTAGGATAGAAGAACAAGGCTTGCATGAAGTTAAGAGGTTTCAAATATCTCTGAAAGTCCTTTTCTACAAAATTGTTAAGGAAAACTTCATTTCGTTCACGCATTGTTGTAGAGAATCTCTTAATGAAGGACATTTCATCAAAAGTGAATAATGTGTAATTGAATTTTCCTCTCGGTCCTCACACTAAAAACAACAATTCCAAAGCAAAAATAATTTGATAATATCAATTTGACTAGTTGTAACGACTACAATGTTATCATCTAAGTAGTGTACGCATTAGGGAAACAATAAATATAAAGCTTCTTAGTCTAATGAGGTTTATTTCAATTAACTTAATAACTAAGCGACAGGCGGTAATATTAAAATTGAACATGATTTATTAAAGTAGAGCAAACTGGAGCAGTACGTCGATGTAGATAGTAGTGATGTGACGAATATAACAATACGCATTCATATTCGTGAGTATTCGCATTATTTTTGAGATTCGCATTCTAATTCACAAAATTAAATATTCTTGCAAATGTTTTAGCGAACAATTTTAGGACAAAAAGGAACAATTGTTATTCTAATGATTACTTTACTAAAAGCAGGCCGGTCTCACCCTATAATATCCATACCAATATATAAAAGTGAAACGTTGTCTGTTTGTTTGTTAGGGGAGCTTTAACGCAATAACGGCTGGACGGATTTTAATTAAATTTGGAATGAAGATAGCTTATACACTGGAATAAAACATTTATAACGTTACTTTTTATCCCAGAAATTTGAAAGTTTCCAAGGGAAAACTGGAAAATTTTGATTACTCGCTGTAAGGAACGGTTGCTATGGAAACGAAATAACAAGTCTGTCAAAAAACATCTAAAGCATTTGTGCTATACCTACTTTTGCATATTTTTTTTAATCGTGTCCCTCTGTCTGTTTGTCTGTATGTTTGTTTGTTCACGCATCATGTAAAAACTATTGGACCGATTGCAATGTGGTTTTCATTGTTAGATAGCTGATTTGATTTAAAAAATGGTGTAATTGGTATCTCAATCTGGTGAGTTAGAAGCCGAGCAATTGATAAAAGTATTTTTGACGGCTAAATAAATTTTGATCAAATGTTGGCATATTGGTCCTGGAATAGCACATTATGGTACTTTGAACCTAAAGAAAAGACCACGCGTGCGAAGCCGCGGGTACAGCTAGTTAACTATAAAACAAATTGATTTTATAATAAAACTACAAAACCAATTTTGATGAAATTTGTATGGGACACACACACAGAAAGTTTATCCTTTTGAATAAAAAAACAACCATCCCAATCGGTTTAGAAATCTCAGAGATAAACACAAAATAAAAGCAATATAAACACAAAATCGAATGGATTTACACAACAAAACTATTTATTCTCGAAAAACTGCTGAACCAATTTTGATACAATTTATATGGGACCATTTGGAAAGTATATTCTTTCAAACAAAAAAATAATTTATAAAATCGGTCCACAATTGACGGAGATATCGACTGACATACATAAAAAAAATATGGCAATAGCACCACAAAAATATAATGACCTAAAGAAATTAGTGGAGAAGAAGGTGATTCAAAATATGTACGCCAAAGAGTACTTAAAAGTACAGTTCTAAAATAAAAGAATCTTTACCTAAAACCGATGTATATGACTGAAAAAAGCTTACTGAATAGCGAAAACATAATTTTAATATATTGTGTAACTCGAATTGTAAAAATCTTCTACATCTATTGTTTATTTTATTATACGAATTTGTTTTGGCTTTTTTATGGTTTGTTTAATATTATTTATCTTGTTGATTGGATATTATAACATGAGAACATGTTAGTTTTATTTTTATAAAAACTTTTGCCGCATTTTTTTATGTTTTCCTAAGTCTTTTTAACAACTTACGACGCGCTCGCCAATACTTTCATTTATTGTCACCTTTTTTGAAAATATAAAGTAAATTAACGTATTGTTCTCGTGTTTTTTTTTTTAAGAACTGTTTAATGTTTATAGCATTTCATTTCAATCAAACATTACATAACGTATTGAGTTACTGCATTTTAGATTTTATAATTAATGCAAATAGAAACTTACATCTCATTTAGCTGTTCCCGGGTAAAAAAATAAACAACTTACAACATTTTAATCGCCTGTACATTTAGATCATTTCTTTTGAAACGTACATTTCACTTCCTTAGTTGAAGCGTTTTAATCGCATGTACATTTAGATCATTTCTTTTGAAACGTACATTTCACTTCCTTAGTTGAAGCGTTTTAATCGCCAGTACATTTAGATCATTTCTTTTGAAACGTACATTGCACTTCCTTAGTTGAAGCGTTTTAATCGCCTGTCCATTTAGATAATTTCTTTTGAAACGTACATTTCACTTCCTTAGTTGAAGCGTTTTAATCGCCTGTACATTTAGATCATTTCTTTTGAAACGTACATTTCACTTCCTTAGTTGAAGCGTTTTAATCGCCTGTACATTTAGATCATTTCTTTTGAAACGTACATTTCACTTCCTTAGTTGAAGCGTTTTAATCGCCTGTAAATTTAGATCATTTCTTTTGAAACGTACATTTCACTTCCTTAGTTGAAGCGTTTTAATCGCCTGTACATTTAGATCATTTCTATTGAAACGTACATTTCGCTTCCTTAAATATAGCGTTTTAAGGTCTGTGATTTGAAAAACTTTTTGCTGTAAGTAGCGAAACTCATACTCTAAGTGACTTTGGGTAAAAAGTTTATATTGTGAATAGCAAAAGGCGGTTAAAAAAATTGTCCCAAAGATGGCAGCTTTATCCCCGATAGTTTAGATAAAATAATAATAAATAATAATAATAAAATGTATTTATTGCAAACAAACAAAAACAATCAACACAATCAAAAAAAATAGATATTCCACGATAACATGACTCGCGACAGTTAGTAACATTAAATTTACCGTGCCGCGCGTCATGTTAGCATGCACATCTGATGTTTTTTTTACAATAATGAGCTTGTTTGAATAGACAATAGATATACTCGTAGTTAATATATGTTTTTTTCCCGTTTTTGAAAAAAAATGGTGGCTCTGGTGAACAATTGCAATATGTCTACTTGCAGCAAAATTGCTTTCCCACGTCGATATCTTCCAGTACAGAGGTGAACAGTTTCGGAGGGATAACGTGTCCCTCTCTCACCCCTTTTTGCAGCTGGATAGAATTCGTGCTCTGATCCTGAAGACGGACTGTCATGGTGGCCTTGCTGTACAAATACTACAACACTTCGATGTACAATCTGGGACCGCTGTAATGACTGTAGCACTGCCTAGGTCTCGACTGTCGAAGTCGTCCACAAACGCTAGACATAGTGGCCGATTATACTCTTCGGTCTTATGTATAATCTGCCGGAGCGTATGGATGTGGTCTACGGTGCTAAATAAAGCCTTTCCGGAATCCAGCTTGTTCGGGAGGCTGAAAGTCGTCAAACCTACGAGCGAGACGGTTTGTAACTACTCTCGAAAACAGCTTATAGAATGCTTCAAGAGGGTTTTATCACCTTTCTTAAAGAACAAAACCACTACGCTCCTGTGCCACGCCTCTTGCGTAGTACCCTCGAGGATGACGGAGTTAAACAACTTCTGAAGGAATTTAAGTACCGGTGTTCCACCCGCTTTCAGTAGCTCTGTCGTTATTCCGTCCTCCCCTGGTGCTTTGTTGCTCTTAAGCTGTTTGAGAGACATTCTGATCTCGTATAGGCTGACGTCCGGAATATCTTTGGTATAATGTCGGGTCAAACGGGCTCTTGCATCGCTAGTTCTGCTAGGAGGACTACGCGATGAGGTGTATAATTGTCCATAGAACTTCTCGAGCTCACTCAAAATCTCTGGCTTCGACGAAACGATGCTGCCACTGTCGGTTTTCAGCTTCGTCAACAGGCTTTGCCCAATAGAAAGATCTCTTGTAAACACTTTGGAGCCCTTGTTCCGCTCTATTGCGTTCTTAATACAAGTAGTATTATGGGAACGCAAATCGTGTCGCATTGACTTACAAGTCCCCCCTGTGTCGGTCTCTGCGCAACCTCAATGGACTCCTTGACGCTAACCTATTTATTGACAACTGCAAAATCATTTTGTCCATTTGTTTGACATATTGTGAAGGTATATAATTTGACATTTTTTTGTGATTGTTTTTGTGTATTATTTTATTGTAGATAAGGTTTCTGGTTCTATGATTTATTTGACTGGTCATGTATGTGGTATAGTTGTCATTTTTAATTAATTAATTGACATTTGCTTTGCCATAAAATTTTGTTATTTTTTTATTTTTTTTATGTGTGTAATAATGTGTAATTGGTGTAATTAATGCCGTTTTTTATTACAATAAATTAAATTTGAACTTGAATTTGAATTTGACTTAGAGATCTGTATTAAACAAGCGGTAACTCGACATATCTACTGAAGACTGCAGCCTCATCTCGCCTCGTTCCGCCATAAGTTTGAGTGTATTCTCAGAGAGTTTCCGTGTTCTTTTTTTGCGGGGGGTCTTAAAGAACTCCGACCCGACCGCGTGGACAATTTCCACCAGCCCGTTATTTAGTTCATCCACTGTATCGCATTCGGTAAGCATTTGGAAGCGATTTTGGAGCTCCAACTGAAAGCTCTCGGGGTTTTGGATTTGGGCAGGACTTGGGCGAAGAGTAGATCTCATCAAACGAGACCTCTCCAGCTTTACGTTGATATTCAATGAGCCTCTTACCATGCAGTGATCACTGCCGGTCTTAACCCTGTTGATCACAGAGACATCATTGAATATATGCTTATTGGTCGTCAAAATGAAATCTATTTCGTGCTTATGACCGCCGGGGTGCAGCCACGTTCATTTTCTGGAGGAGCGCTTCTTGAAAAATGAGTTCACCATAAAGAGTCCCTCCTTCCCCATGAAGTCGGCCAATCACTGACCCCTTTGGATCCGCTGTCCAAATCCGAACTGCCTTACTCTCAGTTGATCGCCATTCTTCATGCCCAGCCGTGCGTTGAAGTCCCCCATCACCACTGTGAAGTGTGTTTTCGGGGCATGTATGGCATTAGAAATGTCATCATGCATAGCCTCCACTTCATCGTCCAGGCGTTTCGAGTGTGAGGCGTACACCTGTATGACCTTCAACGAATACCGTTCGGTTATTCTGAGTATAAGGTATACCACCCTGCTCGAAACGCTTTCGATCTTCACAATGTTGTTGACGAGGGACGTGTGGACGAGAAACCCGACACCATGTTGGGACTGCTGGTCGCCCGCCCGGTAATAGAGTAAGTTGCCAGAATTGAGGGTTATCGTATCCTCTCCCTCTCTTCAGACTTTCGATAACCCTATTATACCCCAGCGCAACTTACTTACTACTTCTTCCAGCTCTATCAACTTTTCATCGGTCCTCAAGGTGCGTGCGTTATAAGTTGCCAGGTCCAGAGATCGTGGGGGTTGGTAGCTGGGTCTCTGTCGGGGATTCTTAGCACCCCCTGCTCTGCCGTTACCATGGCTGTTACCGGTGCCAGGAATAACGGAGCCACCGGGGACTGGGGGCCGTCTTTTTGGTGTGTCTATCATATCGGGGGGAGGGGGAGGGGGGGTGTTGCCATAGTCACCACGCTTGCCAGGCGGATTGGTGATCGCAGTGTAGCAAATATGTGCTCGGAGGACGCTGCTGCCCATCTTCCGGTGTGTAATCCCTTAGTCGCCTCTTACGACATCCACGGGAGGATTGGGAGGGGTCTTATTCTAAGCCGAGACTGCTACGGCCTATATGTATAGATTTCTTTAAATAACACGTTCTCATCCAATTTCATGATTCATACAAGATTTTCTTCTCATATTAGTTTGGAAGTTACGAGAATTTTTATTCGATAAAAACATTAAAACAAAAGTCAAGTGGAAGAGTTAAGGTTCATTTCAATGAGCTCACGGTTCCAATTATGATCTAAAAAATGCTTACAAAAAATATGAACTTTCGAGTAAAAAAGGGGTAAATAATAATAAAAAGTTTCAAGGCATAGTGCATCTATTTGTTTGTGGTATCGTTACTCCGGAACGGGTGCTCCGATATCAGTGCGTTTTTTTTTGGATGAAAGCTGTTGTCTGTTAGATGGTTATAGCTATGTTTCTATCTAGGGTTTGATGATTACCAAGATAGGATGAACGTAGTTTCCATCGTAAACTTTGAGTTTAAGCTGTCAGGTCTAAATATAAGGGAAAGAATATCGTTTTTTTTTAAATTGTATTGTATCATGTTTTAGATTGTAAATCTGGCAATTATTATAACACTAAATACTATTTTGTTACAGGGAACAATGGATCCCAGAATAAAAACCAGAATCCAAAGAATGTTTTCGAATTTGTCAACCGAACCTAACCCACCCTTAGTCAGTAATAGTAATTACTAAATATAAAATTACGGAGTTCTCGATGATGGATCTTTCACTCTAGTGAAAAACCACGTAACCTCAAATACTGTTAATGAGTTTCCCAAGATTCAATCAGTGTCATTTATCAGACCTAAAGACATAATAAATAGCAACAAAAATATTACCATTTCTGGAACCTGCTTGTACGCCGCTGATACATCAGCTTTATCAACACATGAATCTGGCGGCCTGGGTGCCGGTCATTTAGCCACTTACCTTGATGCTGATTATCAATCCACCGCTTCTGCTGATCAAAATGACTGCCTAGACGCTGCTCATCAATCCACTGCTTCTGCTTATAATGCTACTTATCAAGCCACCACTACTGCTGATTGCGATCGCTGCTTGGACGCTGCTCTAGCCGCCGATTTTGACGAGAGCCTAAATATTAAAATACCTGGTTTTGATTGTAACCCCGATGACTTCCTGAATTTTTCTGCTTTTGCACAAGAACCTGAAGCCCAGTTGGTCACAATTTTTCGATGTGAACCAGATGACTGCCTGAATTCTGCAATTACAAGTCTTGATTGTGAATGTGATAACTGCTTAAACTTACCTCATACAGCCGTTAGTATTGCACGTGAAACTGACGACTGCTATACTAACGCTATTTCAGAAAATTCTGTTGTCCATCTTGCAACTGAACCTGAAAACGATCTTATTAAAAGTACCGCTGATCTCAGCTCTCAATCTTCTCCAAGCATTTTAGTAGGTGGTATAAACGCGCAGAAAACTTGTGAATGTCAATTTGAAGGGCCAGAGCTAGAGAATATTCAAAAAAGATCTAAAAAACGTGATGAGAAAACCTGTCTGTTAAATGAAAATAAGGCGACGAGAAAAAGGAAAAGAATACAAAAGTAGAAGAAACGAAGAAAGTAAATGGATTTACGACAAGACACTAAGAAAGAAAGAAAAATAAAACCACGCTGCCAATGTAAGTTGAGTAGCAGACAAACAAAATTTAAATGCGCAATTGTTGTAGATACAAAAAGAACAGAAATATTTAAAAAAAAATGGAGTATGACATGGAGGGAGAAGAAAATGTACGTGAAAACGCTGACCGTTATCAAGCCTACCCAGAGAAAAATAACAGATAAAGAGATTTCAAGAAGAAAAACAACTTTGGAACTATATTTGGAAGTAGATTCAATTAAAACAAGAGTTTGCAAATCCATGTTTTTAAACACTCTCGCCATTGATGAATGCCATTGGTGAATGGACTCTGTTGAATTGGACTCGAATCGGTAGTGATAATGAACTTACTCATGGATCTCAAAGAAAGATAAAAACGTTGAGGATTTCTTAAATGCTTTGCCTAAGCTTGAAAGCCATTACTGCAGATCTCAAATATCAAAATTATACTTGGAAACTACTTGGGAGTCTACGTTTCAATTATTGAGATAATATAATGAAGATTTCTGCAAGAAAAATAACTGTGAATCGGTTTCAATTACCACATTAAGCAAAGTATTTGAAAGAAAAAATAAACATTCTTTTTGCCAAAAAAAACATGTGTGATTTTTGTGAAGCCTTTAAATGTAAAAATATAAGCGAATATCAGCATTACAAACACATAACAATGAAAAACGCTGCAAGAACAGATAGAGAAAGCGATAAAAATAGCGACAAAGAAGTGCTAACTATAGATCTGCAGTCTGTACTGTTATGTCCAAAGTCAAATGTCTCAGCACTGTATTATAAAACTAAATTAGCAGTTCATAATTTCACAGTGTATGACATAAAACGCTCCAAAGGCTACTGTTTTATATGGAATGAAACAGAAGGATCAATAACTGCTAACAAATTTTCATCCATTATAATTAGAATGTTGGAACTGTTTTTAGAGAAACATCATTTGAAAGAAGGGTCAGAAATAATTATTTATAGCGATGGATGCGTTTATCAAAACAGAAATGCCACCATCGCAAATTCACTTTTAAATTTTGCTGTTCAGACTAAAATTATTATTGTTTAGAAAATATTAGAAAAAGGACACACTCAAATGGAAGCCGACAGCATGCATGGAAAGACAGATCATAAAGAAGAAAATTTACGTTCCAGCTGATTAGAACAGCAAAACAGCATGTTTAAAGAAGCCATATCACGTCGAATATTTAGATCACACCTTCTTCAGAAATTTGAAAGACGTGCTGAAAACATACAAGACTATCAGGCCTGGAAAAAAGGCAGGGGATCCAGTCACCAATTAAAGACAGTTAAAATACTTACCTAACGGTAAAATTTTATACAGACTTGGCTTCACTGAAAACGATGATGAACAGCCACTACCATATAGAGTTAAGCTGGCTCCACCAGTCAAAATGCAAGATATACCACGCCTTTATACAAATAGACTGAAAATTAAGAAGGCCAAGTTTGACCACCTTCAACAATTAAAATTTACAATGGAACCAGATTACATTTTATGATGGAATACCCTATGCACGTATCATATTCCTAATATATTTTTCATACAGAGATTATAATGATTAAGTATTTTCTATAAACTCCGTGTACTCGTACAACTTAATGTTAAGTGTTAAAAAGTATTATTTTTAAAGTGTATTTCAAGTCTTGATTATGATTATAAAGTTTAACTGTACCCATGTGTTTTTATATTTTTTATTAAATGATTAAAGTAAAAATTGCCAGAAATAGATAATCTCATGAGTCCGATTAAATTTAAGAACTTTGGTAAAGATTTGTTATTGATAATGTTTTTTTGCTAGATATTGATGTTTTTCTTAAATTTTTTTTAAAGTGTTCCCATTAAAAAACACTTAACAAAAGTAATTTTGATAATATATAAACATGTCTTTATTTACTCGTAAAACCCATCGACAAAATACATTCAAAAATATTATGAAACTTGTTGAACTCGTATCTCCAAGAAGACCACGTATTTCCGTACAATGTATCAAGTACAATTCGTATCTCCCTTTTTTCCTCTTTAAGTGCAATATCAGGTAATTAAAGCTTAAAATATTATTTCTAGACCCTTTTTAGCTATTTAATAAACTATCACAGTAGGTTATCATATAATTATTTCTAATAAATCAGTTTTTTATGCCTCCTGTAAAATTTATGTTGATTGAGGTACGAGGTTTACGAATTTAGCCGACGGACCCAGTATTGTCCAGTTTATGTCAATAATAAACTAGACCCATACGAGAATACATCTAAGTATCTTGGTATGGCCTTGTAATATTATTTATTCTGTGGTATGGCTTGATGCAAAGATACACTGGAAAGCTCACGTCAAGAGAAAAAATAAGAACTAGAAATAAGATATCAAAAATTATATGGCTGTTTGGAAGACACGAGCTGTCAATTCAAAATAAACTTTTGTTATATAAGCGAGTCCTAATGCCAGTTTGGACTTATCCGCTCAATGCCCCCGCTATAAAACAACCTATAATGTAAATACACTCCGATCACGTGACCATGACATCATCGCGGCAAGATAAAAAAATGGCGCAAAAAAAATGTTGCCGCGCAAAACTTATTTTCCGTTCCTTCCTCAACGGCTTGGCGGATCCGTACAAAACTTGGCCTGTGATACGCTGAATATATGTAGCCACTGACAAACCGAACGTAAGTTTTATGAAATTATTATGTAAGGAGAGAGCACCGCGGAAAAATGATGAAGCCAAAAATGGGGGAAGTTTCAGAAAAAAAATCGTATTTTGGAAACGAAATCAATGACATACTGTTTTTTTGTTTTATTTAAATACTAGATGAACCAAGCTATCCGCTAACATTAAAACATCAACACAGTTTAGTACAAAAAGTGACCAGAATATTTTCGTGAAAACCAACAAACATTTCAAAAATTTACGGCTCGCGGAGACCGGCCGTGGTTTTATTTTATTTAAAAAACTTCTTTAGTGTTTTTACGTATAATATATATATCCTTTTAAAGACAGAAACACACTTATTCGAAAATATATGCGAGATTACATTTAACTCGATTTTAGTAGATCAAACCGTTACAATTAACTTCCGTGTTTTTTTTTTTGGTTGCTCTAGCGACCAAGGGGGATTTGCGGTTTTGGATCTTGGTCGCTACAGCGCCAAAGGGGATTCAGCAGATCTGATGAAGACTTTGGCTCTGCACCAAACAAAGCAATACCTTAAATTATACAACGATTCCAGAATAAGGTACTGCGGAAAATTGTAAATGCTCCTTGGTACATAAGAAACGACGATATCCATCGGGACCTCAGTGTAGAATTTGTCGACAAATTCATTCAAAAATTTACAGAAGCTCATGTAATCATGTAAATGTCGAGGCGATCCAGCTCCTCGAACAAAACCGTTCGAGTTTGTGTAGTGTTTAGTGTCAGTAATTTTAGTGTAAAGTAGAGCTAATGGAAGTGCTAGCGATGTTAATAGAGACAATGAGAAATGTGTTTTTGGACACATTCTTAGTTAAGACATTTTAAAAGGTTAAGTCAAAATTAAATTGCTTATTGACCTTATTCAAGGCTAGATTGTAATATCAATAAGGAAAATCAATATGGTGAACTCTAGAAAAAAGTAACTTAAGGACACCTTAGATGATCTTGGCTGCGCATAATTATTTAAGTCCATTTACCTATATAGATGAGCTATGTTTAAATTCTTTAAGCAACCTATTAGTCAATTAGGGTTCATATCATCTATGAATATATCAGGTAAATAACGAGTTCATTGCCGGTTATAGCTCTGTTTTTCTCTCTGTACATTTTATTTTCATAGTTAATGAACTGACATGAACGTATAAAGGGTCTTGCGTAGAGACAGCTTCGTTAGTCCAAAACATTGTTGGCTATTCTTAGCAATCATTCTCTACAGAAAACAAATAATTATCATCTCAGTATCCTAATCTAAATTTAGAATGTCTTGGGTAAAAGACGACTGCATTTCATTCCTCCAACAGCTAAGCATTAAAGTTATTAAAAATTTAGGCAGAGTGCCTCAGCATGTAGCCCTCATCATGGATGGAAACCGAAGGTATGCAAAGAAGAGCAATATGACGACATACGACGGTCACTACTTGGGATATGTAAAACTGACAGAGACTCTAAAGGTATGTCTTTTTATTCGTGATCATTTGAAACAATAAGCAAATATTAATGTACTCGTAATACTTATGTATGGCTAACCTCCATAAAAAATAATCTATCTACGCTGTAGCTACATAAGCTGAGGGGCGATTCCTCGTGGCCTAACTGATCAGCTCAAGCTGCGATATTTAGCGTAATTTCGGTAAACCTCGGTAGTGGTTAATATATAATTATTTGAGCCGTTTGCTGTTGGCGTATTAGGCACGCATCGTATTTTCAACCGACTTCAAGAGGAGGTTCTCAATTCGACCCATATGTTTTTTTGTATATATGTTACGCAATATCTCAAGGGTAGTCCCATAAAAATATTCTACTGCTAAGGGTAAAAATTAGGGGATGACTTAATTTTATTATCTTTCACCCACTTTATGACGCGATATCGCTTTTTTATATAAAATAGGATATGCTTTAGGTATGGTCCCATATATATAATTTAGTGAAGATCTGATGAAGACTTCGAAGGTACAAAGGAACTCCTCAATGGATAACAGCAAGTCACTTGAGATTGCTGTAATCGAATGTTCATGTAGGCTCATTTTGATCACGTAAGTCGAATTGGGGCCAAACTGGCTTCATACCCCGCGGGTAGCAAAGCTTTTTGGTCCCTGGCCAAGTCGGTCGAAGAAAACTTCTGCCGCCCCTCACTGCCACCATTGCTGAAACCTGATGGATCACTAGCTCACACTGCTGGAGACAAAGCGAATTTATTTGCTTCTCTTTTTGCAGAAGCCTCGCATCTAGATGCTGCTCGCAAGATACCTTCCTGCCTTTTTATGCCAGAAATTCGCATTCGCCAGAAGGAGGTTCTCAGAACGCTTCGAGCTCTAGATGTGAACAAGGCCAGTGGTCCTGATGGTATTCCAGCGATTGTGTTAAAAAACTGTGCGCCCGAATTGTCTCCCATCTTAACGCGTTTGTCATCACCGCCTCTCTCATCACTCAGCTAAAGTTCCGAAGAGCTGGAAGCTTGCCAATGTACAACCAGTACCAAAAAAGGGTAGTTGTGCTGATCTGGCCAATTATCGTCCCATCTCGATAACCTCCTTACTCTGTAAGTGTATGGAGCGTGTCATAAACATTAGGCTCTTGGCATACCTTGAAGACAATGATCTTCTCAGTGACCGGCAATACGGATTTGGCCGAAACTGATCTACTGGGGATCTTCTCGCGTATGCCACTCACGTACTGAGCGAAGCCATAGAGATGCATGGTGAGGCACTTGCCATCTCCCATGACATATCGAAGGCATTTGATCGGGACTGGCACGATGGCCTTTTAAACAAGCTTCCCTCATATGGTTTACCTGTTGGCTTATGCAATTGGATAGTTGATTTCTTGAGGGAACGATCTATTCGAGTAGTCTTAGAGGGCTGCTCGTCTGATCAAATGGCTATCAATGCCGGTGTGCCTCAGGGATCGGTTCTCTCGGCTACGCTTTTTTACTGCACATTATGACCTTCTGAAGCCCGGTACCTTTGGGTATGCTGATGACAGTACTGTAGTTGAGAGATACACTTCCAATGCTCAAGCCAGCTGTGACGCTGTCCAGTTTCAGAGAGAGGCTATGGTAGACCGTTTAAATTTAGCCTTAGAAGCCGTGTCCGATTGGGGCGATGCTTGCCTGGTTAAGTTTAATGCTACTAAAACGCAGGCGTGTTTGTTTTCTGCTAAAAAGAGTCCTCTAAACCGATCTCCGTCTTTCCAAAGTGTAACAATACCAAGAGGCGAACATTTGGAGCTTTTGGGTGTCGAACTCACATCAAACCTGAATTTTGGGTCTTATATTGAATCCAAAGCCAAGAAAACTGCAAAAAACTTGGTATTTTGTCTAAGGTTAGGCGGTACTTCACACCGGGACAGGTTTTGAATCTTTATCAAGCACAGGTCCGATCTTGTATGGAGTACTGCTGCCACCTCTGGGACGGTTCTGTCAAGTATCAGCTCGAGTCTTTGGATTCAATTGAGAGACGTGCTATCAGGCTCATTGGGGATGACACTCTGGTAAAGAGTAAGCTTCAAAGTCTGGCGCATCGACGTGAGGTAGCAAGCCTGGCGGTATTCTACAGATTGCACTATGGAGAGTGTGCACAAGAACTGCACAACCTGATTCCCCCATCACCATCACCGTACGACTAGACGATCAGCAAAGCGCCACCCTTTCATGGTTGAAATACCTCGCACAAGAACGAAGCGTTACGCTTCTTCATTTATTATAAGAACTGCAAAGGAGTGGAATGCCCTGCCCTCGTCAGGGTTTCCGGTAAATTATAACCCCGGTGTGTTCAAGTCAAGAGTGAATAGGTATCTACTAGGCAAGCGTGCTACACCTTTGACCACATCATTGCTTTCCATCAGGTGAGATCAAATGATGCCTAGTCCGTAATAAAAAATATGTATTTTGCACGCCACTCAAAATAGGGAAATAAAATAAACTTAAAAAATAAGTAAAAACCAACTTCAAAATGAATAAAATATCTTAATCTTCTGGCTGTAGCATCATAGCTCCCAAACAAATGAACCAATTCTGATGCGGGCTTTTTTTTCTGTTTGGAAGCTGATGTGATTCAGATGGTTCTTAGCTATAATGGGTTGCGATTGTATTTCCCAAACGAATCAACCAATTTTGATGTGTTTTTTTATGTTTGAAAGCTGATGTGATCGAGATGTTTCTTAGCTGTAAAGGGGGCTGGAGGGTGGCAGGAGCGGGGATATAATTTTTTCGTTGGTGCTTGTTGCAGTGGTGCTTAGAGCTTGGCATACCGGAAGTGACAGTGTATGCGTTCAGCTTAGAAAACATGGGAAGGAGCCCAGAGGAGTTATGTGGGTTAGAACGTATATCTCGGATCATATTTCAGCGACTATTAGACGAAGAGTAAGTACCTCACCTGCGTCGGCTGTTCCAGAAGTGGTTGGTAAAACTAGAAACAATAAGTATCTAGATGAGAAAAAAAATATTTTTCATAACACTTCTCTCTAGGCTCTATAGATTTATTTATTCGACTAATCAGACGTTCAAAACATTTAAAAAAGTACTTGCGGAAGCGTATTACTTATTTTGTAGCGGAAAGTCGAAAAACAATCGCCTTAATTCATCAACGACCTCGTCATTAGTTCTTCAATTTTTATGCACAGAGAATGTTTTATGTATAGAAACAAAAATAATCGCACAAGGCTAGATCTGGGCTTGGAGTAGAAATAAGGCACCCGTAATGAAGATAAGTTAATTTAAAAACATTTAAATAAAAGCTTTTATGCAGTAGCAATGTCATGATGAAACTTAGAACGGGATATCACAATTAAATACGTTTTCATGTCTATGCTGTTGACCATTGAGAAGTTCCTAAGTCAGGAGCAAACCTGCAGCCATGTCATGGTGAAACTTCAAACTTGCTATCATAATTGAATGTGAAAGCAAACATGACAGTGCTGTTGACCGTTGAAGAGTTCCTGTATCTGGAGCTGTACCTGGATGCCGATTCAAGTCATGCTTACCTTAAAAATGCATTGTCATCGGAATTGAACCAATATGTAAAAATTCAAGTCCGTAGGATTAGAGGAAATGGTTCTAATTCAGCTTGCAAGATTTGACCTAAACAAACATACATACAAAAAATGCAAGTTAAATAAAAGCTTTTAAATATAATGATTATCGTAGAAAATCATCGCACGATACGATTCACGCGGCACGTTCAATGTTAAAATCAGAACAAAGAGAATATATCTAGCGGCACGTATGTCTAGCGGTGAACGAAACGTGGCGGGTATCTTAGCACAGTCAAAGTTTGTATAATGTGTTAAAATGTAGAATACTTTTTATCCCGAAAACTGACTATGCCAAGATCCCCGCCACGTTTCTTCTGAGAGACAATCTGAGTTTCATAAAGGTTGATGGTGTTAACCATTCAGATGCTATGGTATTCGCATAGATACCTACGCTTGACCTAAAGCGACAATCTTCTTTCAGAGATAAAATGGAAAGGTGGGGTATTAGATTTCACGTCGTGGGACGGCTGTCCCTTCTTACAGACGAGCTACGCGAGATCGTCTCTCGCGCAATGGTCATCACCAGGCGTAACGATAAACTTCTAGTGAATTTTGCCTTCTTCTATACGGGTAAAGATGCACACTACTTATAATGATATCTCTAATAATTTGACAGGTTTTTAAATGTTTTTAACGATTTCTACAAGTTGAAAGTAGTGTGGCGACAAAATTTATATTTCATGGTGTTAGCTAGCCAGGAGCGTCCACATCAATGATGTTAATCAAACTTAATATGTACTTAATAGGTACGGCGGTACGATCTTATTGACCCGAAACCGATTGCAGTCAATGTTTACATCTTGAAGTTGTCCATCAATATGTTTTCCTTGGGCAAATATTGCAATTAGGTAGGAATAACTTTGAGAGGGGAGCCAACAGAAGAATTCAGCTGGGTTGGGCAGCGTTCGGTAAGCTTCGTCAAGTCTTCTGGCCGATCATACCACAGTGCCTGAAATAAAAAAGTCTTCAATTAAAATTATTGCGTCCTTCGGAGCCAAAACGTGGACACTCATGGTCAGGCTAGTCCACAAATTCAAGGTCGCTTAGCGAGCTATGGATAAAGCTATGTTTGGAGTTTATCTAAAGAACATGATTTCATTTGAAGTGATCTGACAGAGAACCAAGGTAATTGACATTACTCTAAGGATAAGCAAGCGCAAGTGGCAGAGGGCTGGTCACATTTCCCAAAGAACCGACAACTGATGACCTGATGGAAAGTATAACAAATAAACATAAAATACGAATAGGTGCCTACCCAAAATGTAGCGTTGGCTCAGTAACGGCAAGTAAAACATTGTCTTAACGGGAACTTCTGTTTATTTTAATTAGGACGCGATGAAATCAGTCGTGCAGCATCCACCCTATTAGAAGCAGTCACCAGTAACAGGATCAAATCTGAGGATATAGACGAAACACTTCTATCTCGAACTATGGAAATCGGAGAACCAGAGCTTTTGATAAGGACATCGGGAGTAGCCAGACTTTCTGACTTTTTGGTGTGGCAGGTGAGGGTTTTTAGAATATTTTCGCGGTCTTGTCTCAGCCTCACACTAGAGACTCTTCCGTTGAGTGACTACGTGAATTACAAAAAATAATTAAAAAGGGTTAATCTTGATGAATATTTCTATGTGAGGATCAATCGAATGTGCGTAACGATCAAAACAATGTGGGTGTCCCCACATTGTTACTCATCTACACTAATATTATAAACAGGAAAGATTTGCTTTTTTGTATGTTTGTATGATAAATACTCAAAAAATACTGAACCGATTTCATGAATTCTTCCATATAAATAAAACTATATTATCAGAGAGTAACTAGGCATTTGTTTTTTTAAATATTGGAGTTCACTATGAAAATTGCAATAATGTAACCCAAGGTCTCAAAAATTTGCAAAAATGTTTATTACTCACTGTAAGGAACGGATTGACATGTTGCCGTGGAAATGAAATAATAACAATACCGTTGTCTATGGTCAAAAAACATCACGATCTACGCTTATAGCATATTTTTTTTAGAAGTTACGACGCGTATAATAATGCTAAAAGTACAAGAAATTACGCGGTGTGCACGCTACCCGTGCAAACCCGGCGTGTGTCACTAGTATGTTATAATGTAATGATTTATAACGTAATAACTTATAATGTAATGATTTTGACATATTTTTTTAAGGATAAATACAATGTCTGTATGAGTGTCCAAGTACGAAACCGACGACGCTGGATTGGAAAGGAATGGGTATTAATATCAATGGCGAGAATAACTCACACTTAAGATTTGCTGATGATATCTTCGTAATGGCAGAGTCGCTGCAAGACTTGCAAAGTATGCTGACCAATCTAAATGATGCTTCTCGATTCGTTGCATCGGTGTCGGAATGAACTAGATAAGACTAAGATCATCTTCAACGATCTTATTGACCCAGAACCGATTGTAGTTAATGGTGTGCCTCTTGAAGATGTCCAACAATATGTTTACTTTGGTCAAATATTGCATTTGGGTAGAAGAATATGAGAAGAATTCAGCTTGGTTGGGCAGTATTCGGCAAGCTTCGTCAAATCTTCTCGTCGTCCATACTACAATGTCTGAAGAGAAAAGTCTTCAATCAGTGCGTCCTACCAGTCGTGACCTATGGAGCCCAAACACAAATTTAAGGTCACTCAACGAGCTATGGAGAGGGTTTCTCTGAACGACAAGATTTAGAGTTTCTCTGAACGACAAGATTTAGAGTTTCTCTGAACTACTAGATTTGTAATTGAGATGTCCGACAGAGAACCAAGGTAACCGACATTGCACTGAAAGAAAGCAAGCTGAAGTGGCAGTGAGCTGGTCACATTTCCCGAAGAACCATTGGGGTAGATGTGTTCTCGAGTGGAGACCACATCTAGGCAAACGTTGCGTAGGACGCCCTGTGGCCAGGAGTAGTGACGACTTGCGAAAAGCGGCCGGAAGAGAATGGATGAGGGTAGCTGAAGACCGAGCTCAGTGGCGTGCATTAGGAGAAGCCTACGTCCAGCAGTGGACAAGTATAAGCTGAAGATGCTGATGTAGTGTATTTATGTTATAAATGTAGTAAGTATTTTATGTTTTGTGAGCAGAGGTGTTCCTTTGCAGGTATCCAACACAGTCCTCTACTTTACCGACGTGCTGTGGCCTGAACTCACAGTTTGGAATTTTCTTGCTGCATTACGACACTTCCAAAAGTACGCCCCTGCCGCTGTCAAGAAAACTGAAAACCTCACGGATACCAAGCGAGAGTTCCTCGCCAACTTAGAAACTCAACGATGGGACACCATTGAAACTTACGCTAGGATGATTTAAATTGAAAAAAAACTTTTTCATTTTTGTCCGTCTGTCTGTCTGTCTATATGCCTGTACCTAGACCACGCATTCCGCCAAAATTATACACTGAATGAATTCAAATTAAACTTAGTATGATTGGTATGACTTGGCTCAGAATCTGTATTGCTTAATTATTTCAACGAACTAACCAAGGAGCCGTCGACATTTTGAAGCACATATTCTATGTAAACGCCACAGTGAGAATCAAACGCAACATTGATATTTCAAACTACTCATAGTTAGTGACATACCTACTGTAAACTGTAAACAGCTAATAATATCCGAGCGTAATAATATGTGTTATTTAATCTTTTGTTCTCTTTTTGCCGATTATATAATAAAATGTGATAATATAAATACTATACTACTATTTATTTTCTCGCAGTCAATGGCAAAAAGTAGAGAACATAACACGTGAAAAAATATACATCTTGTTCCTTGTATCGCTCACTCCGCTCAGGATTTCTACTCTAGAATCCTTCGCTGCTCTCGGGATCCAACTTAGTCCCTCGAATAAAATTCCCTTTTTTACACTTGTTAATCTACTATTTTATCATTGCCACTCGAAAAGGTATTCTCTGATTCATCGATAACAAGGAATAAAATTTTCTTTTGATCACAAGAGAAAATACTCGTAACAACATTTTGAATTTGAAACAAGTACAATTTATATGAATTTTGTACAAAATTAGGAGACTGTACTACAACAACTAGTGCATGAAACAAGCCATTTAATCCGAGACATTTATCCACCCGATCCAAAGGCGAGGGCAGATATTGAAGTCGAGAATAAAAATACTTTACTTAACTTAAATTGACTTAATTTAACTTAACTTAACTCGGCTTGACTTGACTTGACTTGACTTGACTTGACTTGACTTGACTAGAACACGTCAAAAGAACAGACAAGGGCTGCGTCCAGGGATCGATAGGGGGGCCCAATATTGTGGAACCTCCTACTCGATTCTCTACTGAGGAAACTCGAGGGGCAGGGTCACTACTGTCAGGCATTTGCTGACGACGTTGTACTGGTCTTCGACGGTAAAATAGCACTGGATTTGCAAAGACAGGCTATGGCGGCCCTCGACTGTGTTCAGGAGTAGGTTGTCACATGTAAGTCAAAGTTTGCACCACACAAAACTAATACTATATAACCAGAAAACTGAAATATGACACACCACTGCTAAATATGGGAGGAGTTATCGTTGGCATGTGATCCTGAGGCTCACAAAAGATGGTTAACTGACCTTCAACCAACACGTAGCAAAAAAAGCTATTCCCTTTACAAACAGGATAGAGCCGCCAGGATCAGCTGGTGCTTGCATCCGGAGGTTATTCGAACCATTTATGTGGCGACTGTGGAGCCGGTGATCCTGTACGCAGCCAGTGCCTGGGCCTCTGCGTCAACGAAGATTTGAGTGCAAAAACAGCTGAGCGTGGCCCAGAGAGGTTTTGCTCAAAAACTCTGAGGAGCGTACCGCACCGTCTCACTGAACTCGGCGCTGATGCTGGCTGAGATTTTACCAGTCGACATCCGCATACGTGAGGCGTCCTCTTTGTATGAGGCTAAGAGGGGGTAGTATCCCCCTCTTGATATAAATACCACTAAGTATTATTATCTCGCATTCAATTGTAAAAAGTATTAGAGTACCTACATAACAAGTGTAAAAAAATGTTGGTCCTAGTACCCCTCAATTATTTATTCTGTGCCCTCAATCCGCTCAGAATCTACTCTAGAAAACTGTTAACGAGCGAACTGTTACTGTTGTTTTGCTTATATGTATAGCTATAAGTAGTCTACTATAGAATCTTACAAATTAAGATTGTAAAAGAGTGCAACTATAAATTATAAGTACATGTGAATAGGCAGGTAAAAAGTAGGAACACACTTAAATAGGCCTAAGTATTGTAAATATTATGAGCTATTTAACACGCAGGTGAGTTAACGCATAGGCGAGATAAAAAATATTTTGTATGGGCTTAGGAAACAGGAAAACCTCGTGTAGAATCTACGTGCCATCTCGTATAACATGTATACAAAGGCATACGGGATGGCCGCGTACCTCTTTAGCTGGGTACCTTTTATGCTGTTAATATGTATAATATACTATATACATACAACATTACTTTCTGGACTTCTATTTCTTTTTATAACAGTTTTAGCAATCTGTGTACAGAATTGTATAAGTTTTGGTCTACAATCATTATTCATCATCAACACATTCACGCTCTCAAGCATTAATTCGCAGTCCAACAGCTGCTCGATGTCAAACCTACGCAGGGCAAAAACTGGACAATCGATCAAGAACACAACACAACAGATTCGTCCATGGCCGGGTCATAAATGCACGACAGGCTCTCCTTACATTTGAAGCGGTTAAAGTACTCGGAGAATCCACCGTGCCCTGTCATCACCTGGGTCACCACATTTGTCAGCTGAAGCAATCTAACAATTTTATGTGCCCGTGTTGCATCCGGATAAAATACCCTAGTAGTTGATGCTGTAGTTGCTGACTGATATCGCCGGTTCCATTCCTCAAGAGACTCCTTGCGGATTTGCTTCTTGATGAATGAAACGGGACACATATTGTAGTCCGGTTTTTTCTTGGAGTAGAGAGCAGCCTCTTTTGCCAATTGGTCAGCACGCATAGAATACTGCTGCCACCTCTGGGACGGTTCTGCCAAGTATCAGCTCGAAGCTTTGGATTCAATTGAGAAACGTGCTATGAGGCTGATTGGAGATGACACTCTGGTAAAAAGTAAGCTTCAAAGTCTGGCGCATCGACGTGAGGTCGCAAGCCTATCGGTATACTACAGATTGCACTAAGAAGAGTGTGCACAAGAACTGCACAATCTGATTCCCTCATCACCTTTCCATTACCGTACGACTAGACGATCGGCAAAGCGCCATCCTTTTATGGTTGAAATACCTCGCACAATAACGAAGCGTTTCGCTTCTTCATTTATTATAAGAACTTCTAAGGAGTGGAACGCCCTGCCCTCGTCAGTGTTTCCGGTAAAATATAACCCAGGTGTGTTCAAGTCAAGAATGAATAGGTATCTACTAGCTTCCATCAGGTGAGATCGTGGTCAAACAATTGCCTAGACCGTGTTCAAAAAAAAACTACTGAACAAGAATATAACATTTTTGTAACTCATTTCTGTATGTTTGTTTGTTCGCACGTAACGTAAAAACTACTAGACCGATTGCGATGTAGTTTTCATTGTTGGAAAGCTTAGAGTTTGAATTAAAAACTGGGGTAATTGGTATCATAATCCGATGAGCAGAAGCCGAGCAATCGATAAAAACTTTTTGACGGCTGAAGGAATTTTGATCAAATGTTGGTATATTGGTCCTGAAATGGCACATAGCCACGCGTGCAAGGCCGCGAGCACATCTAGTATATATTATCATGTCTGTCTGTTTGTAAGTTTGTTAGTTTGTTTGTCTGTATGTTTGTACGTGCATCACGTAAAAACTACTAGACCGATTGCAATGTAGTTGTCATTGTTGGATAGCTTAGAGTTTGAATTAAAAACTGGGGTAATTGGTATCATAATCCGACGATTAGATGGCGAGCAATCGATAAAAAACTCTATAACGGCTGAACAAAATTTTATGAAATGTAGTATTTTGGATTTTATATGTACTTTTGGTCCTGGAATAACACGCATGGGCTACTTTTAAATGAAATGACCACGCGGGCAAAGCCGCGGGTACAGCTAGTCTAGGCATAAGACATCGAACAACCCGGACATGAACAGCAAAGTATGGTAGATAATAAACTATCCTATTTATTTATGGTTTTGGTTTTAACCGTACGTCCGAATGAAAAAAATAGAACCCTTATAGGATCAATAGTTGTGTGACGAGGTCCAAACCTCTTTCATAATAATACTCTTTTGATATCTTAATTCTTTCATAATCCATTTCTTTTCATTTTGATAGTTCATTATTCATTCTAAATACAAATAACCTGTCATTCTTAAATTGTCATTGATTCGCTCAAGTCTGTGTTCTTGGACCTAACTTTTAAAGAAACAGAATACACACGTTATATATACTAAACTAAATATATTTCATTTCAAAACCTAAGTTTGCTGAATATAGCTGAAGGAAACGTGTACGTATGAAGACTAGCAGCTACGAAGCCTCCGCTGCCCGTTGAAAAATGAAGGCTCGCACTACTAAGTACAATTAAATTATTGTGAGCAAGGAGCTGTTAGACACCATCGGGGGGGGGGGGGGGCTCCGGCCACAGTTGTCTGTCTGTCTGTCCATCTATCACAGCTAATTTGCTTCGAATCTACTGGACCGATTAATTTGAAATTAAGTACACGTATGAATTTCTGTGACCCAAACACGGACGTATAAATAAATGGGTTGTTCCATATAAATCCTATGACGTCTCATCTGACTATTATTTTTTTCTTAACTCAACCGACAGCAATTGTTTGATTTTCTCTTCTTTAGTCATCCCATGAATATTCCTACCTCAACCGATTGCTAAGCTACTAGGTCTGCCTAAAAATGTTATTTCCTTACTCTAGGGTCAACAGTTAGGCAACTTTAGACTCAATAGTCATTTTTTTATTATATGAGTTAAATATTTATGAAATTAATGGTAAATGTTTTTTAATGGGGGTTTCTGGAAAGCAAAATAGAAATTAAAATTAAAAATGGTTTGCTGTTAAATGACATATCAAATGACGAGTATTTTTTTACGTGTATGATAGCACAGACAATCCAGGATTGTAACAGTTTTTTAGCATTGGCACTCGAAAAAGTGCATTTGATCCATCGATATAAGTATTAGTAGTAGTTTCGTATGAGGTAGTGCTGGCCTCTGGTGTCAGAGTTTGTCAGCTGAAGGCTTTTGACATGGCTTAACGACTGCTATTAATCAATAGCAGCCGGGACCTACCGTCCGCCGCACGGAGCGATTGAAAACCGCACATAACTTAGAAAAGTCATTGGTGCTGAGCCTAGCACAGAACCCGGTATCGTTGGGTTCTAAATTACACTACTAAAACATAACAAAAATAAATGAAACGTGCTGAACGTATAGACTGCCTGGATGAATGGAGCTTTCCAATTAAAATTACAAAAATAATGTCCCGCCATCCCGCCAATTTAAGTTGTTTCTTTTCTGTTATCGTGGTTGTTTTGTGTCATTGGAAAATCTGGTATCTTAAAACAAGTACAATGAGTTCTTCCAGTGCCAAAAGTGAGTCATTAACTCCGGAATCATTCATTTTAAAATCAGCAATTATCATATATAATTCGTTGCCAACAAAAGCTCGAGAGTTGTATCAGAAAACATACAATTAGTTCTTCGACTGGAAAACTACGAATGGCGCCAATTCTCTCAGAATCCCTACCAAGACTATGAAGCTATCGACACATTGGAGCACATATTCTAAGCTTAACGCCACAGTGAAAATCAAACAAAACATTGATATGTATTCGATGATATTATAACTACTTAATTTTATGACATACCTACTTAAAACGGCTATCTAAGAGTATTAAGTGTTATTTAATACTTTGTTCTCTTATTACCGACTAGCTGTGCCCGCGGCTTTACCCGCGTGGTCGTTTCATTTAAAAGTAGCCCACACGTGTTCTTCCAGGACCAAAAGTACCTACAAAGTACAATATTATACTAAGTACATTTCTTCAAAATTCGTTCAGCGGTTAAGTAGTTTTTTATCGATTGCTCGGCATCTAATCATCGGCATAAGGCTAAAAAAATAAACGCGTATAATACAATATGAAATAAACGGTAGAATAAACGCACCGCGTTCCACCGCAACGAAGTGCGCGCCAGGCCCAAGTTACCCAGTTTTTAAATCAAACCTTAATTATCTTCTTTGTACAGACTTTTTTGTTCATAATGCTTTATTATAAGTACAGATACTACGCTCTCTAGTGTAGAGGTCCTACAATAAAAATACTTACACCCGTGTTAAGGAAGTAGGATACTCCATTGTGCTATAATCGAACTCTGATATATACCCGTTTTAGACTCTTTATGCGTGATGCCTTGAGAATCTATCTGTGTTGCATTGTACCTCCACACAACGCAAATATATATTTCCAAATTAGGCCTCGCTAAATCTTAAATTCGAGAGTATACCCGAACTCAACTCGTCCAGTGACTCACGTTGCTCGCCCTCACGTACGGCTGTGACAGTTCTGTTAGTACACAAGCACAAATAAAAAAAAAAATTAAGCCCGACTATAGCTAAGAAGCATCTCGATCACATCAGTTTTCAGCTACGATCCTCACCCCCTTCCCCCCCCCCCCCTATTCCACCATTATAGCTAAGATCCATCTTGTTTACCCTTGCTTTCAAATATAAAAAACCCCAGCTAAATCGGTCCATTTGTTTGGAAGCTACGATTTTCACCCCCCTTTTCTCACCTCCCCCTTCTTTTCTCACCTCCCCCTATCCCTCCCATTTCTCATATATCTAAGAACCATCTCGACCACATCAGCTTTCAAACAAAAATAAAAGCATCAAATCTCACACACACACACACACACACACACTAAGTGATAAACACCCTAAACTTAAGTGATAACACAAATGTGAAACAGTAAGCAGTTTAGTTTCCAATAAAAACAGCCGCAAGGGGGCGCTTTATTATGAGGGATTGTAATTTATAAACGATAATTTATTTCTGTTTTAAACATGCACTTCAGGTAAAACTAACAAATTTACAAAGTAAATATAAACAAAGTAATGTGAGCCGAATTCGAAAAGTTTGCAGATTTGAATTTAGCGGTACGCTTGGTTGCAGTGAATGAAATTCTTGCGTTTTTTAAGGTCAATCAGCGCTATCTAGTTAAATTGGAGGCAGAACTTTGATTTGTTTGGTTTATGCGCTGGAGTTGTTGCCGCCCAAAACCAAATAACGAAAACACACACACACACACACACTCACACACATACAGTGATATACACCCTAAACTTATAACACCCGCCTCTTTGTTCGCATAAGATATGTAAATGCTTTTAATTATGGAGCAAAAAAAAACTAGAAGCGCGTGGTTTCGATCCACACACGTCTAGATTATAAATCCCTTGGCCACTTGTTACATGAAGCAGGAGACTAACGAAATTTGGTACCGTTATTTAAACGGATGTTTATTACTTTAATTTAACATAAACTTTGGACCTAAATGGAATTTGGAGTGTTCTAAATTTTAACAGATAATATAAACTTTGACTATGCCCAGTTACATCAAAATCCGTCCAGTAGTTTCAGCGTGATACGTATTCTTTTAAATAACTTTCAACCCTTATCCTGCGGGAACCCTTTATTTTTTCGGGATAAAAAGTATTCTAAATGTTAATCCATAACATCAGCTATGATTGTGCCAAGTTGTATCAAAATCCGTTTGGTAGTTTCAGCGTGATGCGTGTTCAAAGAGACAGACAGACAGACAGACAGACACACAGACAAAAAATAAAATAAAAACCTTTTTGCACTTCATATCTATTTTGAAGTTTATCTCAATTAAAATTTTCAAAAAATATATAATGTACAGATTTAGCCCAGTTACAGTTTTATTGTAGTATAGATTATATAACAAAATGTAATAATAAAAATACTATTCTACTATTTATTTTCTCGCAGTCAATGAAAAAAGTAGAGAAGATAACACGTGAAAAAATTTACATCTCGGTCCTTTTATCCCTTGCTCCGCTCAAGATTCTACTCTAGAAACTTTCGCTGCTCTCGGGATCCAACTCTGTCACTCGAATTAAATTCCCTTCGTTTTCAATTGTTGTGTAATCTACTATTAATGGGCAGTTATTTCCAGACAATTCAAAATTCCCAAACCAGAAATTGAGCAATATATTCAAAGTCCACCCAAAAAAGTTCAATGTAATCGAGACAAAATGTGTAAAGTACCAGGATAAAATCATACACAAAGAGATAAAAGTACAATTTAATTGAAACAAAATGTGTAAAGTACCAGAATATCAACACACGCAACACGATAAACGTACAATGTAATCGAAACAAAATGTGTAAAGTACCAGGATAACATCACACGCAACGAGATAGAATTACAATGTAATCGAAACAAAATGTGTAAAGTACCAGGATAACATCACACGCAACGAGATAGAATTACAATGTAATCGAAACAAAATGTGTAAAGTACCAGGATAACATCACACGCAACGAGATAGAATTACAATGTAATCGAAACAAAATGTGTAAAGTACCAGGATAACATCACTCGCATAGAGTTAAAAGCCTAATTACAAAAATGCAAACTGAAGTATCACAACGACATAAGTAGTGATGAGACTGGTCAGCTGTAGAGCTAGAGTCGCGTCTAAAGAGAACGCTGCGCGCGTCTTTGCCTTGGAGAAATGTGACCGATAGAGTCGACGTATGTTCTTGTATATACTTCGCTCCACTTCTGAAAACAAAATTTGTATCAATATTATTATGGATTCGATTCAAGCTCTGCATATCTCACTTTGAAATGTTTAATCGACATTTTGTATATTTTACCTGTATGTCTCAACAGTGTCCTGAGCAAATAAAGCCTTCGAGATTACAAACAACTCCCTTGTTATTACTCAAAGGCTAAAATTGTTATATAATTAGCTCAAATAGCTACTTTAATCATTATATTAATTTTACTATAGCCTATCGAACCAAGTTTTATGAAGAAACTAGTTGTCCCGCCCGCGACTTCGTACGCGCGGACTACTGTTTATCGCGAAAAAAAGCATCCTCTTTTCTTCTAGGATATTAAAAACCAATGCAAAAGTAGGTATAGCATCCAATGGTCGTGATGTTTTTTGACAGACTTTTTATTTCGTTTCCATGGCAACCACAGACCATTCCGTGATGGCAACCATTCCTTACAGTGAGTAATCAACATTTTCCAGTTTTCCCGCGGAAACTTTCAATTTTCCGGGATAAAAAGTATCCTATGTTTTATTCTAGGGTATAAGCTGTCTCCGATATAAATGTCATCAAAATCCGTCAAGCCGTTATCGCGTGAATGCTCCCCAAACAAACAAGCAAACAGACAACGTTTTACTTTTATATATTGGTGACGAGGTTGGAGGTTTGGTTTATTGGTGGGTGACAAGTTTGGAGGTTTGGTTTATTGGTGGGTGACGAGGTCAAAAGTCGCAAAAATCGTTGTGTTGCAAATATCTCGTTTTCTTTGGCTCCAATTATGTTGACATTTACATTACAGTACTAGCTGTACCCACGGCTTCGCACGCGTGGCTGTTATAAAAAAACTCTATTACTATTCCAATACCTAAAATACCAATATACCAACATTTAAACAAATTCCTTCAGCCGTCATAAAGTTTTTATCGATTGCTCGGCTTCTACTTATCGGATTGAGATAATAAGTACGCCAGTTTTTAAGTCAAACCTTAAGCTTTTCAAAACTGAAAACCGCAACGCAATCGGTTTAGTAGTTTTTACGTGATGCTTGAACAGACTAACAGACAAACAGACACACGAATTTACAAAATGTTTTATTCTTTTTCAGTAGCTTATGGTTAGTAACTTAGTTTTTTTTAATATCTTCCTTTTACAGTTTTTTTGGTACTTACTGCTTTATTATAAGTATAGATGCCCTTCACTTTTGTGCAGAGTAATAAAAACAAATGTTTTATTACGTTATTTTAATCATGCCTTTAAAACAGTAACGTGATATACCTACTGACTGACTGACTGACTGAATGTCAGACAACGCCCAGCCTAAACCGGTGGACCTAGGTATTTGAAATATGGACGAATATTCCTTGAGTATCCTAGAGGTGAAACATGAATACCAACTCCAAATAACATACCCTTATCCTCGGGGACATTTGTTTGACATTGTTATTGATTAATAGCAGTCGTTAAGCCATATCAAAGGCCCTCGAGTGGCTTGACAAACTCTGACATCAAAGGGCAGCACTATCTTATACGACAAACAAACAAACAAACAAACCGGTATGAAAAGTCTCCAATATCCTATCTCGTAGTATGAACTCAAATCATGCCAAGTTTCATTTAAATTCATTCAGTTGTTTTGGCGTGATGCGCGTCCAAGATACAGACAGACAAAAGTCAATAAAAAATAAAAAATTTTGGCTTCAGTGCGAATAATAGAAAAGCCTCCCAAAATAAAAGTACTAAATATCTTCAATTTACAGAATTTGGACCCATATCCCGCAGGAATCCTTTATTTTTTTGGTATATAAAGTATCCTCAATTTTCACTCATTATATAAACTACGACTCTGCCAAGTTGCATCAAAACCTGTGGAGTAGTTTCAGCGTGATACGTGTTCTTTGAAATAACTTTCAATTCCTATCCTGCGGAAACCCTTTAATTTATCGGGATGAAAAGTATCCAATGTCCTACGTCGTAGTATGACCTCAAATTGTGCCAAGTTTCATTTGAATTTATTCAGTAGTTTCAGCATGATGCGTGACCAGGATACAGACAGACAGACAGACAGACAAAAAATAAAAAATATACAGTTTTGGCTTCAGTATTGAATATATAAAAGCCTCCAAAAATATTTACAAAATATCTTCAATGTACAGAATTTGAAGCCTGATCCTGAAGGAACCCTTTATTTTTTCAGGATGAAAAGTATCCTCAATTTTCACCCCTCAAATAAACTATAACTGTGTTAAGTTGCATATAAATCCGTCCATTAGTTTCAGCTTGATAAGTATTCATTGAAATAACTTCCCACCCCTATCCTGCGGGAACCGTTTACTTTTCCGGGATGAAATGTATCCTATGTCATACCTCGTAGTATGAACTCAAATTATACCAAGTTTCATTTAAATTCATTCAGTAGTTTATGTGCGATGCGCGATCAAGATACGGACAAACAGACAGACAGACAGACAAAAATAAAAAGTAAAACAGAATAAAAATAAAGTTTTGGCTTCAGTATAGAATACAGAAAAGCCTCCAAAAAAAATTACGAAATATCTTCAATGTACAGAATTGGACCTGTTACAGTTTTATTAAAAGTATAGATTGTAGAGCATTAAATTTAAGACGCAGACACGATATTTTATGACTTTTGACACAACTTTTATAATGCCAAAATAAAAATTTATATCCATAAGTTTCCACCTTATTGCCTCATTCCGAGGTTGTTTTTGGCTTATTTGACTGAACCGTACAGAAAACAACCAACTCTGTTGTGTTTGCTCAAAGATTTAGCTCTTGACTACTTTAAACATATTTTTTTTAACCTCCGAACAAAGAGACAGTTGTTATAAGTTTAGGGTGTGTATCACTGTGATACTGTGTGCGTGTGTGAGGGTGTGTGTGTGTGTGTGTGTGTGTGTGTGTGTGTGTGTGTGTGTGTGTGTGTGTGTGTTTGTGTGTCTTTCTGTGGCATCGTAGCTCCCAAACGAATGGACTGGATGGAATGGATTTTGATGCGGGTTTTTTTGAATGCTGATGTGATTGAGATGGTTCTTAGCTATAGAGGGGGAAGGGGGGAAGGGGGTGGGGGAAGGGGGGAAGGGGAGGGGGAAGGGGTAGGGGAAGGGGAGGGGAAGGGGGAAGAGGGAAGGGGGAGAGGGAAGGGGAAGGGGGAAAGGGAAGGGGGAAGGGGGAAAGGGAAGAGAGGGGGGGATGAGAATGGTAGCTTCCAAACGAGTGGACCGATTTTTATGCGGTTTTTTATTTTAAGCTTTTTTATAGCAGTTAACGCCTGCTTAGCGTAAATATATATAATAATTTTCTAATCGAAAAATTTGGATCGCGGACGAGATTCGAACTCGCATACTGTGCCTCAGTGCGGCACATGCTTTTACCAATTCGGTTTCGGTCCCCATATAAGACGGGTTTAAAGAAGCTAGTGGAAAGATTTGAATTACGACGCATACGGTTTTTTTATGTTTGAAAACTGATGTAATCGAGATGGTTCTTTGTGATATTGGGGAGGGGGTAAAGGGGGGGAGGGGGTTGAGGATCGTAGCTTCCAAACGAATAGACTGATTTTGATGCGGTTTTTTATGTTTGAAAACTGATGTGATCGAGATGGTTCTTAGCTATATGTGGGGGAGAAAAGGAGAAAAGGGGGGAGAGCTGAGAATGGGCTAGCGATAATCGTAGCTTCGAAACGAATGAACATATTTAGCCCCCAAAAAAAGAGACGGGTGTTATAAGTTTAGGGTGTGTATCACTGTGTTACTTTGTTTGTGTGTGTGTGTGTGTGTGTGTGTGTGTGTGTGTGTGTGTGTGAGTCTTTCTGTTGCATCGTAGCTCCCAAACTAATGGTACGATTTTGATGCGAATTTTTCGGTTTGAAGGCTGATGTGATCAAGAAAAAAAATATGTGCTTTTTACTATCTGCCTATCTAACAAATTTTATAAAGAAATTAAGCAAACATGGAACATAAGCACGCCGATTCATATGTTATGGCCAAAACACATACATTCGATACGACGTCGTATTGTCGTCGATCGTCGTCGACACGACATCGCAACGTGCCACGATGCGATGTTGTATCACGATGCGTTGTCCTATCGTGGAAATCTATGACGTAGCACATCTTTCTTTCAATGAAACCCCTCTTCAAATTGACCTTTTTATAGCTGATATACAGAAAATAGCTGATAATATAACCACCAATCGAAGGTTGTAAAATGGGCACTTTAAAGTGTGTTATCATTGAAAGAAAGAAGAACCACGTCTTAGATTTCCACGACACGATATCGCTTTACGACACGACATCGCATCGTGCGACGTCGTATCGTGTGTATATGATATGGCCATTCATTGTAGAACTATCCGCTTATTCCATTATTGAAAAACTAAAGTCTAAAATTGAAGAACCTTAGCACGTAGCTCTAGAATCTAACTAATAACGTATATCTGTCTCCAGTTTTCTATTACAATAATCATGTAATCCTGAATACTTACCTGTACATTCTTCACTCTGAGACAGCTTTATTGCAAGAAATTGAGTCTTCTCCATGACAACGTAGAACTTTTCCATCTCTACTCCCAAAATAAATATCAAGAGTAAATTCTTCATCACCCAAATGTTTGTTATATAGAATCTTACAGCTTTTGGTACCTATAAATTAATATATGAAAGTTATAAAATAATAGCAAGTAGGTATAATATAGAAATAACAACATAAGTATTATTGGAGCATGCCCCGTCCACCCACTGGCTTCACCCACTTGTGGGTGCACGGGTAATTCGCATTTACCCCTCCTCCCACTGGACTATAGTTGGAAACTAATGAAAAAATAATCGACTTATACAGCAACTTACAAACTTGTCAGGAAAGTTCTCTGAAGATGTTTGTTGTAACGCTGTACAAACTTGTATATAAATCAACGCATGCCCAAATGTATCAATGACAAAATATATCACCTGGAAAAATACATTAATTTGCGAAGTAAGTTATTTGATGAAACATTTTGATCTTCGGGAGAAAATTAATCCATATAATTTAATTAGATCAGCCATTATAATGTAATCAAGTGTGGATCCAGGGGGGGCCTTTGTCGATTGTTTTTTTTTAGTTCCATTTGTTATGTTCATATGTTTTATTATGTTTATTTTGTACGCTGATAGAAATAACTAAAAATATCCGTGCTCGCTGCGCTCACGCTTTTGATTATCTGTTTTCCTTTTTGTGCAATTTAAATTTAAATTTTAGTGTTACATTATAGAAATGTTTTGGAGGGTAATTTAAGTTGTCGGTCGCGGCTGTTATTGATGGCCGTCGCTTTAGCCATGTTGGAGGCCCTTGGTCGGCCTGACAAATTCTGACACCAGAGGCCAACACTACCTCATACGACAAATAAAAAATCTATAGAAATAGCCAAAAATTTTTGCGCTCGCTTCCATCGTGCTCAGAAACTTAACAGGGGCTTCATTCTTTAATTATGTAAAAAAATATTTTATTAGAAAAACTTTCGCGCTTTCTTCGCTCGTGCTTCTTTGTATTTATAGAAGTTACGTAAATCGGTTAATTACGTATGATTTAGATTTATTCAATTTCTACACTGAAAGTAATTGCAAACTTTTCAGTACGCATGCTGTGTTTGCATGTTTTGTTCATATCAATGCATATTAGAATATAATTTTGGGTTATGTATTTAAAACTATTTTTTAAACTATCTAAAACTGGCAGAAATGTTTAAAAAACGCGCGCTTTTGTGGTTCTTTTTCATTATTTTCATGTGAATTATGTTTTGTTCTAAAAGTCGATATTAAAATAAATAGCTTAGAAGTTTCGAGTTCGCCGCCCAAGTGTTTTTGATCATTTCAATGCAAAAGTTTTATGTGATTTAGAATTTTGTTTTAATTGTGTTATTAGAATTGTGTACAGAAACAGGTCAACATTTTTGCGCTCGCTTCGCTTGCGCTTTTTTTATTATTGCAATGTTTGATTTTATGACTTGGAAATTTTATTTAACTCCTACGCCGATCGAAATAGCTCAAAATTTCCGCGTATTTTAGTTATTTCATAATGTTTTGTTTGTTTTTTTTTTCGTTTACTACTTTGTCAGATATAGCTCATATTTTAACAATCTCTACTCTCGTAAGTTTAAATCACATCAGTGCATATTTTTACACGTTCTCGAATGATATTTTAATTTAATAGTCTATTAACACTGATAATGCTAAAAAAATGCGCTCGCTTTTTTAATGTAATATCACAAAATACATACTTTGTAAAAATCGGAGTTTCGTTTTAATACCCACACTGATAGAAATAACTCAAACTTTTCCCGCTCACTACTCTCGAGCTTACTTTGTCCAGAAATTTCATGATATAAATATCTCACTAAATAAATGGATTCGCCTTTGGGTATCCATCCATCCGCCCTTGAATGTAATTACATCTATGGGCAGGACACTTGGCAAAAGTGAAAGATCAGTGATGGACCAAATCGATAACACCTGACTGCCTCCTGGACGTCATCGTTAGGCACGAGACTGGTCTGAATGTGAGGACTGGATTAGAATTTCATTCATTTCATTTCATTGGAATATATGGAGTGAAAGAGAGAAGGCCCATTATATCCAACATTGCGGGCTGAATAGAAATATATCTGCGCAGATCCTGTATGTATGAATAACGAGAAAGGAGTAAGTGTGTTTTTGAGGATCCTCCTAAGGGAAAAAGATATAAGTCTCAATGAATATCGAACAGAAACTCTATATTAAAGCTGTTTTAGGGAGTCAGTACATCTATCTACGTATTGGTAAATTTGATAATATTGTTATTCTTACATTTTCAAAATTTGATAAATCATTAAATTCATTAAAGGGAAGGAGCTCACGGCCCATATAAAATTACCCCAGGCCTGGTGAAAAATAAACGTAACTTTCTTTATTAGACAGGTATTTATTCTTAGACAGATAGAAAGATAACGTAATGAACCGAAAACTTACCAAGTCTTGAAAAACTTTAACATAGAGCCGGTAAGACTGCAAAACGTCAATATAGGCCTCAAACATCAGTGTCACTTTTAAGTATCTACTCCTACCCTGCAAATTATTGCAGCTCCGCATTTTACAAATCCATCCCGATAGGCTACTCCTGATTAACACTATAACTCGAATCGCATATAGCATATTCAGATTAAAATTAACTATCATAAACTCGTAGATATAGTCATGGATACGATAATTGTTGTAGTAGATGTTATTTGAGTAATAATACAAAACACTCACAACGAAAATCAAGAAACTGTAAACATAATTTAGAATTATTGCATTTTTGAAGTTTGTTTCTTTGCTTTTGACAGTTTTAATAACTTTCTGAATGTTGAGAACTAGATTGACGTTGTTGTCACTATTTCGTATGCTCGATATGAGATTTGTTAAAAATCCTACAATATATATTGAAAAGTTTATGCATCTGCAGATGGAGAACATGAAATTTAAATTTGGGTCAGTAAAAGAGCGAAGAGAACGCATAGGATTCGGGTAACTCATACAAAATATAGACGATGACACATAAACACATGTGACTATGAAAGAAAGAGCATTTGCCACAAGTCCATTCGAAGTTATGCAATTATTTTCTATCTGATATTTAGGATAGAAGAACAAGGCTTGCATTAAGTTAAGAGGTTTCAAATATCTCTGAAACTCCTTATCTACAATATTGTTGAATAAAACTTTATTTCGTTCACGCATTGTTGTAGAAAATCTTTTAATGAAAGACATCGCTTCAAAAGTGAATAATAAGTAATTGACTTTCCCTCTCAATAAAAATAACAATTCTAAACTAACACTGAAATAATATGAGTATATACATTTGACTAGTTGTAACGACTACACTGTTATCGTCTAAGCACGCATTAAGGAAACAATAACTAAAAAGCTTCCTATTCTAATAAGGTTTATTTCAATTAACTTAATATCTAAGCACGCAGGTGGTAATATTAAAAATGAACATTATCGATACAGTAGAGCAAACTGTAGCAGTACAACGGTATAGATAGACCAATTGTCATATCTTATATCTATGAAAGGCAAATGTCTATCATCATAAAAACTCCAAACCTATAATATCTATAAACAGGGCACACGTTGCCATAGCTTCTATGTGCCCACTAAGAAAGGATTGTTAGAAAATCAACGAACAAAGACCTGTAAAAGTGTAAAAACGGATTTGGAAAATTGGAATGTCCACCTTCTTGGATGAGAATATGGATGTCATTTTAGTATTCAGCCCCCCGATTCAGAACCTTTCGATAACTCAGTTGTCGATCGATTAGGCATTATTTATTCTGTGGAATCGTTCAATTCAATTCATTTTTCATTCACAATATCGAATTGAATCGATTCGGTTCGTTATCGAAAGGTTCTGAACCGGAAGACAGCACCTCCAGAAATGTTAAAAAAGTCACCCATAAAAATTTACTAAAAAAACATGTCCGCCATATGGACTTGAATATAGATATCATTTTCGTAACCAACATCCCGAAAAACCGCGAAATGGATGTCGTTACGAGAAACCTCGAAAAGGACACCCATATAAATTCACTATTAAACACATCCGGCATCTTGGATTTGAAAATGGATGTCATTTTCGTAACCAGCACCCCGAGAAACCTTTAAAACGATATCCATAATTATCAAATGGCCAAGAGTAATGAAAACACTCATGGTAGTTAGGTAGGTACTATAGTTTTTGGGTTAGTCCAAACTGTTCTACTATTTGTTCGACCTATAGAACAGGTTGGACAAAAAAAAACTTTCTGATCTACTAAGCAGTATGACATATTAGATCCAAACAAATTGTGTATTGGCCGTCCAAGCTGTTCTACTATAGAACAGATTGGACAACAAAAATAAACATTTGTTCTACTGAGTAGGTAGTAAGACATTTTCAAGTGTCAGGTGCCAAAGTGACAGGTGTCAAATTTACAGCTGTCAAACTTAAAAAAGCTTTTACCCGAAAACTATTGATCGTTGACTAGTAGTTTATTTTCTGAAGTGATGCAGCTGTCAATTTGACACCTGTCACTTTAACGACACCTGTCACTTGAAAATGTCTTACTACCTACTCAGTATAACAAAGGTTTTTTTTGTTGTTGTCCAATTTGTTCTATAGTAGAACAGCATGGATGGCCGATACACAATTTGTTCGAATCCAGTAGTAGAACAGACTGTTTTTTTTCCAACCTGTTCTATAGATCGAACCAATAGTAGAACAGTTTGGACTAACCCAAAAATATAGTACCTACCTACCACGATGATGATGATGACTGACTAATAGTGATGTGATATCAACATCTTTAGCTAAAAGTAATAAAAACACTACCCTGAGTGTTTTTATATGTTGATATCACATCACTATTAGTCAGTCATCATCATCATCATCGTCATTTCAGCCTTTAGCAATCCACTGCTGAACATAGGCCTCCCCCAAAGAGCGCTACGACAAACGGTCTTGTGCCGCCTCCATCTAACGACTCCCTGCGATGGCTACAATCTTGTCCGTCCATCGTGTGGGGGGTCTCCCTACACTTCGCTTGCTTGTTCGTAGTCGCAATTCCAGAATATTTATTCCCCAGCGGTTGTCGGCTTTGCGAACTATATGGCCTGCCCATTGCCACTTCAACTTGCAAATTCTGAGAGCTATGTCGATAACTTTGGTTCTTCTACGGATTTCCTCGTTACGGATCTTATCACGTAGTGAAACTCCAAGCATAGCTCTTTCCATTGCACGCTGCGTGACTGAGCTTATGTATGAGACCAACAGTTAGCGACCACTTCTCAGTACCGTATGTCATCACTGGCAACACGCACTGATTATAAACTTTCGTCTTGAGACACTGCGGTATCTGTGACGAGAAGATGTGGCGTAATTTCCCGAACGCTATCCATCCGAGTTGGATTCGTCGGTTGACCTCTTTGTCGAAGTTGGGTCTACCCAGTTGGATCGTCTGACCCAAGTACACATAGTGATCAACAGTTTCGATAATATCGTTCCCAACATAGACCGGCATGGGTGCGACATGGGCATTTGACATGATGTTCGTCTTACCCATGTTCATTTTAAGACCCACCATGTTCAATTTATTAATCAGTGGTATCGTTTAACTTTAAAAGACCCACCATACTACCAGGGGTATGGCCAAGGGTACGGTGGGTCTGAAGCGGAAAATGACACCCACATCAATTTTCGTAAAAGAAAGCCACCACCTTGGATTTGAAAATGGATGTCATTTTCGTAATCAGCACCCCGAGAAACCGTGAAAACGATATCCATAATTATCAAATTACTAATAAAATAGTCCACCATCTAGTATTTCAAATGGGATGTCACTCGAAATCAAATTCAAATATATTTTTTTGCATAAAACACTATTGCAAAATATAGAGGTATACATTTTAACCCTGAGTGATTTTCTGTTTCATTTAAAAAGTACCTTAACCTGATCTGCTACATAAATTTGCCCTTCCACTCTTCCGAGTCAACTATGACCACCAAAAGTTTTAGCCGAATGCTGCTCAAGCCAGCTGAATTCTTCTATTGGCTTCTTTCTCAAAGTTGTACTTACCCAATTGCAATATTTGTCCAATGTAAACATATTATTGGACAACTGGAGACTGGAAAGAGGTAAACCATTGACGGCAATCGGTTCCGGGTCAATAAGATCGTTAAACATAATCTTGGTCTTATCTATGTTCATTCCAAGACCTATGCGTTGAGAAGCATCAACTATGTTGGTCAGCATACTTTGCAAATCATAGAAATGAAATCATTGGCAAATCGTAAGTGTGAGATTTTCTCCCTATTGGTAGGAATCCTTCGGGCACCGCGCATGCGCACGTTACGTTAATATGCGACATCGAGTGAGCGGTGTTCGATGGGTTAGTGTCCATTACCTTCCAATCAAGCGTCTTAAACCTACCTATTTGGATATGTTGAGACTGCAGGTTTTGTTCTTGGACACACATAGTCGTGGCGTCATAAAGACATCTCAGCACTTCTATATATATATTATGATATTATGATGAATATTATTTACAAAATTGAATGAACGAAAATATTTCCCGCAACCTCTGCCGTTACCACGGCCGTTACAGTAGACTGCACCCGACATTGCGCCTGTTCGAAGGTTAGATACTTGTATTACCATTGGTATGTATTATTCATTCAAAAACCTTTTTCTTTTGTTATTTTCATGATAAAATTGTTATTATCTCGAGTAATATGGTACATACCTACAAAAGAAAATGAAAGGTATTAATTAGTATTTATTAACCCCCGAACACCCCGACGGGTGCTATAAGTTTAGGGTGTGCACTGTGTATGTGTGTCTGTCTGTGCTTCGTAGCTCCCAAACGAATGGACCAATTTTGATGCTTTTTTTTTCTGTTTCTAAGCTGATGTGATCGAGATGGTTCTTAGCTATATGGGGGAGCGGGGAGGAGGGGGGAGGTGAGAAAAGGGGGGTAAGAATCGTAGCATCCAAATGAATGGACTGATTTAGCTGCGGTTTTTAATGTTTGAAAGCTGGGCTAAACGAGATGGTTCTTAGCTATACTGGGGGTTAGGAGGGAAATAGGAGGGGGGGGGGGGTGAGAATCGTAGTTTCCAAACGAATGGACCGATTTAGATGCGGTTTTTTGATGTTTCAAAGCTGAGGTAATCGAGATATTTTTATTAGCTATACTAAGGGGAAGGAGGGTAGGGGGGGGGGGGTGAGAATAGTAGCTCCCAAACAAATAACAAATAGACCGATTTATCTGCGGGGTTTTATGTTTGAAAGCTGAGGTAAAAGATATGGTTCTCAGCTATATGAGGAGGGCGGGTTGAGAAAAGGGGGGGGGGGTGAGAATCGTAGCTTCCAAAAGAATAGACAGATTTAGATATTAGCTATAATGGGGGTTGGGGGCCGGGGGTTATATAAATTTTTAATTTGTGCTTGTTCTGATGATTTTATTTATTGTAAAACACGCTTAAACTACGAGCAATTTAATGTATTAGACTTTAGCCGTTGGATGTATGTAAGAGATGTTTTTTTAGAGGTATAAGTTGGCAACACTTTTTTAACTGGCGGCCATTTTGTCAGCTGTCAAGTGATTTAGTTTGGTTTGGCATTTCAACATGAATAGACTGACGCCTGAAAAACGCTTTCAAATTGTGCAAATTTATTTTGAAAGTCATGGTTCTGTTCGAAATACGTATCGCGCACTACGTCCATTTTCATATGTGAATTTCGTTTAGCGATGAAGCTCACTTTTGGTTAAATGGATACATCAATAAACAAAACTGCCGTATTTGGAGTGATGATAATCCTCAAGCTTATGTGGAGACACCGTTATATCCTGAAAAACTGTCTGTTTTGGTGTGCTTTATGGGCTGGTGGAATAATTGGTCTGTACTTCTTTAAAAACGATGCTGGCCAGAACGCCACAGTCAATGGTGATCGCTATAGAGCCATGATTACTGACTTTTTCGTTCATCAATTGAACAATCATGATGTGCAGGAGCTGTGGTTTCAACAAGACGGTGCAACATGTCATTCAGCTCGTGGCACAATTGATTTATTGAAGGAAATGTTTGGTAACCGCATAGTTTCACGTTTCAGACCCGTGAATTGGCCTCCAAGATCCTGCGATTTAACGCCGCTTGACTATTTTCTGTGGGGAAATGTGAAGTCGCTAGTCTACGCCGGTAAGCCCGAAACGATTGACCACTTGGAGGACAACATTCGCCGCGTTATTGCCGATATATGGCCACAAATGTTGGAAAAGGTAATCGAAAATTGGACCTCAGATTGGACTACGTCCGAGCCAGCCGTGGCGGTCATATGCCAGAAGTCATATTTAAATTATAGTGCCAGAAGATTATCTTTCGAATACAGTAAATTTCATCTCAATTTAAAAAATTATCTTTGTTTTATTCCATTTCAAAGTTCTATACCTCTAAAAAACCCGTTATATGCAAACTGCTATGAAACGGAAACATCCAAACATAACTCCTGCCAGGGTGATAATTATCTCCCGGGCCTGGTTGTACGGTCACGTCGATATTTCAATATATATATATCTGTACAATATGTCTAGTTACAGGTGTTCGGAGCCTTTAGTGGTATAATATATGGTTAATTTTATCGACCAGCCCCCGACCAAATAAATAGTTTTTCTCCCACCATAGTAAAGTGGCAGCTATTTATTTTTTTTGCACCGAAACATGGGCTCTTATACTAACTAAGCCATAACAACCCACGTAGAGGATCTAAAAACATAAAAATTGTCTTATTTGATAGCTAAATATGTACACAATAAATCTATGACAGATATGTTCCATTTTTTTCATAAATTACGAGAAAAGTCCATAATTTTTTATTTATTTTGTAATTGTAAGCTTTAAAAAACAAATTTGTTAAACTACTTGTATTTTAATTGTAAAAAAATAGTATACTTAATTTGCTAAAAAAAAATTGAATATGTTAGCCCTATGTGAGACAGTTTAGAAGTTATGACAGTTTGAATATAACCCTTTATAAGCGCATCTATCCCGATTGTAGAGAACTAGATACCCAATTTCGAGAAATCCAAGTTTTTTTGGGAGAGAAACTATACATATGGCGGGTGATTTGTTGATAAAATTTACCATATATCATATCTAAAGGCTCAGACACCCGTAACTGGATACATTGTATACAGTATGTAACATAATAACCTATTACATACCGGGCTGGGGAATGTGGTGCGGCATGGCGAGTAACGTTAGTTTTACAACCTTTGAGATTTCAAAGTTTTTAATTCATGAATTTACGTTTAAAGATTTCTCAAAAAACACTTTACTTAAAACCCTGTAGTAGCACAGAATAATGCATAGTACTAACCTAGTAATCAGCTGGGGAAAAAACAACCTTGAACCAACCTCATCAGACCTTGAATTTGTGCTACAGTACCACCAACTTATCTGTGAACTGAATGGTGGCGTGAGTGGTTCAGTCAATCGATAAGTAGACCACACAAAAAACAGAATAAGACATAAGTTCAAAAGTAAAATCCGACTATGGTCAGGTAAAGTATAGCCCATGACACTCTATACTAGAAGACGAATCGATTGACACCTCGTTTGTCAAAATCGGACTAATAGGGGCGACGCTATGGTGGAACATCCACACATACATACCCACATACATAGATACATACATAGACTGTTAAACTCATTACCCTTCCCTTGTTTCGCCGTAGTCGGGTAAAAATAAATACAGAAAATGTGAACCTCATTCTTGGCGGCTGTAGTTCCTTTTTCGCCATTTCACAGATATTTTGGTCGGACTGTAGTCTGTTTGACAACTTTGATTGACAGAACTTGCGCTTTGCGCAGTGGTAGGTATTGTATTCTCTTTGGTGGTCAGTCGAATATCAAAGTCAAAATATGGCGACGGACTCGTTGTTATTATTTTCATACGAGTGAATCTTTGAGGGGTTTTTTGCAAAAATTCAAAATGTTGTGTTGTAAAGTTTGATTTTATTCTCAATCTTGTGTTTCTTCGAGTTTTGATGTGTAATATTGGTGGAATATTAACCATTATGTGTTCGTTAACGTGCACGAGTGTAGGCAAAATAATCAAACGCAGATATAAATGGCATTTTGTGATTTTTCCAAATCTCCTACGGAAGTTTTAGTAAATGTCCACCATTTTACTGATTCGTGACTTTAAATTGACAATTAATGACTGTGACGTGACATTTATATAAACTATTACACTTGACATTGGCGAAATTGCTAGTAGGCTAGTGCCTCCGCAGAAGCCATCAAATAAAAAAAGAAGAAAGAAGAAGAAGAGTGAATCTTTTCTTCTACGAGACCGGAGAAAACTGGATGAAGTGAAACGGTTCGAATTCGGCGCGGGACATAACTTGAACAGTATAGAGCCGAAGCCTCACAGAGACCAGTTCACGTTCGGTACACTCTCTGTATCGAACGTTAGACGACCGACGAGGTTTAGATCGTCGTATCGACGTGGATGAGATCATAGAGCCCGTGATTGAAGAGAGGAGGAGGCAGTTGAGCGACAGGTAGCAGGCGTTCAGACACTTGAGGCTTCTGGAGTTCCCTGAAGGTGACCGAGAGAGGTTGTACGACCGCGAGAGGGAGTACCGGGAGTACCACGAGCGGGACCCCCTCGTGCCAGCGGTGGCCGAAGGGCAGCCGAACAATTTCCGTCACAGCTACGCCGAGCACGTCCGCCGCGGCAGACTCGGGACTCATACTGAAATGCCAAAATAGATATTTAGATTTGTGATCAGTTTCAAGTGTTACATAAAATTGTCGTTTCCTAAACCTTCGGTGTTTTCTTCATCTATAATGTAACAGCGTGCTGACAGACAATAGGCTGGCTCGACCCACATCTGCTTGGACTGGTCAACAATATCCACTCAACGGAGTATTTCCACCAGCGCGCACGAGGAGGAGAGGCCTAGCAACCTGAACCCGCAGATGAAGCAGTTTGTATGTAAGTACCTGCTTTTTTGTGCCAAGTGATAAGAAACATTTAGGGTCATCATCATTATCATCATCATCATGTCAGCCTTTAGAAGTCCACTAAGTTCATTTAGGGTTACCGCAAATTTTAATTTTTGACTATTGTATAAGAATTTTAAATACTATGTATTCAACCATTGCACACGTAAATGAATTTACATACTTGATCGAAACAAACCTGCTATGTACTATGTATTATAAGTGACACGTTGTACATATATCACACTAATATTATAAAAGCGAAAGTTTGTATAGCTGTGTGAGCGTTGGTTAACAAAAGTTTAAGTTAACTCCTTCAAACGACTAAACGTATTTAAGTGAAATTTGGAAAGGAGATACCTTAAACCTTGGATTACAACATATATTCACGCGGGTGAAACCGCGGGGCGCAGCTCGTTTACAATTATATTTTATACTATTCTTCTTTCGTTGAAAGGAGGCATTTGCCTGAAATCGCCGGTAAGTAATGTGTGTGTGGACTGAGTGTTACCGACATAGCTCTCAGAGATTGCAAGTTGAAGTGGCAATGGGCAGGCCATATAGTTCGCAGAACCGACAACCGCGGGAATAAAGGTTCTCGAATGGCGACCACGAACAAGCAAGCGAAGTGTGGGGAGACCCCCCACACGATGGACCGACGACATTGTAGTCATCGCAGGAAGTCGGTGGATGGAGGTGGCACAAGATCGCTCGTCATGGCGCTCTTTGGGGGAGGCCTTGGGAGCATTGGACTTCTAAAGGCTGACATGATGATGACCCTTTTTTTAACTTATTTTGTAGTAGACGTTTTGTAAACTTTTTCTTATTGAATCGAATGTTCTCAATGAGATCTTTACATTCCCAAATCACTATGCTACTTTGTCTAAATCGCGAGTAGTAACCCCTCCCCCTCTGTCTAATGACAAAAATTTAATATTAAATCATCGAACTGACTACATAAGCGACAAGCAAAAATAAAAATAAAAATGTTACCCCCGACCCCCACCCCGTTATAGCTAAGAAGCATATCAATCACATCAGTTTTCAAACGTAAAAACCGCATCAAAATCAGTCCATCCGTATACTAGCTACGATCCTCACCCCTATCCCCCCCCCATTACCCCATTATAGCTATGAACCATATTTTTTACCTCAGCTTTGAAACATTAAAAAACCGCAGCTAAATAGGTCCAGTCGTTTGCAATTTGAAACATTCACACTTCTTTTTTCACCCCCAAGATAGCTACGAACCATCTCAATCATAAAAAAACACATAGAATCCCCTCCCCCCCCCCCGCCCCTCCATTATAGCTAAGAATCATCTTGTTTACCTCAGCTTTGAAACATAAAAAACCGCAGTTAAATTGGTCCATTCGTTTGAAAGATACAATTCTCGCCCCCCCCCCCCTTTTTTCAATTCCCCCTTTCCTCATGCCGGCATGCAGGGGGGGGGCCTTTCCTCATGCCCCCCGCCCCCCCGCCCCGCGCTTCCACACCCCTTAAAGCTAAGGACCATCTCAATTACATTAGCTTTCAAACAAAAAAAACGCATCAAAATCGGTCCATTCGTTTGGGAGCTACGATGCCACAGACAGACACACACACACAGTGATAACCCTAAACTTATAACACCCGTCTCTTTGTTTGGGGGGTTAAAAAATGACACCAAAATTAGACCTTTGGAGCGATTCTCTATCGAATGCATAAAATATAATGTCATAATTTAGTGTGGCATAATTTCACTTATCCTAATAATGTGCAAGCATAATAATAATTACGCATAAATGTTTAGGCATAGGCATAATCGTGTTTACCATATCTAAATACATATAGTTAGCATAACGATAAACGAGCATATTATTTAGTAGCATAATATTCTAGTTTAATATATGGTTTAAAACTAACTTGGTCACAAACACTAGAAATATAAACATTAGAAACGGGATATTTACCATTTTATTTATATTCTAGATTATATTACTTGTGTAAAACAAACATGTTTGCGGCGACAGTAGGTTCATACTGTAACTGTGACAGTAAGATAACCTTAACCTAATGTCACAGTCACACAAAAATCCTAAAAATCTGCATAATACTATATGCAGATTTTTAGGATTTTTCAATTGTCAGGGGATATTCTTTTCTCCAAAAAACGGGGCTATAGAATGTATCTGCCTTATTAGATCCGAATTAGATAAAAAAAAAATATGAACGGTAATAAATTTAAATTGGTCTCATACAAAAATTGATAAAGATCTGATGTCCACTCAGATCGCCGAAGATCCATATTCGGCGTGATGAGCAGAATAGCTCCTCAAAATGCAGTAAACTGCTCACGTTTAGGTTTCTACCAGTGCATTCAGCCCTTTACTTGATTTGATGGAGCACCTTGGTTATTAATTTTAGTTTTACAATAAAGTAACTAGATGGCGCTACTGTGCACCGCTAGATTTTTGCAAAATGTTTGTGCTCGCGAGGTCAATGAGCCACTAAGACTTTTATGCAACTCCATAGTAGTTTAAATTAATATAGCCCAAAAAGATCATTATGCCTACCATAACAGTATGCCAAGTACTGTTTATGTAAAATTTATATTACGAGTATGTCATTAAAAGTTATGCCCAAAAGTAAATTAGTATTAAAAAAGTAATGCGAAACAATACAAATATGGAGTTATAGTTACAGAGTTATAAATGCGAGACGATATAATCTAGTCCGTTACGTTCGCTCTTTTAGTCAAGGTCGGAGGATGTATCGGAGTGATATTAAAAACGCTTAACATCAATCAGCATCATTTAGGCATTGGGGTCCCTAATGGTCCCTCCAATTTTTATTCGTATCATATTTTTGGAACAGCCTGTATATTCAATTTTTATCTTGATAACCTATACGGATGAGCTATTTTTGAATTATTTTAGCAACTTAGAAGCCAATTAGGGTTTATGTTATCGATCTGGAAATTTCAGGTAAATAACGAGTTCATTGCCATTTGTAGCTCTGTTTTTTTCTATTTGTGCATATCATTTTCATAGTTAATGAACAGACAACGTATAAAGGATCTTGCGAAGAAATAGCTTCGTTAATCTAAAACATTGGTGCCTCAAGGGTTAAATACCACGTTTTCTCAGCAGTGAACCATTTTCACGAGAAAACAAAACATTACCATCTAAGTAACCTAATCTAAATTTAGAATGTCTTGGGTAAAAGAAGATTGCATTTCATTCCTCCAACATCTAAGCATTAAAGTTATTAAAATAACAGGCAGAGTGCCTCAGCATGTAGCCCTCATCTTGGATGGACACCGAAGGTATGCAAAGAAGAGCAATATGACGAAATACGACGGTCATTACTTGGGATATGTAAAACTGACAGAGACTCTAAAGGTATGTCTTTATAACAATATATACTTATAAGATGGGCAGCAGCATCCTCCGAGTACATATTTGTAGCACTGCGGTTACCAACCACCCGCCTGCCAAGCGTGGTGACTATGGCAAACCCCCCCTTTTTGGGGGAGGCCCATGTTCAGCAGTGGACTTCTAAAGGCTGAAATGATGATGATGATGATACTTATAATAAAACAATACGTACGAAAAAGTCTGCATACAGAAGATAATTTAAAAAATATGTATAGATTACTTAAAAGAAGTTACTAAACATGAATGTTTTTTTTCTATCGTATCTCTGTCTGTTTGTCTGTATGTTTGTGGGTACTTGGTATCTCAATCCGATGAGTTGAAGCCGGGCAATCGATGAACAACTTTTGACGACTGAAGAAATATTGATCAAATGTACCAGCATTTGATCAATATTTCTTCAGTCGTTTTAGGTCTTGGAATAACACATAGAGTACTTTTAATCTAGATAAAGGACCATGCGTGCGAAGCCGCGGGCACAGTTAGTCCTATAGAAATTGGAACTACATTACATTAACAGTTCCTCATAGTTCCAAATTATAATTATTACATTAACAGTTCCTCATAGTTCCAAATAATAATTATTACATTAATAGTTCCTCATAGTTCCAACTTATAATTATTACATTAACAGTTCCTCATAGTTCCAAATTATAATTATTACATTAATAGTTCCTCATAGTTCCAACTTATAATTATTACATTAACAGTTTCTCATAGTTCCAAATTATAATTATTACATTAACTGTTCCTCATAGTTCCAATTAATAACTGAGAACTGTTGATGTAATAATACTTATTACATCAACAGTTTCTTATAGTTCCAAATTCTATTGCAAGACATAACCTCAGGACTAACTTCCATCACAAAATAATCTATTTACGCCGCGGCTACTTCAGCCTTCAGCAGAGCAGCTCAAGCGGCGAAAATATGCCAACCTTGGTAGTGGTTACTTGAGCCGTTTGGTATTGAGACATTGGGTCGTGGGGCGGGAGCTTATCGTATTTTCAAAAATCTATCTGACAGCCTGGTCGAAGCGACGCGTGACCAAAATGCTATTTCCTGTTTGGCCACATCAACGTTGCAATTCAGCGGGGCAATGCCACCAGCATATTGGGTATGCTGCCAACTGGTAGTGGGCTAGACTAGAAAATTTGGGCTACTTGTGTATGTGTGTAGTAATGGCTTATAGGTTGTAAAAAGGTTTTATGTTGTAGTTGTTTGTATTTTGTAGTAGGTACCTATTTAGTTATATGTACCACAAACCCACCGTTGTTTACCGAAGTCCAATTGCGACATATTTAATCATACAAGTAGGTACTTCCTTAGATTGTGAAAGTACCAATTAAGCACTTTTTGTACTTATGTTGTTTTTCTATGAATAATGCGCAGTAGAGGTACTCTACATGTTGATTTGATTTAAATGCGCATAGCTGAATAAGCATTTATGTACTTAGATGTTTTTCTCGCTAAAGTATGAGAAATGTAACTACTTAGTTGTTTATTACAATGAAGAATGTACTAGAAATCGCCTACGCATTTCTAAAAGTTATATAAGGAAGTTACTAAGTACAAATTGTCATTATTTTATCTTCGCTTGAATTGTACGGTCAAAAGTAAGACCAATAAAATTAACTTCAAATTTAATTTGTTGTTTATTTTATTAAAATCTCGGCTCCGTCCAATTTGTCTGGCGCAGCCGGTTGTATTTTTTTTAAAGTCGTGGAAATTTAATTTGTCCGGCGCTTTCTTCAAAAATTGTGAAATATAATTTGTCTGGCGCAACCTACATATCTGGTGCAGCTGTCCTGAATAACTTCGTGTGTTCCTGACAAATCCACGTAAAAAAATACTCGAACCAAACAAATACGACTGTATTGGAAAAAGGAGTTGAGAAACAATTCAGCGAGTGGAATAATCACCGAGGCATGGGATCGAGCGGTTTTAAGTGAGTCGAAAATCATTCACTTTCCGTATTCTTGCCCTGCTATTCGACCCTTAGTGTTTTTGGACAAAAATTGCCAATACACTTGTTATTTTTGATTTATTGTATGCGAATTTATGATTTTTATGTGAACTTATTGATTTTATGTTTTTTTATTGATTTTTATGTGAATTTTTTTGACGTTTTATGCATTTTTATTGATTTTTATGTGAATTTTTTGACGTTTTATGCGTTTTTATTGATTTTTATGTGAATTTATGTGTCTTTATTGATTTTTATGTGAATGTATTGTCATTTTATGCGTTTTTATTTGAATTTTATGTGAATTTATTGATTCTTATGCGTCATAATTGATTTTTATGTGAATTTATTGACTTTTATGCGTCATAATTGAGTTTTATGTGAATTTATTGAGTTTTATGTGCTTTTATTGATTTTTGAAGTGTTTTTATTGAACTTTTATGTTCCTTTCTTTAATTATATTTTGAATTTTTGTGTTATACGTGTTATATTGTACAAACGCATACTCAATTTTAATATTTTGAATTGATTTTAAATAATAATTTAAAATGGAACCTATGAGGATTATAACGAATGAAATTGTGAAATTGATTCCTAAATTTGATGGGAATGAAAAATTATTAAATTTATTTATTTCAAAATGTGAATATGTGCGTAGCTTAAGTGGAACCGAAATTACTGCAGCACAAGAGTTATATTTATTTCATGTTATTTCAAGTAGACTTATAGGCAGAGCAGCCTCATTATTAAGTGAACGTAGCGATATTACAACATGGATACAATTGAAAAATCTTTTTACTCAACATTTTGGCGACCCAAGGTCAGAACAATGTATTGCTATTGAACTTGAAAGTCTTAAAATTAAAAATGACGAATCCTACATCGATTTCTGCCACCGTATTCAAAATGTGAGAAGTTCTTTGATTGCAAAAGTGAATTTAATTGAAGACTCGGGAGTTAGAGCAGCCAAGGCTATAATTTATAATAGCACTGCATTAAATGTATTTATGTACAATTTATCTGAAGATTTACTTCGATTTGTGCGTCTGAAAAGTTGCGTTACTTTAGAACAAGCTCTAAGTGTTGTGATGGAAGAGGTGAATTTCCAAACACAATATCAAATGAAAAATAAAAAAAATAATTACTCAAAAACCATTTGAGAATAAACCAGCTTTTATTCCTCAACAAAATCAATTTAAATTTGGCATCCCACAAAGGCCAACATTTAATAATAATCCTCCAAATAAATTTATACAACCTCAAGGTTATAAGCCTTTTCTAAATAGGCCAAATAATCATTTTGTGCCACAAAATAATTTTAAATTTGGTAATAAGTAATGCGAATAAACCGCAAGTAAATAATTACAAAGCTTCAGGGTTTTTCAAACGACAACCCTATCATAAATTTAATTTTGGTATTCCTCAAAATAAAACAACTGATTTGAATGATAAAGATGTAACAATGAGAACGGCACCACAAAAGCCAAACCATCTTCACGTAATAAACGAAGATAATCAAAATAAATATAAAATGACTATTCCAAATAAGGAAAATTTTTATATGAGGGCCTCAAAAGAGCATCCTCCGATATAGAAACTATAAATTTAAATTGTAACTCTTATTTAAAATTACCAAGTATAAATTTTAAAAATCTGAACTCCAAATTTTTAATTGACACAGGGAGTAATCGTTCTTTTATTAATCCAGAATTAGCAGAAAAATATTTTAAAGATTTCAAATATCAAGAAACATTTCAAGTCGTAAGTACACATGGCACAAGTACTCATCATGAAGTAATTTTTATACCATTACCTGATGAATTTAAAAATGATAATTGGTACAAATTTTATATTTATAAAGTCGATGGAAGATACGACGGTTTAATAGGAACAGAATTATTATCTTTGTTAGGAGCTAGTATTGATATGAAAAATCAACTTCTTCTAACACCTGAAACTGCAATTCCTATTAATTATAATCCACCATATGAGATAAAACTTATTCCTAGATGTGAAATGAAAGTTAAAGTTCCAGTAAATCTTATATCAGACTCAGGAATTTTAAACTTTCATGAATTTTATCCTGGCGTTAGAATGCCATCAGCTATAGTAAATTGTAAAAATTCATTTGCTGCAACTATAATACAAAATACTACAAATACTCTACATACAATTATTTTTAATGAACCTCTTAATGTTGAAAAATTTAATTTTGATGAAATACAAGTAAATAATATAGTTGAAAAAATGGAAACAGATTGTGAATTAGATGATATATTATCTGAAAATCTATTGAAACTTAGATTAAATCATATGAATGAAGAAGAAAGAAATGCAATTTTTAATTTATGCAATCAATATAAAGATATATTCTATTGTGAAAAATTACCCCTTTCATTTACAAATGATGTTAAACATAAAAAAAGAACTACTAATGAGGATCCAATATATATTCGACCTTATAGGCAACCTCAAACAATTAATGATGAAATAAACAACCAAGTTGAAAAGTTATTAAAAGATAACATAATTCAAGAATCATATTCACCATGGAATTTTCCAGTTCATATAGTTCCAAAAAAAGATGACGCATCTGGTAAAAAGAAATATAGAATGGTAATTGATTATAGACGATTAAATGATATAACTACGGATGATAAATATCCTCTACCAAATATAACAGATTTATTTGATAAATTGGGAAAATCCACTTATTTTTCAACTTTAGATTTAGCAAGTGGATATCATCAAATCGAAATGGATAAAAATGATAGACAGAAAACAGCTTTTAGTACTCAGTCTGGACATTATGAATTTTTAAGAATGCTTTTTGGTTTAAAAACAGCCCCAGCTACATTCCAAAGAACAATGGATAATGTACTGCGTGGACTACAAGGTATTCATTGTCTTGTTTATTTAGACGACATAATTATATACTCATCCAGTTTACAAGAACATATAAATAAACTTAAAATTTTTTTTGAACAGTTGAGAAAAACAAATTTAAAAGTTCAACTTGATAAATCAGAATTTTTGCGAAAAGAAGTCTTATATCTTGGACATTCAATTACAAAAAATGGTTTGAAACCTAATAATGATAAAATAAAAGCAGTATTAAATTTTCCTTTGCCTAAAACGCAAACAGAAATTAAAAGCTTTTTAGGATTGGTTGGATATTACAGAAAATTTATAAAAGACTTTGCGAAGTTAACAAAGCCTCTTACTAAATGTTTAAAGAAAAATCAAAAAGTAATAATAAATGAAGAATATGTATCGTCATTTGAAAAATGTAAAGAATTATTAACCAATGCACCACTTTTACAATTTCCTGATTTTGAAAAACCTTTTATTTTAACTACGGATGCATCAAATTATGCAATCGGTGCAGTACTTTCTCAAGGAACTGTTGGTAGTGATAAACCTATTGCATATGCAAGTAGAACACTCAATAGTGCAGAAATACGTTATAGTACTATAGAAAAAGAACTCCTTGCCATTGTATGGGCAACAAAACATTTTAGACCTTATTTATATGGTAAAAAGTTTTATATTTATACAGACCATAGACCACTAGCATGGTTGAATTCAATAAATGAACCAAATAGTAAATTGACACGATGGAAATTACGATTAGCTGAATTTGATTTTGAAATAACATATAAAAGTGGGAAACAAAATAAAAATGCGGACGCTTTATCGAGATTAAAAGTAAATGCACTAGGAGATGATGATAATCTCTCAATGAAAGTTAATATTGATAAAAAAGAAAACAAATTAACAAATAAAATTTCCAAATAAGGAAAACAAATAAGATCAACTTCTCCAATTACAATATCTTCTGATTCAGAAAAAACTTTAAGTATTTCTAGAAGGTCACCTTATTCAATACCTTCATTTGATAGTAGTACAATTACGGCATCTGATATTCCTGAAAATTCTAGTACTGAAACAGCACATTCTCATGAAAATATGGATATGGAAAGCATACCTATTTTACATGAAGCAATTGATACAAAACCAAATCAAATATTAATTTACTCGTGGAATTTAAATAAAATGTCTGTAAAAGATATTTCAAGAAATAAACAAAAAGTTTTAGAAGTACATATGCCAATAAATAATACAAATTTAGTAAAAGAATTTTTAAAAGGTTACATAAGACCTAAAATTAAATATTTTATATATTTTGAACAAGAAGCACACAGAAAAGATTTTGCATCAGTTGTCACTACTTTATTTAAAAAGGATTCAGTAAAATTATTTGAGACATTAAGAGTAGTATATGTTGAAGATGAAAACGAACAACGTGAAATAATTTTAAAATATCATGAAGGAAAAACAAGTCATAGAGGTATAAAAGAAACACTGGCACATTTAAAAAGAACATATTATTGGAATAATATGGATCAAACAGTTGCAAGCGTTATAAATTCTTGTCAATTATGTAAACGTATGAAATATGATCGTAAACCAATTAAACCTGAATTGCAATTAACTCAAACCCAAATAAAACCCTTTCAAGAAATATTTATAGATACTTTTACTATTGAAAATAAATCATTTTTGACCATAATTGATGCATTCAGCAAGTTAGGTCAAGCAATTGAAATAAATACAAAGTCTACCCCTGAAATAATAAGAGCATTAATAAAATATTTTTCATATTATGGAATACCAAGTAAAATTAGTTCAGACCCAGGTTCTGAATTTAATAATACTTTACTGAAAGAAATGTTATCTTTTTATAAAATAGATTTACATATAGGAACGCCACATAATCCAAATTCAATGGGATTAATTGAAAGGTTTCATTCAACAATTATATAAATTTATAGACTTGCTAAATATGAGCAAAAATCTACTGATGCCGCATCTATAATGACATATGCAGTATTGTCATATAATCAAACGATACATTCGACAACAAATCTAACACCATTTGAAGTAGTATTTGGACATACGGATTCAAGTAGTATGTTTGCTGTAAACTTTGATAAATATTTTACTCAGCAATTAGTTAAAGAGCACGCACAAAGAACAAAATATCTTTATAAATCTAACGGAAAAGTTAGTTGAAAAGAAAGAAAGAATTAAAGAAAAACGAGGTGGAGAAAATAAATTTAATATAAAAGTAGGCGATAAAGTTTTTATAAAAGGAGTTAATACTAGGCGAAGTAAAGATAGTCCTAGATATCAAAAAGCACAAGTGACAGGAGAAATAATACGTAATACTGTCCCTGTAAAAATAAATGGTCGTAAAACTAAGGTTCCAATAAAAGATATTAAACGTCCACAGATTCGTCATCCTGACACTGATGACCCAAGGACTAGCTATTCAGCTACAAAGGATTGAAAATAATCCTGGAGTAATGCCTGTTAAAAAAGGAAATGCAATTTTGGAATATGATAAATGGAAGTTAATTAAGGTATTAGACTTAAGCTTAATTAAAGATGATTTATATTTAAACATAAATAAGTTGAAAGATTTAAACATATATTTAAAAGATAAAGTTAATTATACGATTAATTTTAATGATGATAAAATACAAACTGAATTTATTAAAAACTTAACTTTAGAGAGGTATGAGCAATTAGTCCCAACTTTACGTGTTAAAAGAGGACTTATAAATCCTTTAGGATCAATAATTAAATTGATAACTGGAAATATGGATAATGATGACGCAATCAAATATGATGAATTAATTAATCAAATTAAAACTAAACAAGATGCTATTTCAAAGAAAGTTACTTTGGTTGCAGAAATGGTTGATGGTTTTGTAAATTTTACTAATATTTCTTATTATAATTTTATACAATTTGAGAATAATTTAATTGATATAGAGAAAGCATTGAATAGAAGTAAAATAAATGATTTTGAAAATAAAGTATCTCATGCTTATAGTTTGTTAACTCATAATTTTCAAATAATTCTTTCTAAGTTAGATGAGATTGATACAGCAATCGCATTAAGTCAAAATAAGATATTACATAGATCAATAATTGATACTAATGAATTATTTGAATTGTTAAAAAATATTGAGAGAACAGATAAGTTAATTTTCCCTGTTAATTATGAAAATTTAGTAAACATAGAGCAAAATATAGAGATAAAAGCTTATATTAAGGGTAGGCAAATTACATATGTACTGGCAATTCCAATTGTACGCAAAAACACTTACAAATATTACCAGTTATTCCCCTTACCTATCCTTGATACTTCTAATAATATTACATCCTTGATACTTCCTAAATATCCTTTTATCCTCGTGAAGGATTTGAACTCTATTACATTGCTCTCCAAGCCATGCGACGAGATTGATGAGAAATTATTTCTTTGTAAAGAAAGTTGTGCAGTCGTATTGGAACAAGATAAATGTATCACTGATTTAATGAAATTTACGTTGAATATTACGTCGTGTTCTCCAATTTTAATCGAAAAATCAGAGATAAAAGTTCAACAAATTGAAATGAACATATGGATAATTTTTGCAAGTTACCAAACGTACTTGACAAAAACCTGTGCAAATGAGATTACTCGAGAGAAAATCCTTGGTACTTATATTTTAACCTTGGAAGATAATTGTAAAATACAAGTTGAAGATATTACTCTACGGAAGAAATTGTTCAGAGGAATTAACTTACATATTCCTAAACTACCATTGATAAATTTACCAAGTGTTCCAGTTACAAATAATTTCAAAAGGAAACCTGTTAACTTAGATGGAGTAAACATGGAAAATCTACAAATGCTGAATTATATTTTGAAGAAAAGTGAAAACAGTGAATATAGTGAAATGAGTGAAATGGTCAATAAAGTGCAAATAAAAAGTGTTAGTTTATGGACATTAATACTTTATATTATAATGATTTTTATTATTGTATACTTTATTATAAAATATAAAAATGAGATTATGAAATTAGTAAAATTGAAAATAATCTGACTTCAGATAATGAAATTTCAGATAATTTTCAATCTCAGGGTGGAGAAGTTATATGTACCACAAACCCACAGTTGTTTACCGAAGTCCAATTGCGACATATTTAATCATACAAGTAGGTACTTCCTTAGATTGTGAAAGTACCAATTAAGCACTTTTTGTACTTATGTTGTTTTTCTATGAATAATGCGCAGTAGAGGTACTCTACATGTTGATTTGATTTAAATGCGCATAGCTGAATAAGCATTTATGTACTTAGATGTTTTTCTCGCTAAAGTATGAGAAATGTAACTACTTAGTTGTTTATTACAATGAAGAATGTACTAGAAATCGCCTACGCATTTCTAAAAGTTATATAAGGAAGTTACTAAGTACAAATTGTCATTATTTTATCTTCGCTTGAATTGTACGGTCAAAAGTAAGACCAATAAAATTAACTTCAAATTTAATTTGTTGTTTATTTTATTAAAATCTCGGCTCCGTCCAATTTGTCTATTTAGTTAATATTTGCAAAAAATTGTTGGCAAATATTACAATAGTTCCTGATATTTTATTTAATCGTTCAACTTATTTATATGAAATGTTTTGCTCAGATTTTAAATTAAAACCTTAGTTTTACAAACTCCAAACAATCTCGTGAAGTCCATCCAATTATTTTTGAGTTTCTAGGCCATAAACAAAAATATATGTAAGTAAGTACTTGAAGAGGCCTTACTAATACTCCACTTGTACAAATATCTTTAAACCCCCCACGCGAACAGAGAGGGTGTTAAAAGTTAAGGGTTGTGTTTGTGTGTGTTCTTATGCTACATGGTTCTTGGCTATAATAGGGGCTAGAGGATGGCGGGTTCGGAGTATTTTTTTTCATTGGAGCTTGTTGCAGTGGTGTTTAGAGCTTGGCATACCGGAAGTGACGGTGTATGCGTTCAGCTTAGAAAACATGGGAAGGAGCCCAGAGGAGCTACAGGGGTTACAACATATATCTTGGATCATATTACAGCGACTAGCAGACGAAGCGTAAGTATTACCTCACCTACGTGGGCTGATCCAAAAGTTGTTAGTTTAACCAAAAATTATAAGTATGTAAATGAGAAAATGTTATTTACTGTTTTTTCAAATTACTGCTCTCCAGCCTCTATAGATTTATTTATTAGACCAATCCGGCTTTGTAAACATAAAAACTTGCGGAAGATTTGAAAAACAATTGCCTGAATATACAAATTATTACACAGAGCATATTTTTGATGACGCGAAACAAAAAATAATCGCACGGGGCTAGAGGCTGTAAAATGCAATACCAAAATTCTAGAATCTATGGTAAAATGGAAGGAATAGTAATTAGACACTCGTAATGAAGAAATTAATGAATAAACTAAATACGGGCTTCAAGCGGCACGTTTAATGTTAAAATAAGAACATGGACGAATTGACGTTAAAAAGGAAGTTATTATAGATGGCCAGTATTTTTTTCCAATTAAAAAATATAAAAAAAAAAACTTTGGGAACAACCTATGGTATTATCGCTAAGATTCCTGCTTGAACAGAGTGCATTTTATGTATATTTTATGCAGTTGGTTGTAGACCCCCCAAACCGGGGCACAAGAAAAAAAAATATTAGCACTTTTTTGTAAATTGGTGATGAAAAGAAAACAGTAGACCACTTATATTCCAAGTGTACAGAAAGATAGCAAGTGACAAAAAAACCTTCTGCAATGAATGTCTGAAAAACGAACAAAGCCGTCACTGGAAAAGACTGCATTTTTAAATATTACCAAGCAATTTATAAATGATTTAATTGTAAAACGGTACAATTTATAAATAATTTAATTGATAAGTGTTCATTGACGATTGTTAGTGCGGCAGTGGTATATCCACAGTCATCCCACTGCAAGGAAAATACCTATACAAAATACAACCTGCTTACCTAATGTTATTTAATATTTTGTTAGTTTGCAAGCGAACTGTTTTAAAAGTGTTAATGCAGGTAGGTTGGTGATAGTAATTATTATATTCTTAGTAGTTAATTGTAAATTGGTGTGCCATACCAGCCCATTCCCATATTAAAGGGGTCCGAACGTTTTATTATGAAGCCTGACGTGGCAGGCGTAACTAGAAAAATGGCATTTTAAAAATATCGTGAATTTGTGGCCACAAACCTTAATAAATCGAATTAAGGTTTAACAAACAAATTTGTAAGTAATTTGTTTGCGCATCAACCCAAATCTGCTAAAGCCTGCGCTACGAATAGTGTTTCTCCCTATTCTGAGAGAAAAACTGAGTTTCATATCAAATGGAACGTTACCTATAGGTTGATAGTGATTATAACCATCCAGATGCTTTGATATTCGCATAACCTACGCTTGACCTAAAGCGACAGTCTTATTTCAGAGATAAAATGGCAAGGTGGGGTGTTAGATTAAACTTCGTGGGACGGCTGTCTCTACTTCCAGACGAGCTACGGGGGATCATGTCGCGCGCAATGGTCATCACCAAGCATAACGATAAACTTCTAGTGAATGTTGCCTGCTACTATACGGGTAAAAACGAATAATACTTCTGATATTATCTGTAAGAACATTGACGTTTTTTTTGTTTTTAAAGAGTTAGACCAGATGAAAGTAGTTTGGCGACAATAATTCTATTTGATGGTGGTAGCAAGCCAGGAGCGTCCATATTAATGATTTTAATCTATACCTATAATAAAGCAATAATAACGAAAAAGTCTGTACAAAGAAAAAATTAAAAAAGATATGGTCTAGGGTACATAAAATAAGCTACTGAACAAGAACATAACATTTTAAAAATTCGTGTCTGTCTGTTTGTCTGTTTGTCTGTCTGTAGTTTTGTTCGCGTATCACGTAAATACTACTGGACCGATTGCGATGCGGTTTTCACTGGTGGATAAAAATATTTTTGACGGCTGAAAGAATTTTGATCAAATGTTGGTATATTGGTATTTTAGGTCCTGGAATAGCACAAAGAGTATTTTTAACCTACAGAAATGACCACGCGTGCGAAGCCGAGCGCATCAGCTAGTTCAACATAATACGTACATTAGGTACGGCGGTACGATCTTATTGACCCGGAACCGATTGCAGTCAATGGGTTACCTCTTGAAGTTGTCCAACAATGTGTTATTCTTGGCCAAATATTGCAATTAGGTAGGAAAAACTTTGAGAGGGAAGCCAACAGAAGAGTTCAACTGGGTTGGGCAATATTCAGTATGCTTCGTCTTCTCGTCGACCATACCACAGTGCAAAAAGAAATAAGTCTTCCATTAGTGCGTCCTATGGAGCCAAAACACTCACGGCCAGACTTGCCCACAAATTCAAGGTAGCTCAGCGAGCCATTGAGAGCTATACTTAGAGTTTTTCTGAGGGACAAGATTCGAAATGCAGTGATCCGACAGAGATCCAAAGTAACCGACATAGCTCTAAGGATAAGTAAGCTAAAGCAACAGTGGGTTGGTCACATTTCACGAAAAACTGACAACCGTTAGGGTAAACGAGTTCTCGAGTGGACACCGCACTTAAGCAAACAGTGTACGACACCCTGTGGCCAGGTGGAGTGACGACCTGCGAAAAGCGACTGGCAGACTCAGTGGCTGAGAACAGAACTCAGTGGCATGTAGTAGTGGCCTACGTCCAGCAGATACAGGCTGATGATGAGCTCAGAAAATGTCTGTCTTAAGTTTCCTCTGCACAGAAGCTCCTATTATGATAAGTCTTTCACTGTACAAGCAGTACGTCTGTGGAACTTTTTACCGGTTCCTATACGAAAAGCACAATCATCGCAAAGTTTCAAAGATCAGGTTAAGAATTTTTACCTGTCGTCATTGTAATTTTCAATTTTGTGCCAAACTATCAATACCGCATGTGCAATATTATGATGTACCTACCATAAAATATATATTAGTTTATTATAATGTTTATATGTTCTGTAGTATTCGCTATTTACATAATATTTATTACTTAGTATTATCTTGACATTCATTTTTTGTTTTATTTGTTCGTTATCTTTATCTAGTATTTTACTGAAACAACTACCTTCTATTATATAGTAATGTGTCTCAATGTAATCTACGGTTGCCTGGAAGAGATCGCTGCTTAGCGATAAGGCCGCCGATTGTACTAGTTTTTGAAGTTTATTTTTTATTTTTGTTTATTTTGTTGAAATAAAGTGTTATCTATCTATCTATCTACGTCGTTTGATTTTTATAATAGGTATATTGATTGTGTCATTCGAACGCATTCACAACTTCAATCTACTCGTAGAGTAGTAACAAATAAATATATAATAGGTACCTACCCAAAATGTAGTGTCGGCTCCTTCAATCAAATAAACTAGTCGGCTCAGTCACGGCAAGTAAAACATTGTTTTAATAAACTAGTCGGCTCAGTCACGGCAAGTAAAACATTGTTTTAATAAACTAGACGGCTCAGTCACGGCAAGTAAAACATTGTTTTAATATGTATTTCTGTTTATTTTTATCAGGACGTGATGAAATCAGTCGTGCAGCATCCGCCTTAGTAGCAGCAGTCAACAATAACCAGCTCAAAGCTGAGGACATAGACGAAACACTTCTATCTCGAACTTTGGAAATCGGAGAACCAGAGCTTTTGATAAGAACATCGGGAGTAACCAGACTTTCTGACTTTTTGGTGTGGCAGGTGAGAGATTTCGGAATATGGAAAATAGGCGAGCATCTCTTTCACACAGTCCGCTATTAGAGGTCTTGTCTCATCCTCATTTTAGGTACTCTTCAGAGGAGTGACTACGAGAATTACAAAAATTAGTAAAAAGAGTCAATCTTGATGAATATTTCTATGTGAGGATCAAAACAATTTGCGTAACTATCACGACAATGTAGGGTCATTGTTACTCATCTACACTGATGATTTGATTTTTGTATGTTTGTATGATATAATCTCAAAAAATACTGAATCTATTCTATGCATTCTTTCATCTATAGAAAGCTACATTATCAGAGAGTAACTATGGTTTTTTTATATATTAGAGATCCCTACGAAAATTGCAATACAAGGCATCAAAAATTTGCATAAATTTCGATTACTCTCTGTAAGAAACGGAATGACATGTTACCGTGGAAACGAAATATTAACAATACAGGTGTAATTGGTTAAAAAGCGTCACGATCTACGCCTACTGGCGTTTTCTTTTTAAGAAGTTACGACAGGTATAAAAATGCTATATATACAAAACTTCTTCTTCGTTTTTTTATATTATTTTATCTGTCTCCACTAAGTTTGTAATGCCTATCACAAATAGGTTCCGACAGAAAATCAATGCCAAGGCTTTATGGCCTTAGCGTTTGCTGAGTCGGGACCTGTTTGTGGCAACACACAGCATTCATTTCGTATCGTATTTTTTGTTTGTAACTTTTGTTCTTTATCATTCTTTACAATATTGTGTGTTGTCATAAATATAGTAGATTACTGCATCGAGCGGAAAGTGACTCATTGCTGCACCGAGTGGTTAGATTGGAGCCCGAGCTTTATCGAGGGCTCTAAAACCACGAGTGCAGCAAGGAGTCACTTGAGCGAGTGTCAGTAATCGGCTTTTCTTTCCACGACATAGTAATATCACAATTGTTCACCTATATGTAAGTAGTACAACTTCAGTCACATTGACTTTTAAATTCGCGCCAATTTCATCGCGCTCACATTTAAAAATTAGTACATTCTATTGTTAAATTTCTATCGGACGAATGCATTGATTCAATAATAGCTGCGCCTTGTAGTTTACCCCCGTATTGGATGATGATGATGATGGTGATGATGATGATAAAAAGTATCCTGTGTGTTGTTCCAAGCTATAAACTATATCCATTCCAAATTTCATCAAAATCTGTTCAGCCCTTTGAGCGTGAAAGAGTAACAATCATACACACACACACACACACACACACACACACACACACACACACATACAAATACAAACTTTCGCTTTTGTAATATCAGTGTGATGAATCATGTAACTAAAAAAAACAGTGCAGTAATGGATTTCAATACTTACTTTCCGCACTGTAAAACTGTGCAGTAATGGATTTCCATACTAACTTTCCGCACTGTAAAACGGTGCAGTAATGGGTTTCAATACTTACTTTCCACACTGTAAAACTGTGCAGTAATGGATTTCCATACTAACTTTCCGCACTGTAAAACTGTGCAGTAATGGATTTCTATACTTACTTTCCTGCATTATTTTTATTAAGCAGGAATAAGGTACTTTCTGTTTACGTTTTAGGTGAACAATGGTGATATTACTGTGTAGTGGGAAGAAAAAACTATTTTCTTTCATCTTTCAATAAACCGCTGACCTCGTTAAGATGCTGGATTTGAAAGGAATGGGCATTAATATCAATGGCGAGAACATCTCACACTTAAGATTTGCTGTTGATATCATCCTAATGGTAGAGTCGCTGCAAGACTTGCAAAGTATGCAGGCCAACCTAGATGATGCTTCTCGATACATCGGTTTCAGAATGAACCTAGATAAGACCAACATCATGTTCAACGATCTTATTGACCCGGAACCAATTGTAGTTAATGGTATGCCTCTTGAAGTTGTCCAACAATATGTTAACCTTGAGCAAATATTGCAATGGGTAAGAACAACATTGAGATTAAAGCCAACAGAAGAATTCAGCTGGGTTGGTCAGCATTCAACAAGCTTCGTTAAGTCTTGTCAACGTCCATACCACAGTATCTGAAGACAAAAGTCTTCAATCAGTGCGTCTTACCAGTCATGACCTACGGAGCCGAAACGTCAAACTAGTCCACAAATTTAAGGTTGCTCTGAGAACTATGGAGAGAGCTATGCTTAGAGTTTTTTTCTGAAGGACAAGATTCGTAATGAAGATATCCGACGGATAACCACTGGTAACCGACATAGCTCTAAGGATAAGCAAGCTGAAGTGTCAGTGGGCTGGTCACATTTAAAGAACCCGAAGAACCGTGGGGTAGATGAGTTCTCGAATGGAGACCAGATCTAGGCAAACGTTGCGTAGAACGCTCTGTAGCCAGGAGTCGTGACGACCTGCGAAAAGCGGCCGGAAGAGAATGGATGAGGGTAGCTGAAGACCGAGCTCAGTGGCGTGCATTAGGAGAGTAATGCACGCCACTGAGTCACCTAAGTCCAGCAATGGACAAGTATAGGCTGATGATGCTGATGATGACATCGTATGTATTTATGTGATAAATGTAGTAAGTATTTTTTGTTTCGTGAGCAGAGGTGTTCCTTTGCAGGTATCCAACACAGTCCTCTACTTTACCGACGTGCTGTGGCCTGAACTCACAGTTTGGAATTTTCTTGCTGCATTACGACACTTCCAAAAGTACGCCCCTGCCGCTGTCAAGAAAACTGAAAACCTCACCGATACCAAGCGAGAGTTCCTTGCCAACTTAGAAACTCAAAGATGGGACACCATTGAAAAATATGCTAGGATTATTTAAATTAAGAAATATTTATCGACCCCTATTATTTGACTATCTTACATCTAGCCTAAAGCGGCATATTATGACGTATTCGTAAATTAATCTTCAATTTAAAATACTTTTTGGCTACTTTCAAACTATCTTAATGTACCTACACATAATTTGAGTTATAAAAATAACATTTCTGATTAGTTTTTCAGTTTCTTTATCTTTATATTGGAAATTTTATCCGACCCTTAGAAATAGGCAGCTATATTTTTATTGCATTTCTCAGTCACATTGATCAGTCTCGATGTTTTTATAGTAGGAGATTTCACTACCAACACTGTTGCTTCAAAGTATTGCGGCCGACGTGCACACAAACACACAATCAACCAGTCCCGGCACTCTCTCGACTCGGCAATGTATTTTTTTCTTTTCCTCCGCTGTTCCCGCGTGTCCCACGTTCCGCGCGACGCACGCTCTGCTTACCTGTGACCTGCGTCTGAGCCACAATTGCGCACGCATTTAATAATACCTACTGTAAGCTTAGCTACTGTAAGATCTTAGGGCTCACAGAATCAGATACTTTCGATAAAAAAATACGAGTTGCATGATGTCGACGTTTCTAACTCTGTCTTCTAGTTTGAGATATAGGATGCTCTGTTGCTCTCTGAAAAGAGGCTATTTATTACTTAGGTTTTTGGTTGGAGCACAAATTTGACAGCCGTAGAGCTTGGATGGTAATGCTAATGTTTTCCACTAGTTTTTTCTTGAGTAGCATTGGGAGCTAAATCTTGAATGACCTTTGATCTTTGTATGACCAATATTTACTCCAAGGCGACGCTATCCTTCGGTCAGTATATTTAGTGATTGCATTTTCTAACGATATCGTCTGTCCTAGGTATCTATCTATCTATCTATACTTATAATAAAACTGTATCAGGTCCAATTCTGTACATTGAAGATATCTAGTAATATTTTTTGAAGGCAATTTTTGTTCGATACTGAAGCAACAACTGTATTTTTTTTTCATTTTGTCTGTCTGTCTGTATCTTGGCCGCGCATCACGCCAAAACTACTGAATGAAACATTTCTGTCTGTCTGTATGTTTAATTGTAAAAACTATTGGACCGATTGCAATGCGGCTTTCATTGTTGGATAGCTTAAGGATTAACTTAAAAACTAGTATAATTGGTATCTCAATCCAATGACTAGAAGCCAAGCAATAGATAAAAATCTTTTTGACGGCTGAAGAAATTTTGTTCAAATGTTGATATATTTGAATATTTTTTTGGAGTTTTCTCTATATTCGATACTGAAGCCAAAACGGTTCCCTTTTTATTTTTGTCCGTCTGTCTGTCTGTCTGTCTATATGTCTGTACCTAGGACCACGCATCACGCCAAAATCATACACTGAATGAATTCAAATTAAACTTAGTATGATTGGTATGACTTGGCTTAGAATCCGTATTGCTTAATAACCAAAAAATATATACTTTTGTGTGGTGTGCACTGAGTAGGTACAATTATATAGGTTTTACATTTTAAAAATAACTTATTTTAATATAATAGTATGTTTAAATTTTTGAATTTTGTAACCCCAGGAAGAGACTAGTTTCCCACAACACAGGGAAACCTAGTGTGGGAACTAGTATACCCACAATTAACAAAATATCGGTGTCCGATTGTATTGTAAGATTTTTGGCAACGAAATAAAATTATTATTATTATTAATTATTTCAACGAACTAACCAAGACTAAGAAGCCGTCGACACTTTGGAGCATATTCTATGTAAACGCCACAGTGAGAATCAAACACAACATTGATATTTCAAACTACTCATAGTTAGTGGCATACCTACTGTAAACTGTAAACAGCTAATAATATCCGAGCGTAATAATATGTGTTATTTAATCTTTTGTTCTCACTTTACCAATGGTAAAAAGTATTGAACATAACAAGTGAAAAAAGATACATCTCGGTCCTTGTATCGCTCGCTTCGCTCAGGATTTCTACTCTAGAATCCTTCGCTGCTCTCGGGATCCAACTTAGTCCCTCGAATTAAATTCCCTTATTTTACACTCTTTAATCTACTGTTTTACCATTGCCACTCGAAAAAGCGCTTGCGAATCGTCGATAACAGTGAATAAAATTCTTCTTTTGCTAACAAGTGAATAACAACATTTTGAATTTGAAACAAGCACGAATTATGCGAATTATGTACAAAATTAACAGATTGACAACTAGTGCGTAAAAAAAGCCATTTTATAAGAGACATTTGTTCTCCCGATCCAAAGGAGAGGGCAGATATTGAAGTAGTGTCTGTCTGTATCTTGACCGCGCATCATGCCGCTGGAACTACTGGATGAATTCAAATGAAACTTGGTTTGATTTGAGTTCATACTACGAGGTAGGACATAGGATACTTTTAATCCCGAAAAATTAAAGGGTTCCCGCTGGATAGGCGTTGAAAGTTATTTAAAGGAACACGTATCACGCTGAAACTTCAGGACGGATTTTGTTGCAACTTGGCATAGACATAGTTTATATAATAGATAAAAATTAAAAATACTTTTTATCCCAAAAAAATAAAGAGTTCCTGCGGGATAATATCCCAAATTCTGTAAATTGAAAATATTTTGTAATTTTTATTCAATACTAAAGCCAAAACGTTTTTTTTTTTGTCTGTCTGTCTGTCCGTCTCTCTGTCTGTCTGTACCTTGGCAGCGCATCACGCCGAAAATACTCAATGAATTCAAATGAAATTTGGTATGATTTGAGTTCATACTTCGAGGTTAGTATATTGGATACATTTCATCCCGAAAAGTTAAAGGGTTCCTGCAGAATAGGGGTGGAAATTTATTTAAAAGAACACGTTGCACGCTGAAACTATTGGACGAATATTGATGCAACTTGGCACAGACATAGTTTATAAGATGGGTGAAAATTATGGATACTTTTTGCCCCGAAAACATAAAGGGTTCCTGCGGGATATGGGTCCAAATTCTGTACATTAAAGATATAGGGTTTTTTTTGGAGGTGTCTGTATTCGATAATGCAGCTTAAACTGCATGTTTTTTCATTTTTGTCTGTATATCTGTCTGTCTGTATCTTGACCGCGCATCATGCCGCTGGAACTACTGGATGAATTCAAATGAAACTTGGTTTGATTTGAGTTCATACTACGAGGTAGGACATAGGATACTTTAAATCCCGAAAAATTTATAGGTTCTCGTAGGATAGGGGTTGAAACTTATTTAAAAGAACACTTACCACGCTGAAACTAATGGACGGGGTTTGATGCAACTTGGCACCGTCTTAAGTTATATGATGTGTTAAATGGAGGACACGTTTTATCCCGAAAAAGTAAAGGGTTTCTTCGGGATATGGGTCCAAAGTTATGTTTATATTGAAGTAATAAATAATAATATTTTTTATGGTTCTCTATATTTGATACTCAAGCCTGTTTTACTTTTTATTTTAGTCTGTTTGTCTGTTTGTCCGTATCTTGACCGCGCATCGCACTGAAACTACTGAATGAATTCAAATGAAACTTGGTATAATTTGAATTCATACTACGAGGTAGGACATTGGATACATTTCATCCCGAAAAATTAAAGAGTTTCCGCAAGATATGGGTAGAAAATTATTAAAAAGAACACTTCTCACGCTGAAACTACTGGACGATTTTTTTATGCAAATTGACACAGTCATATATCTATACTTATAATAAAGCAATAGGTACGAAAAAGGCTGTACAAAGAAGAAGAAAAAAAGTGCTCTTGGGTGCTTAAAAAAGGTATTGAACAAGAATATAACAAATTGTTTTAATCGTGTCTTTCTGTATGTTTGTCTGTATGGTTGTTAGTTCACGCATCACGTAAAAACTGCTGGACCGATTGCAATGCGGTTTTCATTGTTAAATAGCTTAGGGTTTGATTTAAAAACTGGTTTAATTGGTATCTCAATCCGGTGAGTTAGAAGCCGAGCAATTGATAAAATTATTATTGACGGCTGAAGAAATTTTGATCAAATGTTGGTATATTGGTCCTGGAATGGTCATTATGGTACTTTGAACCTAAAGAAAAGAGCACGCGTGCGAAGCCGCGGGTACAGCTAGTATAAAATAAAACTTAACTTAAATTGTCTTAACTTGATTTCACTTGACTTAACATTACTTAACTTAACTTAAATAACAATTAAATAAATTAAATAACATGGGAATAAGAGGTATTGCCTCTGATTGGTTTGAGAGTTATCTCACGAAGCGGAGACAGTGTGTGAAGATTGGCCAAACGTTGAGTAGTTCGCAGGCAATAGGTTTTGGTGTTCTGCAAGGAAGTATATTGGAGCCCACGTTATTCACTATGTATATTAACGATATCCATGACCTGCCAAATGAATTGTGTTTTTTGCTGACGACACTGCTATTGTGTTTCATGGGTCAACGTGGCCGGAGGCTTTGTTCTATGCTGAACATGGTATGACTCACATCTCTAACTGGCTGCAGTTGAATCTTTTGAAAATGAAAATGAAAATGAAAATTTTATTAATAGCAAATGCTACATGTCAAAGAAAGAAAAACATTGTTCAAACAATTGTTTTAAAAAATACGCTAAAACAATTTTTCAATTAATTCATAAATTACTTACAAAAAATAAGTTCAAATAATTAAAAAAATGTTCACAAATTAATATATAACGATATAAATAACAATAAAATTTATAGTATTAAAAACTCTTCAAAATCATAGCATGGCCGTTCTAGAAGCCAGCCAGCACAGTTTTAATTTTTGTTTGAAATTCGCGACGGAAGTTGCAGTCACGATACTATCAGGTATTTTGTTATATACTTTTGGTCCTACGACATAAACAGACATTTCAGACCTCCTCAAGCTGTGGGCTATGCTCATTAGCTTCGTTTTATTCCTCGTAAAATAACGGTGGTGCTCTCCAATCCGCTGAAACACATGCTTATTTTCGTGAACGAAAACCGCGACCTGGTAGACGTGGATATTAGTGCGGGTGAGTATACGTTCGGACTTGAAATGCTCCCTCACTGATTCGTCCTGCTTTATACCTACGATTGCTCGTACGGCACGCTTCTGCAGTCGAAACGCGCGGATTCTGTCCGCTGCGCGTGCCCAGAGTTCCGTACCGTACGAGAGAACGCCGTGTATTGTGGCGAAATAGCAAGCTCTAACGACATCTTTGGAAGCCGTGGCGGCCAGTCGACGCAGAGCGAAGCACGCGCCTCCAAGCCGGGAGCACACACTGTCGATATGGGCGTCCCATTTGAAGGCACTGTCTATCTCAAACCCTAGAAGCCGAGTGCGGGAGACCTGGTAAATTGAGATAACTCCTGTGTTAACACGTAGCTGTGGTGGGGATAGACCTCCCAAACTGAAACTTAACAGGCACGTTTTGTCTAAGTTCAACGCCAGACCATTCCCCCTAAACCAATTTGCTAGTCAGTGGACGACATTATTTGACCTCGCTTCCAATTCCGCAGTCGTTTGTCCCGTGATAACAGCAGCGACGTCGTCTGCATACATGAAAATGTCTGCACCGTCGATTACCGTGGGAAGGTCATCCAGCAGAATGGTAAACAGCGTATTGGAGAGGCAAGACCCCTGTGGAACTCCAATAGAATTGGATAGTTCGGACGAACTTATTTTTCCACGGTCGCCCACCACGGATTGACTTCTGTGAGACATGAATGAGGATACCAGATTTAAAGCGGGTCCCCGTATTCCATAGTGGTGTAGTTTGCTCTCAATCAAAGCGTGGTCAGCTGTGTCAAAAGCGCGCGATAGGTCGCAGCACACGAAGGCGACCTGGTTGTGGCGCTCCCTCGCGCTCAACACTCGCCAGACCACCTCACGCAGAAGGGCTGTTGTGGATCGGCCTTTAAAATATGCGAACTGCCTGTCTGGTTGCGTGCTGGAATCGGACATAAAATGTATTAATCGTTGATTCAGACCTACTTCGAAGATTTTACTTAAACCTGGTACGAGGGATATTGGTCTATATGATTTCATAGCATTTTTACTGCCCTTTCCCTTGTATAGCGGGGAGATTTTAACCTTCTTCAGCGCGGTCGGATATTTGGCTTGCTGTATGCTAGTATTGTACAGAGTGCTGAGCACATAGCACATATCAGGTATGACGTGTCTAAGCAGGTTGACAGATATATCATAAATATCTAAACTGCTCATATTAGCTATATGCTTATATAATATTTGTACGATCTCCCAGGTGAGAAACGCTTAAAACGTAGAGATGACTCACTAAGCGCGGTGTGGGATGCCAGTGCGATCGCACACTGGAAGCGGGCAGCTGCTGGTGCACCGCATCGTTCCGCGGCGCTTATGAACTCGTGGTTAAGCCAACTTAACCACGAGTTCATAAGCGCCGCGGAACGATGCGTTGGTGGACCAACCACCAACACAGCTTTGGACGAAAAAGGAGCACCAGTGTCGTCTTTAATCAGTTCTGTGTAATCGATGCGCTGCGTACGCACGCGCCCTGTCTCTGAATTTATAACTTGCCACATGCATCTGCTCTTATTGGTGGCTTTAGCTATCTTGTTACTAAAGAACTGTTTACGTTTCCTAGTTAGCAAGCTATTATATTGATTGTTTAGTTTATCGGCGACTACGGCAACGTTTTGGTCATTAGAGTATTTAAATTTCATGTTTAAAAAGTCAAATAATAGAAATTTACAATTAATTACCTCGTCATCAATCCAGTTATTGCATTTTTTAAGCGTTTGAAGTTTCAATGGAAAACAGATGTCAATTTTGTTTACAATTATATTTAAAATTGAGTTAGCTAAGGAATCGCAGTCATTTAGCTTGTTACAAACAACATGGCAGATTGGAAGTTGGACAAGCTGTTATGGTTACTAAAGTTGCGAGATTTCGTCCGAGGGCTATTGTATATTGGTTTAAAAACTACTTCAAGCCGTTGGGCTATGTGGTCGCTCAGGTGGCAGTCCAGCGGACTGACTTCGCAGATTGAACTTATGTTTGTATACACATGATCGAGCAGAGTGGAGCTGTTTTTAGTGACGCGTGTTGGAAAGTCTACAAGTTGGTTAAAGTTAAATGATGACGACATATCAATGAGTGTTCGAGAAATCTGACTTGTTTTTAATAAATCTATATTTATATCGCTAACTCTAATAGAATTTAATTGTTTCTATTAGAGTTGGACTCGAGTTTCTCCAATAACTTCTCAAAATGGTTTAAATATTCTATGTTGCTTGTTTGGTTTGAGTGATAAATACCTATTACTTGAATATCCGTATCACATAAGTAGACAGCACTCATCTCAAATATATGTTCATATGAAAGGTCACAGAAATCCTGTTTATTTATCGCTCTAATACCGTTTCGTACGTAGATACAACTTCCGCCATGATCCAAGTTACTCCTACTGTTGACTTTAAATACAAAAAAGACAGTTTACATATGCTTTCATAAAACGGCTGCCTCAGCGTTGAACTGACATGAAGATTCACAAAAAATATTGTTCCCTGTGTATCTCTAAATAGAACGAATGTGGTCAAATATCTTGGTGTCTACTTGACGAAAAGATGACATTTAAAAGACATATTGTCTCGCTCTCGGCTCGGCTAAGAAGAATCATTGGCATTGTAAGAAATCTACGAGATGTGGCATGTTTAGAGACACTTAAATCTGTCTACTTTGCATTATGTCAGTCATTAATAACGTACTGTATCACATGCTGGGGTAGTGCTGCAAAGACTTTCCTTACCCAAGTCGAGAGAGCGCAACGTTCAGTCCTGAAGGTGATGATGAAAAAGCAGTTTAGATACCCAACTACAGATGTTTACAAGGACAGCGGAGTATTTAGTGTGAGCCAGATGATTATTTTGAAAATTTCACTTTCCGATCATAAGTCTATCCTAGCTTCTGTCGGATATGAAGCAATGGTAAAACAAAGTCTATCGCTCACCTACTCCACCCGTGAACACTGTCTTCGCTCATCGGTTTGGACAGTTTGTTCGGACGCAAGTTTATAATTCTGTAGTTAAACACTGTGATTTAAAGAAGAAGTCGGCCTACGAAGCTAAAAAGATTATACACAAACGGTTGTCTACGAGTACACTAACTTACAAGGGCACTGAAGACGTTTTGTATATTAAATCCTAAACTTTTTATTTGTAACCTAGTTCTTAAGAACTTTACTGTATGAATAAATTGAATCAGTAGTTTAAGTCACAGTATATACCTATAACTGCAAAGGAGTGGAATGCCCTGCCCTCGTCAGTGTTTCCGGTAAATTATAACCCCGGTGTGTTCAAGTCAAGAGTGAATAGGTATCTACTAGGCAAGCGTGCTACACCTTCGACCACATCATCGCTTTCCATCACGTGAGATCGTGGTCAAACGATTGCATAGTCAGTAATAAAAAATAAAAAAAACATAATAAAAATTGTTAATATATATATATATATATATATATATATATATATATATATAAAATAATAACTACCAAAAACTATTTTTAATTTATATATATATATATATATATATATATAAATTAAAAAATAGTTTTTGTAGTTTAGTATATATATATATATATATATATATACAAAATTTAAAGTAAGGCAAGAATAATAACTACCAAAAACTATTTTTTAATTTATATATATAAATTAAAAAATAGTTTTTGGTAGTTATTATTAATTTTTATATATATAAATTAAAAAATAGTTTTTGGTAGTTATTATTCTTGCCTTACTTTAAATTTTGTTAGTATAGGTGTACATGGCCATAATATTAGGGCTAATATGTCAACTAGATATAGTTCTAATGATAATCGTAATGGGTATTCACGATACAGGCTTACCTGGTGTGAAGACCACAGAAATATGTTATATTTAACCCGTCCAGTGTTTAGCGTTATTTGTAATTGCTGTATTCTACATTTTAACATTTCGCTCATTTGCGACAAGAACGTGTTATCTGCTCAAAATGTCGTTATGGAATAATAATGTAGAAAAATCGACCGCATCACGCTCTATTTGCTACTAAAACGCGATATTTCCAGCACCAGTAATGACCAAGTTGTGAAAGAAAGAGACAACGCGTATGTACTGTTTTTGCGCCGACTATAACGACCGCAAAGTTCGTTTCAATATAGGTTTATACCAGTTGACCCCACTCGCTCGAGGAGTAAGATGCTGTTCGATTACGTCAAAAACATGACAACGCTAGTTTGTTGAAAAGGTAAGTGAATTCATTAGGTTATTTCATTGTTTCTCTTGCTGCTAAAGTGAGAGATCGTTATTTAAATCATTTTTTCTGTAAGAAACTATATGTGTATGCTAAAATTTAGAACACATTGTCACGTTTTTGTTGCAATAAACTGATATTATTTTGTGATAAGTTCTAATGTAACGCTACAGATGATGGTTCAAAAGAAAAAAAAGGTTTTTCGATGTTGGTTATTTACACATAACTCGTTGTTTTAGGAAATATACTGTATTTCAGTTCTGATAGTTCGAGTTGTTGCATTACAAATGATAGGAACATTTTGATAATAATGTTTTTTTTTTTCAGATGAAGATCCAAAAAGATTTTAGATCTTGTGGCTAAGAGTGTTCCGGGAAATGACCAACTAGGTAAGACTCAAGTAAGTAGTAAGCTCTAAATTACAAGAATAACTTATCTATGTCAAAAAATATAATACATTTAATTAAAAGGGAGATCATAGTTTAACGAACTAAAGACAATAATTATTATAGACTTTTCTTCAATTCATTTTCACCTCTGTTTTGTAAAGTTTATTTGTTTGTCTAGAATCTTATTTGAGAATCTCTATAAACAAAACACACACACACACACACACACACACACACATTTAGACAATTCATCTTGTGAAAATTTGTATTTATCATGGTGTTGGATAACAATACAATAATCCATGGCCATTCTTGACATAACCAGAAAAGCAAGTATAAAAAAATGTATTACTCTTAATTTTTAATAAGTACAAAAATAAGAATCAGTCTTTTTTCAGAGATAAAATGGAAAGGTGGGGTGTTAGATTACACGTCGTGGGACGGTTGTCCCTCTTGAAAGACGAGCTGCGGGCGATCGTCTCTCGCGCAATGGTCGTCAGCAAGCATAACGATAAACTTCTATTGAATTTCGCCTGCTACTATACGGGTAAAGATGATTTACTTATATTAATCACTGTTAGAATTTTTATATCTAGAGTTCCACCTACCTATATTTAACCTAGTGGTCCATAAACGGGTGTTTGTAATTTTTTTGTAAATGTGTTTGTTTGTTTGTTTGTCGTATGAGGTAGTGCTGGCCTCTGGTGTCAAACTTTATCAAGCACGAGGGCCTTGGACATGGCTTAACGACTGCTATTAATCAATAACAGCCAGGACCGACATCTTAACGTGCCCTCCGAAGCAAGGAGCGATGGAAAACCGCACTTAACTCAGAAAAGTCATTAGTGTGGTTTTGAACCCGGTATCGTTGGATTCTAAATTGCACTATAGAACCGTTAGGCCACCATTGCTCTTGTTAAAAGTGTTAAACAAGCCTTTAATTCAGCTATCAAGAACTAATGCTGTGACACATTGAAAGTAGTTATGTAGCAGAATTTATGTTTGATGGACGTAGCTAGCCAGGAGAATCCACATCTATGATGTTAATTATACTTTTTAAGTAGGTACGTAATAGGTACGGAGATACGATGTTAATGACCCGGAACCGATTGTAGTAAATGGTTTACCTCTTGAAGTTGTCCAACAATATTATCACCTTGGGCAAATATTGCAATTAGGTAGGAACAACTTTGAGAGGAAAGCCAACAGAAGAATTCAGCTGGGTTGAGCAGCATTCTGTAAACTTCGTCAATTCTTTTCTACATACCACAGTGTCTGGAGAAAAAAGACTTCAATTAGTGCGTCCTACGGAGCCAAAACGTGGACACCGGTGTACACTCACGGTCAGACTAGTCCACAAATTCAAGTTCGCTCAGCGAGCTATAGAGAGAGCTATGACTCTAAGAGACATGATTCGATAATATGAAGTGATCTGAGAGAGAACCAAAGTAACCGACATAGCTCTAGGCATAAGCAAGCTGAAGTGGCAATGGGCTGGCCACATTTCCCGAAGAACTTGGGGAAATGTGACCAGCCCCATTGGGGTAGACTAGTTCTCGAGTGGAGACCGCGCTTAGTCAAATGTAATGTAGGACGCCCTATGGCCAGGGGTGTGACGACCTGCGAAAAGCTGCTAGTAGAAACTGAATGCAGAGAGCTGAAGACGGTGTCAATATATTAGGAGAGGCTTGAGGCCTCCAGAAGTGGGCAAAAATTGGCTGATGATGACATACGTCGTTTAATCGTTATTTATGTTGATTCTGTCATCCGGATGCACGAAAAATTAAAAAAAAAACACAAGAAAAAATAGACTTCATAATAAATATGTTATTCTGTAAACAACCACTAAAACGAATAAAATAATTACAATTGAGCCAGAACAGTATCACTTTTTCGAAATTACCAACGTAACAATAATGCATAATTACAACATAGGATAAGAAAGAGTTTTTGAAGGCGGTGCCAAACCGAGCCATAATTATTAAAATGGTTGAGCTTACTCAAAAAGACAATGTCTTAAACGGCTAGACGTGCCATTTAAAATAATAAACTTTTAAAGTAATTATCTACAAAGACTTTATCATTTACTATATTGCTGTATTCGTGTCAATCGGTTTGTAAACGTGTGAAAGTCAAAATATGTTCGTGTGAGTCTCTTTTTTTGTCTCTTCTGCGTTTGGTGTTTTGTATGAGGGTGCGTCATAGACCACTGCATATTACTTGGTACGTAGATAAGTATGTATTAATTTTATAAAGATATTAGATGCCTGGGATTGGCACCGCCTTCAAAAAACTCTTTCTTATCTTATGTTGTATTTATGCATTATTATTACGTTGGTAATTTTGAAAAAGTGATATTGTTATAGCTGAATTGTAATTATTTTATTCTTTTCAGTGGTTGTTTACAAAATAACATTTATAATCTGAAGTCGTTTTTTTTTTGTAAATATATTTTATTTTTGATTTGTAGTGGCCTAAGCAAACATCGGAGAGAAATATATTAACATCAAGCCAAGGCGGACGATACGCTGTAACAACAATATTTTTTTTCTAGTTGACCTTCAGTCTCAGCCACAACTGCTCAACAGACGCAGTAGGAGGATGAGGACATGCTCGAACATTCACTCCTCGCTTTATGTAAAAGCCGACTCCGCCTCCGCGTCCACCGCGCACGGCCGCGGGCCTCGGCGTGTGCCGCAGCCGGTAACCAGGCACGACAGGCGCACGTCCGCTTTGATTTTCTCTTAACTATGTTTCATTGACTGCCATGATATGGACAGCAGTTCTCTCCATGGCCACAATAAATTCATCATGACGCGTTCCCAGTGAGCCTGCATTAAACAGTCCAACCTTGAGTTGCTTTACAAGCATTATAAGTTGTATAAATCTTTACCAAACACATAAACATGCATATGTTAACATATGGCTTCAAACAACAATCAAAATATAAAAATCCTATTAGACTTGCAAGCAGAACTACTAGAATGTGACTACTAGGTAACTTAAGACTTAATTTAGAATCATTACAGTAAAATGAGTAAGACAAAATTTTGAAAAAATAATAATAACAGGAATATAAACTGTAGTAGCTTTCGCAACGGAACGTCAGTACTTTTAAAATTACCACAAATTGTACAAGCAAAACATAAACACACACGATGTAGTAAATAATAACTTGTATTACTTTTTCTGCTCTAACAACACACCTTGATCCTGAGTCTGGCGCAGTCCAACTACATCCTGAGTCTGGCGCAGTCCAACTACATCCTGAGTCTGGCGCAGTCCAACTACATCCTGAGTCTGGCGCAGTCCAACTACATCCTGAGTCTGGCGCAGTCCAACTACATCTAACCCAAAAAAAATCTTAAAATCAGATTCCGACCGCACCCAGAAGGATGCCTTCCCTGACTCACGACGAACGAGGATTCGTCCGCCCTTGGTCCAGGCATACCTCCAGCCCTGACGTCGGCTCTCCTCGCGCACCCTATGGAATAACATCTTGTTCTTTTCGCTCGTTCACGTAGAATGTAGTCGGCGAGGCGCCGAGGCCGAGACCCTCCGTAGTGACGCGGCGGCGTACGCGCGCACTCTGCAGCAAATTATATAACCCCCGACCCCCACCCCCCCCCTGTCAGCTAAGAAGCATCTCGATCTCACCAGCTTTCAAACATCAAACCTCATCAAAATCGGTCCATTGATATGGGAGCTATGATCCTCACTCCCATTCCCCCCCCCCCTTCCCCTTCCCATTATAGCACTAAGCACCATTTCGTTTATCCCAGCTTTCAAATATAAAAAACCGCTAAATCGGTCCATTCGATTGGAAGGTACGATTCTCACCCCCCCTCCCCATCCCCACCCGCTCCCCGTCTCCCACCCCTTCCCTCCTTTCCCGCATTATAGCTAAGAACCATCTCGTTTACCCCAGCTTTCAAACATAAAAAACCGCTAAATCGGTCCATTCGTTTGGAAGCTACGATTCTCACCCCCCTTTTCTCACCTCCCCCCTATCTACTATTTATCTAAAAACCATCTCAATCACATCAGCTTTCAAACAGAAATACCGCATCAAAATCGGTTCATTCGTTTGGGAGCTACGATTCCACCCCTCCTCCCCCCCCCCCCCTTCCCAACCCTCCTTCTCCCCCTAAGACTCATCTGGTTTATCCCAGCTTTCAAACATAAAAAACCGCGAAATCGGTCCATTCGTTTGGAAGCTACGATTCTCAACCCCCCTTTTCTCACCTCCCCCCCCCATTTCCCATATATCTAAGAACTATTTCGATCACATCAGCTCTCAAACAAGAAAAAAACCGCATCAAAATTTGATCCATTCGTTTGGGAGCTACGATGCCACAGACACACACGCACAAAGTGATTGTGTATCACTAAACTTATAGCACCCGTCTCTTTGATCGATGGTTAAAATGCGCGTGCATATATAAACAGTGCAGTAATGGATTTCCATACTTACTTTTCTGCACTGTTTTTATTGAGCAGGAATGATGTACTCGTACTTTCTGCTAACGTTTTAGATGAACAATGGTGATATTACTGAGTAGTGGGGAGAAAAAACACTTTCTAGAGGTTGAAAAAATAATTGTAAAGTAAAAAGCACTAGTGTGTAATAAGCTGAATTATGAACCTATATTCGTTGCCACATTAGTCACATTACGAGCAAGTGTGTTGAAAAATAAATTTATATAACCCGGGTGGCAACGGGGCGCAGCGCAGCTGTTTAAGGTAGGAAGGAATAGTGATTTTGTTTAATAAGTATGAGGATGATTCTATATATTTAATCAACTATTTTATTTTATTTACTTTCACCTTAGAGCCTTGGATAACTATACTTAGAGGTTAAGAACACCTTAGATTATCTTTTCTACAGAACTACAGCAAATGAATTAGTTTTCAAACTACATTAGTAAGCAGGTATCATTACTACACACCTTACTATAATATACCATTTATGAGAATAACCTATATTTGCGCGGGCGTTGAAGTCTTTCTTCTGGTTCCTTATAATGTAGATTTTCGATTATATTATGACGTTTTGGTCTTTGTGTGTCCTTCAATGTCCTTTACGCTTATTTTGCGGAGGTAGCGCATTGGTACCATTATTGTTTATGATATCCTTATTTATGCCGATATGCTCTAAAGGTGGCCTGCAAAAAGAAAGTATAGAATTATATTTTGTAATCTTACAAAAAATTATAAGCTTAATCTATCTACATTTATAATAAAGCAGTAGGAATAAAAAGTCTGTTACAACATGGATATTTAAGAAAAATGGTTTAGGGGTCTTAAAATAAGCTACTCAAGGCGAGATGGTATTCAAATTGATGGTGTTCAATGAGTTGTTTTTTTTTTATGTGTAATTAATTAATGTTCACAAAATACTTTATCTGGATGTGGTCACCGAAACACGATTAAATAAATTTGTCTCTATAGAAAAAAAATGTATTGTATCCTAAAAATCACCCGTTTTGACGGTCCCGTCGATGGAATGAATCAACTTTCAGTTTCTATCGAAGATATTTTTACAAAAACCAAATGTGAGTAATCCCAACAAACATTCAAATACTTTTATGGAATTAGTTTTTTGATAAATCGTTAGAATATTTAAAAAAAGTTAAATAAAACTGAAAATATTAACTAAAATCGTCGGGAGCCGACGATGCATCACCTTTCCTTCTTACTCTGCACCATGACGAGCAGGACAAAAATTTGGAGCCCATAGCGCTTCAACAAGTTATTTTTAAAAAGTATTTGTGTTTCTGTAAGTTCGCGCATCTCGTAAAATCTTGACTAAAAACTAGTGTACTTGGTATCTCAACCGATGGTAGAAATCGAGCAATCGTTAAAAACCATTTGGCGTCTGAACGAATTTGGACGATAATGGTACTTTTGGTTCTGTAATAACACAGGATCCTTATATCCCAATTAAATGACCACGCGGGCAAAGACGCGAGCACAGATAGTCTACCTATACTTATAATAAATCAGTAGGTAACAAAAAGTCTGTTAAAAAGAAACACAAATAAAAAAATGGTCTAAGAACTACTGGGACTTAAACTACTGAACAACAATGGAATGGTGTTAGTCTACATTTTCACGCATCTCCTAAAAACTACTGGGACTTAAACTACTGCACAACAATGGAATGGTGTTAGTCTACATTTTCACGCATCTCCTAAAAACTACTGGGACTTAAACTACTGAACAACAATGGAATGGTGTTAGTCTACATTTTCACGCATCTCTTAAAAACTACTGGGACTTAAACTACTGAACAACAATGGAATGGTGTTAGTCTACATTTTCACGCATCTCCTAAAAACTACTGGGACTTAAACTACTGAACAACAATGGAATGGTGTTAGTCTACATTTTCACGCATCTCTTAAAAACTACTGGGACTTAAACTACTGAACAACAATGGAATGGTGTTAGTCTACATTTTCACGCATCTCTTAAAAACTACTGGGACTTAAACTACTGAACAACAATGAAATGGTGTTAGTCTACATATTCACGCATCTCCTAAAAACTACTGGGACTTAAACTACTGAACAACAATGGAATGGTGTTAGTCTACATTTTCACGCATCTCTTAAAAACTACTGGCACTTAAACTACTGAACAACAATGGAATGGTGTTAGTCTACATTTTCACGCATCTCTTAAAAACTACTGGGACTTAAACTACTGAACAACAATGGAATGGTGTTAGTCTACATTTTCACGCTCTCCTAAAAACTACTGAACAACAATGGAATAGTGTAAGTCTACATTTTCACGCATCTCTTAAAAACTACTGGGACTTAAACTACTGAACAACAATGGAATGGTGTTAGTCTACATTTTCACGCATCTCTTAAAAACTACTGAACAACAATGGAATGGTGTTAGTCTACATTTTCACGCATCTCTTAAAAACTACTGGGACTTAAACTACTGAACAACAATGGAATGGTGTTAGTCTACATTTTCACGCATCTCTTAAAAACTACTGGGACTTAAACTACTGAACAACAATGGAATGGTGTTAGTCTACATTTTCACGCATCTCCTAAAAACTACTGGGACTTAAACTACTGAACAACAATGGAATGGTGTTAGTCTACATTTTCACGCATCTCCTAAAAACTACTGGGACTTAAACTACTGAACAACAATGGAATGGTGTTAGTCTACATTTTCACGCATCTCTTAAAAACTACTGGGACTTAAACTACTGAACAACAATGGAATGGTGTTAGTCTACATTTTCACGCATCTCCTAAAAACTACTGGGACTTAAACTACTGAACAACAATGGAATGGTGTTAGTCTACATTTTCACGCATCTCTTAAAAACTACTGGGACTTAAACTACTGAACAACAATGGAATGGTGTTAGTCTACATTTTCACGCATCTCTTAAAAACTACTGGGACTTAAACTACTGAACAACAATGAAATGGTGTTAGTCTACATTTTCACGCATCTCCTAAAAACTACTGGGACTTAAACTACTGAACAACAATGGAATGGTGTTAGTCTACATTTTTACGCATCTCTTAAAAACGACTGGCACTTAAACTACTGAACAACAATGGAATGGTGTTAGTCTACATTTTCACGCATCTCTTAAAAACTACTGGGACTTAAACTACTGAACAACAATGGAATGGTGTTAGTCTACATTTTCACGCTCTCCTAAAAACTACTGAACAACAATGGAATGGTGTAAGTCTACATTTTCACGCATCTCTTAAAAACTACTGGGACTTAAAATACTGAACAACAATGGAATGGTGTTAGTCTACATTTTCACGCATCTCTTAAAAACTACTGAACAACAATGGAATGGTGTTAGTCTACATTTTCACGCATCTCTTAAAAACTACTGGGACTTAAACTACTGAACAACAATGGAATGGTGTTAGTCTACATTTTCACGCATCTCTTAAAAACTACTGGGACTTAAACTACTGAACAACAATGGAATGGTGTTAGTCTACATTTTCACGCATCTCTTAAAAACTACTGGGACTTAAACTACTGAACAACAATGGAATGGTGTTAGTCTACATTTTCACGCATCTCCTAAAAACTACTGGGACTTAAACTACTGAACAACAATGGAATGGTGTTAGTCTAAATTTTCACGCATCTCTTAAAAACTACTGGGACTTAAACTACTGAACAACAATGGAACGGTGTTAGTCTACATTTTCACGCATCTCTTAAAAACTACTGGGATTTAAACTACTGAACAACAATGGAATGGTGTTAGTCTACATTTTCACGCATCTCCTAAAAACTACTGGGACTTAAACTACTGAACAACAATGTAATGGTGTTAGTCTACATTTTCACGCATCTCTTAAAAACTACTGGGACTTAAACTACTGAACAACAATGGAATGGTGTTAGTCTACATTTTTACGCTCTCCTAAAAACTACTGAACAACAATGGAATGGTGTTAGTCTACATTTTCACGCATCTCTTAAAAACTACTGGGACTTAAACTACTGAAAAACAATGGAATGGTGTTAGTCTACATTTTCACGCATCTCTTAAAAACTACTGGGACTTAAACTACTGAACAACAATGGAATGGTGTTAGTCTACATTTTCACGCATCTCCTAAAAACTACTGGGACTTAAACTACTGAACAACAATGGAATGGTGTTAGTCTACATTTTCACGCATCTCCTAAAAACTACTGGGACTTAAACTACTGAACAACAATGGAATGGTGTTAGTCTACATTTTCACGCATCTCTTAAAAACTACTGGACCGATTGACATGTGGTTTTCACTGTTAGCTTAGATTTCGACTTAAAATCTGGTGTAGGTACTTTGTAAAGGATGTTTGGTGCATCTTTTGCGAAATATAAATGGCCGGTAGGAGGGTTATTTTGCGGTCTTCTCAGCCCCTATAAAGCATTCTGGCTTATTATGTCTATTTTACATATAAAAATAAACTTCAAAAAGCCTAACTATATAGTGTTATGTTGTACAGTTCTATCAAGATTTCAACATCTAACATTTATTATTTTTTTGACTCACAAAGGTTTTGGAACACGTAAAACAAAATCTAAAACATATAATTGCAATAAAATAAAGCAAATTATGGCTTTGATATGGGATCTTTGTGACTTGTCTCTTGTTACACAAATAATAACTAGACGATTAAAAGTATTAAAAATAATTGAAAATTTGAAAATCTAAATATGTACAATGTATTAGGTTTTGTTGTAAAAACTATAAAACATGGGTAGGTTTCTAAATCAAACTGTTTAGGCTCTTCAAGCTGGAGACAGACGGACGGATAGACAGCGCTGCCACAACATTAGGGTTCCGATTGGACTGTTTGTGTACGGACTCTAAAAATACTAAGAATAGGAGTAGTAAAATAGTATTCAAAATCTATCGAAATATATAGAGGCTGAGTACAAATCGATGATTAATAAATGTTTGAATAATTCAAATCCATGAATATTTTTTTCTCGAGTGTTCGTAGAGATTATGTAGTGACCTCTTTTTACCCGACTACTGCTAAGTAAGGGAAGGGCAATGAGTTTAACAGTCTGTGTATGTATGTATATATGTGGACGTCCCACCATAGAATTGCCTCTATTGGACAAATTTTGACATGCGAGGTGTCAATCGTCTTCAGGTATAGAGTGTCATAGGCTACTTATTACTGGATTGTAGTCCACGTAGTACGAGATAGTCGCTTACAAACAGCTGTCTGCAGGCAAATCATCAAAACAAGACATAAGTTAAAAAAACTAAAACATATGAAAAAATAGACTATGACACTCTATACCCGAAGACGAATCGATTGACACCTCGGTTGTCAAAATCGGACCAATAGGGGCGACGCTATGGTGGCACACCCACATACATACATACATACATACATACATACATACATACATACATACATACATACATACATACATACATACATACATACATACATACATACATACATACATACATACATACATACTTACATACTTACATACATACATACATGCATACATATATACATACATAGACTGTTCAAAAATACCCTTCCCTTAGCCTTTGTCTTTGTTTCCCAGTAAAGCATGCTTGTATTAAAATAATTGTATTAGATTTGACTTACTTCTCCGTGAATAAGGCGTTAGACAGATTGATGAGTGGCGCTTCAAGTATTAGGTATAATATGAAGCTCAATGCACACGCGACGACTAGCACACCTTGTGTGTTTACGACCTGTAAAAGATTTTTAAATGATATGGCATAGAATAACTATACCTACTCCTTACAAAATATGGGTTTCAAATTCAATGGGTACTCTCTATCTCCCCACATGCTTTGTCCCTTGCGTGGGGAGAAAGGAATAAATTCGATGGGTACTCTCTTTCTCCCCACATGCTTTGTCCCTTGCGTGGGGAGAAAGGGTAAAATAAATTCGATGGGTACTCTCTTTCTCCCCACATGCTTTGTCTCTTGCGTGGGGAGAAAGGAATAAATTCGATGGGTACTCTCTTTCTCCACACATGCTTTGTCCCTTGCGTGGGGAGAAAGGGTAAAATAAATTCGATGGGTACTCTCTTTCTCCCCACATGCTTTGTCCCTTGCGTGGGGAGAAAGGAATAAATTCGATGGGTACTCTCTTTCTCCCCACATGCTTTGTCCCTTGCGTGGGGAGAAAGGAATAAATTCGATGGGTACTCTCTTTCTCCCCACATGCTTTGTCCTTTGCGTGGGGAGAAAGGGTAAAATAAAAAGAAACAAGTACAATTATTATAAAAATACCAAAAACCCGACTGCGATGAAAATTATTGAATACGAGCTGACCGCCCGCAAAAATAATCACTTAATATTATAAAGACGAAGGTGTGTGTGTGTGTGTGTGTGTGTGTGTGTGTGTATGTTTCTTACTTATTCACGGTTAAATGGCTGAACTGATTTGGATGAAATTTGGTAGCCGGTAGCTCATAACCTGGATTAACACATAAGCTACTTTTATCCCAGATGTGTGGTTCCTGAGGGACGCGGGTGAAACTGCGGTGCCAGCTTATTATTTATATAACTTTAATGGGTTTTTTTTAATAGTTGCAATTGCAACATTAGACTATAGCATTTACATTAAACAGAAAAAAAAACCGTCGGAAATTGGTTTTCTTGACACTTCATATCCTATAGAACTCTCGCAATCAAGACGAATCCAATGATACCTCATTTATCAAAATCCATCAAGCCGTTTAGGCTGTAGGACGCGCCTAAGAAACGTACAAATATACATACAACCTAGATACAACCCAAACACATAACCCTCAGTCGGGTAAAAAGTATATCCTTTCTCCCCACTACGGAAGACAGTAATAATATTCATATTTTATTACTATTATTAAAAGTATGTCCTTTCTCCCCACTACGGAAGACAGTAATAATATTAATATTTTATTACTATTATTAAAAGTATATCCTTTCTCCCCACTACGGAAGACAGTAATAATATTAATATTTTATTACTATTATTAAAAGTATATCCTTTCTCCCCACTACGGAAGACAGTAATAATATTAATATTTTATTACTATTATTAAAAGTATATCCTTTCTCCCCACTACGGAAGACAGTAATAATATTAATATTTTATTACTATTATTAAAAGTATATCCTTTCTCCCCACTACGGAAGACAGTAATAATATTAATATTTTATTACTATTATTAAAAGTATGTCCTTTCTCCCCACTACGGAAGACAGTAATAATATTAATATTTTATTACTATTATTAAAAGTATGTCCTTTCTCCCCACTACGGAAGACAGTAATAATATTAATATTTTATTACTGTTATTAAAAGTATATCCTTTCTCCCCACTACGGAAGACAGTAATAATATTAATATTTTATTACTATTATTAAAAGTATGTCCTTTCTCCCCACTACGGAAGACAGTAATAATATTAATATTTTATTACTATTATTAAAAGTATGTCCTTTCTCCCCACTACGGAAGACAGTAATAATATTAATATTTTATTACTATTATTAAAAGTATATCCTTTCTCCCCACTACGGAAGACAGTAATAATATTAATATTTTATTACTATTATTAAAAGTATGTCCTTTCTCCCCACTACGGAAGACAGTAATAATATTAATATTTTATTACTATTATTAAAAGTATGTCCTTTCTCCCCACTACGGAAGACAGTAATAATATTAATATTTTATTACTATTATTAAAAGTATATCCTTTCTCCTCACTACGGAAGACAGTAATAATATTAATATTTTATTACTATTATTAAAAGTATATCCTTTCTCCCCACTACGGAAGACAGTAATAATATTAATATTTTATTACTATTATTAAAAGTATGTCCTTTCTCCCCACTACGGAAGACAGTAATAATATTAATATTTTATTACTATTATTAAAAGTATGTCCTTTCTCCCCACTACGGAAGACAGTAATAATATTAATATTTTATTACTATTATTAAAAGTATGTCCTTTCTCCCCACTACGGAAGACAGTAATAATATTAATATTTTATTACTATTATTAAAAGTATATCCTTTCTCCCCACTACGGAAGACAGTAATAATATTAATATTTTATTACTATTATTAAAAGTATGTCCTTTCTCCCCACTACGGAAGACAGTAATAATATTAATATTTTATTACTATTATTAAAAGTATGTCCTTTCTCCCCACTACGGAAGACAGTAATAATATTAATATTTTATTACTATTATTAAAAGTATGTCCTTTCTCCCCACTACGGAAGACAGTAATAATATTAATATTTTATTACTATTATTAAAAGTATATCCTTTCTCCCCACTACGGAAGACAGTAATAATATTAATATTTTATTACTATTATTAAAAGTATGTCCTTTCTCCCCACTACGGAAGACAGTAATAATATTAATATTTTATTACTATTATTAAAAGTATGTCCTTTCTCCCCACTACGGAAGACAGTAATAATATTAATATTTTATTACTATTATTAAAAGTATATCCTTTCTCCCCACTACGGAAGACAGTAATAATATTAATATTTTATTACTATTATTAAAAGTATGTCCTTTCTCCCCACTACGGAAGACAGTAATAATATTAATATTTTATTACTATTATTAAAAGTATGTCCTTTCTCCCCACTACGGAAGACAGTAATAATATTAATATTTTATTACTATTATTAAAAGTATATCCTTTCTCCCCACTACGGAAGACAGTAATAATATTAATATTTTATTACTATTATTAAAAGTATGTCCTTTCTCCCCACTACGGAAGACAGTAATAATATTAATATTTTATTACTATTATTAAAAGTATGTCCTTTCTCCCCACTACGGAAGACAGTAATAATATTAATATTTTATTACTATTATTAAAAGTATGTCCTTTCTCCCCACTACGGAAGACAGTAATAATATTAATATTTTATTACTATTATTAAAAGAGGTAAGATTATGTGTATTACCGCAGCAAAATATTGTAGGTTAGGAAGGCCTGAGCTGAAAGTCAGTGCTGTGGATTTTCATTCACAGCTTTTTTTCTGAGCTCAGACCTTTTCTGGCAGCACTGTACATGGCAGCGATCTTTGTACACAGGTGCTTAGTTGCTTGTTTCTGGCAGCACTGTACATGGCAGCGATCTTTGTACACGGGTGCTTAGTTGCTTGTTTCTGGCAGCACTGTACATGGCAGCGATCTTTGTACACAGGTGCTTAGTTGCTTGTTTCTGGCAGCACTGTACATGGCAGCGATCTTTGTACACAGGTGCTTAGTTGCTTGTTTCTGGCAGCACTGTACATGGCAGCGATCTTGTTCTTATTAAATTGTTTCTTATCTTATCTTAAGGATAAGACTATGATAGAAAATTTGAGTGTCGTGAGGAGTACATGTGCCCAACTACCAACTCAAACAATAGTTATTTGTTATGAAAGGCTGCAAAGTGTGTTTTTGGCGAGAGTACTTGTATTGAAACCTGAGCAAGCGAAGGATTCTAGGATTCTAGGATTTCAAATATAGAATCCTGAGCGTAGCGAGGGTTTCAAAGGTACGAGACGCCAAATAACTTTGCTGCCGTGCGCAAGACAAAACTTTTCACCTCACTACAGCGAGGAAAATGCTAGGTGCAAGAAGAGTAGAAAAGAGTAGAGTAGAATAGAGTTGAATAGAGTAGAATAGAGTTGAATAGAGTTGAATAGAGTAGAATAGAGTAGAACACAGTAGAACAGAGTAGAATGGAGTAGAAAAGAAATGAAAATTAAAAGAGACGGATAGAGTCGAGTTGAGTCAAATAGAGTAGAATCGAATCGGATAATAATATAGTATAAATTAGTAATAAAGTATTTTCAGTAAATTGGCGCTAAAGAAAAAAATAGAATAGAAAGGTTCTCATTTTAAAAACTCTTTCCACGCTAGCGGGTAAAATGCAGTTTTGCACTCAGATTTCGAATGACAAACAGAATCTTTCCGAGCTTGTGAGGTGAAAAAGGTTTTTTTTAATTCATTTTATTCCGGAACCAAATGCATGAATGGTATGTAGCTTTCCTCACTTAGTTAATGAGCACAAATAGCAAAATTTGTGTGTCCTACGGTTTATACAGGATTTTACTGGGGTATCATTTTGGAATTTTCCATGTATCGAGAATGTCTTGACGCAGAAGTTTGAAAAAAAAACAGTAATAGATCTTAATTTATGTGTATTTCTGTTATAGTAAGTTTTTGGAATCGTTCGACAAATACCTAGTAATAAATACCTAGTAATAAATACCTAGTAATAAATACCTAGTAATATATACCTAGTAATAAATACCTAGTTATAAATACCTAGTAATAAATACCTAGTAATAAATACCTAGTAATAAATACCTAGTAATAAATACCTAGTAATAAATACCTAGTAATAAATACCTAGTAATAAATACCTAGTAATAAAACTCTAGTAATAAATACCTAGTAATAAATACCTAGTAATAAATACCTAGTAATAAATTTATTTTGCAAATCATAAAAATCGAAATTACAGGTAAAGAGAACTTAAAATCAAATTAAAAGCTGTCAAATGTACTCCTAGTACATCCTTGTAACGTCAGTAAGTTTGGAATAAGTAACTTTAAGCTTTAAGAATATTAACCACATATAACATGTACTTACTATTGCGCTCGAATACGCAACTCCCATAAAACAAGGAAACGTAGAATGTTACGTGGACAAGCATTTCTGTAAATTTGAACTTAGAATATGAGTTACTAGCGACCCGCCGCGGCTTCGCACGGGTAGATATATAGAAAGATAAAATTAGTAGGTACTTTATTTGGACAAATAGAACAACAACAATTTCTTACACGAAATGTTTATGTTGACTGGTTTTACTCATATACCATTTCGTCTATAGTATTATTCTGTTTAACGCAAAGAGGTTGAATTATGGTTACTATTTCGTGTATTATTAGCATAGAGCATTTCCTACGTCAATGATTATTAGATGTTCTGTGATTTCATTTCCATGGCAACGTTCCATATACAAAGACCCGTATCTCTTTCTTAGTTTGTGATCTTACGTAATATTTATATACTCTTTGGTTTGTGATATAAAAGTAATCACGATTTTGTGCAAAACTTAATACTCGTTTCATTATTGCAATTTTCAAAGGGAACTCTAATTTTTTGAAAAATAAAACCCTGCTAGTGTTACTCCCTGATAATTTGGCTTTCCTTAGGTGAAAGAATTTTTTATTTTGCGTCTGTATTTTTTGAGTTTATCCTTACAAACAAACAAACAAACATTGATTGTTTGTCTTTCCTCTTTATAATATTATTATATATTATATTGTGTATATTATTATATATATATATATATATTCGTATTTATTTATATATATATATATATATATATATATATATTATTTTTTTAAATGTAATGTTTATTTTATGAGTTATAAAAAAAGTTTAAGCAAAGGTATCGAAATCTCAGAAATTCCATAGAATCCAACCTAGTTAGAATTGCTACGTAAAAGCGACCGCGTTATATAAAACGATAGCCTTATTAAATGAGTAGTATGTTCTTAACCATACCAATATATAAAAGTGAAAGGTTGTCTGTTTGTTTGTTTGGGGAGCTTTCACGCGATAGCGGCTGGACGGATTTTGATGAAATTTGGAATGGAGATAGCTTATACCCTGGAATAAAACATAGGATACTTATTATCCCGGAAAATTATATGTATTCACGGGAAAACTGGAAAATGTTGATTACTCGCTGTAAGGAACCGTTGCCATGGAAACGAAATAACAAGTCTGTCAAAAAACTTCAAGAGCGTTGGTGCTATACCTACTTTCGGATTAGTTTTTAATATCCTAGAAGAACATAGGATGCTTTTTTCTCGATAAACTGTAGTCCGCGCGGACGAAGTCGTGGGCGGGAAAGCTTATAATAAAACTGTAACGGGTCCAATTCTGTACATTGAAGGTGTTTAGATATTTTTTTGAAACGTACTCTTGATTCGATACTGAAGCCAAAACTGTTTTTTTTTTCATTTTTGTCTGTGTGTCTGTCTGTATCTTGGCTAAAATACTCAATGAATTCAAATGAAATTAGGTGTAATTTGAGTTCATACTTTGAGGTAGGACATTGGATACTTTTACCCGAAAAATTAAAGGGTAGGGATAGGCGTTGAAAGTTATTTAAAAGAATACGTATCACGCTGAAACTACTAGACGGATTTTTTTGAAACTTGGCATATTCATAGTTTATATAATACTTTTTATCCCGAAAAATAAAAATTGAAGATATTATGTTTTTTTTTTTGGAGGCCATACTATATTCAATACTAAAGCCAACACTGTTTTTTTTTTCTGTCTATCTGTAACTTAGCAGCGCACCACGCCGAAAATAGTCAATGAATTCAAATGAAATTTGGTATGATTTGAGTTCATACTTCGAGGTAGGACATTGGATACTTTTTATCCCGAAAAAAATAAGTGTTCCTGCAGGATAGGGGTGGAAAATAATTTTAAAAAAACACATATCATGCTGAAACTACCGTACGGATTGAAGTAAAAGAACACGTAGTACGCTGAAACTATTGGACGGATGTTGATGCAACTTCGCACAGACATAGTTTATAAGATGGGTGAAAATTATGGATACATTTTGTCCCAAAAAAAATAAAGGGTTCCTGTGGGATATGGGTCCAAATTCTGTACGATAAAGATATAGTGCTTTTTTTGGAAGTTATTCTATTTTCGATAATGAAGCCTAAACTGTATGTTTTTTCATTTTTGTCTGTATGTCTGTCAGTCTATATCTTAGCCGCGCATCACGCTGTAGGAACTACTGGATGTATTCAAATGAAACTTGGTATGACTTAAGTTCATACTACGAGGTAGGACATAGGATACTTTACATCTCGAAAAATTTATGGGTTCTCGCAGGATAGGGGTTGAATCTTATTTAAAAGAACACATACCACGCTGAAACTCATGGACGGGTTTTGATGCAACTTGGCACCGTCGTAAGTTATACGAGTATGATGGGTTAAAATTTAGGACACGTTTTATCCCGAAAAAGTAAAGGATTTCTGCGGGATATGGGTCCAAAGTTATGGTAATATTTTAGTAATAAAAAATATTTTTTGAATGATTCTCTATATTCGATACTGAAGCCAAACTATTTTACTTATTAATTTTGTCTGTCAGTTTGTCCGTATCTTTACCGCGCATTGCACCCAAACTACTAAATGAATTCAAATGAAAAAAATGCTCTTGGGTGCTTATAAAAGGTATTGAACATATTTTTTTTGTTAATCGTGTCTTTCTTTCTGTTTGTCTGTATGTTTGTTTGTTCACGCATCACGTAAAAACTACTAGACCATTTGCAATGCAGTTTTCATTGTTAGATAGCTTAGGGTTTGATTTAAATCTGGCGTAATTGGTATCTCAATCCGGTGAGTTAGAAGCCTAGTAATTGATAAAAGTATTTTTGACGGGGAAATTTTGTTCAAATGTTGGTATATTGGTCCTGGAATAGCACATTATGGTTCTTTGAACCTAAAGAAAAGACCACGCGTGCGAAGCCGCGGGTACAGCTAGTATGTTATATACACGTAAGATTACATACCAGCCCCTAATAAAAATATAAATTAAAGTGTAAAGACATCGCCATCATCAGCCTATTAAATTTACACTGTCGGGACTCAGGACATCTCTCTCTCCCTCTCCCCTCTCTCTCTATCTCTCTCTCAGAGAGTACGAGTGGGCCCAATGCGTTTGAGCCCCGATCGGGTGGGCCCAGTGCTTGTGGGGCCAGTGCGGTTATTAGGCCATGGGGGGACCAGTGGGTTGGTTTCTGAGCAGGAAGGCCCAGAGTGCATGGGGGCCAGTAAGCCCAGTGCAGGTGAATGGATCAAAACGTATGTACTTACCATATTAAACATCCCAAACGTCACAGGACTCCTCCCAGAGAACTTTAATTTGACCAAGATGAGAGGGTGGAACAGGTAGAGACAGTAGGAGAGTTTGCTCAGCGGCACGAAGCCGGGCCAGCTGAGGAAGTCGGTGATCAGCGCTGAAAACGTAAAGAAACTACGATAAGGAAATTCATATCATCATCAGCCCGCTGCTGGACATGGGCCTCCATCATAATGGGGGCGTATATAAACACCTCGCTTCACAGGCGTCTTGGTAATCGCAGCAGTTGGTGTTAATACTTCCACATAATAAAAATCAATTAATAATTTTAAAAACACGATTGCGAACAAATTAAAAAGAGATAAACAAGATTTTTCTCCTTTGACGGGATCAGCTAGAACCTGGCTATCAACATGTCTCCCAATTTTTCTCCTTTGACGGGATCAGCTAGAACCTGGCTATCAACATGTCTCCCAATTTTTCTCCTTTGACGGGATCAGCTAGAACCTGGCTATCAACATGTCTCCCAATGTTTCTCCTTTGACGGGATCAGCTAGAACCTGGCTATCAACATGTCTCCCAATTTTTCTCCTTTGACGGGATCAGCTAGAACCTGGCTATCAACATGTCTCCCAATGTTTCTCCTTTGACGGGATCAGCTAGAACCTGGCTATCAACATGTCTCCTAATTGTAATCAGTTTTTATTATAAACTAGTTTTCCCGCCCGCGACTTCGTACGCGCGGACCACTGTTTATCGCGTTAAAAACATCCTATTTTCTTCTATGATATTAAAAACCAAAGCAAAAATAGGTGTATTACCAACGCTCTTGATGTTTTTTGAGGGACTTGTTATTTCGTTTCCATGGCAACCACAGACCATTCTGTTATGGCAACTGTTCCTTACATTAATCAACATTTTCCACATTTCCCGTGGAAACTTGCAATTTTCCGGGATAAAAAATATCCTATGTTTTATTCCAGGGTTTAGGTTATCTCCATTCTAAATTTCATCAAAATCCGTCCAGCCGTTATTGCGTGAAGGCTCCCCAAACAAACAGACAACGTTTCACTTTTATATATTGGTATGGATATAAGATGCAGTCAGGGGAATCATGCTTACATGCTGCATCACACTTTAAAATTAATGATAACTGCAATACAACTATTTTCGAAAATTCGCTTGTCTCCGCTCGGCATCCAACAATAAAATTCCATAAAGCAAAATAAAGGAATGTTTTCTTTCAGTAAAATTCGCTATCATCAATATTCATGGTACATTCCCTCCACCGCCGCGGCCGCCATTAAATTCCATGTATGTTACTGTGTTACTGTATGCTTGGAATAACACGTTCAAAAACCTAAGTTTAAAAGATGATGTGAAGAGAAAAGTACAAACGCCGAAACTACGGTATTATAGTTATTCTAAGAAAGAATAATAAAACATATTTTTTTGTTTGTTTTCGTTATCTGAGCTACTCTAAAAGTTTCAGCAGGATGGCTAATCGGGAAGTGCTCAAAAATTGTTATTGCATGATTCCAGGACAGATAGAAATAAATAGATACATACGTAGATAGATAGATACATACATACATGCATACATACATACATACAAGTTAAATTAAATAAAAACTTTTAAAATATGGATCACGGACGGGATTCAAACCAATGCCTCTGCGCGGCACATGCCTTTAAACAATTTGGCTAACATGGCATCATCATCCAAACTGTTCACTCAATTTCTAAATCCTTCTTACGGGGACGGTAATGCCATCTATTGGTAGTTTGCTGAACTAACCGACCGAACACGGCTAATATTGCAATTAACCTCGTGTCGTAAAGATAACGCTTCCCAAATGTAATGTTTTAACAGTAAAAATACTCACACACACTACCATATTCACAAGCACCGATAAGACAGCAAACGGCGACTGCCCACACGACTCTGTTGCTGGCGACCACCACGGCGGCTTCCAATGGGTCGTACGGTCTACCAGCGAAGATGCCGCCCAGGTTTAGTATTGTGATCATGGTTGCTAGAGAGGCAATTGCGGTGAAATTTGAACATGTCTGAAAAACGAACGGACAAATTTATATCTTCCCAACTGCCCCATTAACGTCCCCATCAAAGGGGCAGAAGCGAATTTAAATTCTCACCTGCCCCATTACCATGAACAATGGGGCAGGAGGGAATTTAAATTCTCAACTGCCCCATTGGCGTGAATAAAGGGGGCAGATGGGAATTTAAATTTCCAAAGATCCCATTTTCTTTTTGATAACGGCGTCGAAATAGTGTTATTTAGCATTTTTAAATTCCAAACGTTAAGACTGTGTATTTACACTAGAACTGAGTGTTACTCGTAGTAGGAACAGTCAGAAATAAGAGGCCAACTAATTCGAACAAATCAAATACTGATATATAGACAATAATACTTTTCATAATAGAATCACTATGTTAGTAGTTAATTTTATCAATGCCAATTAATCATCATCATCAGCCTATACTAGACCACTGCTGGACGTAGGCCTCTCCTAGTGAACGCCACTGAGCCTGATCTTCGGTTCTTTTCATTCAGTTCTTGCCAGGAGCATTTCGCAAGCGTCACTCCACGTCTACACTACGTTTGCCTAAGCGCGGCCTCCACTCCAGAACTCGTCTACCCCAACGGTTGTCGGTTCTTCGAGAGATGTGACCGGCCCATTGCCGTTTTACCTTGCTAATTCTTTGAGCTATGTCTGTAACTGTCAGATCAGTTCATTTCGGATCTTTTCCTTAAGAGTTTCTCACCTTTTACAACTTTTCCCTAAGTTTGTACACTAAGCCTTTTTACTATTCTAAACTTCATCTTCCGGTCTACTGGAAGTAAGTACGCAACCAGCTGTACCCTCGGTTTTGATCGCAGGGTCACTTTTCTGGGATAAAAGTATCCTATATGTGTTTCCAGGACCAAGATCATAATAGTAGTTTATGAAACGGTTGCATAACCGTGTTATTAAAACACGAGAGTGAGTTTAAAAAACGAGCCGTGGGCGAGTTTTTTATTAGCATCACTCGAGTGTTGTTTGTTTGTTTGTCGTATGAGGTAGTGCTGGCCTCTGGTGTCAGAGTTTGTCAAGCCTAAACATACAAAAACATTACGTGCCGATTCGTGGTCTCAACTCACGTCTACCCAACGGTTATTGGTCCTTCAGCAGTTATGACCAGCCTGCCACTTCAGCTTGCTAATCCTATAGACCGGAACCGTAGGAAAGGGAAAAACAAACACATAAGAAGGTTTAAATAAAAAAAGACCGCCTAATCGAAACTGAAGCCGATCCACTCTTACGCACAAGCCTCACGAACACACTTACACAATTTTATGCCAATCGCCCACTACATCGCAGCCATATCTGGACCTTGGGCATGTTAATTATGTCAAGTTCTAAAGCAAAATCAATAATAATGCAGTCTTTTGTGATGAAATTGTATATCGACCACAGAAACGCCACAAATTATCCACTTGCGCATACGCAGTGTTTGCTATGCTTCACTCGTTTATTTGGCGGTGACTTAGGCGGCCCATACCCCTACAATAATATTGCACAATAATCGCTTTACGTTCAATAATATTCAGTCAATAAAATTGACATGTCATTCGCGTCCATACATTCGTGCGAGCAACATGTCTGACGTGTCCCGATCATGATAAAGTTTAATTTTTATTTCCACAATGCCGGTAAATATCTATACAATTCGATACACTCAATTAAAAACTCCCTTTCCTTATTTTTATTTCCACAATGCCGGTAAATATCTATACAATTCGATACACTCAATTAAAAACTCCCTTTCCTTATTTTTCATAGTAGATTTGCTCGCTATTCTCCTAGCAAGCGACCTACGCTACTTACACGTGACGACCGATTGCGACCGCTCCAAACAGGGAACTAAAAAATATTGCGCAATGCACAATACTCAACCTACACGCTCACTGGAATGATATTGCTCAATAACTTAAGCTCGCTCAAACTTTCGTTTAACCATTGCGCAATTTTTATATATTACATCTACCTTCAATAAAATTGACAATCATCTATTTTATGCAATATTATTGTAATGTGTGCAGCCTAAGAGCAACGCGGCCCACCCCGTGTTGCCCGCGCAAATAGGTTGCTCGGGCGACACGGGGCCGCGTCGCGTTAGTGTATATATTCTGTGGCCGCGTTGCTGTAAAGGCGGTGTAGACTTCGTCTTTTTTAAACCTTCTTGCACACACATAACATTATTCTAGAACCCTAGGTATATACCTAAGCAGTCTTACCTTACTGATAATGTTCCTATGATCGCCAGGTTTGTAGGTAGTATAACGAAGAATCCATGACCATTCCAACAAGATAGGGTCCCGCTCGGCTGTAGCTTTTTATGTAGGTGTAATTGAGGGTTTTATTCGTTCGCAGCGTGACGAAAATCCTGAAAAAAACTCTACTGCCTGACAAAACGAACAAAAAAGTCAAAACTTTCAACAACATGGGAACAATGATTAAAATTGTCATTGCAGTCGGGGGGACGTTCTGTGGAACACTTTGACAATTTATTTTCACCTCACAAGCTCGGAAAGATTCTGTTTGTCATTCGAAATCTGAGTGCAAAAATGCATTTTACCCGCTAGCGTGGAAAGAGTTTTTAAAATTCGAACCTTTCTATTCAATAATTTTCTATACCGACAATTCACTGAAAATACTTTATTACTAATTTATGTTATATTATTATCCGATTAGATTCTACTCTCGCCACTTTTTGACTATACTCGATACTACTCGACTCTACTCGACTCTAATCAAATCTACTTGACTCTAATCGACTCTACTCGACTCTAATCGGCTCTACTCGACTCTACTCGACTCTACTCAACTCTATTCGACACTACTTGACTCCTCTACGCAACTCTACTCCACTCTACTCGACTCTATTCGTCTCTTTTTCATTTTCAATTCTATTCTACTCTGTTCTACTCTATTCTACTGTGTTCTACTCTGTTCTACTCTGTTCTACTCTGTTCTACTATATTCTACTCTATTCTAATCTGTTCTACTCTTTTCTACTGTGTTCTACTCTGTTCTACTGTTGTTCTACTGTATTCTACTGTGTTCTACTGTATTAAACTCTATTTAACTATTATTTTGTATTCTACTATATTCTACTCTATTCTACTGTATTCTACTTTACTCTTTTTAACTTTAATCGACTCTATTCATCCCTACTCGACTCTTTTCGTTTCAATTTGACTCTATTTGACTTTTTTCAACCCTATTCGATTCTATTCGACTCATTTCGAATCTATTCTATTTGATTCTTTTCGACTCTATTTCATTATGTTTACACATCTGCCAGGCATCCCGCGACGGCGCATTTTATATTATTATTATAAACACTAATTTAATATATTATTTTAGCTGTTTTTCTTGCACCTAGCATTTTCCTCGCTGTAGTGAGGTGAAAAGTTTTGTGTTGCGCACGGCAGCAAAGTTATTTGGCGTCTCGTACTTTTGAAACCCTCGCTACGCTCAGGATTCTATATTTGAACCACTCGCTTTGCTCGTGGTTCAATCCTAGAATCCTTCGCTTGCTCAGGTTTCAATACAAGTACTCTCGCCAAAAAATCACTTTGCAGCCTTGCATAACAAATAACTATTATCTCTTATTTTTGACTTTTTAGTTCGCTTTTGGCGGGGCAGTCGTTTTTTTATACTTCTTAGTGACAAATGTGTTATGGCAATAAATTATATTTTTTTGGAATGTGCTCATCAAGCCCATCAATTTGATACCTATATTACACTATAGGTTTCAAATTGATGGAAGATGGCTTAGAAGTTTTGTTTCTTTGGAAATGGAGATATACTGCCGCCATATAGCCTATGTTACTCGGGATGATGTAAGGTTTCTAAAGATAACCCATACATTAAAATTTGTTCAGGCATTTAAAAGTTACGGTGGAATAAATAAACTCACATACATGCATACAAACATACATGAATTCTAAAAACGTTACACTCCTTCTTTGGGCAGTCGTGTAATTATGATGATAAACTAGCTTTCACACCCGCGACTTCATCCGCGTGACTACAGTTTATCGCAAAAAAAAGCATCATATATTCTTCTAGGATATTAAAAACCAATGCAAAAGTAGGTATAGCATGCACGCTCTTGATATTTTTGATAGACTTGTTATTTCGTTTCCATGGCAACCGTTCTTGTCTAGAAAATGATTAAAAAATAAAGATTCCTCGCCGCAAAATTAATCAAATTAATCAGTCAAGACATGCCAATCCGCGCGTACCTACACATAAGTATCACGCACACATTTACACCATGTTATGCCGATCGGCCGCCACATGCAAGACCTCGTGTAAATTGTACTATTATTTATTCTGTGGCGGAGGGGAGGACATTGTATTTAACAGCCTATGTAATGTCTGTTCCTTCGTGGCATTATACCAAATGCGTGGACCGATTTTGATGACTTTTACGTCAATCGATTTGTCAATCGATCTTGCGAGTGCTACTAAAGACATGACATTAATAAAAAATAAATATGGCGACAACCAGACGCCATAATGTAAAAAAGAAAATTAAAGTCGATGAACTATGTCAAGTGGGGTATCATTGAATAGGTATTTGAAAATCATTTTTAGGTTTCTCTTATAATTTTTAATTTCGAATGACCTTAAGGATCTGTAACGATTCTGTTGGTTAACAACCATTCTCACTGAATTTTTTGCCTCGCAGTCGGGTGTTTTGTGAAGGCTTGACCGTTTTTTTTTGGCTGGACGTTATGACAAGAAATGAGTTTGGAAAACGTATAAATGGCAATGAAAACATTTTGGCATGAGAACTCCCCTCGAAAGTGTTCTTCCTAGATATGTCCATCGAATCCTTGAAAGTGACAAGAAGGGCGACGACTGACGCGTAAATAAATAATAGTTTAAAAAAACTAAAAAACACTCTTTATATAGAAAACCAAACTAAAAAATAGAAAATAATTTTTAATAGTGTAAATAAGAAAAAAAAGATTTATTTCAAAAAAAACGTGGGGTGCATGGGTCAATAGTTATAAATATTACATTGACAGATATGAGAAGGATTATCATTTCGATAATATCTTAAAAAGCACCCCACGCTTTTTTTTTAAATAAAACATTTTTTTCTTATTTACACTATTAAAATTTATTTTCTATTTTTTAGTTTGGTTTTCTATATAAAGCGTGTGTTTTAGTTTTTTAAACTAATATTTATTTTCTACTTGTTAGTTTTTTTTTTTTTTTAATTATTGCATTGTCATCGGTCTTTGACAGGTGTGCAAAATTTGAATGAAATCTGACCGTTTAATGTGGGTCAAAATAGCGTCCAAAGGAGTCGGTTACAAACATACATACAAACATACATACAAGTGAAGCTAATATAAAGCGTATAAAAATGGACACTTAGTAAACTTTACACCTACTTACTTCAAACTATTAAAAGGTAAAATATTCAACTTCATCGAATAGACCAGCCAGCCTAGGTTCAGAGTGAGTCCCACAGCCGCAACAAGAAAAGCAGTGACGCCGAGTTTCCTGTTCCTCCTGAATAACCAGAACAGGATGGTGGCCAGGATCGCCAGCTGGAAGTCGCACGAGATGTACCAGGTTACACCGTGACACTGGAACAGAGAGGTTATGGTCTACAGGGTGTCCCACGGCTATGCCGCATGAAAGGCAAGTACTTTAAATATTGAAGGTAGGAAGTTAAACTTAATGGAGATTTAATTTTATTGTTATAAGTAATTAATAAAGATTTTTGGGATTCGAACTGGCCAAATGAGAAAAAAACAGCTCTATTTTTATGGTACTGATGATAACATAGTATCTTAAATTAAGGAGCACCATGAAATTAAACAATTTAGTGAAACAAATAAAAATATTATTTAAATTTGTGAAATGTTTATTTAAATAATAAATTATACTTTCGCGATTCGAACACATAGTTATATATTTAAACGGGTCTTAATCGCGCTGAAAACTTAATATTTATTTACCTCGTCGTTTCGATCAAGTTGCATTGACCGTGGTCACAAGACAAAAAAAAAAAAAAACAGCGCGTTTAAGTCCCGTTTAAATATATAACTAAACCATAACTACTTTAAAAAGGTATTTAATCTCTGATTCTCTCCATACTAACGTTGTCAGGAAGAAATCGCTCTTTAGCGATAAGACCGCCAATTGTACTCTTTAATTTATAAGTTGTATCTTTATTTGTATTATTTTTTGTTTGCATAAAGTGTATTTGTATTGTATTGTACTTTACGCAACAGTAATTCCAATGAATTTATCTTCATTTTTTTTTTCTTTGAATTGTTAATGCCGATATTATTTGAAGTACGGAAGTCTATTATCTATTTTACAGAACAACATTTTAATTCAATATAAAATTTAATGGTGTTCCTTTAATTTAAACCCCCAGGTGTACCACGCGCATAGCCGAGCGCACTTATTACACACTAGCTGTGCCCACGGCTTTGCCCGCGTGGTCAAAATGTATGGATATATTTTTCGCGGTACCCTAATTATTTTTTGAAAATAAAAGCAGCCTGTGTTACTCCTTGTAACATCAGCTATCTTCCAGTGAAAGTCCCGTCAAAATCAGTTGTCGTTTCGGAGATTAGTGGAAACAAATAGACAGACAGACAGACAAAAAAAAACTTTTTTGTTATGAGTTTTGTTTTTTACGCATTTAGTAACAAACTGTTATTTTGACATACGGACGTTACAAACGGACACTTCAATTTTATTTATCTGTATAGAAGATATAGAGGCATGTCCCCCACATGTCTCTATATCTTATATATCTAAGACACTATGTTATTTTACAAGAATAAAAATACAGTTTTTTTTTTTACTCATTTCGTCAACATCATTGTCAAGCATAAGAAGAAGCTGGACAAGGGCATTTCCCATAATAGGGGGGGGGGATAATATCCAACAATGAAAACCGCATCGCAATCGATCCAGTATTTTTTACGTAAGCGCGAACAATCATTCATACATACATACATACATACATACATACATACATACATACATACATACATACATACATACATACATACATACAGACAAACTAACAAACTGATTGACAGATAAACAGACATAATAGATTTAAAAAAAATGTTCTATTCTTGTTCAGTAGCTTATTTTAAGTACCATAGACCATATGTTTTATTTATCTTCACTGTACAGACTTTTTCCTTCTTATTGCTTTATTATAAGTATAGATATAGATGATCGCGTTCAGCTGGAAGCGCTGGAAACTTACAATAGTCTCCACATCGTTGTTGATCATGAGCACGTTCCTCCACCAGTGCTCGGCGCAGGCGTCTGTCTCCTCTCTGGTGATTCGCGTCCAGAGAGGTCCCTGCTCCAGATACATGCCTGCACTTGTTATGAACAGGGTGCTCAGTGCAAACGGTCCTATTAATCTAAAATCAACATTATTTATTATCTACTAGCTGTTTCCGCGGTTTTACCCGCAAGGTCAAAATTAATGTTTTTTTTGGGCGGTTTCCTAATTCTTTTCCGAAAATAAACCTATGTTACTACTTATGACATCAGCCATCTTTCAGTAAAAGTCCCGTCAAAATAGGTCCAGCCGTTTCGGAGATTAGCCGAAACAAACAGACAGACAGAGAAACAGGTGCCAACGGGCGCGGCGCGGCGCGACAATATCAAAGGCGGCGCCGACTTTGAAGATTCACGTACCTACCGACTACTGCAAGTACATACCAGTACCTTCTAGAAACTTCGGTCGCGGTATAAACAGAGCGCGCATCGGCTGCCGTATGTTGGTCTATATGAGTATGCTGAACAACTTTCTTTGCGTTTCTTTCCCAATATGATAAGAGGAAGTATTATTTCATGTTCACTTCACGACATATTTAATTTACAGTAATAACGTAACATTGAAATACTGCTAAGAAAAGACGAGAGGTTTTTCCTGACACCTTTCTTTATCTTTCTTCATGATTAATTAGGCTCAGGTTGGAGACTATAAATAATTAGCGAAGTAAACACATGCAGGTCTATGAGGCTTTTGCCGACTTTCGCTCATTGTCGACTTTTTATTATTTACATACATTTCATTATATTATTCCTGTTTTTTTTTTTTTTTTTCCTCGCCTTTATCTGACTTTTTACAAATAATTAATTTTCATAGTTCGGCCTTTGCCGGCTTTTTTCTAATTTGTTTTATAACTTTATAGTTTTGCCGACTTTTGTTTAATTATAATTTTCTGTTTAGTTTTAAGTTTTTGTATGTTTGTAAGTAAAATTTTAAGTTTCTGTTTGAATCTGCTGCAAAAATATAATGTAAGTTTAAGAAAACAGTTTTGTTTGATTAAGGTGCCCTATCAAAATATAATGTAAGTTTAAGAAAACAGTTTTGTTTGATTAAGGTGCCCTATCAAAATATAATGTAAGTTTAAGATAACAGTTTTGTTTGATTAAGGTGCCCTATCAAAATATAATGTAAGTTTAAGAAAACAGTTTTGTTTGATTAAGGTGCTCTATCAAAATATAATGTAAGTTTAAGAAAACAGTTTTGTTTGATTAAGGTGCCCTATCAAAATATAATGTAAGTTTAAGAAAACAGTTTTGTTTGATTAAGGTGCCCTATCAAAATATAATGTAAGTTTAAGAAAACAGTTTTGTTTGATTAAGGTGCCCTATCAAAATATAATGTAAGTTTAAGAACACAGTTTTGTTTGATTAAGGTTATCAAAAGCCAAAATTTATTGCAAAGCTACATAACTACTACCTACTATACAAAGTTTGCATTTGTACCATTTTCAATTATTTTTTATTAAAAGTCGGCAAAAATATAAAGTTGTATAGGAAATTGAAATAAGTCGGCGAAGTCCGAACTATGAAATTTATTATTTTTTAAAAAGTCGGCTTAGTACGAGATAAATAAATCAAAAAGTCGGCCAAGCTATAATGAAATGTACAATGTACATAAATAATAAAAAGTCGACAACGAGCGAAATTCGGCAAAAGCCTCTTAGACCTTTATGATTAGAGCATTAAATGCAGTTTTAGTCTGCTTACACCCAGAGTAAGAACTTTTCGAGCATGAGAAGTGATAAGATTCTGTTTTACCTGAGGTACCGCTTTACCAGCGTGTATAAGACATTCTTCTGCTTGCCCAACATCAGGCCTCTGACGAGCAGCATCCCCGACATGGCGAAGAAAGTATCTACAACGACTTCCGAGTGAAATGACATTGCCCCTATTGTGGTGTTCAGTGTCTGTAAGTAAACATAGACAAGGATATTATATATTGTACATCGCGTTCTCTTTATAGGGTGAGTTTTTAATAGGGATGTCTATGGCAGCTATGATAATCGTAAAAGGTAGGAAGATGTGTTCTTAGAATTTGAGGTTAATGAGCCTCAAATGGGAGACGACACTGTGGTAAATGGTCGGCATTCTACAGATTGTACTATGGTGAGTGTGCACAAGAACTGCACAATATGATTCCAACATCACCTTTCCATCACCGTACGAATAGACGAATAGACGCCACGTATTTATGGTTGAAATACCTCGCATAAGAACGAAGCGGTACGCTTCTTCATTTATTACAAGAACTGCAAAGGAGTGGAATGCCCTGCCCTCGTCAGTGTTTCCGGTAAATTATAACCCCGGTGTGTTCAAATCAATAAGGAATAGGTATCTACTAGGCGCGCTGCACCTTCGACCACATCATCGCTTTCGTGATGTATATGAAATTTCGCACAGAATAAATATAAGTACTACGATAATAGTACAGTCTATTACAAAAACTCACTTTTGTTTCCCACAGTACTATTATCGGCCTTGAGCCAGGTCAATATGTCAATATGTCAAATCGACGCTGCGATAATAAACAATTTTTACCCGACTGCACGGTGGGTTATGGTATTTGGGTTGTATGTATGTTTGTTTGTTTTTACGTTTCTTAGGCACGTCCTACTGCCTAAACAGATTGATGGATTTTGACCTATGAAGTATCATTGGATTGGTCTTGATCACGAGAGTGCTATAGGATATATGAAGTGTCAAGAAAACTAATATGGCGGCTTACACCTGCCATATTGTATTTTTGACGGAACAAAAACTGTCGAAAACCTATCGAGTGGGGTATCAAAATGAAGGTCTTTAAAAGACCATTTCAAAAATATATAATTCTTATAACTAAACAGTAGCAATTGTCTATTAAGCTTCTTACAAAATTTTCATTTTAGATTTTGTCTAGTTAATATATTATACTAGGTTATTTATCTAATGTTGCAATTCCAACTATTAAAGTAAAGTAAAATATGTATGTAAATAAGAAACATAAAATTTATATCAATACAAGCTGCGCCCCGCGGTTTCACCCGCGTCCCTCAAGAACCGTGCATTTTTACGGGACAAATAGTAGCCTATGTGTTAATCCAGGGTAAAACTATCTCCATACAAAATATTATTCAAATCCGTGTAGCCGTTTAAGCGTGAAGAAGTAACCAACATACACACACAACCTTACATACATACAAACTTTCGCCTTTATAATATTAGTGTAAATATTTTTGCGGGCGGTCAGCTCGTATTCAATCATTTAGTTCGCAGTCGGGTATTTTTAAAATAATTTTACTTGTTAATGCTGTTTTCGTATCTTACCTTTTCTACATCCAAAGCATTTACAATAGGAAAAAGTAACATGAAAACCCCTTCGTGTATTGAGACCACCGCAGCACACGTTAGAAATCTCATCCCGTTCAACACTTTTATTTCATCCCTGTTCACTTTAAACAGAGAGTTGTAGTTCCTCTTCAAGCAGAATGATGTTCTGATGGTGTCTGCAAAATAAATCATCACATCTTAATCAGCACAGAATGTGGTGAAAGCTATAAGCTAACCTATTGTTGAAAAGCTTCTTGTTATTATCCATACCAATATATAAAAGTGAAACGTTGTCTGTTTGTTTGGAGAGTTTTAACGCGATAACGGCTCGACGCATTTTGATGAAATTTAGAATGGAGATAGCTTATGCCCTGGAATAACACATAGGATACTTTTTATCCCGGAAAATTGTAAGTTTCCACGGGAAACTGGAAAATGTTGATTACTCGCTGTAAGGAACGGTTGCCATGGAAACGAAATCACAAGTATGTCAATAAACATCAAGAGTGGTGCTTTACATACTTTTGCATTGGTTTTTAATATCTTAGAAGAACATAGGATGCTTTTTATCGCGATAAACAGTAGTCCGGGGTTTTTTGCAAAAATTCAAAATGTGTAGAGTTTGATTTTATTCTCAATCTTGTGTTTCTTCGAGTGTTGATGTGTAATATTGATGGAATATTAACCATTATGTGTTCGTTAACGTGCACGAGTGTAGGCAAAATAATCAAACGCAGATATAAATGGCATTTTGTGATTTTTCCAAATCTCCCTCGGAAGTTTTAGTAAATGTCCACCATTTTACTGATTCGTGACTTTGACTTGACAATTAATGACTGTGACATGACTTAATTATAAACTATTAAACTTGACATTGGCGAAATTGCTAGTAGGCCAGTGCCTCCGCAGAAGCCATCTAATAAAAAAAGAAGAAGAAAGCGCGCACCCGCGGATCCGCGCGGATGAAGTCGCAGGCGGGAAAGCTAGTTTCATAGGTATATATTTCGGTTCCCACGAGTACTATTAGGTCTGTAAGCTCAGTAACTTATAACAGGAGCCCTGGGACAGGATAAATACTGGGCCCTGGTGAGCACTACGGAATATTTGTGTGAGGTAGGAAATCTATACATATAATAAAGCAATAGGAGTGAAAAAGTCTGTACATTGAAGGTAATTATGAAAACAAATGGTCTAGGGTACTTAAAATAAGCTACTGAACAAGAATAGAACATTTTTAAAATTCGTGTCTTTCTGTTTTTTTGTTTGTTAGTTTGTCCGTGTGTTTGTTCGTGCATCACGTAAATACTACTGGACCGATTGCGATGCGGTTTTAACTGTTGGATAGCTGTACTTGATATCTCAGTCCGATGTAGAAGCCGAGCAATTGATAAAAATAATTTTGACGGCTGAAGGAATTTTGATCAAATGTTGGAATTTTAGGTGTTGGAATAGCACATAAAGTACTTTTAGTCTAGAGAAATGACCACGCAAATATTACAATTGTACATGACCACGCAAATATTACAATTGTAAATGAGCACGCAAATATTACAATTGTAAATGACCACGCAAATATTACAATTGTAAAATACATATAGATAGATAGATTAACTCTTTATCGACACCAAGAAAATATAACGATATAGACATAGGAAAACACTTAAAATATAGGTACAATGGGCGGTCTTATCGCTAAAAGCGATCTCTTCCAGACAACCTTTGGATGGACAGAAATTATTGAAAAATTATTTATATAGGTGTGTATAAAACGTGTCACTGAATAGCCTTATAAGTATGCAGCAGGTTTGTTTCGATCAAGCATATAAATGCGTTTACGTAAGCAATGGTTGAATATATAATATTTAAAACTCCCATACAAAAAAAAGATGAAATTTGCGACAACCCTAAATTTTTGTGTATTATCTATCTGGTGACCTGTACTAAAGGTTTTTAAACCTATTTTGGCTCCTAGAAAGGTAGTTTTATTTTTATTTTTTATGTGTAATTAACCTTTTGTAAGAAAAGTAAATAATATTCGATTTGATTAAATTTATTACGTCGCACAATAATGATGTATATACATCTGCGGGTTTAGGTTGCTAGGATAAGTTGGTGACACTATTGATTTTTCCCAGCTGACCTACTATGTAGTACTATTATTAATTCTGTGCTACTAGGGTTTGAACAACACTGTACCTGATATGATCTTTGAAAGTAAATTCATGAATGAAATATTTCGAAATCTCATAATTCGTTGAACTAACGTTATTCGCCATAACGCGTGGAATACCTCACCCCGGTACTTAATAGGTAATTATGTTACATTCTGTATGATGAAGGAGTGACCGAAAAATATTTTTTTGATGAGATGTATTTTAATTTTATTGAAAAGGGTAGATTGATTTTCTATTTATTATAAATAATGATATGATTGTATAAATTTTAATCGACATTACAGTAGTGCTCGTCCAAATATGTTTTAAATTTGATTATTTGTGAGGAATAACCTTTCTATAATATAGACATATTAAGTATATCTTAAATTATATGAACCTACTCTTTAAATTTAATTTAAAAAGATTTCAATGTAAAAAAAGTTTTTATACAGTATCCATGTCATGTCAAGAGAACCAAACGTGTGTGGCAAATTTCATCTTCAGTGGAAGTGAGTGATGAAATATTAATTGCAAAATTAAATAAAGCTAAATAAGTGAAGTTAAATAAAGCTTTTAAAAAACGTGAATAAAGTTTCTTGAAAGTACGCAATAATTAAATAGTTCGTGGAATCTTGTCGAATGCTTATTGTGAGGCAACTGCTAAAATAAATATAAATTCTTTGGTTTAATCTGCACTTAATACCTGTTACTTAATGTTGTTGGTTCTACCTAAATAGTATTATGGTTCATACTAGAGATGAAACGGACATCCATTAACTATTCGATATCAGGCCTATCCGGCTTAAATTTAGTATCCGGCTAGATACCGGATTTTAGAAAAAAGTACGAAATATCAAATTTAGGTACTTTATTTAATCCACATAACAAAATGTAAAGACTAAATTTTCATTATTCATTAAAAATATAGTAACAGTACTGTACTAGGGGCAAATTGTAATGTATAAACCTCAAACTACAATAGCAAGTTTGCAATAACCTCGAGCGATCGTATTTGCAAATAATTAAACAATTCCATGAAACACTTCCCTCGTGAACGAAATACCCGAATTCACCCGAGCCCGCTCGATCGTTCGTGCGCCACCTACGTCCGGCGACCGGATATCCGGCTATCCGGCTTCAGGGTTGGTCGGGTATCCGGTATCCAGCTGAACAGCTATCTGTTTCATCTCTAGTTCATACACTGCTGGCATCGCTCGACTGCTGGACAAGGCCCCAAACACGACGTAATTGAGCTCAATCTTCCTTCAAACTTTTGCTGTAATCTTACTAGCTACTTTGCGAATAGTCTGTAAGCTTTATTGGTAATACACCGGCTGGGCCTGCAGTTTTGCATACTAAGCAGAAGGGATCTAGCTCTGGGAGCGAGAAACTGCCACCCGCGCCTTTAGTACTTTTCGTTCAGAAAAATATAATTACGGGCGGACTGTTAAGGCCCAGCCTTAACCTAGCTAAGTACGTACAAAACTTTGTGCGTGTTATTATTTATCCTGAGCCTTGTGAGCTAGCCCACAAACAAAATCTTCTCTCCGCATGTTAGCTGATACAACGACGTATCTATCTATCAATAAGTATAAAAACAGGGGTACTTGGTATCTAAATCAAACTAGTGTTGCGCTGCCACATGTGGTTTTCACTGTTGGATAGCTTAAGGTTAGACTTAAAAACAGGGGTACTTGGTATTTAAATCAAACTAGTGTTGCGCTGCCATATGTGGTTTTCACTGTTGGATAGCTTGGGGTTAGACTTAAAAACAGGGGTACTTGGTATCTAAATCAAACTAGTGTTGCGCTGCCACATGTGGTTTTCACTGTTGGATAGCTTGGGGTTACACTTAAAAACAGGGGTACTTGGTATCTAAATCAAACTAGTGTTGCACTGCCATATGTGGTTTTCACTGTTGGATAGCTTGGGGTTAGACTTAAAAACAGGGGTACTTGTTATCTAAATCAAACTAGTGTTGCGCTGCCACATGTGGTTTTCACTGTTGGATAGCTTGGGGTTAGACTTAAAAACAGGGGTACTTGGTATCTAAATCAAAGTAGTGTTGCGCTACGGTTTTCACTGTTGGATAGCTTGGGGTTAGACTTAAAAACAGGGGTACTTGGTATCTAAATCAAACTAGTGTTGCGCTGCCACATGTGGTTTTCACTGTTGGATAGCTTGGGGTTAGAATTAAAAACAGGGGTACTTGGTATCTAAATCAAACTAGTGTTGCGCTGCCATATGTGGTTTTCACTGTTGGATAGCTTGGGGTTAGACTTAAAAACAGGTAAATTTGATGAAAAGATGCCGAGCAAACGAAAAAAAAACTATTTGACAACTGAACGAATTTTGAAGAAATTTTGTATATTGTACTTTATAGGTACGGTCTTGGAATAACATTAAGTATGGGCTGGGCTACATATAAATGAAGTGACAAAGATACAAAGTCACAGCTAGTCGCCAATAAACTAGCTAGACGACAGATCTAGATCAAGTGAGACCTAAGACCTAGACGACAGATCTAGATCAAGTGAGACCTAAGAGCTAGACGACAGATCTAGATCAAGTGAGACCTAAGAGCTAGACGAAGCACTCTTGCAGAAAGCTTTCAGGACTTACCCAATGATGCATGCTTGGTATAATATTTGAAGAACGTTGAAGAAACAGCGGCTACAAATAGCGTTACCAGCACAACCCTGAAAAGTTTACTTTTTACTTAAACTTTAATGCATAGAATTTCAAAAGTGAGGCGAGGTAGCTTATACCCTGGAATAACACATATCATCAACATCATCATCCAACACGCGGGTGAACCACGGAGTGCAGCTAGTATTGAATGAATGCATTCGTCCAATAGAGATTTAAAAATAGAATGTATGTGCCTTTTTTAAATGTGAGCGCGACGTAATTGGTGCGAATTTAAAGTCAATGTGACTGAAGATTGTACTGCTTACATTTAGATGAACAATTGTGATATTACTTTACTTTGTAGTAGAAAGAAAACTCGATTACTGACACTCGCTCAAGTGACTTCTTGCTGCACTCGTTTTTAGAGCCCTCGCTAAAGCTCGGGCTCCAATCTAACCACTCATTGCACCTATTTATTTAATTAAACAGTTTATGTATCTATTAACTACAAAAAATATTGCAAATATGCGATTACAGTAGACAGATTTCCGTTTCTTAGAACAGTTTTTTTTTTAATTTCTAGGGTACCCAAATCAGACATTAAAGGTATAAGATAGTCGTACTAAACTCACCAAAACATATAGAATCCCTTCGAATATCCCATCGGCTGTCCGGTGGTTTGACAGTCCCTCGGGTCCACATACACGTCTCCATCGGGCAGATGCGTCAGCTGGTGCATGTGCCGGAATATACTGGCGACTGATGACGGCCGGCAGATGGCAGGGAGGCAGACTCCAAAAGCGTGCTCGTTGAAGTACAGCTCTTTGGTTGCTGTCTGTAAAAAAACATGATTATCTATTTATTCTAAAGCACGGCCGCGATATGGGAAGAAATTCGTACATTGACCCCTCACTACTTATCTCTATCGCTCGCGCATATATGTGTATGGATGTCACGCTCGCACGTGCGAGAGTGACATCCATACACATAGAGAGCGAATATCTTCGTCTATCGCGACCGTGATTTATCTAGCAGTAAGTAACAACAAGTGCTGTATAAAATACCGTACTGTATATAAATAGAAATTGCACTTATTTTCTAGTAGAATTATTTTTACATAGACGCCTACCAACATGCAATGCCATCTACCGGCTAAATCTAGATGGCGCCAATAGTTTGAGGTTGCCGCTCGGTATGGAGCAGCGTTTAAATTCGTTTATAATATAGGAACATACACATCAACCGACACAATAAAACTAAAAGAGCGAAAAAATTCGGCCAAATAAAACACTGAACTGTATTCGCTTGGTTCAGATATATAAGACTGAACTGTATTCGCTTGGTTCAGATATATAAGACTGAACTGTATTCGCTTGGTTCAGATATATAAGACTGAACTTTATTCGCTTGGTTCAGATATATAAGACCCAGATATTCTTTGATAAAAAGACATAAGTTAAAAAAATAATAGAGAGAGTGTCATAACACACTCTCTCTATACCTGAAGACGAATCGACTGATACCTCGCTTGTCAAAATCGGAACAATAGGGTGACGCTTTGGTCACAGTACATATATTAGTCTCTGGAAAGACTAATATATGTACTGTGCTTTGGTGGACCATCCACATACCCACATACAAGCATACATACAAAGACTTAAACTCAATACTCAACATTCGCCGTAGTCGGGTAAAAAGCAAGGATAATAACGAGTGATCAAAAAACTTACGCGATAATATTCTTCAGAACTTTCGTAAGGGTCAACAACCTCTCTGATTTTCTCCACATCAATAGCACTTTTAACATCGACGATGCAGTACTGAGTACGAAGGTCAGAGTCTCCCTTGGATGGCCAGGGTGCTTGGAGACACTGATCATAGTTCCCCAGGTGGAAACGGACGCCGTAGAATGTCCCCACTGGAGGCTGCATTGAATCCCATACTGGTGGAGGGCAAAAACTATAGTAGATATGTATCAATAGGTTCAACATCACAATAATAAATGCGGAAGTTTGTGAGTGTATACTGTGTATGTTCGTTACTTATTTTCGCTGACACGTATGAGCGGATTTTGATGAAATTTGTTATAGGTATAGATAATTTAGGTTCAGGACCTAAATTAAATACATAAGATACTTACATCATCATAATTGTCCACACGGGTAAATCAGGTAGTAGTTACAAGCAAAATTTATATAAACCCCCGACCCTCACCCCCAATATACCTAGATAAGAACCATCTCGATCACATATGCTTTTAAACATAATAACCGCATCGGTCCATTCGTTTGGGAGCTATTATCCTCACCCCGACCCTCACCCCCCACTTTTTTAGGTTTCTACACTGGTAGAAACCTAAAAGTGATAAATTTACTGCATTTTGAGGAGCTATTCTGTTCATGACGCCGAAAATCCTCATCAGATCTTCACCAATTTTTACTACCTTTCAAATAAAAAAAGATCTTTTAAATCGGATCTAATAAGGCGGAGAGATCCCGTACGACTAAAAAATTATAAGAAATCGTTAATCCTGTATACCAAGTATAAAGGCGTACAGCCGGAAACATACTTTTTTTTTGCCCAAGTTGAAACAGAGACGCTTCGCTCGATCTTCAATCGATCTTACCCCAAGTCGCCCACAGGATGTTATCCTTCACCCCCCACAGCATGTCCAGGGTGGCTCGACGACAAGCCTCGTCGTGAGGCTTCCAACGCTCATGATCCAATCTTGTTATAAGAGCGTCCACTGCTGGTAAACTCTTGTTCCGTCCACCATGTGATATTGCTTGGGAGACATTTTCTCTTTTTGCATTTACTGAAAAAGTAGTGATTTTATGAAACTTTTTCGTTGTGGGTCTGTCGGTATTCTTGATTGCAACATGGAGTGTGCACATGAACTGCAGAGTCTACCTTTCCATCACTGTACGACTAGACTATCGGAAAATCGCCACAGTTTCATGGTTGTAATACCTCGCACAAGAACGAAGCGTTACACTTCTTCATTTATTATAAGAACTGCAAAGGAGTGGAATGCCCTGCCCTCGTCAGTGCTTCCGGTAAAGTATAACCCAGGTGTGTTTAAGTCAAGAGTGAATAGGTATCTACTAGGCAAGCGTGCTACACCTTCGACCACATCATCGCTTTCCATCAGGTGAGATCGTGGTCAAACGATAGCCTGGTGCGTAATAAAAAATGTACTTTAGGTATAAAGTTATCGTTGGATACGAAATAATTGTAGTAACATTAAATAATGAGGCTAATTAATGCATAAAGTTAGAATTTCGCCATTAATGTTTATTGTGTATGCGGGTTTATTTATTAGGTAATTACTTACTATACCAAACCTAGTGCTCATGAAGACGAATCCATTGATACCTAGCTTCTCAAAATCGGTCCAAGTTTTAGTTGGAACACATAACCCTTCCTTTGCCTTGCCGTAGTCGGGTAAAAAATAGCCTATGACCACAGACTATGACACTCTATATATAAAGATTAATCGATTGACACCTCGCTCGTCAAAATTGGTACAATAGGGGCGACCGACGCTATGGTGGAACATGCACATACCCACATTCATATATATACATACATAAATACATACATACATAGACTGTTAAACTCATTAACCTTCCCTTACTTTGCGGTAGTCGGGTAGAAAGTACGTAGGTAAGTTTACCTTTAGCGAAATTACTGTGCAATGACCTAGAGACCAATGTCTCAGGGTGAAGAGCGCAGTACATGTCAGTGACGCGTAAGATTTTGCAGCAACCAAGTTCTGTGGCACTACAACTGTTACGCGCAGGAGTGACTCTTACCGTATGGCGCGCGACCTGCTCGTCTATTCACTCAAAATTAAACAGGTAATTATTTGATAACAAGCACTTACCAATATAAATGCAATATAAATAGAACAAAGTTAAATAAAACTGCATAGTAAGCAAGTGTTGCTCTCAAAGCGCACCTACAGAAAATGGAGTGAAGCAGGAAGCGTTTCGGTGATAGGAACAGTACAAGTTTATTTCAATAAAAGGCTTAAAAAAAAGAGGTTCTCATGTTGCATGATTGTACTCGTATGTAGTATTGGTGAAAATGCGTAATATTCATATTTGAATATTAGTCTATATGGGTGTCAAAGCCACAGACTTAATATACAGATATTAGAAGTCTGTGGTCTAAACATATGTACCAAATTCGTGTAGGTATGTATTTTTGTCGAAGTATTTCTCAGAAACTACAAGCCTGATTGTAATAGATATTTTTGTGATCGTTTTAGTATCTTTCAATTTAGGGAATAGTTTGAGTTTGATCAAAATTGGTCCAGTAGTTTAAAAGTTGTGGGCTGCTAACTGTGCCAGTATGGATGTTTTCTTATCATTTTCTTAAGCCTACTTTAACGAAACTAAAAAGTAAGAAATAATAACAAACTAAAAAAAAAACAAATTCAAATCGTTTTAAACTTAAAAGAAAGAATTTATAAAAAAAATGAGGTTGTGTTAGATAAATGCCTACTTACGAGTATTTATTTTAGTCGGTTTGGGAGTAGGTAGCACAGACCTCAAAAAATTTAAATTATTTCTGTCCTTTGAATTTCATACGATATGAACTCGTTTTTTTTTATTGTTTTTTATATAGTTAAGTTTCGGTTTGGCTAACATGAAACATTTTGTGGAACATTGAAAAATCTTGCTCTTAGTCTAGCTTCTGGCGCAGGGGCTGACTAGCATGGCCACCCTAGCTCATATAGCAGGAACCACCCCCTTCTTAGCTCTAATACTGAGATAAAAAAAAGAATTTACTAACTGTTGCCCGTAACTATTTCCCTCAGATCATCTAGAGCAGTGTTTTTCAAACTGTGGGTCGCGATCCGTAGGGGGGTCCCGAAGCCTTACTCAGGGGGTCGCGGACAATAGAAAAAAGGCAAATGTTTCTACATCCCACAATACAATAAAAAAAAAGTGTCTAGAGAGCATTTTTTGATGAATTCATTCTTCAAAAGCAACCCCAGAGGAAGTGGGCTTATTAAAACCCCGATACTGTGACTAAAAATGAGATTGACTTCATCATGACGGACAATAGGCACATATTCAGGGATGTCTCAGTGGTCAGCAGGTTCAATACCGGTAGTGACCACCGACTTGTCCGAGGCTCCTTGAATATCACCCACTAGTATGAAAGATGCAGTCTGGTGAAGTCTACGCTCCGACTCGACCAGCTCCAAGCCGCTTTTGGATCAGACCAGTTCCAACTAAAGTTGAAAAATCGATTCGCTGCCTTGGAAACCACAAATAACGTGGATGAGAAACTCCAAAAAGTTGAGGGAATCTTTAGGGAATAGTAAATACTCGTACTCGTATATATGTCTATGGGAGGAAGGCACTAAATTTTGTCAGCTGCAGTGTACGGGCACAATGTCTTAAATCTCGGATGAAAGCAACCGACGGAAGCAACAGCAAGCCACAACGTCAGAAAAAAGGGATCTCACCACAACTTCGGAAAAAACAGTAAGTTGGTGCGTCGTGACCTCCGATGCTCAAATAATCGCCGAATAGAAAAGGCAATTATTGAGCAGAATTGGGGGTCAAAAATCTTCGCTCAGCAGCTGAGTAGATCCCTCTGACGAAGCTCAAGAACAATAATTGAACAACCGTCATCTCAAAGTTAGAGATCCTTTCTGAGATCGAAGAATTATATGACCGATTGTACGACTCACATGCTATTAGATCCGAACCCAGCACAGAGGATTCCCGCACAATACTGAGCGAACACTACACTGACGAACTGCCTGGCGTCAGCCTAGACGAGATTGAGATGGCGCTCAAACAACTTAAGAATGGAAAAAGGCCCCTGGTGAGGACGGAATAAGTTTGGAGCTCTTGAAAGCTGGGGGAAAGCCTGTACTTGGAGATGTTCAGGGGTTATTATCATCGTTATTTTCAATGGGAGAACTCCACACGCGTGGAGCAGGAGTTTGGTAGTACTCTTCTTTAAAAAAGGGGATAAAAGCTTTTTAACGGACTACCGACCTATTTCACTCTTGAGCCACGTCTATAAGTTGTTTTCGATGTCATCTCAAATCGTCTCGCACGAACGAATTGAATTATGAATTTGAGCCTCCTGAACAGGCCGAGTTTCACGGTGGATTTAGCACCATAGACCATGCACACACGGTGTGGCAGGTTACACTGCAGTGTAACCAAAAATACAACACTACACTGCAGTGTAAAAATACTGATTGCAGTGCAGTGCAGTGCAATCAGTATTTTTGATGGGAAATGGCATTCTGTATTATTAAAGAGTAAACTTTTTTGCTCCTAAATGCTACGAAGCAGGTACTACTACTATTTCTTCTGTGATACTACCTTTTTTAATCGACTTCACAAAAGGAGACGGTTATAATTTATGTTCGGCTGTATATTATGTATTTTAAGTGTGTTTATCGATTTCTCCGTCAATTGCGGATCTGTTTTGATAATACATTTTTCGTTTGAAAGGGTATACTCTCCATGTGTTCTTATATAAATTGTATCAAAATTGGTTCAGTAGTTTTTCGAGACTATTTTTTTTTTTAGTAAATCTAAGGCTTCTAAACCGATTTGGATGGTTATAGTTTTACTCAAAAGGGTAAATTTTCAGTGAAGTCCTATATAAACTTCATCAAAATTGGTTCAGTAGTTTTTATTAGATAATCTATTTGTTTTATAGTTTATGTTGGGATTTCTGAACTGCATTAGATGATTGTTTTTACTTGAGAAAGAAGACCTCAAGTGTGGTAGGTACCTACTGCATAACTTGTATCAAAATTGGATCAGCATTTTTTTTCTAGTTATTAGGTAATCCATTAGAAGTCGTTTTTTACCATGGTATTTCGAAGAGTACTTGTTCCTTTTCTCTTCGATGAGTGAACCTCTCGGATACCATAACTGTTTCAGGAAATGTGACGTTACGAGCAGGAGCCCAATTCTCGCGCAAATAGACATATGTCGAATTCGAGATATGTCGAAAAAAAATGGCGTAAGTCGATACAAAACAAATTACCATATTCTCGGAGAGTCATGATAGAGGTATGTCTACGCCCAGCGCTCGACATGCAACGGTCCGGAGCTGTAGACTTGTGTAAGTCGAATGAGAAATTAAACCGTTTCTTATCTGTAGTCAAACTAAACTTGAACTCTCTTCTTGTAAAATAATAAAATATATCCGAAATCTTAACAATGTCAAATGCTTTTGCTGAGGAGATTTTTTGACGATTTTACCACGTTATTTGTGAAATTACTGAGGATTTCACAAATAACGTGGTTGAGGCAAAATTATTTTTAATTTGTTTTCTTCATCTACGCTAAGTACTATAAAATAATAAAACTTGTATTATTATTATTTTTATTTATGACTTAGTTTTCGATCTTTGTTTTATATACATTTCTAAGTAGGTAATACTAGTCATAATACGGTAATACTATAATAGCATAACGGTAAAAGTAGTAAAAACACATACGAACAATAATATGTGACCGCTCATTAACCAGCGGGTCAATTTCCTATCTTGTTACAATCAGTTTTTTTATTATCACGTGCACTTATTGTGGTGCGTTAGAGTTGATATTACATTGAAAACCTGATTGCAACAAATCGCATTGGTTTAGGTAATTCCATATAATCGGATAGCTAATTGGGAAGTGCTTGAAATTTGAGTTGCAAGATTTCACCTGGAACGACAGACAGACAGACAGACAAACAAGAAAGTTACTTAATAAAAACATGGTAAAAAACATCATCATAGCCTCAAGAAGAAGATTAACACAGTATTTTAATTTAACCAGGTATACTGTGGGCTCTTGGACTATGAAACTCTGCCTTGCCTCGGCTATTGTTTTACTAAAGGTCGAGAACTTTCCTTGACGCAGCTCTTCGTTAGCCTCTATTAAAGTTAATAATCTTAGCTTCTGCGCCGAAGAAGGATAACTTTTCCTTATTTTTTTCCATGTCTAAAACAATAAATATCTCACAACAAACAAACCACAACAAACAAACAAGCAAGATCCCATGCCATGTATTAAATGATTTATTAAATTCGACATTGTAGAAAACACATTTCGTTTCACGCGACTACTTTTAGTCTTTTCCGAGTTTAAGGATAGAATTTGAAGAATAAATTCTTGGTCTGAAACTGTCTACTTTGCACAAATTGATGCAATTATGTATAAAATGTATCTAGTATTAATTAATATTATCATCTGCTATTATTTTTTCCGCATTGTTGATATTTCTCGATTTTAGGTCAACACATTCGAGAAAACGGAACGTATTTACAGATGTCTACGAATAAGTCTATGACAAAAATCTCTATAATCACTGAGAATCCGATTTTTTGATCCTATCCTTTTCGTAGAGATTTAAAATTAGAGATAATCTCGAATCCGACATATGTCTATTTGCGCGAGAATTGGGCTCCTGGAGCCCAATTCTCGCGCAAATGGACATATGTCGGATTATACCTGGTACCACACCACAGTACCTGGTACCACAGTATACCTGGTTAAATTAAAATACTGTGTTTATCTTTTTCTCGAGGCTATGATGATGTTTTTTACCATGTTTTTATTAAGTCACTTTCTTGTTTGTCTGTCTGTCTGTCGTTCCAGGTGAAATCTTGCAATTAAAATTTCAAGCACTTCCCAATTAGCTATCCGATTATATGGAATTACCTAAACCAATGAGTTTTGTTGCAATCAGATTTTCAATGCAATATCAACTCTAACGCACCACAATAAGTGCACGTGATAATGAAAATCTGATTGCAACAAGATAGGAAATTGACCCGCTGGTTAATGAGCGGTCACATATTATTGTTCGTACGTGTTTTTACTACTTTTACCGTAAAGCTAAGATGATTAGTATTACCTACTTAGAAATGAATATAAAACAAAGATCAAAAACTAAGTCATAAATAAAAATAATAATAATACAAGTTTTATTATTTTATAGTACTTAGCGTAGATGAAGAAAACAAATTAAAAATAATTTTGCCTCAACCACGTTATTTGTGAAATCCTCAGTAATTTCACAAATAACGTGGTAAAATCGTCAAAAAATCTCCTCAGCAAAGCATCTGACATTTTTAAAATTTCGGATATATTTTATTATTTTAAAAGAAGAGAGTTAAAGTTTAGTTTGACTACAGATAAGAAACGGTTTAACTTCTCATTCGACTTACAAAAGTCTACTGCTCCGGACCACTCGTTGTATGTCGAGCGCTGGAGCCCAATTCTCGCGCAAATAGACATATGTCGGATTCGAGATTATCTCTAATCTTAAATCTCTACGAAAAATGTCACTAAAATGTCGACAGGATCAAAAACTCGCATTCTCAGTGATTATAGAGATTTTTGTCATAGACTTATTGGTAGACATTTGTAAATACGTTCCGTTTTCTCGACTGTGTTGACCTAAAATCGAGAAATATCAACATTGCGGAAAAAATAATAGCAGATGATAATATTAATGAATACTAGATACATATTATACATAATTGCATCAATTTGTGCAAAGTAGACAGTTTTCAGACCGAGAATTTATTTTTCATATTCTATCCTTAAACTCGGAAAAGACTAAAGTACTCGCGTGAAACGAAATGTGTTTTTTACAATGTCGAATTTAAATCTTTTTAATACATGGCATGAGATCTTGCTTGTTTGTTTGATGTGAGATATTTATTGTTTAGACGTGGAAAAAATAAGGAAAAGTTATCCTTCTTCGGCGCAGAAGTTAACGTTTTTATTAAGTCACTTTCTTGTTTGTCTGTCTGTCTGTCGTTCCAGGTGAAATCTTGCAACTTAAATTTCAAGCACTTCCCAATTAGCTATCCGATTATATGGAATTACCTAAACCAATCGATTTATTGCAATCAGATTTTCAATGCAATATCAACTCTAACGCGCCGCATTAAGCGCATGTAATAATGAAAATTTGATTGCAACAAGATAGGAAATTGACCCGCTGGTTAATGAGCGGTCACATATTATTGTTCGTACGTGTTCTTACTACTTTTACTGTAAAGCTAAGATGATTAGTATTACCTACTTAGAAATGTATATAAAACAAAGATCAAAAAATAAGTCTTAAATAAAAATAATATTTTATAGTACTTAGCGTAGACGAAGAAAACAAATTTAAAATAATTTTGCCTCAACCACGTTATTTGTGAAATCCTCAGTAATTTCACAAATAACGTGGTAAAATCGACAAAAAATCGTCCTCAGAAAAACCATGTAAAAAAAATAACTTTTCGGATATATTTTATTATTTTACAAGAAGAGAGTTCAAGTTTAGTTCGATTACACATAAGAAACGGTTTAACTTCTCATTCGACTTACAAAAGTCTACTGCTCCGGACCACTCGTTGCATGTCGAGCGCTGGGCGAAGACATATCTCTATCGTGACTCTCCGAGAATACGGTAATTTGTTTTGTATCGACATATGCCATTTTTTTCGACATATCTCGAATTCGACATATGTCTATTTGCGCGAGAATTGGGCTCCTGGGCGTAGACATATCTCTATCGTGACTCTCCGAGAATACGGTAATTTCTTTGTATATATACGCCATTTTTTTTCGACATATCTCGAATTCGACTTATGTCTATTTGCGCGAGAATTGGGCTCCAGGTCGCTCGCCTCACGGTAAGTGTCACGCCTGTTCATAACAGTTGCAATGCCACCCAGAACTTAGTGGCAAAATCTTGCGCGTCACTGCACTGCGCTCGTCACCCTGTGACAGTAGTTTTTAAGTCTCAATGCCCAGTAAGTTCTCTGAAAACATTGCCCTTCAAACCGATACGGAAATGTTTACACATTACTGCTTGGCGGTGGAATATCTGGCAAAGGTGCGGTACTTCTCCAGGCAGACTCTAGCGTAAGAGGTCTAACACTACATGAAATAAGACATAAGTTCAAAAACTAAAACCCGACTACGGTCGGGTAAAAATTAGTTTATAACAATCTATAAATGAAGACGAATCGATTGACACCCCGCTTGTCAAAAACGGACCAAAAGGGCGACGCTATGGTGGAACATCTACATACTCACATACATAGAATAGATACATAAACTGTTAAACTCACTACCATGGCTCATTACCTTCCCTTGTTTTGTGTAGTAGTTTTGCATAGCAAATTGCGGCTGCATATGTGTGTATGAATTGTGTTTTGCTATTGATACAAAATTTCATCACAAAAGACTGCATTGTTTTTTTTTGAGGACTTTACAGAATGAACACTGCAAACAAGGTCCAGACCTTGCTGCGACCATGACATTTACTTACACCATGTTGTACCACGTGTGCGTGAAGCTTGTGCGTACGAGCGAATCGGCATATCTTGGGTGCTTCACATTAGATTTGGCGGTGTGGAATCTTTTTAAAACCTTATCCCAGAAAAATGACCGCGCGGGCAAAGCCGCGAGCACAGCAAGTATTTTAAAAAAACTGCTGAACCATTTTTGATGTTTGTTTGTATGAGGTAGCTAGTGCTGGCCCCTGGTGTCAGAGTCCAGAGAGAAAAACTTTTAATAGAAAAATAATCATTCAAATTGGAGAATAAATCTATACTTATAATAAAACTGTAACGGGTCCAATTCTGTACATTAAAGATATTTTGAAATTTCCTTTTGGAGGGTACTCTATATTCAATACTGAAGCCAAAACTGTTCTTTTTTTCGTTTTTGTCTGTCTGTCTGTTTGTCTGTCTGACTGTCTGTATCGTGACTAGGCATCACGCCGAAACTACTGAATGATTTTAATGAAACTTGGTGTGATTTGAGTTCATACTACGAGGTAGTAGGACATAGGATACTTTCAATCCCGAAAAATTAAAGGGTTCCCGCAGGATAGACGTTGAAAGTTATTTATAAGAACACGTGTCACGCTGAAACTACTGGACGGATTTTGTTGAAACTTGGCACAGTCATAGTTTATATAATGGGTAAAAATTGAAGATAATTTTTATCCCGGAAAAATAAAGACTTCCTGCGGGGTAATGTCCCAAATACTGTAAATTGAAGATATTGTGTAATTTTTTTTGGAGGCCTTTCTATGTTCAATACTAAAGCCAAAAAAGTATTTTTGTAATTTTTGTCTGTCTGTCTGTCTGTCCGTCCGTCTGTCTGTCTGTACCTTGGCAGCGCATCACGCCGAAAATACTCACTGAATACAAATGAAATTTGGTATGATATGAGTTCATACGTCGAGGTAGCACATTGGATACTTTTCATCCCGGAAAATTAAAGAGTTCCTGCAAGATAGGGGTGGAAAATTATTTAAAAGAACACGTAGCACGCTGAAAATATTGGACGGATGTTGATGCACCTTGGCACAGACATAGTTTATAAGATGGGTAAAAATTATGAATACTTTTTGTCCCGAAAAAATAAAGGGTTCCTGCGGGATGTGGGTCCAAATTCTGTACATTAAAGATATTGTTTTTTTTTTTGAGGTTTCTTTATGTTTTATAATGAAGCCTAAACTGTATGTTTTTTTCATTTCTGTCTGTATGTCTGTCTGTATCTTGGCCGCGCATCACGCCGCCGGAACTACTGGATGAATTCAAATGAAACTTGGTATGATTTGAGTTCATACTACGAGGTAGGATATAGAATACTTTACATCCCGAAAAATTAATGGGTTCTCGCAGGATAGGGGTTGAAACTTATTTTAAAGAACATATACCACGCTGAAACTCATGGATGGGTGTTGGATATGGATCCAAAGTTATGTTAATATTTAAGGAATAAATAATATTTTTTAGATGGTTCTCTATATTCGATACTGAAGCCAAAACTGTTTTACTTTTTATTTTTGTCTGTCTGTCTGTCTGTTTGTACGTATCTTGATCGCGCACTACTGAATGAATTCAAATGAAACTTGGTAGGATTTGAGTTCATACTACGGGGCAGGAAATTGGATACTTTTCATACCGAAAACTTTAAGGGTTTCTGCAATATAGGAGTTGAAAGTTATCAAAAAGAACACTTATCACGCTGAGACTACTAGACGGATTTTTTGATGCAAATTGACACAGTCATATTTCTATACTTATAATAAAACAATAGGTACGAAAAAGACTGTAAAAAAGAAGATAAATAAAAAAATGCTCTTGGGGTACACGAAAATAAAAATAAAACGAGTTGCTCTGTCTGTTTGTCTGTGTGTTTGTTTGTTCACGCATCGCGTAAAAACTATTGGACCGATTGCAATGCGGTTTTCATTGTTAGATAGCTTAGGGTTTCATTTAAAAACTGGTGTAATTGATGTCTCAATCTGGTGAGTTAGAAGCCGAGCAATTGATAAAAGTATTTTTTACGGCTATAGAAATTTTGATCAAATGTTGGTATATTGGTCCTGGTATAGCACCTTATGGTTCTTTGAACCTAAAGAAAAGACCACGCGTGCGAAGCCGCGGGTACAGCTAGTCCCACATATAAACATAACATACAGACAATTAAAATTCCCTTTTTGTATAGTCGATAAAAAAATACGCATTTAATTAATGTTCTCAAAACATAAAAAATAACGATCAATGACCTTTAATAAGTAAGTAGGTAGGTACCTAACCGGCCTTAACCAAGCTACTGACCTTTCCGCATCTTTTAAGGAATATTTTCAATGACGTTTTCAAAAGCTGTTTCTCGATTTAATTAATGTTTTGAATATAGACACGTTATACTTTTACTGAATGCACTAAAAACCGGCCAAACGCATGTCGGACAACAGAGACCAATAATAATAAACTACATTGCAATCGGTCCAGTTTTTTTACAAGATGTACGAACAAAGTTGTTATTATGGTTGGATTATGTGTCACACTGTTCAGAGCGGACTCGCTAACTTGTCCGAAACTTTAAGTAGTATCTACTTAATTATAACATTTGTCACGAGGCAGTCCTAGGGTTTGTTCCACTAGCCCAGCGACCAAACCTCAGTGGACAACATAAAAGTACAGGAACAATTAGGAGCACTCGGAGATGTTCATAAACAGAGATCTTGCACTCGACTATTCTATTCAGTCTTCTCCCAATTTCATATATTTGGTAAGAGTGTACTAGTATTGTTATTATCACAAACTTTTCGTGCTTCAACAATACGGATCGAAACAACCACGAACGAAAGTACTATCATATATATTTAAAGGAATCCAGATGTAATAAACTTATTAAGGTACATATTTTATAACATATTATTTCGTAAAATTCCAGTTTTTGCTAATCTAATAACAATATGGGAATGACAGGTTATTTGAATTTAGAATTAATAATGACAAACTATCTAAAAGGTATGATTATGATGAAAGAGGTTTGACATCGTCACACATTGTTATAGATATTTTCAATTTAATAACTAGCTTAATTAAAAAGCTAAAAATCACGCATGCCCTGCCAAAAAAGAGCTTTTGCCAAAGAATTATATATTGTTGAAATGGGCTTATCAAGACCTTCAATTTGACATCCATATTGTAAAGTACGAAGCAAAAATATTTTTTCGAGTTTTAAAATGGTGCCATACTGCCGCCATATTGAATGTTTTCAAAAAAAATAGCAATAAGACTAAATCACTTTTGAACTCGACTGGCGCAACCTCATACTAGTGGCGCCATCTAGTATGTACAAGTTCCCATGTAGAAGTTATGCCACTCGACGCTAGATGGCACTGTACATAGCGACTGGCGTAACAATACTCTTTTTTTCTACTTATAATCGATTACCATCATGGTTAGTTTTTGCTATGAGGTGAAGTTATGGTCAAATGATTCTCTCACCTGATGGGAAGCGATGATGTGGTCATAGATCAACACTCTTGCCTAGTTACCTATTCCCACTACACTTGAACATACCAGGGGTGCGATTTTTAAGTATCACCGGTGATTTCGATATCACCGGTTCGAAATCAGCTTTTCTCAAAAGTGGTATTTTAGAATATCATACCTGTATTATCTCATTCGTTGTTCGTATTTTAGGAAAAACAACACACGAAAAGTAGTTTAATTTATGAAACTATGAACGAAATGTCAAATATATCACCGGGTGATTTCAAAACGAGTGGCACTCGTAAACGAAATCATACGTATGATATTTGTTATCACCCAGTGAAATTCAAAAATACGACTTTTGGGAAATCGGTGACTTTTTATCATTTCGCTGATATTTAATCACATCGGGATTCAAAAATCGCACCCCTGGGTTATAATTTACCGGAAACACTCAGATTGTGATGAAAGTTTGGCAGGGTCTTCTTATGAAAAAAGGGGTTTATAGCCAAAAAAAACATCAAAATTTAGAAAAAATAATGAATTGTATTTTTATGCCAATTTGATGTCTACAATATTTTTCTATCACTTCTGTAATAGTGACAGATGTGGAAGTGACATCTATATATTTGTGGGGGGGGGGGCTGTTTGTAGGGGTTATAGAGGGGCAGGGTTGGGAGGGAGGACGGAAGGCGGGGGAAGGGTAGGGGAGGGAGGACGCAGCTAGTAATAAATAAAGAACCGTAAAGCTTCGTCCTTGTGCGTGAACTGGAGATAAGAAAAACGAGTGTTGTGTTAAACCCTAAAAACATACGAATAGATAACGATCACTTCTGGGAGGAAATATTTAAAAAAACACGTTTTAATATTTTATATATTGCAGCTCATTCAATTGTCTTAAATACAATATCTTAAACATTAAACTACCTACATTATGTTCTACGCCTTACTCAGAGACGTCACTTAAAGATCATTTAACATTTGTGCATGGAGAGTGAAGCTTTGAAAAATAATCGATATCTTGGGCATAAATGAACTAGTGCTAATTGATAGGGAAAAATATTAACAACACAAGTTCAAAAACTAAAACCCGAAAACCCAACTACGGTCGGGTAAAAAATATATAAATAGTAGGACTCTTGCGATGGACGAATCGATTGGTACAGTAGTCGCAGCGGAAGTTTGTGTCTCGGAAGTTGTCTGCTAGTCGCTGCGCAAACTGCTATTTTTCAGGCGCAATCCCAGTGTTGAAGGTGAAGACAGCATTGTATAACTGTCTCGCTCAGCCGCTTACGTTTTTCGCATATTATTCTATCTCGCTCTTACTTTATGCTGTTTTATCCTCACAGCAGTACCGTTCACAGAGCCTAACTTCACAAACATAAAGATTAACTGCGACTACTTATACCTCGCTTGTCGAAATTGCACCAAGTTTTTAGTTTGAACACATAACCCTTCTTTTGCTTCGCCGTGCTCGGGTAGAAACAAAAAAGTGTTCTATAAAACAATCGCCTAAGTGATATTGGTTCTGAGATACTCGGGTTGTTTTTTTAATTATTAATTTTCGTCTAGCCTCACGATATATTAATTTGCCGTGCAACTATAAAATGAGATGGCGCATTTTAGGACAGTAGTCTGCAACATGGCTTCTACAGGTTTTGCCATACATTTTCCGTGGAATTTGTGTTTTGGGAGAAGACGTTTCTACCATACTAAAACATAAACAAATCGAATAATTCTGGTATTTTTTTAATAATCACGTAATACGTTTATAGCTCTTTATTTTTATAATAATTTGTAAAGAATTTGAATTAATGAGTATTTAAATAAAGATATTTTCTCAAAAGATGTCTCACAAGTTCATGTACTGGTTAAATTAAAAATAATAAAATAAAATAATATAAAACATAAGCTATATAAGTGTAGTTTATTCTGTGATTAATAAATAATACCAGAATTATTGAATTTGTTTATGGTTTAATATGGTAGAAACGTTTTCTCCCAAAACACAAATTTCACGGAAAATCTAAGGCAAGCACTATACAAGCCGTGTAGGTGTCTCTTAATTTCGTCAGAGTTATATTTCGACAAAAAAAGTTTGGTCCCAAATATCTCAAAATGGTATTTTTTGAAAACTTTTCGTTCAAATTTTTTTCATATCTATTGGGACTAGTTTCTCTTATAGCCAAGAAATCGTGTTTTTTTTCAGTCAATAAGGTAACATACTATCAATAAATCATTTTTTATCGAATGCTAATTAGATGAAGAGACGAGCGAGTTTAATAAACTGGGCCGCAAAAAAAAGAGGGTAGGTTAAAAAATTGCTATAGTTTTTAAAATATTTGAACTAAAAAATGCATACATACAAAAAAAAAACCTTTTATTATAAAAACAAAAATTAAGAAGTAAAACCTTTTTATTTCTTTTTGGTAATTGTATTAAAACCCATAAATAAATAACTAGCTTAAAAGCTAAAAAAACACGCCTGCCCTGTCAAAAAAAGTACGTATAATTGCCAACATATTGAATTAAAAAAATAAAAGCCTATGTTACTCGGGGGGATGTAAGGATTCTAACGATACCCCATAAGTCTAAATCTGTTCAGGCATTTAAAAGTTATGGTGGAATAAAGAAACTCACACAAACACACAAACATATATGAATTCTAAAAACATTACACTCCTTTTTAAGCGCAGTTTATATATATATAATAAAGACAATTTTTATAATTTAGCATCTGCTCAAGCAAGCTAAACCGAATAACGGCTGTAACAGCTAGTGGCAATACAATATACTTAAATGTGTGAAAATTGTATAACGGCTGTAACAGCTAGTGGCAATACAATATACTTAAATGTGTGAAAATTGTATAACGGCTGTAACAGCTAGTGGCAATACAATATACTTAAATGTGTGAAAATTTTATAACGGCTGTAACAGCTAGTGGCAATACAATATACTTAAATGTGTGAAAATTGTATAACGGCTGTAACAGCTAGTGGCAATACAATATACTTAAATGTGTGAAAATTGTATAACGGCTGTAACAGCTAGTGGCAATACAATATACTTAAATGTGTGAAAATTGTATAACGGCTGTAACAGCTAGTGGCAATACAATATACTTAAATGTGTGAAAATTGCAATGTAGCATATTTTTCGAAATCAAGTGTTTTTTTCGCTTTAAACTATTTTTATTCAAAATTAACTACATATTCTTGAACTTTTATGAGTTTTATTTAAACACTATACAATTGTCTATAATACAGTCTTCTATACATCTATAGTATCTATACAAATAAATAAAATTGAAGTGTCTGTATGTAATGACATAGCAGTTCTTTTACTAAATGCATATGAAAGTATACACGGTACTCATTACAAAAAAGGAAGTTTTATTTTTTTTGTCTGTCTGTCTGTTTGTTTGTTCCCGCTAATCTCCAAAACGGCTGGACCAATTTTGACGGGACTTTTAATGAAAATAGCTGATATTACAAGGAGTAAAATAGGCTTCTTTCATTTTCGAATAATAATTATGGTTCCGGGCAAAAAAAAACATTAATGTTGACCACGCGGGCAAAGCCGCGGGCACTGCTATTTCATAAAGCTAGTTCCAATATTTAGAAAGTTATTGAGGATTTTGTTAGCGACCACTTCCTTAGCGGCCCACTGTATTTAATAGCAAACAAATGTGTATATAACAAATACCGACCGGTTGGGCTCGTGGCTAGAGATCCTGGGTACGAAATCGTACAGTCGCGGGTTCGAATCCCGCAAGGTGCAATCATTTGTGTGATGAGTAGAAATGTTTGTTTCCGAGTCATGGATGTTAATATTCTTATCTAAGTATGTTTATCCGTTATCTAGTGCCCATAGCACAGGGTATCCTAGTTTAAGGCTAGATAATTGGTGTAGAAATGTCCCGAATATATTATATATTATTATTATTATTAAATGTGTATGTACTTACGTTTTATAAATAAAAAGTCACAATCATATTGATCAAAAATACTAATTTTTAATCGTTCTGTGTAACGAATTTGGCAGTTTAATGCTACATTTAGTTAATCCACGTCTCTGAGTGCAGCATAATTAAAAAAGGTGATACACGCATGTGTACTTGTTTATGTATTTATTATACAACATTTATTTTTTTAATTAATTACACAATTAATCATCACCAATGACAACCTGACCACATATCTATATTTATAATAAAGATGTAACAAAAAGTCTGTACAGTGAAGAAAACAAAAGTAGGTGACTTAAAATAAGGTACGGAACAAAAATATTTCATTTTTTTAAATGGTTGGTTTGTGTGTTGTATGACACACAAATGTGCTGGCCTCTGGTGACAGAGTTTGTCAGGCCACCGAAGGGCCTCTGACATGTCTTAACGACTGCTATTAATCAATCACAGCCGGGACCTACGGCAGAAAAATCATTGGTGTGGAGCCTAGGACCGAAACCAGTATCTTTTTTTTTTGTAGCTGACTAGGCAATCGTTTGACCACAATCTCACCTGAAGGAAAGCGATGATCTGGTCGAAGGTGTAGCACGTTTGCCTAGTAGATACCTATTCACTCTTGAACACACCAGGGTTATAATATCGATATCCTGGGTATCGTTGGATTCTATGCAGCACTATTGAACCGTTAGGCTACTATCGCTTTGTCTGTCTGCTTATCTGTCTGTTCGCGTATCACGTAAAAACTCCTGTACCGATTGAAATGCGGTTTCCACTGTTGGGTTGCTTAAGGTTTTGACTTAAAAACTGGTGTACTTTGTATCTCAACCCAACGAGTAGAAGCCGAGCCGTTGATAAAAAATATTTGCTATACGGCTGAACTGAAATATATACATTAAAATTACCGTATAAAATTGAAAATTATGAAATCAACAAAAAACAGTCAAGTGATACAAATAATTAAAAAAAAACAGTTTTTTTTTATGTTGTGTGTTGAATAAATGTTTTTCTTTCCTTATTTCTTTCTAAACATTATTCAATTTAATTTATTTCTAACTATTTACTGCATGACACAATAATGATTGAGCATGTCAATATTATAATTTATTTAATTTTCTATCCAATTTAAATGAAATAAAAGGCTCTTGATTTTATTTTTAATTATTTATATGACTGAACGAATTATAATCTAATTTCGGATTTTGGTATTTTAGTTTCTGAACTTTTAACCCAGAGAAATGACAGGTAGTCTTCTTAATAAAATATTCACAGTACAATTGAAATAATGGTCATTGATAAAATCAAAATATTTATATACATTTAATTCGACTTTCAGAGAACGGGCTTACCCGAAACCTGACCCTTATTAAAAGCTTTTGTTTAACTTACAATGTCTGTATGTATGTATGTTTAAGTCAAATCTTGCAAGCTGAATTAGAACCACTTCCTCTTATCCTACGGAGTTCAATTTTTAGATGTTGGTTCAGTTCCGATGACAATGCATTTTTCTGGTAAGCATGACAAAAATCAACATCCAGGATCAGCTCCAGTTAAAGGAACTCTTCAACGGTCAGCAGCACAGATACATTTGTGTACGCATTTTATTATGATAGCCGGTTTTAAGTATAACCATGTCATGGTTTCTGCACTCGGGGTTGGGTCCAGGGCCCCAATTCTACTAAAACAATTGTAACGACAATTACCAACAATTTTCGCTAAATTTTCGCTTTTACCTCTTAAAAGTAGTAGAAGCGAATAATTTGTGAAAATTTTTGAAATTTGAGTTTTCTATTTTGGGAAATTTTGTTTTTGAAAATTTGCGAAAATTGTTGATAATTGTCATTACAATTGATTTAGTAGAATTGGGGCCCTGACTAGCAAACAGTTATCAGCATAGATAGGAAATGTATACGCATTTAATTGTGATGACCCGTTCTAAGTTTCAACATGACATGGCTACTGCATAAAATATTCTTTTATGTTTTTCATTTAACTTTTCACCTCTAATTTTTTTGAAAATAAGTTTTGTCAGAAGTTAAATAGTTTTAGTTCACTTAACAAGAATGCACTAAATGTTTCAACTTGTCCCGTAGTACTACGGGTATACAATGTCTCATACGCCCGGGAGCAATCCCGGTTTTCGTCCCGGCCACGCCTCTTTTGCGTACTTCTTGCGTCGGGGCTCGTTCGATGAAGGCTCTTCTGGGGCTGAAAAAAAAAAGATTTGTATTAAAAAAAAACGAAACGAAGGATGTACAAAAAAATCGCTCATGAGCATAATACTTAAAATAACTAGCTGTTTGTTTGTCGTATGAGGTAGTGCTGGCCTCTGATGTCAGAGTTTGTCAGGCCGCCCGAGGGCCTCTGACATGGCTTAAACACTGCTATTAACCAATAACAGCCGGGACCGACAGCTTAACGTGCCTTCCGAAGCACGGAGCGATGGAAAACCGCAAATAACTTCGAAAAGTCATTGGTGCGGAAGCCTAGGTTTTGAACCCGGTATTGTTGGATTCTAAATTGCACTATAGAACCATTAGGCCACCATCGCTCTTATTAGGCCACCATCGCTCTTATTAGGCCACCATCGCTCTTAAACTAGCTGAAAAGCTTATAAAAAACACGCCAATGCAATGCCAAAAATGAACTTATGCCAATAAATTATATACTATTGGAATGTGCTTACGGCCTTCAGTTTGACCCATCATATTGTAAAATTCGAAGAAAAAATATATATTTGCTATTGACAGTACCAATGAACATCGGGTTATGAACAAAATGCACGAAAAAAGTGCCCTGAGTTAACATATACAAACTTAGGAGGGTATAGAAATACAACAAAAATAAAACATTGCAATTTGAATCTTATGTCATGAACCTGCAACTTAATTTTGCTTGCAACAATTTATCACCCTATGCTTCTTCAACTCGATGTCACATTATTTTTACCTTAGGCAGCTTCAACCTGTGGTTACGCGAACATGGAGTGGTTATGGAGTAGCCTTTGTTTATAAAACTATTATTGGCTATAGAATCTACGAATAAGTAATAAGTCAGGAACTCTAATTCAGAACAAAAGCCACATAAAAAGTGCCCCTACTTCAAACCAAAACGACGTATGATTCAAAATACGAATCACTTCCGAGGTTACAAATAGACATGCTTGGTGATTGGTTTAAATTCAGAACAAAAGCAGGGATTGGTTTCACGCGCGTGCTGCAATGTCTGCTATGACAGCTGAGTCATAGCGGCGTGGACGATGTTATGCAATAAGTGGACCGGACCAAGCAATTAATAAAACAATATTATTGTACAATGTTTTTTTTGGCTTACTTTTTCATTGAACTCTATGTACCGCTAAATATAATTAATTTATTAAGTTTTTGTTTAGAAGACATTCAAACATATTCTTTCCTCGGAATGTAGTGAAGGCGGATTCTAAAAAATTGAGAATGGAATGTCCTCTAATGGTCCTCTGTTGCCTGTGAATTTTCAGCTGAGGTTCAAGTTCAGTAAATTATTTTTATATATTCCCATATACTGTCGGGCGTTTGGGTTATTGTTGCAACGGCCGTGGTTGCTGACCACTCCAAAAAACAACTCAATATGATCTTGGCTAAATGTATATGGTAAAATAAATTTCAATATTTGTACCTCTACCAGCCGTGCAATATATACCGCGTGCAAAAAGTAATTTAAAACTTGAAATACATAATGAGGAGTCCTAGAAATCCAGTTTTGGACTGAATTTTCGTCACTGGTTTCAAGGAGTTAGTATATACTGTTACTCTTTGTCGAGTAACAGTATTCTAGTTCTTTTATTATGCAAAAATTGACTGACTTCATTTTGCATAGTATTGACCATCTCGGTTTGATAACGTATTTGAACATCTTTAAATATAATTATAATTTTGCAACTGTTTACTAGTTTAAAGTGATCCCTGGTCATTTTAACCTTGTATGGCTCCTGAACCACTTCACAACACATGCTGGCATGATGATTCACAGCAGTAGTTCACAATGATAAAAACTAAAACGTACGCGAAGATATGACGTTTGCTCGCTTGCATGTAAAATGTAGGACTGATGACGCGCTGGACACAACTTTTAAGCCCCACCTACTAGGGCACGACTTTTGTTGGGTCATTTTTTTAACGCTGTTACATTTCCTGACTTATTACTTATTCGTAGTATAGAATCTAAATATGTTAGTATTGTTATTTATTAAAAAAAATAATGAAATAATAGTTCACGTGTATATCTAAGTAATTTAAAAGTGGGTTTTTCTGTGTATGTAAGTATGTATGTACTAAACTAACGTGTTTATGAAAGCTCCTTTATTACTTTGAACCTTATAGCCTAATATCTCGATGGACTTTATAATTAAGGAATCATTGTACTTATAGATACTTCTTAACCTCAAAAGTACCTAATGAAATAATAAAGGTTGCCTGGTAGAGATCGCTTTTAGTGATATGTATTGTTAGTCGTGTGAAGTAGTGCTGGCCTCTGGTGTCAGTTTGTCATGCCGCCCGATGGCCACTGACATGGCTTTTCATAAGCCATTAATCAATAATAGCCGGGACTGGAAGCTTAAAGTGCCCTCCGAAGCACGGTGCGATGTGAATATGTGTTCACACTAAAATTCAAGTGATTTAATTAGATTGGATAGGTAATCTTCCTAGACCTAAATAAGTATAATTAGGTAAACAAAATAATTAGAATTCTCGAAAAAAACGTATAAAAATATAAAGTTCGCAGCGACTCCATAACTTTGTTCTAAATCTTTCGATCGATCATGGGTAATCCGAATAAATTTAATTGACGCAGTTGGTCTTTTTCTGCCTATTACGTGTAAGAAAAGGATAAAACATACATTTGCTTATTTTGACTTAACTTGGTGATTTTATATCAATTAATTCAGATTTTGTAGGAAATGTGGGTTCCTACGCCAAATATTAATTTCAAAATGGTAAAACGATTATCTACATCCCGAAAATATGATACACCACCATCTTCTCTCACTTTAGACGAATAATTTTTGCAAGTTTTTACTACACAGCCTGGTATTGTGGACGTGTAGTAAGTCAGATGTCCAAAACGAAAAACTGTCTGTGAAGATTGACACACGATTCGTCCTCTTTTTGCGTTTTAACACCATTTGAGTTCGGACACTTTCGAGCGCAAACCCGAGTTCCATTTGGTTGTAATTCATTTTATTTTAAATGGAAGCATAAAGCCGCCAAATAGAATTAAAAAAAAATGCCTATGTTACTTTTAACGAGATCCTAAGTCTAAATCTGTTCAGGCATTTAAAAGTTATGGTGGAATCAATAAACTCACATACATACATACAAACAAACATGAATCTTAATAACATTACACTCCTTTTTTTGGGCAGTTGTGTAAAGCCTGCTACACACGCAACGATATATCGTAGCGATTTCAGACTGTGCAGTTAAATCGAACGCCCCTAGTGTCTCTACACGCCACCGATATCAGCGTCGATCGTCAGTTCTCCGCAGAAGCTCGCGCAAGAAACTTGTCATCCACGATGGAAGATGATGACGCACCTGCGTTATAGGGCCTGATTATGTGTTTAAAGAAATAAAAGTCGCGGAGTGTGTGGTGTAAAGACTGGCTCATGTAAAGGAAGCTATTTTCTCATACCAACTTATTAAATAAGTTGAAATTCGCTCCGAAACATTGGTATAATAATTTACTCAAACAATACTAGTAATGTGGTCATTATTTCGACAACCTTCTTTGGGCAAAGTCGACCTTGCCGCGCTGCTTGAATAAGCGTCAGCAAAATTATATGGAATTTCATTATTGCCGTGTTTTGCGGCCAGCTATTTCCTTTGAAAATCCATTATTGTCGTCTTTTGTCGTAGTACTATTATTTATTCCGTGGGTTCGTTAACCCCAAACGCGAAAAGAGAGGCGTTGTAGTTCCCAGACGAATGGACCGATTTTGATGGTTTTTTTTTTCTGTTTGAAAGCTGATGTGATCGTGATTGTTGTTGTTGTTTCTGTTTCTGCTCCTGCTCCTGCTTCTGTTTCTGTTTCTGTTGTTGTGGTCGTTGTTGTTGTCGTTGTTGTTGCATTGTTTGAGTAAATTCTTATTATACTAAGCTGGTTTTATTTAAATTCCTCGCATTGTTTGAGTAAAGCACTATACAAGCCTCGGTCCGCAATGGCTGCCCTGCTGGCCACGCTATGATGGCCTCGAGCTTTGCTTAGCTACGCTCTCGACCATCATCATCGCTGCCAGCAACGCAGTCATTACAGACCGCGGCAGTAATGTACTATTAAGGATGAACGAGGATGCATACTTAAATGTCCTGGTTTTAGTTACTCCACTAATAAAGAAACAGGGCACAGTAATGAGAGAAGCATATTGCTTCTCCTCCAATATGCTTCTGTCCTCAGTCCTCATGACAGAATATCTGCTACACTGCAATTTTTAGCTACAGGTCGTTCCTACGAATGTATGAAGTTTTCTACAATACTATCACCGCAAGCTCTTAGTCAAATCATTCCAGAAACATATTCTTTTGTTGTGATCGTGGTACTCCTTTGATTTTGTCTTCCAAAGACAAGTTTCGCTTCTGTAGCTTTCTATAAACTCTTTCAGCTGTTCGCGGTGTCCACCTCTTTCTTCTTCCGACATTTTGATATGACTGCGAAACCCGCGCGTGTACACACAAGCGAACTCCGTAAAGTGTGTGACCAACTGCCGAACTGAGCGGCCGCCATCCACACGCGACGTAAAGTGTGTGACCAACTGCCGAACTGAGCGGCCGCCATCCACACGCGACGTAAAGTGTGTGACCAACTGCCGAACTGAGCGGCCGCCATCCACACGCGACGTAAAGTGTGTGACCAACTGCCGAACTGAGCGGCCGCCATCCACACGCGACGATAAAACTGTGCAAACGCAATCGACAACGATTTATCTAATAGAAATTGCAAATGCCACCGATGAACGATTTGTCATACACACGATCTATAAATCTGCGCAGATCGGTTTGTACAGATAAATCGCTACGATAAATCGATGTGTGTGTAGCAGGCATAATAAAAGATGCCACTGCTGCAATCATACATATCACGCCAATTGACTAAGAAACAAATTGCCTAACTGTCAATGCCTAAACTTTTTTATCTATCGTCTACAAATTGAAATGCTTAAACAGCACTATGTACCTCCATGCCTAATGAGCAGATACGATGTTTGTCTGATGGATAACTATTTCTTGTAAATCGATCGGTTATTATGGCTTAACGACTTCTATTAATCAATGACAGCTTAATTTGCCCTCTGAAGCGATGGAAAACCGCAAATAACTTAGAAAAGTTACTGAGCCGAGGACCGACTCGATTGTATTCTAACTCGCACTAGTATACCGCTAGGCTACCATCGCTCACAATAAATAGGTGAATAATAATAGTTTTGTTACCTGAAGCTGGTAACGGTGGTTGTACATGAAGGTGTGGTTCGGGCCCCTCAAGTTCCACATCTGGTGCTGGGTTTGGCAGCGACAAGCCAAGCCTGGAATTACAATAGTGTGAGCAATACAATACAAATACACTTGTACACACTTTTACACTTGCATTGTGATACAATACATAAATACACTTGTACACACTTTTACACTTGCATGTGATACAATACATAAATACACTTGTACACACTTTTACACTTGTATTGTAATACAATACATTACAAATACACTTTATTGCACACCATAAAATAATACAAACAAGGATATAAATTATAAATGAAAGAGTACAATTGGCGGTCTTATCGCTGAAGAGCGATCTCTTCCAGAAAACCTTAGTGTGGAGAGGATCAGGGATGGAGCATACTTGCACGACTTTGAACATAGCAAAACATTTTATACTTCACCAAAGCAAATTAATAACATTTTCCACTCCATCTTTTGTAGGGCAAAAATACCTACTAATTGGTCTTTAACAGAGGATACATTTTCTATACAAACGTAATACCAAAACCATTTGTCGAGGCGGGTCGCTACCTGCCACTCCACCTTCCACTCCAGCTTCACTCCGCTTGGGGGCAGGCGGCTCGCTTCGCTCGCCGTCTCCTCGCTACGTTCAGGTCTCGTAATCTAACTGATGCTGAAAACCGCATCAAAATCCGTTGCGTAGTTTAGGAGGCTTAGCGGCCAAACAGACAGAGAAACAGACAGACAGACAGACAGACGCGGAAAGCTATTTTGTTTTATACTATGTTGCACGATATGAGGATAACCGAGGGTCCGGGACCCTAAACGCAGTTCTGCCTCTATTCTTTCTGTCGAGCTTTGCTGAAGAATTTAGACTATAATGGATAGCGGGAGACAACAATGTCCTCCGGGTGTTCTGCTTTGGGTATCGGTTCCTAAATATACCTAGCCAGCCAGCTAGACAATATATGAAAACTCAAACCCTCTCGAAGAAGCCCGACGTCTTGCTCCAGCTCCAACATTTTCCTAGATAGTCACTCAATAGTCAATTACCTCCGAACTGCGCACGATTGCATATAAAGTATAAGCGATTAATTCACAATAACATACGCGTATTTCACCGGATTCTCACGGATTTTAAGCAATTCACCGGCCCGAGCGCACTAGTGAGATTATCCCGACGAAAACGCGGTCAGCGAACTAGTGACACGCACTTCGCGTGACGTCTGCCTTTTTTAACTTATGTCCAGCACTATTAGCGTTTTTAGCCAGTTTCCGATTGAGACTGAACTGTACTGATGATACGGCAACAGAAAACAGTGGACAAAACTTATAGCGTCTGGTAATAGGTTGACCTGTGCCGTTAATGCATTAATTTTCTTAATTGCTACAAGATTCTGGTTTTGATTCAGCTCAGCATCCAATTTACAACGGATCTTTTCCGATGTTGTATTTGGAAGAGGGTCAGTCTATTCAATCATTTTCTCAAGTATCTCCATGTAGTTTTGGTTAGCAATTTCTCTATAGCATCGTGATTGTGCTGAAATTATCTACGCTCTTGCCCCTTGTCACGTTTAGGGGAATCCCCCCCACTGTCCGTCTCCTCACGAGGATTATTACCGAAATAAGCACGGTTGGCAAAAAAGAACCTACTTCATTATGCAAATACCAAGTTTTATGAATGTGCATATTCAAAAATGCATATAATCCAATGTCTATTTATAACATAAGTGTGTCCTACCTTGCTCCAATAAGGCTGAAGTGAGAGCTGGGCGCCGGCAGATCCGAGTACAGGTTGCCGCCGCGCGATATCTCTTGTAACCTCAGCGAGTGGTGATGCTGGCCTGCAATTATATCAATGGTGTTTGACAGTATGCACAAGCCAAAATCGCGTATGAGCATAGTGCCTAGTAAGATAAATCGCATATGAGCATAGTGCCCAGTAAGATAAATCGCATATGAGCATAGTGCCTAGTAAGATAAATGAAAAACTTAAAAAAAAGCTTCTATGCAGTAGCCAAGTTATGGTGAAACTCAGAACGGGCTATCACAATTAAATATCACAACTCTTCGTGTCTGTGCTGTTTGGTAACTGTTGAGGAGTTCCCTGGTCAGGAGCCAACCCTGACTGCAGCTACCAGTCATGGTAAACTTCAAACCAGCTATCAAAACACAAATGTATCTGTGCTGTTGACCGTTGAAGAGTTCCTTTATCTGGAGCTGATCCTGGATGTCGATTCTGGTCATGCTTACCATGAAAATGCAGTCATCAGAACTGAACTAACATGTAAAAATTCAACTCCGAATGATAAGAGGAAGAGATTCTAATTCAGCTTGCAATATTTGACAAACATACAGACATACAAACATAGCAAGTTAAATAAAAGCTTTTAAAATTGAAAGATGCCACTTCTGCAATCAATACCTTCAACCAGGAAGTAAATTGCCTACAATGCATTGGGACTATAAATAGTCTATGACTATGAAGCACAGAGCCTAAAACATATGACGACTATAATAGTAGTTGCCTAAAAGCATGCCTAGCAGTAGCGAAGGGTCCATACAACCCGATTCCCACCGTCTTCCCTCACCAAATCTACTGATCATCATTATTGATCAATATTTTTATTATTAATCAATATTGACACAACTAAACTATGCTTCAAACAATGCCTCATTTATTTAAATAGCAACTCAATTGTGAACTAAAGCAACGCCTTTTGAAAACGTAACAATAATCCCGGGTGCGAAAGTAACTTGTTCGCTAATGAAAACAACAAATGATAGGATAAAAAAGCCGGCATTAGTGCGGCTTACTTTTGCCGTAGAATACATCGCAGTTAGTTCTAACAAATTTCAATACAAACCGCTATCCCTTTCACTCCCGTGAAATTTCTAATGCAATCTGTCTCGCTCGTTCTCGCGCGTTCAAAGGGTATAAGGCTATACGTGTTTCGCCTGTCTACGGAAATACCTGATGCATCTTATTTCGTTTGGTTAAGGTTTAATTTTACATGAAAATTTTTACTTGCATTGATATTATGATAACAAATTAAAAATAGCACAGCGAAAGGAACTATACCAATATTTATAAGTCTCTTATTTGGCATGATTAACTTTGCTTGTTTTTGTTTGTGATGGCAAAATGGCGCGAAAATAATTACGTGCGTGCATGCTTGTAAATTTGTAACAATCTATTGTGAATCTACTTTCCAGTGGGTTAGTTTGATAATAGTATGTCTCTAATTCAAAGAGACCTTGTTTAACCTACTTTTTAATTAAAGACGACACTTCATTTTCAATACTTATTAAAACATCGGTGCTTCCATGTATGGTGGGGCCTTCAAGGAGCTGTGTTTTTTTGCAGTTTGTGGAGAGTGAATTTGTTTTTTTTAACGGCTTCCCTTCATGTAATTTCCACGCCTCGCCACTGATGCCTAGTGATTTAACGGCTTCCCTTCATGTAATTTCCACGCCTCGCCACTGATGCCTAGTGATTTAACGGCTTCCCTTCATGTAATTTCCACGCCTCCCCACTGATGCCTAGTGATTAATTACTAACAAATTGGATTTTTGCATCTGTTGCAATATTAAAATGCTAATTATTTCAATACAAATTAAAATGAACTATTTAAAAAAAAAACTACATAAAAAAAAAACCGTATAAAACTTAAAAGAAAGTTATATTTCTATACTAGCTGTACCCGCGGCTTCGCACGCGTGGTCATTTCTCTGGGTTAAAAGTAGTCTATGTACTATTCCAAGATCTAAAATACGAATATACCCAACATTTGATCAAAATTCCATCAGCGCCAAAAGTTTTTATCGGTTGCTCGGCGTCTATTAATCAGATTGAGATGCCAAGTACCACAGTTTTTTCAATACCTAAGCTATCCAACAGTGAAAACCACATCGCAATCGGTACATTAGTTTTTAAGTAATGCGCGAACAAACATACAGACAAACAAAAAAACAGACAGACACGATTTAAAAAAAAAACTTGTTCTGTAGCTTATTTTAAGTACCTTCGGACATTTTTTTTAAATTATCTTCTTTGTACAGACTATTTCGATCCTATTGCTTTACTATAAGAAAAATTACGCATTTTCAACAATATTACGTCAACAAGAGAACCTCATTTTTTTGATGTCGGTTAAAAAGAACATTATTCTTCGCACTTACTATCATCAGGAGTGTGCAGCTTGAGTTTCCTGGGCGGCGTGTTAGCGTTGGGCACTATGGTAGACTTGACCAGGTTACGGAACCGGCCGATGGTGGGGTCGATGTCTTCAGGGTTGATGATGTCCACCTCCTCGTTGAAGGAGACGTTGCGCCTCTGCTTCTTGGGGACTCCGCCCGGCATGGAGGCCGAGCGCTTCGTGCCGGCCGGCGGCTGGGATTGATTTTTTAATCATTATTTTGTTAGGTTAGCGAACATAACTCAGATATCGCCCGCGACGCTGCAGGGGTGCGGGACAAGAATAAGGGGAGGGGGGAGGGCATTCGCGCGGGGAGCGGGCGGCAGAGCGTAATTTTGCATTGGCTCAGTTCAGTGGTCTCGAACCTACCGATTTTTCGGTATTTCTTACGATTTGGGCACCATCCTACCGAAATCGATCAATATTCTCACGATTTCTAGGGCCCTGCCACCTAAGCCAAAATGACTTGTTGCAAACAAAATTTTAAAGCAATATCGACTAACGCGCCGGCCGCACTATGTACTAATCTGTCATCTGTCAGTGGATCAATTAGTGATGCACAAATAAGGTTTGTAATAATCAACTACTGTGAATTTTAAACCAAAATCGGCCGTTGGCGCAGTCAGTTAAAAAATGCAAAACTAGCTGTTACAATGGCCAAAAAATATTGGCACGATGCTAAAAAATATTAATTTGTACTCTTACCTAAACCCACCTGTTCTGTAAGTAACTATTTTACTTCAACAATACATAGGTACCAATTTTCAACATATATAAAAAATGATTTTTTTCCCTATATATACCGATTTTATGTACAAATTTACCGATTTTTGAGGGCAATTCTACCGATTTCTCATTTTGACGTTCGAGAAAACTGGGTCAGTTCCACTTCGCTGGCCGCGAAGTTAGTGGTCACACATATTGACAGTTTTCTGTCGCTCTATGACAATTGTAGTGTTAATAGTATCAGAATAAAAAGACTGTGACTGTGTGTAGTTTGACTACTGAACCCAAAAAAATATGATAATTTCATTAGGTGGATACAAAAGTTGTTCAATTATCAATGTATTCAATGTTGAGACTCCCAGTAACTCAAAATTTACAGTAATTCAATGTTCAAAATTGACAGTAATTCAATGTTGAAAATTGACAGAAGTTCATTGCTCAAAATTTACAGTAATTCAATGTTCAAAATTGACAGTAATTAAATGTTCAAAATGTTTAGTAATTAAACGTTCATTTTGACAATAATTCAATGTTCAAAATTGACAGTAATACAATGTTCAAAAGAACACAGGCGGAACTGTATGCGATAAATCTTGCAGTGTCTTGACTTATCATTTCTACAGAACTTAAGTAATTATTTTTCTATTTTTTTTTTTTTTTTCAATATTGGCTGTAAGCTAGAAAACCCCAGGTTAACAAATCAATTTAAAAAATCATGAAATTGTAACTTCATTTCCTTCCTACAATGTTTAACCGGCCTTGTTACCTGCCCAACGGGTGAAAAAAATATATAATACAATGACATTTCCGGTTTGGACGTCAAAATTGTCAACACAGTATACTTCCGACCCAGTTTTTTAAGCCAAAAGAGGTTGAATTACGCTTTCTTCCCACCGGGTTTTTTAAACCAAAGGAGGTTGAATTAAGCTTACTGGCGTTAAATCTTTTAACAGTAAGTATAATTCAATCTCCTTGCGATAAACAGAATAATAATATAGACTGTGCTATAGACAAAATGGTACGTCAATATAAAACCTCTATACAAAACATTATATGTACTCGTAGCAAAGGGAATACAATGTATTATAGTTTATGGAGGAATTGTAAAGAATTGTTGTTATAATAGGGTATGTTAATTTATTTAATTGATTTGCACAAAAATAGTGTAGGTACAAGGAAGGACTTAATGCTAAACAGCTTTATCTACCAGTCATCCAGGTCGTGAAAGAAATAATATTACATAGGGCGTGTTAGTTAAAGTATTGAACAATAAATACCAAAGAAACAAAGGTTTGTGTAAATAAAGTATTTAGTGTAAGGAATTGTTGCAAAACATTTGTGCTAATATGGGACAACTGTTTCCCTGCACAGTGAAACAGCAGCAACATATCTAAATGTATTGTTTTGTAATCTCTGCAGGCAGTAACAGATTAAAAATAATTCTTATTCAAAAGCCTAGTCTGTTACACTAGATAGGTAATTGAATAGGTAGGTACCTACAATATATTGAAACATTATATTTATCACGCATAAGTACTTACTTGCCTACCTAATTAAGCGGATAAAATAATTAAAATCTCTAAGACTTGTTTCAAAGGTCATTAACAGTAACATAACCTACAAAACTTTGAAGCCTAATAACAATTATACCTGGCCTCCCCAAAAAAATATCTTAGACTAACAATTTCAGGAAATGATGCTGAATTACTAGCGATATTTTTTGTCTAAAGACACCGTGAATTTGACTGACATAAACGTATGTATGGGAGTTCGGCATTGTTAATTAAATGTTCAAAATTTACAGTACTTCAATGTTCAAAATTGTCAGTAATTCAATGTTCAAAATTTACACAATGAAATACTATGTCTATGAATTGACACCAATAGCTTAACTTACCAAAATAGTCCCTTGCAACTGCTGTGTAAGCAATACAAAGAATAAAAATATCAATGGAAAATTAGTAGACGCTCAGAGACTTAAATTAATTTTTAATAATGCCACCAAATGATGGGGAACTTAAGTTTATCATACTAACGTAGATCCTGTTTAATTACATATACAAGTTAATGGAGTTTGTGGAGACATACACAAACTTAGGGAAATTGTAGTGTTATTGTATGTCGTTTGTAGCTGATAGTTTAATTTATTTTTGTAAATCCCTTTGTTTATTTCTGTATTGTTTAACCTTGGGTTGGTGAATTGGGAGACTGTAATGCCCACTCAAAGGTATGTTATTTGATAAATAAATAAATATTATTTATATCGATTTTAGCATTAACGACTGTATAGCGAGAACATACCTAATAAAAACGAAAAATTTGAATCACGGACAGGGTTCGAACCCGCATCATTTCGTGCCTCTGCACGGCACATGCCTTTACCAATTCGGCTACCATGACAGGTACTACATCAACCAAATATTCCGCTTAGTTTGTAAATCCATCTTACGGGGACGACATATTTTAGTTTTTAACTTATCCCATCATCGGATATGTTATATGTAGGACGACGTATTTTAACATATCCTAGGATATGTTAAAAACTAAAATACGTTTACAATTTCAATTCTGCCCAATCCTTAGTTTATTTTGTGGTGTAATCCAAAGACGCGGGTGTGGGCGGGCGGGCCGTGCGGATGGTCAAAATAAAAAATGTTTCTTCTCCATGGTCAAATATCTCTTGTATTGTTTAAAAAATTGTTCGAGAAGCCCGACCCCGAGCGGAGCCATGGCGGGTCAGAAGTGAATAATATAATCAATACATAAGCAAGTTACCTTCATGACATCACTTCCGTCGTCTGTTGAAATCCCCAGCATGGAAATTCTTCTGTTATGAGCCGTGTTGAATTCTGTTAGGTTCTGGAAATTAAAGTTCCGGTTAAATTACTAACGGAAGGTCTGCGAAAAAAGCAGAGAGAAACAACACAATAATGCTGAGTTGGGCCTTTTTTTAAGTGTTTTTTTTATATATTATAAGGATATTAAAAACCAATGCAAAAGTAGGTATAGCACTAATGCTCTTGATGTTTTTTGACGTACTTGTTATTTCGTTTCCATGGCAACCGTTTCTTACAGCGAGTAATTCATTTTTCCAGTTTTTCTTTCAATTTCCCGTATCCTATGTTTTATTCCAGATTATAAGCTATCTACATTCCAAATTTCATCAAAATCCGTCCAGTCGTTATCGCGTGAATGACACGGCTTAACGACTGCTATTAATCAATAACAGCCGGTACCGACAGCTTAATGAGACCTCCAACGTATGGAGCGATAGAATTTCGCACATAACTTAGAAAAATCACTGAGGACCGAACCCGGTATCATTGATTTCTAACGTAATTTTTCTGTAAACTTGGACACGTCCGCGTACTTATAGGTTAACTAATCGTGCGATCAGTCCAGGTTCAGGCATTATAAGGCGCGCTTTGCATAGAGCGACACGTCCGCTGTCGTGCGTTCGCGTCATTTATGCACTAGTTGATCAACAAATCCGGCTGTTCAGGTGCTTTAGCATTATTAGTTATTCTGTGACTGAACCAGGCCTGTCTCTCTCGATGTACTTGCGCGCGCGAATTTCTGTAATGCCCGAGTTATTCTATCCGTCGCTTGCCGCGAAATAGACTGAGATGGGGAGAAAAGGGGGTGAAAATCGTAGCTTCCAAACAAATGGACCAATTTAACTGTGTTTTTTTAAATGCTGTTTGAATGCTGGAATAAACGATATGGTTCATAGCTATAATGGGGGATGGAGGAAGGGGGGGACTATTTTTTTTTTTTTTTTTTATTAGTACCTTGTTATTTAATTGTCTTAGCGGAGTGAGCCTTCTGTACATTAGTACTATTATTTCTTCTGTGACTGAACGGGCAATGACGACATGACGACCAATTTTTGTTTATTCACCTACGTTGCATGTGAGCGTAAACACATTGGAGGGGCGTTTTCTAGACGAGGCTGTATACATACGAGTATATTGTTATATTGTATAGTAAGCAACATCATTGTATTTGTAGTTTCAAAGGCGAAAAAAAAAAAAAAAAAGGGTTAAAGGGTTTTTTATAGGCGATAGCTAATAAGCTTACATCTAATTCAGTCTGTGTTTCAGGTAGTCCTAAGAGAGCACCCTCCGTTTCTGTATTTGGCAAATCCTCCATGATGCCCCTTGCATTACCAGTTGGACGCTCTCTGAAAAGAAAAAATACAGGTACTTACACACATTTAAAATTAAAATGCATACTATAGCTTGAGCTCAAGGAAGTCACGCGGCGCGGAGAGCATCTGACCGACAAATTCATCCGCTCCGGACAGTCCGCATCGCATTGTAATGTTCTATGCGATGTTGTCATTTTGGTTCACCTGAATCGAACTAGATGGTGTTGCAAGGCTCTACATCCCGCAAGCGTAGATTGAATTAGAAAAGTTTATTGGGCAGTGGGCACATCCAACAAACAGCATGGGAAAACACGCCAGACATTCATAAGGCCAAGGGAAATATATACCCTCTGTGGATTAAACAACTTATAACGCAAAAAATAAAACAAAGGAAAATATGGCATCAGTCTAGGTCTCCTGAAGACAAAAAACAGCTGAACAATGTTACGAATTAGTTAAGAGGCTAATCCAAAATTATTTTAATGACGACTCCACTAACAACTATCTCCAGAAGCTTACCAGTAAGCGCAGTACAGACTACTCATTATGGAAGGCTACTAAGAATTTGAAAAGGCCAATTACCCAAATTCCACCAATAAAAGATGTTAACGGAAAATGGGCATGCAGCAATGACCAAAAAGCTAGAAGGTTTGCAGACCACTTAGAAAACATCTTTCAACCGAACGAGGATGTAACAAATGAAGCCCTTACTTTAGAGATAGTATGATGCTACATGGATGTGAAGAAAATATTAAATTAGTCACACCGAGAGAAGTTGAACGAGAAATTAAATCAAGTATAAACCCAAATAAATCACCTGGTTATGATTTGATATCAGGGGAAATATTTCATAGTCTACCAAGAAAGGGTATAGTTATGCTAACAATCCTTATCAATGCCTCACTGAGACTAAAGAATGTACCCGATTTATGGAAAGTTTCTGAAGTTATAATGATAGCAAAGCCTGGAAAACCGCCTCATGTAGCTACTACATATAGGCCGATCTCTCTGTTACCCGTAATGTCAAAACTTTTCGAAAAACTCTTGCTTAAAAGAATAAAACCAACTATAGATAACATGAATCTTATACCAGATCAGCAATTTGGTTTTAGAGAAAAGCACTCAACCATAGACCAAGTGCACAGAATCACAAACATTATCAAACAAGCATTTGAAGATAAAAAGTGTGCTCCACCGTATACCTAGATGTTGCGCAAGCTTTTGATAAAGTGTGGCATAAGGGCCTCATATTCAAATTGAGAATGAAGCTGCCAAAACAGTATGCAAATATTATAGAATCATATATATCAAACAGAACTTTTCGTATTAGAGAAGAAGATGCCTATTCTGAACTAAAGGAAATAAAAGCAGGGGTACCACCAGAAAATGTTTTAAGTCCCGTCCTGGGGCCTTACTCTTGAACACAATTCCGATCGGTCGGTATTGGAATTATCACATTTCGTACTCTTGAACACACTTGAATGCCAATCTAGCGCCAAATTAATTCAATATTGTGCGGATATTGAAAGAACTAAATGATATTGGCATTGAAATTGATCTTAGCAAAATCGGCACTCTTGACGCTGTTTGGACAGCCGCGTATTGGGTTAGGTATTGCGTTGAAATCGGAATTAAGACAATAGCAAATTAGTAACTTTTTCGTGATTAAAATACAGTTTTGTGCGTTTTTAGATCATTTTGTGACAATATAATGGCACGTTTGGCTCTTGCGTTCAATATCCTACGTCGAAATCATGCATTACAATTTCAACAAAGGCGAACCGAGCGTCGGATGATGCGTTATATGGACAAGGCAATTTCTATGAGTGAACATATTGTTGTCTTTCTGTTTATTACATCTTCATGGTTCTATTGGAGATTTAGATGTAAGTACCTAAATAACTGAAAAATATATAAAATAAAACAGTGTTAGTTAATTATTTTGGTATAAAGTATTATTAAGTAACATAAAAAGTTAAAATTATTTTACATAGGAATTCAGCTATTATTTATTATTATACGTGAGTAGTATTTAGGCTACCTACCAAAACTACAATAAAGAACCTTCTGTCAACATATACAAAATAGCATTGCCTAGACGCATACCTCTTTAGGTAGGTAAGTCTTAAGCAGTCATAATACTTCAAGTAGGTTTATTTCACTTAAACACGCGCACAACTAGTATAGTCTTTAAAAACATCAGTCTTACGTAATGATAATATAGGTACATGAAACCTAATCCAGTTATTTATTATTTGTGCTCCATCCACTTCAAATTCCAATCCGTACCAATCCACTTCTCTTGTAATGTTTTGTTTTGATTTGAACTTTTTTTACGTCTATTAGTCATAGGCAACGGACACGCACCATTCAAACCAAAAAAACATAAATTTATTACTAAACTACTATTTTTTTACTTGAAAAGGAAAAATATGTATAGTTTTGTGAATTAAACTATTTATTATTATTTTCTATCAATAAAAAGCTCAGTTTTTAGACTTTTTAAGGGTATTTAGGGTTGTTTTACTGATTTACGATAGACGTGAACGTCCCTATTGCTGAGCCTAAAGCAACTATCTTCATGGTACTGACAAAATCCTTCGCCAATACAAGCGCAATTCCAATTTCAATCCAATGTTAACAGGATTGTTTTCAAGGGTACAGTGATTTCTCAATATTGTGTTAACATTGGATTGAAATTGATATTGAATAAGAATTAGTATTGGGTTCAAGAGTAACCGCGCTGTACTTGTGATATACCTGAAATAGAAAATAACATCATTGGGACCTTTGCTGATGACACTGCTATAATGGCTGTTGGAAGTACCCACGAAGAAGCAGCAGAAAAGGTCCAAATGGCTGTCAATGAAGTCTATGACTGGACCAAAAAAAATGAATGAATCTAAATCAATCCATATAGACTTTAGCTACAAAAAGCATCATTATTCACCAATATTAATTAATGATAAGCAAATCCCTTATGAAAATACAGCAAAGTACCTCGGTATGACGCTTGACGCTAAGCTCCGCTGGAAAGCTCATGTCAAGAAGAAAAAAGAAGAAAGAATAATTAGAACTACGGTTTAAAATAATGTATTGGATGCTTGGGAGACACTATGCTGTCAACACATAATAAACTTTTACTATATAAACTAGTCCTAATGCCAGTGTGGACCTATGGTATACAGCTGTGGGACTGCACCAAAAAGAGCAACATATTATCAATACAACGCTTCCAGAATAAAGTACTGACGGAAATAGTGAATGCACCTTGGTACATAAGAAATGACGATCTCCATCGGGACCTTAAAGTAGAGTTTGTTGATAAAGTAGTCAAGAAATATGCAGAAGCTCATGAAAAAAGACTTCATCATCATGTGAATGTTGAGGCAATCCAGCTCCTCAACCACACGAATAGAATAGAATAGAATCATTTATTATCTTAGATTGAACATACATTGCATTGTTATATTTAGTTTATAAAAATCAATGGTACAATCTATAGATTCGTCTGAGCAACATATTTTATATAGTAATTTCTATAATTCATATTATATTAAAGTTACGTTAAGCATTATAAAAATAATAAGTTTGCTGTAAAGGGGCATCGTCAAAAATAAAAATAAAATAAAATGTAAAGAAAAATAACTATAATGTACATAAGTCAATTAAAGCATATTATAAATAAAAGTTACAATCAAATACCTACTCCAATTCATTATTTATTTTAAAACTACGATAGTCATTTGTAAAATATTCATTGATATTATAAATCGTTTTAAACATAAGTAGACATTTTACACTCGAGCATAACGTTCTGTAACTCTTTGCAGATTTTATAGCATTTGGTAGTTTATTATATAGGCTTATGCCAATTACTTTCGGCGTCTTCTTTGTTAAATTTAGTCTATGTTTGACCGGTACTAAAACGTTTTTGTTGCGGATGCTTTGACTGGTGTTTTCACCGTGTATTCAAATGTACGTATATTAGTTTGTACGTATTTTAATACCTCCAAAATATAAACAGATACCGATGTAAGAATGCCAAGACTTTCAAAATGACCTCTGCAGGATTCTCTAAACTTGGCCTTGAATAGGACTCTGATTGCACGTTTTTGCATTTTCAATATGCGTTCATTGTCTGTAGAATTTCCCCACAGAATAATTCCGTAAGACATAATAGAATTAATATATGCATAATACACTTCTTTGAGATAGCATTCTGAAGCTATTTGTCTTAGTTGTTTCAGGGCATAAATTCCTTTGGCCATTTTGTTGCATGTAGAGTGTACATGTCCTTTCCAGGTCAAAGCCGAGTCCAATTCAAATCCGAGTAGTTTAACTGAATTTACGCTACTCAGAATATGTCTGTTATGTGTAGGTATTGATACAACTTGTTGGATCGGTGAGACGGCATTAAAAATTACGATACTAGTTTTATTCGCATTTAATTTAAGACCGTTCATGATGAACCATCTGCTTAGGATTTCCATATTGTATTTAATGTTATCTTGCAGATCATTTATAGTATCACCGGTAACAATAATAGTTGCGTCATCCGCATACTGAATGAGATCTCCTTTTAACTTTAGATGGACCATATCATTTAAAAATATAATAAACATTGTGTTTCCCAAAGAAGACCCTTGTGGTACTCCAACATGTAGTGTCTGTGGATCTGATCTTATTATTTTACCATTATTCCTTACTTTTACCGATTGTTACCGATCTCTTAAAAATGATTTTAATAGTAGTTCACTTTTTCCTCTTATGCCGTATACACGAAGCTTATCAACTAGCAGTTGATGGTCAACAGAATCAAAAGCTTTTGATAAGTCAATAAAAATGCCATATACCTTTTGTTTCTCTTCTAAACATGAAACTACTTTATCCAAAAAAGCATGTGTTGCACATGTGGTTGACTTTCCTACCCTGTATGCATACTGACAGTCTGATAATGCATGGTGTTTGTTCAGATGCGTCATTATTGCCTTTGATAACATACTTTCTATTAGTTTGGAAATAGTGGGAACAATAGTTATAGGTCTATAGTTCTGTATGTTTCTTGTGTCACCTTTTCCCTTATAAAGAGGGATGAGGCGTATACACATCTTCAAAGTATCAGGATAACAATCTGAGTTCAAAATGATGTTTATGACATATGTTAAATTATCAGATAATGTTTGTATAATTTGACAAAGAAAGTTCCTGATATATCAAATAAGTCTTTAGTGTCTGAATTGCAAATTTTATTTTTTGTTATCACGGACATAGTGAGAAGACTCAAAAGAACAAACCATTTGAGTTAGTTTAGTGTTAGTGTATTAGTGAAATGTGGTTCAAGTGCTACGTTTAAAGAACACATGAACAAAGTGTCTTCGCCTTAATAGAGACTGTAAGAAAAGTGTTATTGGACACATTTTTAGTTATATTCAATCTAACAGTTTAAGTTAAATTTAAATTACTGATTAGCCTAAATGATGACTAGATTGTAAGATAAATAGAGTACATATTTAAAAAAAAATTGGATAGTAAATGACGAAAACCCTCGTAGGTGCGGAGCCAACCGGTGCTTTAATGGGAAAAAAATATACCAATATATAAAAGTGAAACGTTGTCTGTTTGTGAGTTTGGGGAGCTTTCATGCGATATCGGCTGGACGGATTTTGATGAAATTTAGAATGGAGATAGCTTATACCCTAGAATAAAACATAGGATACTTTTTATCCTAGAAAACTGTAAGTTTCCACGGGAAACTGGAAAATGTTGATTATTCACAGTAAGGAATGGTTGCCATCACAGAATGGTCTGTGGTTGCTATGGAAACGAAATAACAAGTCTGTCAAAAAACATCAAGAGTGGTGCTATACCTACTTTTGCATTGGTTTTTAATATCCTAGAAGAAAATAGGATGCTTTTTTTCACGATAAACAGTAGTCCGCGCATATGAAGTCGCGGGCGGGAAAGTAGTATAGAATAAAAAGATGTCATTACCTTATAATATAGTTCCTAGTAGATGCACCAAAATGGAAATTTGAGTCGATTGGCAATTGAGTAGGTTTGTTTGAGTCTAGTCTCATTTGACCTATGTAGGTTCCATGCGCTGAAAGTAATCAAATTAGTTAGGCCTTGTTTGTTTGTTCGTCATGTGAGGTTATGGCCTCTGGTGTCAGAGTTTGTCAAGCCGCCCGAGGGCCTCTTACATGGCTTAACAACTGCTATTAATCTCGTATCCGCTAGCCAATAATTAATGTGCAACAAGTGGTTGCATAGATAGTAATAATGACTTTGCTCAATATGTGGAGCAAAATCACACTCAAAAGTTTGTATGTTTGTTACTCTTTCACGCTCAAACAGCTGATCTGATTTTGGCATGCAGATTACTTATACCCTGGAACATAATTTCATCATCTCACAGCTAGTATCTCATTTTAATTATGAACAGGATTTGAGCTCACAGCCATCCTCTATATGTCATATTAAGCTCTTAGACTAATTCAGCAACCATAAGTATATATGTATGTACGGTATCCTAGTTTAGATTTAATGATTGTCAGACATCTCACTAGCACTTTTAAATTTGGCAGTATGTTAACAAACTGAATATGTGCTAATCAGGGTTGGCTGATTCAATTTAAACTGTGGTTTTTGTGTTTTAAAACTGATATGATTGAGATGCTTCTTATAGCAGCTAAAGTGGAAGACATTTATTATATTATTATAATTCTTTCGTCAAGCTTCACTGCAAGCTTAGTGTGATTCTTATAAGAATTAAAGAAAACAAACACAAATAAAAATAATAACTAATCTATCTAATGGGGGGTGGGGAGGGCCCCATCCCCCATTATAGCTAAGAACCACATCATATACCTCAGCTTTGAAACATCAAAAACCACACCTAAATCGGTCCATTCGTTTGGAAGCTACGATTCTTACCTCCCTTTTCTCACTTCTCCCCCATATAGCTAAGAACCATCTCGATCACATCAGCTTACAAACAGAAAAAAACTCATCAAAATCGGTTCATTCGTTTGGGAGCTACGATGCCACAGACAGACACACACAATGATATACACCCTAATCTTATAACACCCGTCTCTTTGTTTGGGGGTTAAAAAATAGCTTGCGGGTCTTATGCGGTGAGACGTCATAAGTCTCTTTGGGCGGCATGTAGTTATTAGGAAACCTATTGAGAAATCAGTATTCTGTTTCCCGCTCAAACATTACTGAACCATTTTTTACATATTTTTTTACTAATGTATTTCTTAATGTCCCAGGAGGTTTTGAAGTAAGGAGTGTGAGAATCTGGTGGATGATCAGGTCATGTACATGGCTCTCGGTTCCTACTAACGGTAGGGAAGGATTTTATCCTCATACACTTGCCAAAAAAGCTCTTTTTACAATCAATATTTTGTTTTCGAAACACAAATTAGTGCATTGCCAAGGATTGAACTCAATATCATTGAATTACAAAGATCACCATGTTACCGCTTAGCCACCATCAACAAATAGGAAAATAGTAATTTTGTAAGTTTCAGAATTTATGGTATATAGGTTTTAGAAAAACTTCACTAAATATTCACCTCATTCTGTTTACAATACTTACTACTGCCCAAATCGACCAAGAATGCCCTATTTAAGTCTTTGTGATAAACAAATGCAGCGTGTACTCTTGAGCAGCTCGCATGGTCGATACAAAAGTCGTTCATTTGCGGATTCCGGCCGAAGAGGTAGCATTTCTTCTCGTCCAACATCAGCTTTTGTATCAACTTGTCACCTTTTAACACGTCTAAGTGGAGGCCTGTAGGTGGTTTGCCAGCCCTATAAAACAATTAAATGTGATAGCAATGATAATCAAAGTTTACGCACTGGTGAAACGTTTTGGTTATGTGAAAATATAAGTCTGTTACTAACCAACTAGGCACCTCATAATGATTCGCCATTATTGTGAGAGTCTAGAAATCACAAAAACATCTCGATATTACGAATTATATATTAGTTAACGTTTGGAACAAAATCGAAATTCCGGCACAGCAATGCAAACAAGCTTTTTACTTTTTCTGTTTTTTTTCTTTACCAAAGCCAATAGATAAATTACAAACAGCCACAGACTAAAAAGTACAAATATTTGGATGCGTTCACTTACTACGGTGCTTTCACTTACTACGTTCGAGGACGCACGGATCACCCACGCGATCACTCGAAATAGTTCACGGCGTCGTCGGGCGTTCGCGTCACCCGAATATTAGTAGGGGAAGGGAGGAATAATGAAACTGATAGCTGACAGTTGTCAGTTGTGTGTGGAGGTCGTGGACGCGAGTAGGGTGCATAAGTCAATGGCAAAGGAAATAGTTTAAGTCAATTATCCAGTATAAAATTTAAACTGACTAAACGTCAAACATCCCATTCAAGCACAACGCGAGGCGAAAAATTAACTCGACTAAAATTTAAGTTCCGTTCACGGGCTTCCACTGTTATAAGTTTTCGCCTGGCTAGGATAAATTTTAGCGAGCTTTTGAGATCGTTAAATTTTAGTCTGCTGTCAGAATGACAGCTGTTTGTCATTCCATTCGTGATAAGATTCAATTGGTTGATTGTTTTATTAGTAAATACTATCTATATTTATAATAATGCAGTAACATAAACTCTGTACAAGGAATATAATATAAAAATGATTTAGAGGACATAAATTATGCTACTGAATATAAATTTGACAAGTCGACAATTGAATTTGACAGATAAACCTATGACTCCATTCAGCGAACCCTCGCTAGTTAATTTTTATCCTGTGAAAATTTCGCCGACTTACATAAACGCATCCCAGTAGTCGCAGCCAATGTATATGTTTGTGAAGTTAGGCTCTGTGACGATTGCGTAGGTGCTGCTTTTGGGATAAAATAGCATAAAGTAAAAGCGAGACAGAACATGCGTAAAACGTAAGCGAGTGAGCGAGGCAGTTATACAATGCTGTCTTCACCTTCAACATTGGGATTGCGCCTGAAAAATAGTAGTTTGCGCAGCCATTAGCAGATAACTTCCGAGCCACATACTTTCGCTGCGCCTACTATATATACCTACAGTCCATTCACTATAAAAAGTCCCTTAGTTCAGGAATTGGTAGCCCTAAGTAGCGGGGCTGTCAGATTTTTCCCAAAAGTATGTCCCAAAAATTAAGGTAGATGAGATAAAAGAAAAATACATAAGCTTTTATTTTGTACACATTATATATCCTATCAGGAGATATCATGTATAAATTGAGTAGAAACTTATAGGCGTTATCATATCGCGGTCCAGCTTTGTTGATTGGATTTATAATAATTAAAGGTATAGCAGGTCGTAAAATAAAACATATTCAGTTTAATATTTAATAAAATGCAGTTTAATTTTCAAAAACCTACGGCTTAGAGTATGATCTAAGGCCATTATACCAGATACATTGCTGTCAGTATCTTCTGTACTATCTAGTTCCGTATCAGATTCGTTGCCCAACTCAAAATATGAATTGATCTATTTCTGTATCCATGACCGTTGTCGCGACGTTCTCGCGAAAGTTAACGATGCATGGCAACACCGGAATTGAGCATTCATTAATACCAACCTGAAGTATATGACATAATTCTTGGTGAGTTAGTACTTCCGATTTTTGAACCACTTTTGTTTTTCTTCTTAAAGATGATAATAGTTTTTGAGATTTAGTTTTAAATAAGTTAATACGAAAAACAGCAGCCATCTATCGTGTGAAGACGATCCCTTTCTTCTGGATTGCAGGTGTTATAGGATAACTTTACGTATAGTCTAAATTTCTTATAACTTGTCTTGGGGAATGATTTCCTTCATGGTGAGAATGAGGTTCATCTGGGCAGTTCTTTCCATATCTTAATGATCGGCGGTGGGTCGTTTGATCTTGTAGAATGTTTTATATATATATATATTATGTTGAGTTGCTGGGTCCCAGACAGGTGAATGCTGGGAACCTCCAGGCCTGGGGATGTTTTGTACTGCCGGTTTGAAGACCTTAATCCTCGTGCAGTTTGGCTGCCGGTTGAGACCTTAATTTGTGCAGCTGCGAGTTCGGAAGCTTGCATCATGGTCAATAATATGCCATCATTCTAATCCGCCGAATCCAGGCTGCCGGCTTCTAGGCCTTAATCCTTGCGCAGCCGCGGGTCCGCATACCAGCTATAATGTAGAAGGACTGGCTGACGAGCTAAGTCCTTGTCCTTGGTGTGATCTATTGTTTAAACTTAACCCTTGTTACGTTAAGTGTCTTATACACTTAGCATGTGGGCCTTATGGTTTCACTTCAGGTGAAATCATGGGGCATAAATGTTTTATACAGGTGGAGCCACCATTCGTTCACTTCTGTTCGGGAACGAGCGCGAAGCATCATCTAACTTCGAACTTTCTACCGTGATAATACTGCAACTTTTCTGGTGAGCATTGCACTATAGTACTGAACTGTTCTGGGACTTTTATGACCTAAATAACCATTGATTACATCCTCTGTTTCGATTTACCTACAGATCAATCATATGGTTCCCTAGAGTCTAGATCAAGTTCATAAAAGCTGTTTGTGGTCGTAACAGGTGCCACGACAACCATATCATAAGTATACAATTTATCTTTGATGTTACTGACGTATTGACATTGTTTTTGCCAGTCATCTGCAGTTATAGATTGAAGAGCCTCTTCAGTTAACACTATTACTTGCTTCTTGACCTACATTATGAGCTGCAACTCTTCTTTTCATTAAACTCCACATGAATTAGATCACATTCAATTCACAGTGGTAACCTTACCACTCTTATGACCATGCTGCAATAATAGCTGATAGCCGCATAAATTGGTGCTTCTTTGTGTTCTTTTATAATTTCATAAAGCTCCACTTTAATCATTGTTGGTGAATATGCCAGTCCTTTACTCGAAATCCATTCCTACATTTGTGCTTTCGTAGATCTCATAGTAGGTGCTCTATTGACCAGAACACTATAATATGGCACGTTATCCATGACAAATACAGAATATTCTGGCAAATTTGGGAGCAGTTTTTCAGCGAGCCATTTCATTAAATTACTTTTATTTATGTCGTCATGATAATCTCCAGACTTAGATTGAGATTTAAAAATCAGTAGAGCATTGGGAATAAATCCCATCTCTCCACCTGCATTTACGATTATGCAGCATTTTCCAGCTGATTCACTTGTTGAAACTCCTGGTCCATCTTCGCTTTGCCAACATTTGCTTACAGAATAAGAAGCATGGACCTATGTTTCGTCTAAGTAGACCACAAGTCGACCTTCGAGTCTGTTTCTTCTCATTATGTTTAAGTATGTGTGCCTCCAAATAACAATATCATATCTCTCCATGAGCAACTTCCGTTTGGAGCCACATTTCTTGTATTTAAATCGAATTAATCGTAATATGTTCCACAATGTAGTACAACCACCCTTATAATCAATATAATTCTTTAATACCACTAGCAATATAGTTAACGTAGGGACTTCTTTTCTGACAGTGTACATTTCGTGTATTTTGTTTCTAATAGCGCACATATTGAATTCATCCAGTACCACAGTCTGACTTTTGCGTTTTTTTTTCCCGGTGTACTAATTCTTTGGGATGTGATTGCAGCAACTTCAGCTTGTTTCGTAATTCTATCAACAGTTTTTTCAGATATATCTGTAATAGAAGAAAAAATGAAAAATAGAACCAATTATGTATTAATTACTTTGACCAAGTGAAGTGAGGTCTTTAAATCCACTTGGAGAAATTGGCGTTTGTTTGTTCGACGATATTTTTCGACTCCACTCGGTAGATAGGTTACCAAAAATTTAAAAATTTAAAGTGGGGCAATTGGGTCAGGTTTGGTGACCCGAACTTTAAAGGGTTCTTTTTGTTTAATTTTAGACCCCTTTGTTTTTAAGTTATGCTCAAAAACAAAAACAAACAAATTATTTATCATCATCATCATCCAATCAAATAATAAAATATATATGGGGTAACTTTCGTATCCATTTCGAGATCTGGCAACTCCATTTTACTCACCTGTCATGGTGGCAACACGAGATCGAACTTGATCTACAGGGATAATCGGAGCTTTGTTTGATTTTTCTCTTTCACAAAAAGCACGAATCTGCATCACAATTTCTCTTGTTTTCAACGTTTTTGGCATGATTAAACGAGTAAACACTAAGTATTTTCCTTGATACTTCAACACATTCTGCAAAATTAATGTTTGGCAACATTCGACTGACATTACATTGATAGTCTGTAGTGCCAACATTGTTGAGGGACAAGTTATAGTGAACGGTGTGTACTAGTGGACGTCCAAAGCTGTTCATTAACACAAGTGGCCCAATTACAGAACTTCCAATTACAGAGTCGAAATTGCTATGAAAAAAGTGATAATCCGATTGTAACCAAGTTATGTAATCGGGCCGCTGCAGCCCGATTCCATAACTTGGCTTCAATCAAATTCTCAGTATCGCAACCACTAATGCCTTGCGATAGAGTCGAATTTGCTATGAAAAAAGTGATAATCCGATTGTAGCCAAGTTCTGTAATAGGGCCACTGCAGTGCGATTACGTAATGTTGATCATGACGGTTTCAAGCCGTCAAATTCAATAATGCTTTGCGATAGAGTCGATTTTGCTATGAAAAAAGTGACAATCAGATTGAAGCCAAGTTCTGTGGTCGGGCCCCTGACCACATAACTTGGCTTCAATCGAATTCTCAATATCGCAACCACTAATTATTAGCCCTGCGATAGAGTCGAAATTGCTATTAAAAAATTAAGTGTCTAAGCGACTCAGGAGAGTTGTCAGTGTTCACCGGTGAATATTTGGCTATCCTTGAAGCGGTTAGATATGTCCTTCTTTCTCTTCAAACTTCGATGTACTATTTTCTTCTCATATTCACGTAGTTCCTTCCAATCATTGCTTTCTAATCGTTTTTCTTCTAAATTTCATCCAATCTTACTTCATATCAAAAAGTCTATTTCCGCATGTCTCCTTAAAGGCTTAGACGTTGTTCTTGCCTGGGTGCCTGGGCATGTAGGTCTCTCTGGTAATGAGCGTGGCGATAGAGTGGCCAAGGAAGCAGTTTCTTGTGGCGATAAGATTCCTTTTATAAATTATATCTAGGACCTTTTTATATCCAGGACCAAAAATATATTCATTAAATTCTTGGTGTATAAACTGGAGATCTAGCAAATACAAAGGTTCTGGTTTTGCTAGAATTCAGCCTGACATCTCTAGTTAACCGTGGTTTGCATGATGGCACTTCAGCATGAGGCTGGGTCACTGTTGTATTTCTACTTATTTAAAAAAAAAAACACATTGAGGATTCTTCAATATGTGAATGTGGTCTTGATGAAGGGGATCTCAATCATATTTTATTTTCATGTCCGCTACTGAATCATTTTACTTTCTTTCAGTCTCTTTTTTCGGTGGATGTTTCCTTGCCAACTCATATAACAGAACTTTTATTTATGTAATATTTATATGTCATTAGTTCAATTCTTTTCATTAAATAACCAGAAACTTTAATAAGTATTTTTGTTTCAAAGTCAAAATCAAAGTATTTTATTGTAAATAGGCAAATATAATAGCACTTTTACGAGTCAGATTTCGCGTGATTTAGTAAATGTGTGCTGTACGTGTTTACCTCGCCTTCTCGAAAACTGGCAAAAATATTTCAGTACTAGAAGTTGCGCTTCGGAACTCCCGTTATAATATATCTCAGGACGCGGAGCTGACTACGGAGGCGTTCGTTTTGTAGGCAAATGGCGAAAATAACTGTTAAAAACGCTAAATATGATCCATGAAGCTTATACCCTAAATAGGCTTCTTGCAATGGCGAAGGAAATGTCCAAGGGATAATTCCTTACTCTATGGCTACTTGATATGATCACATTTGGCGTTCGCTTTGGACATTTGTGGGCGAAATTAGCGTTCGTTTTCGATCACTGTTCGTTTTGCATGTTTCGATGACATGTTGACAATAGGAAAATCGACTTTAATGCTTTAACTTTAAGGTTGTTTTTCAATCGGTTTGGAAAGGATCGGTAGTATCAAAAGTTTCAGAAAAGGCAAAAGTGTTGAAAATGTTCAAAGAGAAAGGGTTGATACAAATGTACATTTCAAAACTGCCCAAAACGCCATCTCATCATCTCGAATGCAGGGTTTATGACTCTGGCAGAAATGTCATAATCAAATTGACAAGACAACAAATGCCAATATAAAAAAAAAACATTGTTAATTATTGTGCATTTTACAATTTCCATTTATTAAATAAAAACCCAAAGAATGACTATTAGCGAAGAAGAATCTGAGCCCAAGCCGTACGAACCAGTTCAATGGGACGTCGACATGGAAGTCCAGCTGTTTTACGCGATGGCATATCACAAGCCGGTCGGGATAAATAAACACTTCCACATGGTCGGTATCTGGGAAAAACTGTCCGATTCTATAACAAAACCGATATCGACGCAGGATATTTGGAACCATTTAGAGTCTTTATATGATTTAGCGATGTTGGAAGACACAGAGCGCATTCCATTTCCAAACGATGAGGTTTCATTCAGTTTGCCTGAAAGTGAATTTGGAGCTCTTCTAAAACAGAAATGTAAGGATTCAATAACGGCCGAAGATAGTGAAGGTAAATCCACTGCATCTTCTCAATATACGTATACACAAAAATATTATTTTTTATGTTACGAGTTAATGAATAGTTTTCTTGGATGTGCTTATGCATATTCGATAAATATCAACAAAACACCTTTAAAATACCCTGTTTAAATTAGGTTCTAAAGAAACTGATAAATAATGAAGTCCTATTATTTACTTAGATGGTCGGAGTCTATCACCAAAGCCTTCAACACCGAATAGAAGCGTTTCTAGAGGCACTGCTTCTAAAGATAATACACCTAAAGGTAGATGTTAAAATTGCATTGATTTAAAGGTTTCCGGTGGTTGTTTCTTCGGTTGAATTTGTGATTTTATACCATTTATCTAAATGTGGTGGTTTTCAATCTAAAACTTTAATAACAAGTTTTCATTTGATGATAATATTGCAGACCATTGTTTTGTGACCCAACACATTGAGATTTTACAGGGGATGTTTAAAATGGCATCTGGTATTTGCCAATGATTGTCCAGTCTATTTAGCTATGGAAAATACCCATTGTTACACTTTACTGCATAACATGGGCCTCTCCAGAATAAGTTTCAATTAATTACAGTAATTTTTGACACAAACAAACTTATGACATGACCACATTTCCACACCTTTTGAAGTATCTACTATTTAGTGGAATGTGTGAGTTAGAAGTAAATGACAAGGCCAATCACAGTCTTGAGCATTCATCTCATTAAGCACCTGCACTTCACACTCACACTAATACATCTAAGTAATTTATTTTTGTAGTTTAACACATTCACTGCGTTATCGGGTCTATAACACCTGGTGCATAACTGTTTTACTGTGTGGGGGCAAAAATCCTTTACTTTTACCTGCTGCAGGATTCGGGACGCATATATCTGATATTCTATAGAGTTAGAAGGGGGTAGATACTGTTTTATATTTGCCGAACTATTAACTATTTATTCATTCACAATATTGTATCAGGTGCTTTCAACTTGAGGGAAATATATAGATTCGAGGGGCAGGACTTGAGGGGGGGTGGGGAGGGGAGCTGCCCCCTGTTACCCCTCCCCCTGCTGGCGATGCTTAGTTTATGAGATATTTTAGTTTAAGTTTATAAAAAATCAGATGCTAGGTCGCCCAAGGCAACCAAACAGCCGTAACAGTTATTACTTTAACTTTAGACTAGCTGATGCCCGCGGCTTCGCACGTGTGGTCATTTCTGTAGTTTAAAAGTACTCTTTATGCTATTCCAGGACATAAAATACCAATATACCAACATTCAATTAAAAAACCTTCAGCCGTCAAAAATATTTTTATCTATTGCTCGGCTTCTACTCATTGGATTGAGATATAAAGTACCCCAGTTTGTTAGTCAAAAGCTATCCAACAGTGGAAACTGCATCGCAATCGGTGTGCTCAGTACTGCGCAATGTTAGCTATTGCGCCACCCGATGATCATTTACTTATAAGTATAGATTAATTAATTTAGTTACCAGTTCAATAAAAACAAGTTAAAATAAACATTACTATTAAAAATGTATTTAACATCACATAAATGGAAACATGTCAATAAGATACAATCAACCGGATAATGCATATTATGTAAGTTTCGCGACAGGTTCTAAATATAGTACCAAAAGAAAGTCAGCAGATCAGAGCAACGCCAGGGCGGTCGCACTCCGCAACAAGTACAAATATTATACCTAAACTTTGGGGCTGTAATATTGGGGTTCATTCAGTAGAGTGTCAAGCGTGCGCTCGATGAGTTGCGCGCCGTGTGCTTAACTTAAAAGCACCTACTTACGTAAAGTCTTATTATATCACAGAATAATTACTAGTACAAGTACCTAGTCATATCTTGATACAACCCTACCGAGCGTAAAAGTGACAGAGCGATTCTGTAACGGTTAGGGCAATAGAAGCTCTCGCGCGTTGTGATACGGTACATTCTAGCCTGCACGCAATGGGTGAGCGCCTTCTAGGTAAATATAATTGAAAGAATGCAGCGCTGTGCGAGTTAAATTGCACTTTATTGCATTGTAGCGAGAGTTGCTATGTATTTATATGACTATCCTCAGTTATCCTTCTGTACTTGTACTATTATTTATTCTGTGGCAACGCAGTGAATGTGTTAAGCATTTTGTTGAGTAGGTGGTTGTGTTTTTATATTTATTTGTGTAATTGGTCTGGTTTCTTTCATTTGATGTTGGTATATTATGTATTTTATTTTATTTTATTTGGTGTTGGTTTGTATTTTTGGGATGTACCTAATGTATATAAATTACCAGCGGCTAAAGCACGCTTACAAATTTTTCCCCCCTCCTCTCTACTCCCTCGCCCATACCCCTCCTCCGCCCCACCCTCCCTAAAATCCCTACTAAGAAATCCCGAGCACCTTACAAACCCCCCCTCCATTTCATCGAGTTACCATCAAAGAAGCCATTCCATACAAAATAAATTGTCTTCATAATATTTTTTTTGTAAATATTTCCGTTTTAGTTGTTATTTTGCTATTTGGGGCGGAGACGAATACAAAAAATCTAAGATCATAAAAATCAGTCCAGTCGTTCTTGAATTATAAATGGTGTAACTAACCCGACTTTGTTTTATATATATTACTAGGGACCCGCCCCGGTTTCACACGGGTAGATATATAGAAAGATAAAATTAGTACCTAGGTACTTTATTTGGATAAATAGAACAACAACAATTTCTTACACAAAATGTTTATATTTACAGGTTTTACTCATGTACCATTTCGTCTATAGTATTATTCTGTTTAACGCAAGGAGGTTGAATTACGGTTATATTTCGTGTATTATTAGCATAGAGCATTTCCTACGTCCTATTAGATGTTCTGTGATTTCGTTTCCATAGCAACGTTCCATATACAAAGACCCTTCTCTTAGTTTGTGATCTTACGTAGTATAAGAATAAGAATGAATATTAATATGACGTGTAAATATCTTATACCAATAATTAAAAGATATTTACACGTCATTCAACAATCTAGATTGAGTTACATAATAATAATAATAATAATTTTATTTAATAATATTAATAATACTAAATTTACAATTACACATACTATGTAATTTTCCTTTTTAAAATCGGGTCTGTATTTTTTGAGTTTATTCATTTTAAACAAACAATCAAATCTTTCCTCTTTATAATATTAGTGTAGACTATACCCCCGGCGGTTTCAACCGCGTAAGGGATGATGATGATAATAATGAAAAGTATCCTATATGTTTTACCAGGGTATAAGCTATCTCCATTCCAAATTTCACCAAAATCCGTTCAGGCATTTGGGAGTGAAGTATAATTTTTGTTTTTGATCTCTCGTAAAACCACATCGAGGGATATCCACATATCCGCGGACTTTGAAAAGTGGGGTGTTTTAGAATTTGATAGTAATGGTTGAAGATGTTCAGGAATATGTGTACCTCGGGCTAACTATGCGATTGGGTAGGAAAAACTTTGACAGGGAAGCCGATAGGAGGATTCGGTTGGGATGGGCAGCATTTGTCGTCTCTAAGCCGGAGATTCTTTCTGAGATTGAACACTTCTATGGCCGATTGTACGACTCGCATGCTTCTAGACCCGAACCCAGCAACGAGGATTCCCGCGCAATACTGACCCGCCTCTGTACACACTGACGAACTGTCCGACGTCAGCCTAGACGAGATTGAGATGGCGCTCAAACAACTTAAGAATGGAAAGGCAATGGAATGGAATGGTTGAGGATGGTATAACTTCGGAGCTCTTGAAAGCAGGGGGAAACCCGTACTTCGGGAGCTTCAGGGGCTATTTAGCACCGTTCTTAACTGTGGGAGAACTCCAGAGGCGTGGACTGAACTTTAAAAAAGGGAATAAAACTCTTAAACTACCAACCTATTTAACTCTTGAGCCACGTCTGTAAGTTGCTTTTGAGAACCATCTCAAATCGTCTCGCAAGAAGACTTGACTAATTTCAGCCTCCTGAACACGCTGGGTTTCGCGGAGGATTTAACACTATAGACCACACACCACTAAGGCAGGTTATACAGAAGTCTGAAGAGTATAACCTGCCCTTGTCTTGCTTTTGTGGACTATGAGAAGGCCTTTGACTCCATTGAAACCTGGGCGGTTCTGGAGTCTTTGCAGCGTTGTCAAGTGGACTGGCGTTACATCGAAGTGCTGAGGTTTCTGTATGACGCCACGACTATGAGTGTCCAAGTACAAAACCAGCAGTCTAAACATATCCAACTTCGCAGGGAGTGAGACAGGGTGATGTTATATCCCCGAAACTGTTTACTAATGCCCTGGAAGATATGTTTAAGACATTGGATTGGAAAGGAATGGGCATTAATATAAATGGCTAGAATATCTCACACTTACGATTTGCCGATGATATCGTCCTAATGGCGGAGTCGCTGCAAGACTAAAGTCCTCAATCAGTGCGTCCTAGTCATGACCTAGGAGCCGAAATATGGACACTAGTCCACAAATTTAAGGTCGCTCAGCGAGCTATGGAGAGAGTTAAGCTTGGAGTTTCTCTGAAGGACAGGATTCGTAATGAAGATATCCCACGGAGAACCAAGGTGACCGACATAGCTCTGAGAATAAGCGAGCTAAAGTGGCAGTAGGCTGGTCACATTTCCAGAAGAACCGATAACCTTTGGGGTAGACGAGTTTTCGAGTAGAGACCACGTTCAGGCAAACGTAGTGTAGGACGCCCTGTGGCCTGGTGAAGAGATGACCTTATTTGTACATTATGGAATGCAATAAACAATTTGAATTTGACCTGTGAAAAGCGTCTGGAAGAAAATTGATGTTATCTTGAATTGAAGGGGGCAAACCCCTTCAATTCAAGATGGCGGCGCGAGCGACAAGGATAAAGATGGCAAAGTTGAAATTTGGAAAGAGCACATCGAAATATCGAAATTTATAAAATTACCCATTTTCAAAACACCCGGAAAACTTTCCAGATAACCTCTTATTTTCGAAACAAATGACTGTATGACTGTATATGAGCGCTTGTAGACGTCTAATTTTCACTGGTTTTTATTTTTTTACTAGCTGTGCCCGCGGCTTTGCCCGCTTGGTATCTTTTCTAGGATATAAAGATCCTAAGTGTTATTCCTGAACCAAAGGTACCAATATCATCAAACTTCGTTCAGACGTCAAATGGTTTTAAATCGATTGCTTGACTTCTACTCATTGGGTTTAGATACCAAGTACACCAGTTATTAAGTCAAATGGTTTTAAATCGATTGCTTGACTTCTACTCATTGGGTTTAGATACCAAGTACACCAGTTATTAAGTCAAATGGTTTTAAATCGATTGCTTGACTTCTACTCATTGGGTTGAGATACCAAGTACACCAGTTATTAAGTCAAATGGTTTTAAATCGATTGCTTGACTTCTACTCATTGGGTTTAGATACCAAGTACACCAGTTATTAAGTCAAATGGTTTTAAATCGATTGCTTGACTTCTACTCATTGGGTTAAGATACCAAGTACACCAGTTAGTAAGTCAAATGGTTTTAAATCGATTGCTCGACTTCTACTCATTGGGTTGAGATACCAAGTACACCAGTTATTAAGTCGAATGGTTTTAAATCGATTGCTTGACTTCTACTCATTGGGTTGAGATACCAAGTACACCAGTTATTAAGTCAAATGATTTTAAATCGATTGCTTGACTTCTACTCATTGGGTTGAGATACCAAGTACACCAGTTATTAAGTCAAATCCTAAGCTATCCAACACCAGACAGACACCATTTTAAGAAATGTTATATTCTTATTCAGTAGCTTATTATAAGTAAACAAACATCTGGCGCAGCTAGGATGCTCTATCAATCCACATATAGGCTGGTCAAAAGCAGTTAAAAATTGGTGCATTATACTAAGGGATTGACATAGTCGTTGGATGACTCGAAGCCTATAAAATAAATGAGAAAAAAACCGCATAACTACTGAACTGATTGCGATGCGGTTTTCACAGCTGGATAGCTTAGGGTTTGACTTAAAATCTGGTATAGGTACTTGATATCTGAATCCGATAAGTAGAAGTCGAGCAATCGATAAAAACTTTTTGACGGCTGAGGGAATTTTGATTAAATGTTTTGATATTGTTATTTTAGGTCTTGGAATAGCACATAGAGTACTTATAACCTAGAGAAATGACCACGCGTGCAAAGCCGCGGGCACAACTAGTTGTATCCGAGTGAGATCCTACTTGGAATGGTCAGCTATTCAATCCCGGGATCCGACCTCTTTTCAGTCCAGTTTTCAGTCTGAACATTTCGGGATTAGATTTACCTGATCCCGAGATTTTCGGGATTGGAATCATTTAGAAAAATATGCAAATTAGACTGCTTGAAGTGAAACGATCAGTGCGCTTTACCCGTCGATATGTCAGCCATCTCGCTTTATCCGACCTAAAACAAATTGAGAAGCAAGCTTGATAATTAGATACTGGACGCGTTGTTATTTCTAAGATCTAATTTCCCAATTAAAACGTTCCTGTTAGATTAGTTTTCTTCATCATCATCATAACCAGCTCGTAATCGTCCACTGCTGGACGTAGGCCTCTCCTTGTGAACAACACTGACCCAGATGTTCAGCTCTCCTTTCTTTTATTTATATTTAAGAGAAATGTGTCTGATTAATATTTGTTATTAAATACTTTTTGATATGAAACTTACTGGCAGCAATTTGGTAATTTTACTCTTTAAACCAAACTAGACTAAATTTCTTCAAATGTAATTTAAACCTTGTCGACTTTGTAACAAGGTAATTTTGCCCCCAGGCATCTTTTCTAAACTTACGTCGGTTTAAGCTGCACAGCTTAAAATAACGTAATTAAAATAGGTTTATAACACGCTGTCTAACAGCATTTGGATAAATTCGGACACGTTCTGAAACAGCGTTTGGACAAATCGGGACTCTCGCCGAGTCGAAACAAAGTTGATTTTACGCTGACAGGCTTTAGTGATAGTTTAGTGAGTGAGGTTTAGATAGTTAAATATTTAAACGGGACTTGATCGCGCTGAAAACTTAATATTTATTAACCTCGACGTTTCGATCAAGTTGCATTGATCGTGGTCACGAGAAGACTAATTAGAGGTTTAAATGCCAAGGGGAAAAATACCTTCTTTCGAAGCCAACAAGGTTCAGATTACATTTGAAGAAATTAAGTTTAGTATAGGGGATGTCCGAATCGCTACTGTCTACTTACTAAGTTGTTACATGGAAGACATCTATTTAGTACTAGCTGTGCCCGCGGCTTCGCTCGCGTGGTTATTTCTCTAGGTTAAAAGTACTCTATGTGCTATTCCAAGACCTACAATAAACATTTGATCAAAATTCCTTCAGCCGTTTAAAAGTTCTTTATCGATTGCTCGGCATCTAATCATTGGATTACGATACCAAGTACGCTAGGTCTTGGTCAAACACTAAGCTATCCAACACTGAAAACTGCATCGCAATCGGTCTAATTGTTTTTACGTGATGCGCGAACAAACATACAGACAAACAAACAGACAGACACGAATTTTAAAAATGTTTTATTCTTGTTCAGTAGCTCAGACCAATTTTTTAAAATTATCTTCTTTGTACAGACTTTTACGTTATTATTGCCTATAGCTGTGCCCGCAGCGTTGCTCGCGTGGTAGTTTTTCTGGGATATAATGATCCTATGAATTATTCCAGTATCAAAAGTACCAATATAGGTACCTACCTACCTGTGTTAACAACCTTCAGTGGCGATCCGACATGGTCGTGATAGGTTAGAAGACGAAGACGCGAACGAAGCGTAGCGAGCATAAAGCCCCATTATAGCTAAGAACCATATTGGTTACCTCAGCTTTGAAACATAAAAATCCGCAGTTAAATTGGTCCATTCGTTTGAAAGTTACGATTCTCACCCCCTCCCCCCTTTTTTCAACTCCTCCCATCCCCCCCTCCCTTATAGCAAAGGAACATGATAAACCATCTCGATCACATCCGTTTTAAAACATAAAAAACTGCATCAAATTTGGTTTATTCATTTGGGATGTATGAACTTCGCCATATTCCCCCCCCCCCCCCTCTCCCCCTTATTATAGCTAAGACAAATCTTGTTTACCTCAGCTTTGAAACATAAAAAATCGCAGCTAAATTGGTCGATTCGTTTGAAAGGTACGATTCTCACCCCTTTTTTCTCGAAACTCCCCCTTTTCTCCCCCCCCCCCCATAGTTAAGGACCATCTCGATCACATCAGTTTCAAACATAAAAAACCGAATCAAAATCGGTCCTTTCTTTTGGGAGCTTTTTTATGAGGATGCCACAAACAGACACACACACACACACACACACACACACCCTCACACAGTGATTCACACCCTAACTTAACACCTGTCTCTTTGTTCGGGGGTTAAAAATGTAAAACAGTAAGCAGTTTAGTTAACAATAAAAAAAGCCGCAAGTAAATTGACAGAATTCTTTTCTGTTTTTGAGTTTTTTCTAAATTATCTGAATTTGAATTATTGTGACCTATTTTGTTGTAACAATTTGACGGTTTAATTCAAGAAAAAAAAAGCATTGAAATTGTAAAAATAACGCATAAAATATGTAAATGCAAAAAAATACGGAACAAAACATTTCAATAAGTACGTGATTTCGATCCACGCACGTCTGGGTTGGCAGGCAGAAATACTCCCGCTAAACCAGATAGTATAGTGGCGAGTGGTTCGAAATTATTGTACCGTTTTAATGTTTTATTTATATTACATTTAAATTACCATAACTTTGAATACCTATCACGCAGGAACCCTATATTTTTGGGGATAAAAAGAATCCATAATTTTAATACATAATATGTACTTTGACTGTGCCAAGTTATAACGCATAAAATATGTAAATGCATAAAAATATGGAACAAAACATTTCAATAAGTACGTGATTTCGATCCACGCACGTCTGGGTTGGCAGGCAGAAATATTCCCGCTAAACCAGATAGTATAGTGGCGAGAGAGTCGAAATTATGATACCATTTTAATGTTTTATTTATATTACATTTAAATTACCATAACTTTGAATACCTATCCCGCAGGAACCCTATATTTTTTGGGGATAAAAAGAATCCATAATTTTAATACATAATATGTACTTTGACTGTGCCAAGTTACATCAAACTCTGACCAGTAGTTTCAGCGTAATATGTGTTCTTTTAAATAACTTTTAACCCCTATCCTACGGGAACTCGTGATTTTTTCGGGATAAAAAGTATTCTAAATGTTAATCCATAACATAAGCTATGATTGTGCCAAGTTGCATCAAAATCCATCTGGTAGTTTCAGCGTGATGCGTGTTCAAAGAGACAGACAGACAGACAGATAGACAAAAATTAAAAAAATATCCTTTTTGCACTCTAGTCGATGTTAAGAAATATTTTTGGACATTTTTAAAGTTTGCATAGTTTGTTTCATAAATTATTTCTTAGTTAACGTAAGTACTGATTTTTGAAAAAGAATAAATTTAACATAGAGACAATGATATTAAATCTAGTTAGTCTGCTGTGGTCTGATTCTAATTCTGATGAGTGTAGCTGATTGATATAGCTAGGTGTATATAGAGGGATTAGAATAGCTGTATACCGTAAAATACTTTGTTTTTTATTTGTTGAAAGTTTTTTTTATATTTAAATTTGTAACTCTAAATCCCGGGATGCAGGGATTGTATTTAGTCGATCCCGGGATAATCCCGGCCCTTATCAGAAATAAGGGCCGGGATCGAATTCTCTAGCTACAATACTTTGGAAGTACTTGAGATCTCACTGATGGAATATATATCACGCATAGTTGTTGGACGCTTGACCAATCCATCCGTTCTTGAACGGATAGCAATTGACAACATTTTAAATTTTTAACATTACTATTTTAATTTTTTCTTTGAATATTGAAAAATATGATACACGTATTTTTTCTTTTTACAATCTAAGCTATATTTTCTGAGAAATTAATTGTTATAAAGTAGCTTATTCTAAAAGGACGTAACTGCCAGAGTTCGGTGGAATGAACAAGATTACCGAGGCCACATTTGAAAAAAAAAACGTTTATATATCTGTCAAAGTCAGGCTCTAGAGTAGTTTTTTCTTTTCTTTACAGGCACATGTATTTTATTATTCCACCGAACTCTGCTTAGTTGAGAGTTATTACTTAATATCTTTGTAGTTACTGCACTAAAAATTTTGGAAAAATAAGAATAATGATCAGCGTCGGAATATCTCGAAATGGTTTTCGAATTTCATTGCCTTAAGATATATGAAAACTTGTCAATTGCCGTCCCTGAAAATTACGTGAGAGCTCGTCGAAAAAAGCTGCTTGGGCAGCCGTTATGCAAGACCGGACTAGGGAGACAGGCGCCATTACCGCGGGCGGTACGTCTTCTCAATACTGTGCTTAGTCAGTTTCGAGATCTGGATTTGTTCCGAGTGTACAGCCAGCGAGCTTCACAGGGCGGCTATGGTTGTAGCTTTGATCTACAACCATAGCCGCCCTGTATATTGGTTTGTTGTTTTAGTATTTTGGACCTTGGGTGGACAAATTGGGCCACTATAATGCCCTCTGAGGGTATACAAATAAATAAATAAGTATTAATAGATAGTAGGTAAGTCCTAAGATATTAAAACACCTCATTTAATTTAATACAGGTGGCAGAAAAGACAGTATCAGTGCGCTCGCAACCAAGTCTCGAAAGGAGAGCGGAAGCTCACATGCATCCACAGATACTCCTAGCGTTAAGTCGGAGAAGGATTACGGTAAACATTATACTTACTTAATTTAACCCCCTCCCATTATAGCTAAGAACCATCTCGATCATATCTCGATCACATAAAAAAACACATCAATATCAGTCTATTCGTTGGGGAGCTACGATGCCACAGCCAGGCACACACACACACACACACACATACCCGCCTCTTTGTTCGGGGGTTAAAAAGACACAAAATAGAATTTTCATTAGTCCACTAACACCGCAGTCGGGGTTTAGTTTTTGTACTTATATTTTAATTAAATTATTTTGTAGAAATTATTATCGGGTGCATGCAAGCAAAGCCGGGAACAACAGCTAACAATATACATATATATATATATATAATATATATATATATATATATATATAATATATATATATTGGAAATGTGCTAATTAAGCCCTTTCATTTGATACCAAACACGGCGTATTAAAAAAAAATGTTTAGTTCACGTCTTTAATGTCCTCTAGAGGTCGCCATATTCAATTTAATGTAACGTAACCGGCGGACGTTTAGGACGCTTTCCAAAGATACCTCATTTGTCAAATTATGATGAGCAGTTTAGAAGTTATGAGGGAAGCTTATTTTATAATTTATTTTTAAGTTATACTTTTTATTGTTAATTTAACAGACCGCAGACGAGATTCACGCGACTCTAACGCTTCTGGGCCGCGAGACGGGCAACCAAGTAGCAGGAAATCAAACTCCCAGCGAGACAAGGCTTCGAAACCCAAAGGTGAACTTACAACATTATAATAAGTTACTTTACAATTGACAATAGACTATTTGACTATAGTCAAAATATATCCCGGGTTGCTGGCATCCTAAAAGTATGTCTAATTAAATATCAGTTTATTATTACTTTGAGTATAAATATTTATAAATTTTAATAACTAGCGCGCGGTAATGTTATCTATCAGTATTGTGAGTCGGCTCTGTCCTTGAAATAACTACCTACAGCCGCGTGGTACGTAAACACGCGATAGGGCTGCCCGCCTGCAGTGTTTTAATTTCATCTACCTACTTGAAATTCTCTCTAGTTTTGTGATTGTATATTTTAATATGTAAAAAAGAAAGAAATTCGTTGTGAATGAAATAGGAAGTGTTCAATAAAAATACATGGGTGTTTTTTTAATTAGTAGATTTAATAAAAAATACACCCTTATAAATTTGACACAGAAAAGTATTCGCGCCTCGACTGAGACGTACGAATACCTTTATTATTAAATTTAATAGTATAAAAAATCCGCATTCGGATAAATAGTTGAATTAAAAATACTTTTAGGAAACATGGACAAGGAGGACAAAAAGGAATATCTTTCACTCGGTTATAGATACCTGCAGCTACTTTACAATTAATATGTTTTGTTTTAAATGACGTTCGGAATATTTCCTCCATTTTTTCTACATAATCCACGAAATTATCACTGGGTATTATTAAAAAAGTTTGTGAATTACTCTTACTGTAGTCCCGGTACCTTAAATACCGACTCTCTGCGCTTGTTAGTTAAGTTAGTACTTGTACTTATTTCAGTAAAATATTCGCAAATCGCACGCTTACTGCTTACAAAAAAAACGGCCACGACATTACCGAGCTGCGGCGCATTCGCGACTGGCCGTGTACCGAGTGGGTACCGACACGAGGCGCGCAGGTATAACTCACTTTCCGGCCGCTTGTATGAAGATAGAATACTGTATAGATAACATTACCGTGACTAGCGGCTCTGTGAGCTGTAGACATCGCGAGCACAAACTTTTCTGCAAACAGTCTAAGCGGTGCTCAGTAGCGCCATCTAGTTACCTTATTGTACAACTAACATTAATAACCAAGGTACTCCATCAATCCCTACCTAGTAGGTAAAGGGCTACTAGGTAGGGAACTGGTAGAAACCTAAAAGTGAGAAATTTACTGCATTTTGAGGAGCTATTCTGCTCATCACCAAATTTTATAAGACCAATTTAAAGTTACTACCTTTCAAATAAAAATAGTACCATCAACATCGGATCTAATATGGCGGAGATATTCATTAGCCCCCTTTTTGCCCCTCTTTGGGGAAGTAACCAAAGTGAAAAATAGCAAACTTCTAAATCAACGCAATCAAAAGATTTATGCCGCATATTTTGACACTCGCAAAAGAATCAAAACCTAGGGTGCTTTCCGTTGACCATGAAATTTATATCGAAATTTATATCGTAACCGACATAGCTCTAAGGATAAGCAAGCTGAAGTGGCAGTGCGCTGGTCACACTTCCCGAAGAACCGACAACCGTTGGGGAAGACGAGTTCTCGAGCGGAGACAAACGTGGTGTAGAACGCCCTGTGGCCAGGTGGAGTGATGACCTGCGAAAAGCGGCTGGCAGAAACTGGATGCAGAGAGCTCAGTGAAGTGCATTAGGAGACGCCTACGTCCAGCAGTGGACAGATATAAGCAGTTTTTTTTTATTACATTGAGTGACGGGACGGGCAGGTCGCTCGCCTGATGGTAAGCGTCACGCCTGCCCATAACAGTTGCAGTGCTATCCAGAACCTTGGTTCGCAAGACCTGAGACATTGGCTATTAAGTCTCATTGCCCAGTAATTTCGCCGGAAACATTGCCCTTCAAACCGAAACCAGGCCCGTCTCACTTGATGTACTTGCGCGCGCTTATTTGCTTACGCGTTGATCTATCCGTGGCTTGCAGCAAAATAGACTGAGATAGACTTAAGCGTTAGAAAGAGAGACGCATATAAAATGATACGCATCAAGGTCTTGCGAGCTGAATTGCACTTTATTGATCTCTTTTTATTTGTCTTAGCGGAGTGAGTATTCTACGTGAGTACGTTAGTACTTTTATTTATTCTGTAACGAAACACAGAAATGTTTACACACTACTGCTTGGCAGTTGAATATCTGACAGAGGTTTGGTACTTCCCCAGGCGGACGCTTGTGTTAGAGGCCTACCACTACAAAATGATACTGATGATGTCTGTTTCTCCAGCGTTAGACTCGCCACTCCTAGACGAAGACAGCGGCCGGCGCGGGCGCCGCCGCACCAACACCTCGACGCCGCCCGCCACCACGCCGGCGAAGCGCCGGCGTACCTGACACTTACACACCTATCTCCACTTCTTTTGACGCACGCTCACGTGCGGACAGTGGGGACATCCATATACGTTAAGGGGGAGGGAGGGGCTTCACGAAATGTAACGGAGAAGCGTCAAGAAATAGACGTTGAATAAATATTTGAATACTAGTGACTCGCCCCGGATTCGCACGGGTAGCGATCACGGCAATTTTTATACCGGTTAACTTCTATAATAATACGCCAGTAAGCGTAATTCAAAATCATTGGCAGCAGTGCTTTTTGACCATAGACAACTGCAATACTCACGTACTTTTTATAATTTCGTTTCCACGGCAACGTGTCATTCCGTTCTGTATTTTTGATACCTTGGGTTACATTATTGCAATTTTTGTAGAGATGTCTAATATTTTGAAAAATAAAATACTGTCGATGTTACTTGCTGATAATGTAGCTTTCTACAGGTGAAACAATTTTTTTAATCGATTCAGTATTTTTTGAGTTTATCCATTACAAACAAACATACAAGCAATGAAATTTTTCCACTTTATAATATTAGTGTAGACTAGCTGGGCCCGCGGCTTTGCCCGCGTGACCATTTCATTTAAAAGTAGGCCATACGTGTTATTCCAGGACCAAAAGTACCTACAAAGTGCAATATAAACATTGCTTCAAAATTTGTTAAGCCGTTTTTTTATCCATTGCTCGAATTCTACACATCAGATTGAGATACCAAGTAGACCAGTTTTAAGTCAAACCCAAAGCTTTCCAACACTGAAAATCGCATCGCAATCTGTCCAGTAGTTTTTACGTGATGCGCGAACAAACATACAGACAGACATGATTTAAGTTCAATAGCTTATTGTACCCTAGACCATTTTTTTTTTATAAATATCTTCATTATACAGTTTTTATTATTCTTACTGCTTTATTATAAGTATAGACTAGCGCACTTGACCGGTTTTTTTAAATAGAGGCAGAGCATATCCAATGGTAGGTACCAATGGTATGTCGCCGTTAGATTGTAGAAACCGATAGATTACAAATTAACGGATCCTAATTCGTAAGATTCTAAGTAAACGAAAAACCTTGAATGGTCATGCTATTCGCTAGCTGATGGACCAATCAGTGCACACTTTTTCAATTTTACGACATTTTAAACATACTATCGCATATTATATTTTAAACATTACAAAACGCACAACAACAGCTACAAATTAAAGAGAAGCTCACGAAACGGAATAAATAAATAAATATATTCTGGACATTTCCACATCAATTACCTAGCCCCAAACTAGGTTACCCTGTGCTATGGGCACTAGATAACGGATAAACATACATAGATACAAATATTATAACATCCATGACTCGGAAACAAACATTTCTGCTCATCACACAAATGATTGCACCTTGCAGGATTCGAACCCGCGACCGTTCGATTTCGTACCTAGGGTCTCTAGCCACTAGACTAACCGGTCGAATCGGAGCAGACCGACCCTCACGTGATCCAACCTTGCCCTACCCCCGGGTGCAGTTCAAAAACGTGGAGCCGGAAGCTCGCAAGGAGTTCCTGAGCAAAATGAGCGGACGAGGCCTGAACGTAGCCAGGGGGGAGGTAGCGAGCGAAGCGAGCCTGCGACGTTCTAAGCTGATTGAAGTTCGAGTGTGCGAGTAGAGCGAAAGGACGACGATGCGAGAGTTCTTGCGAGAGCCCGTTTACTTCACGATCAATTTTAGTCTTTGAAGTCACGTCGGTGAAATTATCTCGAGATCATTTACAATTGGCTGACTGTTTAATTTGTAACTCTGAAGATAAACACGAGTCTGACCAATCAAGGGCAGGTCCATAATTTGACGGTGGCGATAGAATCTCAGAAATCGGATAAATTGTAAAACCGTGCTCTGATTGGTTGGTAATATTAGATCGTGAGTGTTCGTTCACAATTTTTCGTCTGTTTGTAATAACACTCATTAGAATCCGTCAGATTGTAATCTATCGGTTCTTACAATTACCCGGTAACGTGATATATAAGTTTTTGTATGAGACTTCAAAGGTAATGATGACATGACGGCAAGTTCGGTATTAATCGACTCGATTGAACTGTTTACCCTTAGCGCGCCTTGTTTACGTCGATTGATTGTATTTTCATTCATAAAACGATCGCTTAACGCGCAGAAAGTTTTGTTTAATAATAGCATACTTTTTTACTTGCGATAAATAAAATTTAAAATGAAGGCATAATGTAAAAGAAGGTCTTCTTAAAGCTTTCAACGGTAAAAGCGTTTCTAAACAGCTAAAGAGATTATTTCGAGACATAGATCTAATTAAAGTAGGGAAGATTAGGTATCAGCTTCTATGGCGTGGACTGCATATATTAGGTGCAACGAACACAATTGGTATTCTTTGGTCTTACACCCGGTTTCCGAAACTCGTGTCACGTCAAGAATCAGCCAAGAGGCTGTCACATTTGACAGTCTGTTAACTCTCTTTGGATTTCCGAAACGCAATTCATCTGAAAATTATCGAAATGATTGTTGACAAGTTTTTTTTATACTTGATAGGTTCGTTCTCTTTCGTTCACTCTTTAGTGTATTTAAATCTGTGTGGATAATCATAAACAGAAGAGACAACGATAGAGCTCTATCCTTATCTCTTGTTTTTTTACATTACATCAATAAAATTATTTTCTGAAAGTGTCACATGAAGTAAATAAAACAATAAATATATAAGAGTTGATGAAGGATTAAAAATATGATGTTTCATTAATCCTAGGTATATTTTATAGCTCAGTAGATGTTCAATACCCTTCAGTAATGTATTCCAGTTGGAGGCGCCGAAGAACGTCTCCATGGGATGCGGTTTTGCGGAAATTGAGATCAAAGAAAATGCCAATGTTCCAGGAATTTAACCCTCGGAAGGATCGAATTATAAAATTATGTGACCTTCGCGTTTTGTGGACTGTATTTGTGTTTTTGTTATTCATAGGGCGAAATGCGTTGTGGTAACAGATTGGTGACAGCGAAAGATGGAAAAGAACGTGAAAGGAAAGAAAAAGCACGCGTACCTTTCAGTGAACCTCCTCCTCTGCCCAAGTCTCCGATGTTGTTGAGAAGGCCTAATCCAGGCCTGCAGCGCTGTGAAATCCTGTCCTTCAAGAGTGCAGCTAGCGCGCCGGGATAGCGCGACACACGTGTTCTAATAATATCACTGAAACACTGTTTTATGCACTATATTAATCACCTTTATTTGTGCGTTCGTTTTACAGTCTTTTTGGTACCCGGATAACCGATTTACATGTTTATTTTAGCGAAGCGGAGATATTATTTGGTCAATAGACCGTCAGACATCTTTGATATATAAGCGGCAGGCTGCAGCGTGCAGCGCAAACTTGTCTTACTCCAGGAATGGTTGGAACCTCACTGTCTTGCGTTTTCTTATGCACCTTCACGCGACATATCGCACGCGTGAAACACATATACATCGTAGGCGTGCGTGCGAAAATTGCAAGTTAACAATCCATTGGCAAGCGAAAAAGCTTTCCGGAAACCCAAAATCGCTTCAATTGACTTTTAATTGGAGATTTGACATTTGCGTTAACAGACTGTCATATTAAATTTATGCAACCCAAAATGCGTTTAACAAGAGATTAACAGGCTCTTGGGTATTTTTTTTTCGCTAATTTGCGTCCCAGAATCTGGGCGTATGTCACAATAAGAATGACGTTTGGGTAGAACGAATTAGCATTGATTCACATTAGCGCTACAATCTCCGTATGTCTCTCTATCTTTGTTGTTGATGCACATGAAGCACGACGGTGGGAATTTAGCTGTGTGGGTGTGTAAGCCTGTAGCTGTATCTAATCCAGTTTCTATTTACGTGATATTTAAGTGTGCCGTATCTTCCCTCCATAACTATAGATCTATGTTTCGATCAAATAAAACGAGTGATGTTTGTTTGGATGACTTTTAACATCAGTCCATGCACAAAGCTTTTGTTGTGTTTCATAAGTGCGTGTTCATTAAAAAATAAAATAAATATATTCGGGACAATTCCACACCAATTACCTAGCCCCAAACTAGGATACCACGGGTACTAGATAACGGAAAAACATACATAGATACGAATAGACATTTCACGAGTTGAGGAAAGACTAATGATTTTGTTACGTTTCTTTATGTATTTTTATGAAGGTAATTTTCATAGTTGTTATTATTACGCTGATTACGTACCTGTTAATAATAAAAATGACCAATCAATGTACCTACATAATGGTTTTATTTGTGACGCCACAGTCGTTGTTTTAAGCTATGTTCTTTGTAGCTGTGTATCTTCTATGTAAATAGACTATACTGATTGAGAAGGATCTTGGCCGTCCTGATCGATAGGGAAAGACAAGACATGTTGTGAATATGAAATAGGATCACCATTACTGCTTCATATTCGCAACACTTGCTACGCAAAATATATAAACGCCTGAACGGGCTAACCTTTAAGTATGATAGGTATATTACTAGTAATATATCAAAATCAAAAGTTTATTTATTTTCCTCATAATACCTACCTACTCAAAGGGGCTAACTCTCAGACAAATCATTACTAAAACCGTAGAGATAGACCCTCTACGACTAAAACTAAAGCTGTTAATACTGACAGTTTATTGCTCTAACTTACGCAAGGTAAGCATAATTCAAAATCTTTGCTCTAATCGCCCATTGCATATAATTATGTCCTTATGTAATAACTTTTGGTTTCCCACACTGGTGTGACTACGAGTCTTATATTTTGTAGCTAACTTGTCACACCAAGCAGTGTGACCACGAGTAAAAATAATTCCTCGTGGTCACACTAGTGTGACAAACCCAAAGAGTATAGTAATCTAGGACAAAACGGTGTGACCACGAGTTCGTCGCCAACATAAATTCTAGAATTTAGTTAGTTTCTAGATCTTTGGTCGCCAACTTATCTGACAGACCATTAATTCATTTTGGTTAATCCAAAGAGGTTTTATTACGCATAAACGTCATAGAACCTTGGATTCCCAGTGGTGGCGTTCGTTTTGAACCAGATGCCAAAAATAACAGATAAAACGCTGAATATGATCATCTTTGTAGGTATTGGTTTGGAATGAGCAGTTTTGCATAAGGCATTGTCAGTGTAGTTCTTTCATCGTCAAGAGATGGCGCTCGCGTAACTTTTGGTATTTTCTCAACTGAACGTAGTAATAGCACAGAATAAATAATAGTACAAGTACAGAAGGCTAACTGAGTAAAGTCATTTAAATAAATAGCGACTCTCGCTACAACGCTATAAAGTGCAATTTAACTCGCACGGCACTGTGAGCTTTCAATTATATTTACCTAGAAGGCGCTCGCCCACCGCGTGCAGGCTAGAATGCACCGTATCACAACGCGCGAGAACTTCCGTTGCTCTTACCGTTTCAGAATCGCTCGGTAGGGTTGTAATAACCGCTCGGTTGTCCACGCACTGAAGACCGCAGGACCAAACTGATAACCCAAAAAAAAAATGGCCGACGCGACACATCTAACCACAAACTGGTAATTGATTGTATATGCGTTGAAACTACAGGTACTTGATGGTCAACCCACAAAAAAAAGAAGGTCGACGCGACACATCTGGCCGCAAACTGGGGTTTTATTGGGTACATGCCGAGATCAAAGGTATCTGATTGTCAACCCACAAAAAAGAAGGTCTACGCGACACATCTGGCCGCGCCGACTTTGCGTAAACAAACAGTTTTTATGACCACTTCATTGAGCGCTTAGATAAACAAACTGGTGATTTATGGAGCTAAATAGGTACGGCACATAATATTTCAAGTGTTTATGTTGTGGGTTTCGAAGCAAAATAATTATATAAACACGCTTAGATTTGAATGATTATTAAGGTCAATAATGTTCAAAATCGAGTGGCAAAATTTACGTCGCTATCAAGTGGTCCGATGATCGATGAAAACAAAAAATGTGACTGTAGCGTTAGTTGCGATGATCAATGAAAACAAAAAAGTGACTGTAGCGCATAGAATCAATCGAGCGGTTAAGATATGACTAGGTACTTGTACTACTAATTATTCTGTGATATGTTTAGACTTAGATATTGTAACAGAATAAATATGTAATGATATATTATGTTATTACTTATTATTATAAATTAAAATAGTTCTATTACATACAATGACATTCTTATCAGAATAGACCTACTACCTCATTTTTACTGCCTACCTATCCCGTTTTCAGACCGCCGATAACTTAAGTGAGATAACTACCTACGTGTCGTTGGTTGATTATGATTATATCCTATAGGTATTGCACTTTGATGAATAAAGGTGCCTGTCTGAATTCCATGCTTTTTAATGAGTGAAAAATAAAATGCTACCTACGTAATAAATTATTAAAAGTAGGTAGGTATTATACGAGACATATTATATAAATTCCTAATTAGTTGTAGGCTACTTACTAAGTCAGCACAGTAATTCATTTTCCGATCAACAATACCTACTATAATCAATTATAAAATTACGTTGGTCGATTTAATAAACGACTTTATTTCTGCGCGGAAAAACCTTAAATATGCGTAGCTTCGGTATGGAACACAAATGAAATAACATAAAACTATAGGAACCTACGTAATAAAAAAATATCAATATCTAACTACATAACTAGGACCTATTATAGGTATTACAATTTATTACCTTTCAATATCCTTTGGAAACGTAAAGAATGACAATTCGTCATTTCTATCACTATTCAAACAGCCGAATGCTATGCAGTACTTTCTAGCTTTCTTCTTGGTACTCATAATTAAAACACGAATAAAGTTTGTCAATAACTTTACGTAAGTAGGTGCTCTATCGCTAAGTACAAGGCGCGCGACTCAACGAGCGCACGCTTGACACTCGACTGAACGGACCCGAATATTGGGTCCTCGAATTTATTTGTACTTGTTGCGGAGTGCGACCGCCCTGGTAATAGAAAGCAGGTAAAAACAGCGTTTTACCGTAATAATACACAAACCACGAGCGAATCTAACGAACGACAAGTTGTTTGTGTAGTGAAATTTGTTATGTTTATATTTTTAATATAACATGGGCAGTTTTGACATATTCAGATTTTATTCACCCCTTTATTAAAGCAGATAAAATAAAACGGTCCATTTATTTGTATCATTATCTGTAATTTATAATATAGAATATCAACAAGGTAGAAAATACTACCATTAGATACTATAAGTAATTAATTAGTTACAAAACTGACGCACAACTTGCCATAAACAAGGGGACGAAAATGTCATACCCGCCAGTAAGCGTAATTCAAAATCTTTGGTCATACCCAAGGAACTTCTATGTCCTTATAAAACTTCCTTGGTATACCAAACTACAGGAGGGTGATTCTCACGAAGTGATATAAATATCACAGTAGATAAATGTCGAAAAATACATACTTTTTCGATATATATCTATTATAATATTTATATCACTACGTGAGAATCGGCCCCCTGTACTGTTACCAAAACTATCGCCAACGACAAATAATGCTAAAATGACACTTGGAAAACCACTCATTTTGTGAGCGAAAATGTTTTCGATCACCGTTCGTTTTGCACGTAGCATAAAAAATGTAATTGACAGTTAAAAATGACATCAGAAATGGCACTTTTTACTGTACCTAGGGGCCGTTCGTTTTGTAAAAACTCCAAATATGATCACATTGGGCGTTCGCTTTGGACATTTGTAGGCGAAATTAGCGTTCGTAAAGTTTTTGATCACCGTTCGTTTTGTATGTTTGGATGACATGTTGACATAGAAAAAATAGACTTTATTCCGAATAAAGTCTATTTTTTCTTTTTAGTTTTCATTCGTTTTGGAAAGGATCGGTAGTGTCAAAAGTGTTGAAAATTTTCTAAGCGAACGGCTTGTTAAAAATGTACATTTCGAAATTGCCCACAACGCCATCTCATCATCATGAACGCAGGGTTAGTGAACGATTTTGGGCGTCTACATAGAACTGACAACTGTCAAGTGTCAGTTACGTACAATCCCTTGAAAAAAATAATGTAATCGAATGAATAACAACCTTATTCGTAAGAGAATAAAGTCGATTTTCCTTTGTCATCTAAACATTCAATACGAACGGTGATCTAAAACGTTCAGAACACTAATTTCGCCCACAATGTCCAAAGCGAACGGCAAATGTGATAATATTTAGCGTTTCTAGCAGTTAATTTCGCCATTTGCTACAAAACGAACGGCCCCCTGGTCGTATTCTAGCTGCCAATGTCAAGTCAAGTCGAATTTAATTTGATTTGACAGTTGATTTGTTTACGTGACGCAGAGCGCAGAACGGCTAAATAAAATAAATAAAATTGACTAACTATGTATGTAACATCAAAGAGTATCTAAATACAAGTTATTATCAAAAGTACCTTGCTAACAAAGATCTTTATTTACACTTACTGGCGTAAAACGTATAACTTGACATATTATCTTTAATCTGTTATCAAAAGCAGATAAAAATATTAGTAATTTGTTATACTTAGTAGTTAAATAATTTGTGTAATATTTACACCTTAAACGATGGCTTTACCAGCGGCCCAGCCAGCTGAAGTGCTACGTGCGTGGCAGAAGGACGATCTTTATGAAAAACAGCTTGCGGAATCCCTGGCGAAACTAGTGCCTTCGCACCTCGCTTCCAAAGCCGTACCAGCATCTTCTGTTCTCTACAAATCCTTTACTACACTACGAGATCTCCAAACTCTCGGGGAAGAATACTCTGGAATAATTCAAGTAGACGAAACATACAATAAATTGCCGAAGAAATACAATCGTTTTCTAAGCATACTGTTATCTGCTTTCGGCGAAAACTTCACTAGGAAACTGCTCCGTCAACTGGAAAATAAAGTTGAAAGGAATGCTACTTTAACTCCTGAAGCACAAAATCTATTTTTGATAATTTTGAAAACCTTGGGCAATGTTATACCTCAAGTGGAAAGCATCCATCGGGCTTTGTCTTATATTAAAGGAGGACCGCTGCAAATAGGAAAGACTGTTACTGGAATAGACTATGTTCACGTAAGGCCGGCAGCTGCCGCATATTATGCTCATCTACGATTATTAGGTATAGTAACATTGATCCACGCTTTAATATCATGTGGCCAAAGTTTATATACAGCAAAAAAATACATGGAACAGATGAAAGACTTTCCTAATGAAGTAGACAGCTCCAAAGCCTGTGTGGCCTGCTTGGAAGAGATGGCTCAGCCTTGTGTACTGCACTGCGGACACATATTTTGCATGCAGTGCAGTTACGGAGCCCTGGAGAGTTGTGCTTTATGCCGTACTCCATTTACAAAGAACACTGTTGTTCCATTGATGAATTATTATCCAGGCGGTTTGTAACATTATTTATTAGAATATTTTATTAATGAGGCACTAGATAATGATAATAATTGTATATTTAATTTACTTTTGATAAAATTTGTAACATTATTCTTTAGAATATTTTATTAATGAGGCACTAGATAATGATAATAATTGTATATTTCATTTACTTTTGATAAAATTTGTAACATTATTCTTTAGAATATTTTATTAATGAGGCACTAGATAATGATAATAATTGTATATTTCATTTACTTTTGATAAAATATGGTAATCTATATGAGGTGACTTAGGTATACTTTTTTAAGTAGGCAAATATAATCAGGAAATTATATATTTGAACCTTTTGGGGTCCAAGCACTGGGATCATGGATGGGGAACTCATACATTTTTTTAAACTTTAATTGAAGCTACACATGACCAAAATGCAGGCTTTTATTTCAAACAAAGCATTGCCATACAACACGGTAGTCATGGGCACCGCTCCGTAACATGTTGGCGCACTGCCGCCATTTCACTCAGACTTATCTGCAATTTTTTCTGTTTTGTATTGAGTTGGAATGATAAGATTATCAAATATCAGTTTAGGCAAGCTCTCCATAGACATTTTTTATAATCCTGACATTACTTACACTCACAGCCACTTTCATGGGCATCTATGGCATGAGTGTAGAGCAAGCTTCAGGCGCTCATATTGGCAAATATAAATGATTAATTTCCTGTCTCAAGGCTGGTCGCGGCTAGTTTTGGCGGGCGCTTCATGAGACTCAGAGAACTGGGCTTGTTTGTTTGGATTTCTTGCCTCGTACATTAGGAAAGTTGTAAGAATTGACAACCTGCCTGGAAATCTCGAGGGAGACGAAGCGGATACATCAGTTTCTGCTAACAACAATGCTTCATAGATCTTGAGTGGACTCTCCAAAAAACATGGCGCCGGTTCTAGCTAGGGAATTGAGGATGATCAAGAGTGTTGGCGGCTCGGTATCTCTTGTTGGTTCAGCGGTAGAACTCAGATCTTTTGTCTTTTTTAAGATGGTGCTTTCTTAAACAAATGTAGAAAAGATTTCGCTTGAGTCCATACAGGCTGAATAAAATAGTTTTTATTTGAGATAACTTTAAGGTAGGTATGCAAGTGTAACGTTGAAAATACTGCCATTTTATTTTTTAATTCAGTACTATTCTTTAAGAATACAAAAGGCGTCTACATTTTGTTGAACAATTATTTTTTAACCTCCATACAGTCACGGAGCCTGCACCGCCGCCCGCCGGGGCGCCGTGTTTTTCCACCGGCGCGCCGTCATGTAATCTGGGGGTGGCGCGCCAATGTCTCATGACAATGCCAGCATTTTGGGTACCTAATGACAGCGGCTTGGTTGGTTATTGCTTGCTAGCTTTCATATGTTTTTTGTTAGTTTAAATTAGGTACCTACCTACTTATTCATGTTTTTGTAACTGTATAAACAGTGGGTGAAGCCAGTGGGTGCACGGGGCATGCCCCACATTTTATTAGAATATTTATACAATGTAACATTTTATCTGTGATAATTTTAGCTAAATTATCCTTAGTAAGTGTAAGAAAATCGACAAAAATTTCAGCATTTAAATTGCCTGATTAAAAATTGGGTGACAAGATTGTATTATTGCTTCAATATACCTATAATATGTACCTAATAAACACACACACACCCAATAGGTAGTGTTTTCTCAATTAATCTGAAATTGGCCTGCCCGAACCATGTACACCAGTTTTTAAGTTGAACTCTAAGCTACCCAATAGCACAGAATAAATAATAGTACAAGTAATAGTGTTTAACACATGTTAAACACTCGAGAGAGCAATGAATCCGGGTCACTTAAAGAAACCTATAAATCTCGGAAACTAACAATGCTAGCTTAATGAAATAAATTGTGTTTAATAAACAATTAAATACTCCTTTAATTAAAGTATTAAAACTTCTTAGTTATTGTAAACTTATGTAATAAAAAAAAACAAATTTGAAAAGGGAGACTTTCGAAGATGGAATTACGAAATTACTGCATTTGATTTTGCCTTTGTTTCTAATCTGTCATTTAAGTGGGTATATAAACCATATTGATAGTGTTCGATATTTATTATTCAAGCTGTAATCATATCGCTTACACCTGAAGAATGCACCAGACTTCTCGCAATGCTCGAAACCGGCCGGAGTCAGCGCGATACAGCCAGGACTGTCGTCGGTGTGTCGCTGTCAACAGTACAAAGAGTTTTCCGACGTTACGAGGAAACTGGCTCTAACTTACGCAGACCAGGAACAGGCAGAACCAATACCACAGCACGGGAAGATCGATACTTGGTGAACACCATGCTTCGTAATCGCTTTCTCACAGGAACTGAATTTACAAATCAGTTTCGACGCCTCGGAGGAAGTAACCCAAACGCATGGACAGTAAGACGACGATTTGCTAAAGCTAACTTGAAACCAGACCTGCAAATGGCCCTAAACTGGAGCGTTTTTCAAGACTAAGATATGCGCAGAACCACTTACATTGGACTATTGAAGATTGGTCAAAAGTTATGTTTTCCGACGAATCAAAGTTTATGCTCTTCAAGCACGATGGAAGACACAGAGTGTATAGAAGACCAGGAGAATGATTCGAGCAAGCAGCAACTGGTGTTTTAGAAAACGGCTCTACAACTAGCGTAAGATATGTGGATGAAATCCTTAATGAACACGTTGGGCCTTTTATGGTCAATTTGGGTGAGGATGCTATTTTTATGCATGACAATGCCCGACTTTATACAAGTTGGTTTGTGAATGACTACCTTCAAGAGATGAACATTACTCGTATGGAGTGACCAGCACTCAGCCCGGATATCAACCCGATCGAGCATGCATGGGACGAGCTAGGGAGATGCGTAAAACAACGAAAGCCTCCCCCAATCACGCTTCGTGAGCTCAAAATTGCTCTCACAGGAATGGGAGAATATTCCCCCTAAATCGTTTATGGGACTTGGTGTACAGCATGCCAAACCACGCACGATAATACACGATAATGGAAGCACGAGGAGACAATACAAAGTATTAAAATTGTAGAAAATCGTAATGTTGTTCAAAAATGTCATGTTACCTATTTTTGTTTTAAAGCGAGATCAGCAGTTTTTTTTCTTATGTAATTTATAGTTAATAAAATTTAGTGACTCATAAATTTTATTACTTTCGTTTAAGCGGTATTAAATTGTTTAATAAACACAATTTATTTCATTAAACTAGCCTTCTTAGTTTCCGAGATTTATAGGTTTCTTTAAGTGACCAGTGGCCCAATTATAGTACTTGGTTACAATCGGATTATCACTTTTTTCATAGCAATTTCGACTCTATCGCAAAGCATTATTGAACTTGACGGCTTGAAACCGTCATGATCAACATTACGTAATCGCACTACCGGATACATTGCTCTCGAGTGTACTTACCTATTCTTGTTCAGTTATCTATGAATGCATTCTAGCCTTTTATTTTTATAGGCGGCTTCGCACGCGTGGTCATTTCTCTAGTTGTTTAAAAGTACTAATGTGCTTTTCCAGAAGCTAAAATACCAATATTTGATCAAAATTTCCTCCGCCGTCATTTTTTTATTATCGACTATCTGTGCCCGCGGTTTCGCTCGCGTGGTCATTTCTCTAGGTTAAAAGTACTCTATGTGCTATTCCAAGACCTAAAATAAAAATTTGATCAAAATTCCTTCAGCCGTTAAAAAGTTTTTTTATCGAATGCTCAGCATCTAATCATTGGATTACGATACCAAGTACCCCAGGTCTTGGTCAAACCCTAAGCTATCCAACAATGAAAACTGCATCGCAATCGGTCTAATAGTATTTACGTGATGCACGAACAAACATACAGAAAAACAAACAGACAGACACGCATTTTAAAAATGTTTTATTCTTGTTCAGTAGCTCAGTCCAATTTTTTAAAATTATCTTCTTTGTACAGACTTTTACGTTATTATTGCCTATAGCTGTGCCCGCAGCGTTGCTTGCGTGGTAGTTTTTCTGGGATATAATGATCCTTTGAGTTATTCCAGTACCAAAAGTACCAATATAGGTACCTACCTACCTGTGTTTACCACCTTCAGTGGCGATCCGACATGGTTGTGATAGGTTAGAAGACGAAGGCGGGAGCGTAAAAGCGTAGCGAGCATAAAGCCCCCATTATAGCTAAGAACCATCTTGTTTACCTCAGCTTTGAAACAAAAACCCGCAGTTAAATTGGTCCATTCGGTTGATTCTCAGCCCCCCTTTTTTCAACTCCTCCCCCCATCCCATATAGCAAAGAAACATGATGAACCATCTCGATCACATCCGTTTTAAAACATAAAAATCTGCATCAAATTTGGTCCATTCATTTGGGACCTACGAACTTCACCTTAAAGCGCAGCGAGCAGTTATACTAGTAGTTTTTTTACAAAAGTGATAGATCTCACCAAGATCTTCATTTCACATGACAGCTGTCAAACTTAAAATGGCTTTAACTCTGAAACTATTGACCGTAGACTAGTAGTTTCTGTACAGAAGTGATAGACCTCATCGAGATCTTCATTTCACATGACAGCTGTCAAACTTAAAATGGTAACAACTCTGAAACTATTGACCGTAGACAAGTAGTATTTTTACAAAATTGATATATCTCATCGAGATCTTCATTTTACATGACAGCTGTCAAACTTAAAATGGCTATAACTCTGAAACTATTGATCCTAGACTAGTAGTTTTTTAACAAAAGTGATAGATCTCACCAAGATCTTCATATCACATGACAGCTGTCAAACTTAAAATGGCAACAACTCTGAAACTATTGACCGTAGACACGTAGTATTTTTACAAAATTGATATATCTCATCGATATCTTCGTTTTGGATTACAGTTCGGAGACTTAGAATATTTGCAATGGGTCGTGGTACCATATGAACATATGTTTATTTTAATTCCATCCTGTAGTACGCATCAAGACAAAGAGCGTTTGTGAAGACAACATCTTCTTTGGACCCCTCAGTGATGAGTTAAGGGCTTATAATGAACCAGGCATCAGGTGTAGCCAAAGGGGCGGAGACATAGAATTTTCTCGATGGTTCGTGGTCCCATATTAGGGTATGGTTTTTTAATACCATCGTGTAGTACACATCCTCTGCCCTAATAGACAGAAGTGCAACAACAATTACACTGACATAATTGTTGTGTTAGCTGTTAAGACTCGTTGAAGAAAAATAAAAACAAATGTTAGTGTGTGCCCGATCGATGTGGCAATTCCACAAAAAAAATACAATTTCGTTCTTTTCGTAAAAACTTTGTACTAAACACGACAATGAGAACGTGTGTGAAAAATTTCATGATGATCGGTTGAGTAGTTAAGGCGTAAAAGCGTAACGAACAAACTCAGCACAGCTACAGACAACTTAACCTAATTAATGATAAGCCCTTATCATCGCTGAGGGGTCCAAGTAAGATGTTGTCTTCACAAACGAACTTTGTCTTGATGCGTACTACACGACGGCATCAAAAAAAACTATACCTTAATATGGTAACACGAACCTGCCTGCCTGAGCCTGGTTCATTATTAGCCCTTATCTCATTATTGAGGGGTCCAAGGAAGATGTCTTCACAAACGCTCTTTGTCTTGATGCGTACTACAGGATGGAATTAAAATAAACATATGTTCATATGGTACCACGACCCATTGCAAATATTCTAAGCCTCCGAACTGTAATCCAAAACGAAGATGCCAATGAGACATATCAATTTTGTAAAAATAATACTTGTCTAGGGTCAATAGTTTCAGAGTTGTTATCATTTTAAGTTTGACAGCCGTCATGTGAAATGAAGATCTCGATGAGGTCTATCACTTCTGTAAAAAAACTACTAGTCTAGGATCAATAGTTTCAGAGTTATAGCCATTTTAAGTTTGACAGCTGTCATGTGAAATGAATATCTCGATGAGGTCTATCACTTCTGTAAAGAAACTACTAGTCTACGGTCAATAGTTTCAGAGTTATAGCCATTTTAAGTTTGACAGCTGTCATGTGAAATGAAGATCTCGATGAGGTCTATCACTTCTGTAAAGAAACTACTAGTCTACGGTCAATAGTTTCAGAGTTATAGCCATTTTAAGTTTGACAGCTGTCATGTGAAATGAAGATCTCGATGAGGTCTATCACTTCTGTAAAGAAACTACTAGTCTACGGTCAATAGTTTCAGAGTTATAGCCATTTTAAGTTTGACAGCTGTCATGTGAAATTAAGATCTCGATGAGGTCTATCACTTCTGTAAAGAAACTACTAGTCTACGGTCAATAGTTTCAGAGTTATAGCCATTTTAAGTTTGACAGCTGTCATGTGAAATGAAGATCTCGATGAGGTCTATCACTTCTGTAAAGAAAGCAACTAGTCTACGGTCAATAGTTTCAGAGTTATAGCCCTTTTAAATTTGACAGTTGTCATCCAAAACGAAGATATCGTGTTTTATCGTTAAAATTGGGCTAAGTATTTTTTTCGTTAAAATTATTCTAAGTGCTTTTTCGTCAAAATTATTCTAAGTCTTTTTCCCATAGAGCCCCTAGGGGTACACTGACCAACATTTTCATTAATACGTACTTTGTTCCGAATTTCACTACCGGCCTACCTAGTTCCGAATTACGCTAAACTTTGACGCGTTATTATGCGTGACGCATTAACGCGTAGTTGCATTAACGCTATTATAATTTTTTTTAAAGTGTTACTATCGCACCTAACTTAACGTTACTTACAAAGTAAATCATAATTTTATTTGCCGGTCTCATATCAATAAAAATGAACCAGCGCATCTAAATAAACCAGAATTGATATATGAATTAAAATGTCGAAATGCTGAGGTCCATACAACAGATACTGCATGAAAATTTACGATCAAGGTTATCGACCTTACTTGATAGCTCGAATACTCAGGATTTTCAAAGCCCGTATACATTTGAACAGGATACATACATTATGTACTATGAAAGTTACATTGCTTTCATATTCCCGTACCTTTCCATACATTTAAATGCCTACTTATGACAATTATAGGTTCCCTACTTACAAATAACCTCGTATTTAAGTTGTAAATAATGTAATTTTAATATAATTTCCCTTTACGGAGTAATGTCCACATTTTATATTTTTCTTTTATTCACTTAATTATATTTTCGGATTCATTATGAGTGTTGACTTCAAGTCCCCACGTATTGCTATTCAGTGCTATTGTACTTACTACATACTTTAATTCTTTGGTACTACCAGTAGCTAATACCCTACTTGTTAGCTATGTACTTTTTTATTTACAATCATAATGTTCAGTATAAAGTGAAACCAGTACCATATATTATTTCTTACTACACCTACACACAAAACTTCCAACACTGAAAGGAGCGGCAAATGTGATTACTCTATAAACCAAGCCTAGGTCACAAAACCAGTATTATCTTATAGTTAATATACTATTACCTACCTACCTTACTTATATTATTTTAACGTTCTAACACAACGTTTACTATGTACATACACGTACATACATACGTGCTACAAGCATGTCGTACCCTAAGGTACGTTTAGCCATTTTGGCAAACTAATTGTATATAAATATACATATACATACATTTACACATCACACACCACACACTCACATAATTACCCTAATCAGCGGCTAGTGACTGTATAAATAAGCCTACACTATATTGTATTGGTTTCACGACTAACCTTTATATTATATAAGGTTCCTCTTTCTTATAAATGAGTTTTATTTCCAAAGAATGGGAATAAGACCATGAATGATGATGAATGAATGTGTGATTTATGAATTTGAATGAATCTAGGACTATGAATGATGATAAATGAATGTGTGATTTATGAATTTGAATGCATCTAGGAATCCAATCAATTGTATATTGACATTGTAAATAAACTTGTTCACCTAAAAATTAAAAAGACTTTTTAGCATTTCCATTATTTTAATTAATTATTTTACTATTTTAACTTTATTACCCTTATTATATATATCGAAGAAGATAAGGTTATATTTTTAAAAAGCGCAGAACCGCTGATCTTAGGGGCCATCGGTTCTGCATTTGAGATCACTTGTCTATCGTCACTACTTGTTTCTAACTACTTGAAAGACTATCATGAAATTCACTTTTAAAAACTCACTAAGATTTACTTTAAATGAAAACGAATGGATAACTAGTTAAAACAAGCCATTTTTATTAAATATTTACAAGGGTTCGACTTACAAATTATTCAGCTCGAAAATACAACGCAAAGTGAGCTCTCCGCTCAGTTTTCAAGCGCCTGCGCGCCGCCATGTTCCCGCCACTCAGCTCCACGCAAAAGTCGGAACAGATGGCGTCTCAAGCACTTGAATTTACTAATAAATCAGCAATAATGATAATAACTATTTACAAATCTATTTCTAAATTAATTTACAATTTATTAAAGCTTATTAACAAGTAATCAAAGCCCAGAAAAGCATTGGCTGATCATAAATAAACTTACTTCGGAACACCATCACAATTTGAAGTCAAATTAAAGAATCATTTAGATAATAATTGAAGTATTTACAAAACCATTACTTAACTTGATGTTTAAATAAGATTCTACGATTTTAGAGATAAAATAGTACGCTGAATCAGTTCATAATTATAATCAGATAAATCTTCATATTGGCTTGATTGAAGAAACTTCGCGGCGACACGGCCATACTGATACGCGATGCGTGCTCTGCGTCGCTCCAGTCCTCCGATCCTGTCCACTTACTAAAAAATAAAATTGAATTTTTGAGGCAACATACTTCCACAGTACGTCTAAGCCTTATTTATTACAGGTATTGAGCTTTTTAGCATCACAGCGCTAGATACTTCCACAGTAAAGCTAGGCATTGCAGGAATTTTGATAAAAGAGCACTTGATACTTCCACAGTAAGTCTAGACATTAAAGTTTATAGGCATTTAGCTGTAATAGAACATAACACAACGACACTATACACCACACAATCATATTTTTGAATATTACTGCTCACTCCACGTGACAACAGGACAACGATGTTTGTTATAATTTGAATATCACTGCTCACTCCACGTGAATACTAACTTCACAGTAACTGGTCAGTAAACAAAGACAGCAGTTGAGTATGTGATAGTATTTGTGTGAAAGGAAGGATAGGTCGATGAAAGGTCGATGCTGTTATATAACAGGGGCTCTAAGGAATAATAGGATGGGTCGATGCTGTGCTCTGGGCGGCCATATTACACCGTGGTACACAGGGGACTATTTTTCTTTCAGGATAGGGTCTATTGAACGGTAACGTCAATAATATAAGGTGGCTTATTGGACGGCTCCACACGCCAATAGCATCTTTTTAACATCTTTTATTTTAATATTATTATTTTTTGTGTGTACGTGTGTGTGCGTATGTTGATGTAATTATAAAAATATTATGGGCGGTTCTCACCGGGGTTCACATCCATAGCTTATTTTGTAGGCTGCGTGTTGTCATCAATGGCAGCAGATATTTGAGGCGTGGCCGCAGGGTGTGATGCTGCTGGAGCGGGCGGCATGATGCTGGATGGTCCAGGTTGATGGTCATCTGGAGGCGACACGGCCGCCTGGGTGCGCTATTCCTGGCTGCGGGGCACGCCGTAGTTGGTGTGCATGTGCAACTTTGCGAGGTCGCCCGTGGTGACCCACGACCTTCTTTACAAGGTAACGGTCATTTTCGAGAATCCTGTGAACTTCATAGGGCACGCTAAATTTAAGGTCTAGAGAGGTCTGGTTTCTGGGGTTATTCTTAATCAACACGAAGTCTCCTCGTTGAAAGCTATGAATTTTTGCACGACCCTTGTCAAATCGTTCTTTGTCTTTTGTAGATACTTCGGTAATTCTTTGGTGTACATGTCGTTCTAGGGCCTCGATATCGATTGATGCATTATCTAAGTTAACCAGGTTTAGCAACTCTGGTGGCACGCAGTATTGACGACGCGTAAGGAGCGTAGTGGGGCAGTACCTGTAGTTCTGTGAACAGTGCAGTTCAGAGCAAGCTGAAGACTCCAATGCTGTATGCCAGTCTGGAGTTTCATAATTTTTAATCATGACGAGTCCATTCTTCAGTATTGCCATGACTCGCTCCACTTGTCCATTTGCTCTGCTCACGCCCGGGGATATAGCATGTAAATCAATACCAAACCTATCGCAGTAGTTTTTGTATTCGCCAAGGAACTCACGCCCGCCGTCTACAATGATTTGCCGTGGGGCTCCAAAAAGGTGAATTACCTGTTTCAGAGCGGCAAGAGAGCTGTGTTGACTTTTGTTGTTAGTGTGACGAAGTAGCACATATTTTGTGTAGGCATCTACTGTGACCACGACGTACTCTTGATTGCGATAAGTGCCAAGCTTACCAGTAATGTCCATGTGTATGACCTCGAAAGGCACTGTTGGCTTTGCAATAGGGTGTAATTGTACTTGAGCGGCTCCTGATGTTTGTTTCGATGTCCTGCTTACAATGCAGTTGTCAACGAAGTCTCGAACGGTAGTGCTCATCTTGTCAAAATGATAGGTTTCTCTAATTTTGTGCAGAGTCTTCTCCCAGCCTGGATGTTTGAGAGAAGTATGAAATGCATTTATAAGACTCCACTGGAAGGTCTTTGGCACGACAATTAGTTTTTGCGCGCCTAAGATTGGATCTAGTTTCTCATATTTGAGTACCTTACCTTCGAGTTGGTAACCACGAACATCAGCTCCATTATGTACGGCATCTATAATGGACCGCAGCTGCGGGTCACGTCGTTGTTCTATGTTGAGCCAGTCCAGATTGTTGGTCATGACGTTCACAGTCAGGGGGTCCGGATTTCGGCTCAGGAAATCAGCATGTTGCATCCGCTCGCCCTTCCTGTACTCTATGTCAAATTCAAAATTTTGGAGATACGCCCACCATCTGTGTATACGGGGTAACAAATCTCGTTTATGCTTGGAGGCCTTTAGTGCGTTGCAATCCGTGACTACTTTAAACTTACGTCCGTAAAGGAAGTGCCGGAAGTGCTTGATTGCCCAGACTACTGCTAGCGTCTCAAGTTCATAGGAGTGGTACCTACTTTCTATGACCGTAGTGCGCATACTAAAGTAAGCCACCACATGCTGTCGGCCGTTGATGATCTGAATAAGTATTGCTCCAAATCCGAGACTGCTGGCATCGGTGAAGAGCTCGATGGGTTCACCTTCTTGGAATATGGTGAGGACAGGTGTTGAAGTGAGGTGATGGATAATCTTCTGACGTGCCTCTTCGTGAACATGAGTCCATTGCCACTTAGTACTCTGTTTAGTTAGGTCATATAGCGGAACCATAGTTCGCGCGAAATCAGGGATAAAGCGACGGAAATATCCCGCCAAGCCATTAAATTGGCGAACTTGTTTTACAGTAGTAGGTACTGGGGCCTTCAATAAAGCTTCAGTCTTTTTGGGGCTGGGGCGAACTTGACCATTTTCTATTACATTACCGAGGTATTCAATAGAGCATTTAAAGAAGAGGCACTTATCGATATTTATCGAAAATCCTGAGTCGCGTAGTGCGATAAGAATTCTTTCCAAATGTGCAAGTCCAAGAGGAAAATTACGACACTCACTTATGACTTCATTAATGTAAACTTGAGCCACGCTATCGTTATGACCGTTATCGGCACTACCAGGACTTAGGAGCGGTCCTAAGGCACGATTTATACACAGATCTTTGGTACACAGATGGTGCACTGCAAAGTCCAAAAGGCATAGTTAGGTATTCGTAAAGTCCGTCTGGTGTTACAAAGGCGGTTTTCTCAATAGAATCAGCGGAAACCGGTATCTGGTGGAAGCCACAGGCCATGTCAAGACTAGAGTAGTATTGGGCTCCAGCCAGTTGATCAATTTGATCCGCGATCAGTGGGAGAGGGTAATGGTCACGTACAGTGTTAGAATTTAATTCACGATAGTCTACGCACATGCGATCGTCACCGTTTTTCTTTTTAACTAGAATGATTGGACTGGAGTAGGGAGATTTGCTTTCTCGCACAATGTTGTTATCAATTAGTTCAGCAACAATTTCCTTAACTTTTTCACGCTCAACCGGACTCAATCTATAGGGCCTCCGCTCGACAAACTTGTCTTTGTTTTTCAAGCGAATCTAACTCGCCCGTATTAACACGAGATTTTGCAAAACCACGCGTGAAAAGATGCGAGTACTTATTGAGCAGTATCAGCAGTTGGTTAATCTCAGATTCGTCAGTCAAGTCATGATCAATGTTGTCAAATAAAAGGCTATTGGATCGCATGTGCATAACGCGGGGATAAGAACACAATTTCGCGTTGTTCTGAGTGACCATTACACTCAAAGCCGTTTCGTGTAGTAAATTTACCCCTATTAAAACGTCCGACGTCATTTCGTAATCAGGCAACACATTGAACAATATCTCGACGTTGATATTATCAATAACGCAAATCACGGTCAATGTACTCATGGAGATTACCGGGAACGGGCCTATTCCTCGCAAGTAATTAGCCGCCTGCCGTCTGCGCCCAGGTAATTTGTTTGCAATGGACTCGCGCATGACGGAACATTCGGCGCCACTATTAAACACAGTGTCTATTGTAACGTCACCGACGCGCATACGCATAGTGTTCAAGCTGGAACGACTATTGGATATTGAATTTACATTAGAAGTTATCTGTTTTTCTCGACGGTAGCATGCGTCAAATGTATGCCCAGGTTTTTTGCAAAATGAACAAAACTTGTTATCATTTGGCTTAGAAAACTAAGTGGATGACGTCATAGGCTTCCCTCGATTGGTTGCGCATTTGAGTCGGTTTTATTTCGACAGTTATTAAAAGTATGGCCAGTTCTTTTGCAGAAACTGCAAAAAGGAGGGTAGTTGGTTTTATTGTCAAAAGAAAATCGCGAACGTTTTTGCGGTGGTTGGTTGGGATTATGTTGATTGGGACGTTTAACACGAATAGACGAGGCAACAGAGATTAATTCGGGCAATGAGGTAGCCCTGGCATTCATTAGTTCTATTCTAAGGCGTTCGTCACTTACCGTTCCAATCACCGCTTCAAAAGCATCACTATTATCGAGTTTGTCCTTTGTCACGCGTCTCCACAGAAATCCATGATTGTGTTAGGAATTCTGAAATGTCTTTAGTAGGGTCGTAGGAATGCTCCCTGAACCTAAGCACATCACGCGAGTAACGGTTTTCGGGCTCGAACGTAGTTATAATAATTTGGCAAAGTTCTTCCCAGGTAGATGTTGTTACGAGCCAGTTATCAGCCCACATTTTAGCACGACCTTTTAGCAAGCTTGTCACTTTCATCCGGATGTCGTAGTCACTGAGCTGATAGGTATTTTTGGCTGTAGAAATGTGATTACACCACTCACGTACCCCCACGTTACCATCAGGGTCATATGATGGTAGGAACACATCTGTTATCTTAACCTGGTTGCTTGGCTGCTGCTGCAGTAAACGCTCACTCATATTCTGCATCATTGTCATCATGTGAAGGGAAAATTCAGGTGGTACGTTACCCGCCTGCTGTGTTATCGGAACTTGACACGTAGGTGCGCTTTTTGCTGGAAGGCTTGAGGGTGTCGCGCCTTCGGTGGCGCTGGCGGTTGGTGCACTCGACGCCGGCGCATCCGGTTCGGGCGCGTCCATGTTGCAGACTTGAGATGTCAGGATCTGAAATGTTATGACCGGGACAGAAAAGGGATCGTTTTTACGATCCCACTTCTGATATCAAATAAGAAGATAAGGTTATATTTTTAAAAAGCGCAGAACCGCTGACCTTCGGGGCCATCGGTTCTGCATTTGAGATCACTTGTCTATCGTCACTACTTGTTTCTAACTACTGGTAAGACTATCATGAAATTCACTTTTAAAAACTCACTAAGATTTACTTTAAATGAAAACGAATGGATAACTAGTTAAAACAAGCCATTTTTATTAAATATTTACAAGGGTTCGACTTGCAAATTATTCAGCTCGAAAATCCAGTCAGTTTTCAAGCGCCTGCGCGCCGCCATGTTTCCCGCCACTCAGCTCCACGCAAAAGTCGGAACAGATGGCGTCACAAGCACTTGAATTTACTAATAAATCAGCAATAATGATAATAACTATTTACAAATCTATTTCTAAATTAATTTACAATTTATTAAAGCTTATTAACAAGCAATCAAAGCCCAGAAAAGCATTGGCTGATCATAAATAAACTTACTTCGGAACACCATCACAATTTGAAGTCAAATTAAAGAATCATTTAGATAATAATTGAAGTATTTACAAAACCATTACTTAACTTGATGTTTAAATAAGATTCTACGATTTTAGATATAAAATAGTACGCTGAATCAGTTCATAATTATAATCAGATAAATCTTCATATTGGCTTGATTGAAGAAACTTCGCGGCGACATATATATTTTTATTATTAACTTCTACTAATTTTTTTTCATTTTTCGTTAAAAAAAAACTCCTTTTTTTAAATAAACCTAATGTTTTGGGATACCAATAACAACAAAATTTGACATACCATATTACAAAAAAAAATATTTGTTTACTAAAATAAAAAAAAACTCCGGGGAGGCGGGGTATTGTGACGAGGTCCAAACCTCTTTCATAATAATACTCATTTGATCTCTTAATTCTTTCATAATCCATTTCTTTTCATTTTTGATAGTTGGTCATCATTGATTCATTCTAAATACAAATAACCTGTCATTCAAATATTGATTTTTGAAAAAAACTGAAATAATATTATAAAACTCATAAATAAGTTTATAACAACTTGAATTACTCTTTTAAATATATATATGATAATACCTACATAAGAGATTATTTTCATCCGTATTGTATCACCACGAAATTCTCAAAGTGCTCCCTATTGTTCCTGTTCCTGTAATTCTGTCACTGACGTTTGGGTCCTGGGCTAGTGGGACAAACCCAAACCCTGGGACCGCCTCGTGACAACTATAAATTTAACACAACTTTGGACCCACATGCTGAGGAACCTTTTAATTTTTCGGGATAAAAGTATTCAACATTTTTACATCAGCTATGATTCTGCCAAGTTGCATCAAAATCCGTCTGGTAGTTTCAGCGTGATGCGTGTTCATAGAGACAGACAAGACAGACAAAAAATACCTTTTTGCACTCTATATCGATTTTGAAGTTTACCTCAATTAAAATTTTTCAAAAAATATTTAATGTACAGATTTAGCCCACTTACAGTTTTATTATAGTATAGATAGATTGCTCTGCTTCTAATCATTTGAGATACCAATAACACCTGTTTTTAAGTCAGTTGCTGCCAGTAGTGTTGCTTATTTTAGGTACCAGAGCATTTTTTATTATTTACTAGTTTCGTCCGCGCGGACTAGTTTCTCGCGAAAAAAGCATCTTATGGTCTTCTAGGATATTAAAATAAAAACCGATGCAAAAGTATAGCACCAACGCTCTTAATTTCACCCATATATTTCTATATTGCTACACCACCGTCCTTGTTAATAAATCATTTCTGTCCATCCAAAGGTTGTCTGGAAGAGATCACTTTTAGCGATAAGACCGCCCATTGTACCTATAATCTAAGTGTTTTCCTGTCTCTATCGTTTTATTTCTTGGTGTCAATAAAGAGTTTATCTATCTCTTGATGTTTTTTGAAAGACTTGTTATTATTTCGTTTCCAAGGCAACCGGTCCTTACAGCGAGTAATTTCATTTTTCCAGTTTTCTCTTGGAAACTTACCATTTTCTGGGATTAAAAGTGTCCTATGTTTTATTCTAGGGACTAACATACGTCCATTCCAAATTTCATCGAAATCCATCCGTTTTTATTTTTTATTTTTATTACGGACTAGGCAATCGTTTGACCACAATCTCACCTGATGGAAAGCGATGTTGTAGTCGAAGGTGTAGCACGCTTGCCTAGTAGATACCTATTCACTCTTGACTTGAACACACCGGGGATATAATTTACCGGAAACACTGACGAGGGCAAGGCATTCCACTCCTTTGCAGTTCTTATAATAAATTAAGAAGCATAACGCTTCGTTCTTGTGCGAGGTATTTCCACAATGAAAGGGTGGCGCTTTGCTGATCGTCTAGTCGTACGGTGATGGAAAGGTGATGTGGGAATCAGGTTGTGCAGTTCTTGTGCACACTCTCCATAGTGCAATCTGTAGAAAATCAATCAATCTGTGTATTGCATGAAAGCTCCCCAAACAAACAGACAACGTTTCACTTTTATATATTGGTATGGATATTGGTAAAGATCTTCTTAGTACAGACTTTTTCTTACTTATTGCTTTAATATAACTATAGATTGTACAGACTTTTTGGTACTCACTGGTACCAAATAGTTACTGATTAATATGCTGTTACTGTTTGTTGATAGGGCCACGAAAAAAGCATCTCATCATGGACCATCATGGACTAACTAGTAGGACAAAAAGTAGAACTACGGGAAATAATCCAAAATTATACTTAGAGAAGAAAAAAAATACAATTAAGTAAACACATATTATAATAAGTTAATTAACATTATACAGCAAGTATAAATACTGTCTAACATTTATCAGCAAACCGACTATAATTTTGTACTTATTAGGAGTTTTCAAAGTCCATTCGAAAGCTTATTATAATATACATAAAATAGTTTAAATTAATAAATGCCTTATATGTAGATTAATTAATCTTTCCTAATATACTAACACTCTTTTTAAAAATTAAATTCAAAATGAGCCTTCTCAACATTTTTCATCTAGTGAAATAAATAAATAAAAACAATTTATTTGTGAATTTCACACAAGAACAACAGTACTAAAGTGTACCTTTCAATTTACATGATTTATGCTATGACAATCAAAATTAAATGTTAATATCTTTATAACCACCTATGAATACAATTTAAATTATCAATTAAATATTTTGTGCAATAGTAAGGTACATAGCATTGAGGTATTACCTAATTTTACTAATTATAGTACTAATTATAGTACTAATTATAGTACTAATTATAGTACTAATAATAATTATTATTAAATTATCTTTCAAATAAAATAATAACTTCAAATGCTGTGTAACTACTATAATATATAAACAAATAATTTGTGAGATACAAACATAAAAATAAATATCTAAATACTTAAAAAGATCACAATTTTATCATTATCATACAATTTATACAGTAGGTATATAATTTATTGACCGAGCGAGCGAAGCGAGCACGTTTCTGCTTCAGTTCAATCAATTTGCTTTCCTCTGTCAGTTTGTTGGTACTCCTCTACAGGTCGTATTTTACAACCGATCTGAAACTTGGTATAAGTGCAGGTTTAACGAATTTTATAGTCTTTAGGGATTTTTGAACGAGCAAAAAGTGGGCTACTGAACTTCTCCAGTTTACGAGATCCAATTTCAATAGTTAATGATTTTATTTGAAAGGCACTAACTTTAAGTTGGTCTCATAAGAAATCGGTGAAGATCTGATGAGGATCTTCGGCGTGATGAGCAGATCCTCAGATTAGATCCTCAAAACGCAGTAAACTGCTCACTTTTAGGTTTCTATCGGTGGAATCAGCCCTTTACTTACTTTATGGATTGATGGAGCACCTTGGTTATCAATGTTAGGTCACTAGATGGTGCTACTGTGCACCGCTAGGTTGTTGCAAATAAAGTTTATGCTCGCGAGGTCAACAGCTCACAGAACTACTAGTAATAAATCATAGATAATTATTTATAACTGCACTTTCAATGGTTTATATGTGATAAACAAAATGGACAGTCATTGGAATTTGGCGAAAAATATAAATAAGAATGAATCTAAATATTCTTGCTTTAGGTTTGTGTTGTGCGGGCATTTTCAAGAACCATGGTGTGATCCGCGAATAAAGACCGTACCTACTTAATTATTTCCCATACACAATGTCTCTCTCTCTCTCTCTCTCTCTCTGAGACAAGGTCGGAATGAGCCCTAGAAGTTTCTTATACATTGAGTCTATGCATTACGAGACGAGCATATCGCTCGCCTGATGGTAAGCGTCACGCCTGCCCATAACAGTTGCAAAGCCATCCAGAACTTTGGTTGCAAAATCTTGCACGTCACTACACTGCGCTTGTTTCCCTGAGCCATTGGTTTTTAAGTCTCATTGCCCAATAATTTCATTGGAAACATTAACTGAAACATAAATGTTGTCACACTACTGCTTGGCGCTTGAATATCTGACAAAGGTAAGGTACTTCCCCAGGCAGACCCTTGTGCTGGCCTACCAATATAAAAACAATACCTACAAGTACAAACATAATAGTTAAATATTTAAACGAGACTTAATTGTGCTGAAAACTTAATTTTTATTTACCTTGATGTTTCGATCAAGTTGCATTGATCGTGGTCACAAGAAGACTAAAGTAGCGGGTGTCAATGTCGAGAAGGGCGAGCGTTGTCTCCAACTACACGCATTCGATTTTGTAAAAGACCATAAAATCCCGTTTAAGTCCCGTTTAAATATGTAACTATGTGCTTGAGTCGCAAAACTTTAAAAGTTACAAACGTAATAGACTAAAGTGTGAAAGGTCGTAATTTTTAGTTTGTTACGAAGCAACATAATATAACTTCCTACAGTAACTATCACTACCACTTTACATGACTACTTATTTTGTAGACTGGTGAAAAACACACTTATTTCAACTTTGCCTGAAAAATATGTTCCATTAACGAACATATTTTTAAATATGTTCATTTATCAACTGCAGGAAGCAATATATTGTTAGGCTGTGTCCCAAATCAGGTCATTGGGCTTCAAATCTTCTAAAATAACATGTAATGTCACTATAGTCACATTATTCAACTTTCAAAAGTTCAACATCAAAGATGAGAGTAGAATTTGGTGGTATGACACCAGGATGACCTCTGGAACCATAGGCGAAGTCAGGTGAACATGTCAGTCTTGCTCTTTCTCCTACTGACATCTGAAAGAGAACAATTTACTTTTAATATATTATTAACAATTGAATACTAAAGATAGTTATATCAGATTTTGATAGTCCATACTTCCATACTAAGATTATTAAGATCATTTTTATGCAGGTGCGTTGATAGATGTGTGTATTAATTTTGTTGTAAAGATATTAGATTAAAATGATTGCCAGGGCCCTATTTCATAAAACTATAGTACACTGTCAAATGTCAATCGAACCAACAATTGTCAGGCAAACTATCTAAATGTCATAAATTTTTGTTATATGAAACGCAGGTTTGGCGTATTCAACTAACGTTTGTAGGTTTATTATGATTTGTCGCTTTATGAAATGGGGCCCAGGTGTTAAAAAATGGTGGCACCGATTTCAAAAAACTCTTTCTTGTTGTAATTTTGTACTAGAATTACATTTTTAATTTTGAAAACGTGATATTGTTTGTGTTGAATTGTAAAGATCATTAAAATTAAAGATTATTAAGAATAAAGATTATTTGTAAATATTATTAAGATCATTTCTAATATGAAGTCAATTAAACTTATTACGCCGAACTTCGAAAATCTAACTCAACGCGACGCATCATCCAGCACCATGACAACGCAAGCTCACACAGCGCTCGTCAAGCAATTGAGTATTTGAAGCAGGAAAAAGTAGAAATTCTTGACCATCCTCCATACAGTCCTGACCTAAGCCCTAACGATTTCTTTACATTTCCTAAAATTAAGAAAAGTCTTCGTGGTCAAAGGTTCCAGTCCGGTGAAGAAGCAGTCGACGCTTTCAAGTCAGCCATTTTGAACACCTCCACTTTAGAGTGGAATAAATGTTATAATAACTGGTTTGAGCGAATGGAAAAGTGCATTAAGCTACGCGGTGAATACTTTGAAAAACAATAAAAAGTACTATAAGGTTCTAGTTGTGTTTTTTTCTTCAAACGATAAAACTTAAAAGGCATGCCTCGTATAAATCAATAACAGCCGGGACCGACAGCTTAACGTGCCCTCCGAAGCACGGAGTGATGGATCCAACAGTGATAGCTGCATTACAATTGGTCCAGTAGTTTTTACATGAAGTGAGAACATAGACAAGACAGAGACCGCTTTAAAAAAACGAGCGAGCTTTACAGTAGTCGCCTATGATGTGTAACATTTTTAACATCCGTTAAAACATTTTCATTACATTGTTAAACTGGTTGTGATCAGTTTACCAACAGCAAATAAGTAAAATTTTATGTTTTTTTATAGCAGTTAATGCCTGCTTAGCGTAAATATATAGTACAGTACCTAATACCCCGACTTACGCTACCCCGTTTTACGCGAATTCGGAGATACGCGGTTTTTAATTTTGATTGCAGCGCGCATCGGCTCTCTCGCTCCGCCCTCTCAGTGTTCAGTTTGCAACAGATTTAAACGTGTTCCGCGTGGAATTGTTTTACGTGCGCAGTGCGTTTTACTTATAATATCTAATTATGTCATCTAAAAGAACGAAAAATGAGTCATTTGAGCCTAACAAGTTTTTTTTTAGAAAAAATAGATTCTAATGAAGAACGCGTTTCTACTACAAAACGGGTTTAAAAAAATTACTGGTATGCTACGAGGAAATTTTGCGTGAGAAGAAGAAAAACTTAACTCGTCAGGCAACATTGTTAGAATATATGAAGCCTTCGACATCAAAATAACTTCGGTTTAGGTTACTTTATTCATAACAATGTAAATTGTTTTATTATCTTACACTTTAATAAACATTTTTCTTCTAAATTATTGTTTTCTTTAAACTCTGGTCCCGATTAAACATACTTTATATGTTTTATATGCAAAGTTGAACCCCGACTTACGCGAATTCGACTTACACGGCAATCGCTTGAACCCACCTACCGCGTAAGTCCGGGGTATTACTGTATAATAATTTTTGTAATGGAAAAATTTGGACCACGGATGAGATTTAAACTCGCATACTGTGCCTCAGCACGGCACATGCATTTACCAATTTGAATACCGAGTCCTACACGTCGTCATCCAAATCTTAGCAAATAAGTTTAAAACTGGTTTTCTTTAATGTAATTATATGGTTCTCGGATTTTTCCCTTTACGTGTTCTATAAGACATTAACTTCTTGCCGAGTGGTTAGTGACTCCTGACTGCGAAATCAACCAACAGTCACTGGTTCGAATCCCGCAAGGTGCAATCATTTGTGTGATAAGCTGAAATGTTTGTTTCCGAGTCATGGATGTGATATTTATATGTATGAGTGTTTATACGTTGTCTAGTACCCAGTACAGGGTATCCTAGTTTGTGCCTAGGTAATTGGTGCGAATTGTCCTGAATATATTTATTACTACCTAGCTGTGCCAGCGTGGTAATTTCTAAGGGTATAAGTAACCAGGACCAAAATTACCTTTAAAGTACTAAATACACATTTCATCAAAATTTGTTCAACAGTCAATTTGTTTTTTATCAATCCTCGGCTTCTGCCTATCAGATTGAGATTTTAAGATGTGCACCAGATCTTAAGTCAAAGCCAAAGGTATAAAAATGAAAACCATATTTCTAACCCAGAGAAAAGAACAAGTGGGAAAAGCCACGGGCACAGCTAGTTGTTATTATAAATGCGAATGTTTGCATGCTTATTACCTTAATATGTGCTGGAAAAGCATAAAGCTACTTTGTCACCACTTGTCATCAATATCATAATCATTGTTATAACCTTAGGGCGCAGTTAGTAATCTATATTTTTATGAGCACCATATGGGTTACAGTAACTGATTTAAGAGTATAATGTTGCACAGACATGGATCACTGTGAGGTGGTTTGAATCCCAACCGTATTCAAAATTTTTCATTTAGTAATTAATTATACAAATATATACATTTTTATCATACAAATGAAAGTGGGATAATTTGCAGATCTAGTTTGCAGCCTTCAACAACATTTATTAATATCTACGCAAGGGTTGTTTGGAAACTACAATATTTGTTGTACTATCAGGACAGCACATTGTATTTTTTACGTTACCTTGGCTAGGCCCTGGTCCCATCCTTTGATAACGTCTCCTTTTCCTAAAGTGAACTTAAATGGCTGACCCCTGTCTCTTGAGGAATCGAACTTCTTGCCATTTTGTAACGTTCCTGTATAGTGTACGACGACGGTTTGTCCTGCTTTTGGATATGTGGAGCCTAAAACCGCATAATAAAAGTTGGTAAAGAACATGAGGTTAGAAATTTGAATTATGTTTTAAGATGAAAATACACACCGTTGCCAGGAGAAATAGTCTCAACATCGACACCCATTATGTACTTTAATTAATAAAATACCAGATCGTAACTACTATATTTTAAGATACGCAAGTCGAAATCAGTGAGGAAAGTTAATTTTACGGGAAAAAACAAAACAGATTACAGAAAATAGTTTTTTTTATTGCTTTGGATGCTCCGAGCAATCGAGCATCATGCTCGTCAAAAGCTCGTTTGTTTTTTTTTTTGTTTTCCTCGTTCGAGGATTTTGCGTCACACTTCTCGTGTATTTGCCAGTGTCAGGTTATTCATTTTCTTGCCAGTTTTCTTCATTTTTTTAATTAGAGTTCTTTTTTTCTTTTGCTTTCTTTTCTTTTTTTTTTTCATTATGGGAGACACACGAGTTCACACGACCAAAATAATGTACGACCAGTATTGTACAGCCAATATTACACGGCCAGATATTACGTGTACATGGATTCGTAATATTTGGACGGCTAATACTGGCCGTGTATTATTGCCCGTACAAAATTAGTCGAGGTTGATAACGCATGGCCAGTATTTCGCGACCAATATTACGTGTACAACTGGATACGTAATATCAGCCCGTGCCGTTTTTGTACGACCAATATACACCAATAACCATTACACGGCCAATAATACTAAGCCAACCATATACAAAGCTAGAATTACTCCTTGATGCCTCGTTTGTGTAGGCGAGTGTCAAGAAAAAAACTGTCACAGAACCGAATCAGCCAACCCTGACTCCACGTGGTCTTGTCTGCCCTACACTAGAGTGTTTTTAAAAAGCCGGTGGCGCGGAGGGCGTGGGGGGAGAGGGTGGGGCAGCACTTCCCGCAGCGCCGGAGCAATCGTGACTAATATCTGTGGTAATAGGATACTAGAACGTGCAAACGAGCCTTTGACTATGTTGTTTCTATATATTAATCTGTGATGTACACGTAATATTGGCTGTACAGTATCGCCCGTACAACAAGTGTCCGGCCCGTATTACACAGCCAATAATGTACACCCTGTTATTACATGTACATATTTTGGCATCGTAATCCTGCCTGCGTATTATCGCCTGTACAAAATCAGCACGGGGTGATATTACACGCCCAATAATACGCAACCAAATAATGTACACCCTGATGTTATGACGCCAATCCACGTAAGAGTCCCTATATTACACGGCCAGTATTACGCGACCAAATAATGTACAGCCAATAATACGCGATCAATATTACGTGGATTGGCGTCGTAATATCAAGGTGTACATTATTTGGTTGCGTATTATTGGCCGTGTTATATCACCCCATGCTGATTTTGTACAGGCGATAATACGCAGCCAGGATTATGAAGCCATAATATGTACATGTAATAACAGGGTGTACATTATTGGCTGTGTAATACGGGCCCGACACTTTTTGTACGGGCGATAATGTACAGCCAATATTACGTGTACATCACAGATTAAAATATAGAAATTTCATAGTCAAAGCCTCGTTTGCATGTTCCAGTATCCTTTTACCACAGATTATGAATCGCAATTGCTCCTTCGCTGCGGGAAGTGCTGCCCCTCCGCCCTTGCGTAACAAAGCACAGGCACCAACGCTCGGCTCCGCAGCTTCGGCTTTTTGGTCGCTTTCGGCGACTAGCCTCCGCCGCTCCAGGTCACCCTGGTACCTGCACTTTGTTACAGCGAACAGGGCTGCACTTCCTCCACGTCTCCGGCTTTTTAAAAACACTCTAGTGTAGGGCAGACAAGACCACGTGGAGTCGTTGTTGGCCGATTCGGTTCTGTGACAGTTTTTTTCTTCTTGATACTCGCCTACACAAACGAGGCATAAAGGAGTGATTCTAGCTTTGTCTATGGTTGGCTTCGTATTATTGACCGTGTAATATTGGTCGCGTATTATTGGCTGTACATTATTTGGTCGCGTAATATTGGCCGTGTAATATTGGCCGTGTAATATAGGGACTCGAATTTATTTGTTCACTTCACACGTTTGACATTTTCGACGTTGACAATTCGTATTATGGGCCGTTCCTTTTGTAAAAATAACTGTTAATAACGCTAAATATGATCACAATTGGCGTTCCCTTTGGCCATTTGTGGGCGAAATTAGCGTTCTGAACGTTTTAGATCACCGTTCGTTTTGCAAGTTGCGATCACATGTTGACATAGGAAAATCGACTTTATTCCGTCAGTGATAGGGTCGTATATAATGTTCATTTCGATACTGCCCACAACGCCAAAGGCGCTCAGTGCCACCGAGGTTGCTAAAGATTTGAGCGGAATTATCTTCGTCAATTGAAAATGTTTGCCAAAATGACTTGAAACTCTATTTCTTTGTGGTTAGAGTCAATAGTCATCGTACCAAATCGTATCTAAATAAATTTTTGACACAAATGTAGCGATTTTGCCAACCTGATGGTACAAAAAAAATCGAGAAGCGCCCAATTACTTAGTGCGAGTGGGACAATTTTGCCGCCATGTAGTGCTGTTTTCATGTTTTATATTAAATATACTACTGCTTTAATTAAATAGATTTTTATTTTCATGGGTGACTTGTTTATCGGACTATAGGATTAACGTAAAAAAAATATACCCGTGTCGATCTTAATTTTTTAACAAACAGCTTTTTTTTGGCAGACATTTGCAAAAAAAACATTTTAAAAAAAGCCCACTGCAACACGGGCCCAACACCTGTAGTGAATAGTACCTATCTAGATAGGTACATGTAAATAAAAGACTATGGGAACTCGAGTAGGGAAAAATCAATCAGTAAAATTAGCTAAGTACATTATTAAGTAAAGATTTTATTCGATATTGTACGTAGGTACCTACCTAGTCCTACAAATAAATTAAATTTAATTGTCTGTGTGTAATGTCAAAATATCAGCTTTTTACGAAATAAATATGAAAGTATATACGATACTTATATCAAAAACGCAAAAGTTTTTATCTGTCTGTTTGTTCCGGCTAATCTCCGAAACGGCTGAACAGGTTTTGAAGGGACTTTCACTGGCAGATAGCTGATGTTATAAAGAGTAACTTAAGCTACTTTTATTTATGAAAAAATAATTAGGGTCCTGCGCAAAAAAAAAACAATTTTGACCACGTGGGCACAGCAAGTTTTCAATAAAATAGGTACAAAACGTGTCAATACCATTTCGGATCTTGCTATTTTAAATGCAAAACTTGATGTTCCTTTGGTATGCAATTACTGTGAATCTGGCAAAGCCGCGAGGCGCAGCTAGTAAGTATAGAATAATATATTATGAGGAATACAAATTTTTACATAGTACCTATAATATTATTTTGTAACAAGATATTCATTTTTTTTATGCCAACCCTAGCATATTTTTAGCTATTACTCGCTTGTCGGCATCTTGCGCCGCGACCTCAGAGAAATTAGAACCAGAGAGGCCAAGCGTACGCGTTCCCCTCTGCCGAGGTACATGACAGTTTTGTTCATGTCCGTTTATAAAAACTAGTTTTCACGATCGTTCGCCATTTCGCATTCACATCTGTCGCTATACGGAGCTCACCAAAATGGTTTTTTATACTGCGTTTTCTTGTAAAAAACGATTGGAAACATCAAATTTAAGTACATACTTCCCCCAAAAAGAGGGCTACTGAATATCTCCGCCTTATTAGATCCGATTTCAAAGTTTTTTTTTTTTTACTTGAATGTGAGTCATTTAAAGTTGGTCTCATAAAAAATTGGTGAAGATCTCATGAGAATATTCGGCGTGATGAGCATAATAGCTCCTCAAAATGCAGAAAATTATTCACTTTTAGGTTTCTACCAGTTGAATCAGCCCTTCACCTACTAGGTAGGGATTGATGGAGCACCTTGGTTATAAATGATAGTTGTACAATAAGGTAACTAGATGGAGCTACTGAGCACCGCTAGATTGTTTGCAAAAAAGTTTGTACGCTCGAGGTCTACAGCTCACAGAGCCAGTAGTTAATGTTAGTTGAACAATAAGTTAACTACTGTGCATCGCTAGATAGTTGGCAAAAAGTTTGTGCTCGCGTGGTCTACAGCTCTCAGAGCCACTAATTTTACATTGCGTAAACTTTATTATAAGGATAGGTATTTGCTTTTATATAATAACATTTGAATATGAAACTATTACCTGTTCTACAGATATTCGAAAGATCCTATCTTAAAAAAAAAGAATCACTTTTTTCCACAGACACGATGGTTAGATTCCTACAAGAACAAGTACTATTTGCTCCGACCATTTGACCCTTCAAGTTTTGCATTAGTTTTATTGTTCCGTTCGGACGGGAACGAATACTATCACTACGCAATATAGATATAACATACAAGATTTTCGATACTAGCGTGGATTGGCACGTACCTACCACCTTCCTATTCTTAAGTGAAACGGTGATTTACTTTCCCTTCAACTATAACAGATTTAGGACTTTCAACGACGAAATCATTGGCTCCTTATCTGATCCTTTGGCTTCGCTAGAACCAATGCCGTCCCCAGAACCAACGCCGTCTTCAGAATCAATGCCGTCCCCAGAACCAACGCCATTTGCAGAATCAATACCGTCTTCAGAACCAATGCCGTCTTCACAACCAATGCCGTCGTCAGAATCGCAATTGCTACTTGTTAGTAATTTTTATTTAGTTTTTTTTTTGCCATAATTCCAAATTCTCTTATTTTTCCACGACTTGTCTCGTAAAAAAACTTAGCTTAGATTTGGAATAAATAAAGTAAAACTTATCCTCTTCTTGTCATCTAAGGGGTTTCCTTCAGACAGTTACGTAGGTATAAACTTGATTAAGTCATATCATAATATTATAGAAAATATTATGCTATACTTTTATATTATTTCACTCGAAAGAGAAAACAAAAAAAACAACTAGAATTTAAAAGTAAAAAGATGAAGCAATAACAGGCAAAAACTAAATATTTAAAGAAGAAGGTAAATGATTAATAGGATATTTAAAGAAGAAGGTAAATGATTACTAGGATATTTATAGGAAGTATTTAATAAGAAGCACGTAGAAGCCAAGCAATCAATAAAAGACGACTTCATGTCTGAACGCACTTTGAATAAATGTAGTGTAATGTACTTTAGAGGTAATTTTGTTCCTGGAATAACATATAAATTACTTTCAAGCCAGAGAGATAATCACACGGGCAAAGTCACGGGCACAGCTATTAGATAAAATAACAACATTGAACAATCCAAATTTCGATCACTGAGTATTATTACTTTTTTCGTTCATTTACACCCCATCTCTAGTTTTTGCGCTAGTTAACTAAACAATACCGTGACAACAGTAATTTGTTAATTGTGTGCTTGTTTTTGTATTTGTGTGCTGCTTATATGTGCGTGTGCGTTTATAAAGATGCCTCAACTTTCTACAAGAGTGTGCGTGGGTACGTAAATGTGTGCTGTACATGTTTACCTCGCCTCTTTCGAAAACTGGCAGAAACATTTCAGTATTAGTATTTGTGCTTGGGAACTCCGGTTATAATTTCTCTGAGGAGTTGACTCACTACTAAGATTTATGACACAAGGTATTAGTGTTCTGCAGTGCTATTACGCAATGTTGATCATATCGGTTTCAAGCCATCAAATTCATTTATGCTTTGCGATAGAGTCGAAATTGCTATGAAAAAAGTGACAATCTGATTGATACCAAGTCCTAGGCTGTGTTCACTTACACGCTCGAATCATCCGTGCGATTATCGCTCGATCATCCGGAGATAGTGAATGACTTTGGACGTCCACATACAACTGACAACTGTCAAGTGTCATTTTCATACTATTCCTCCCCTCCACTACTATTTTCGGATGACCCAGGCGAACGCCCGGACGACGCCGTGAACGATTTCGAGTGTACGCGCGGGTGATCCGTGCGTCCTCGAACGTTTATGTGAACGGGCCCCTATAATATGGCCACTGTGCTATTTGCAGTTGTCTATGACTGGTATGGAGTAATGTGCAATTGTATTATCTATGGCAGCAGCAAGAAAACAGTTGAAATTGAATTTTTTCGGGTTTTACAATTTTTATTAATAATACAGTCAATATATTGACTGTATTTTTGAATTAGTTTAGCTTTTGTTCAATAAATCACGAGTGTTAGAAAAGAAACAAAGTACAGATCGCTGAGACAATTTGCTACATACATAACTGTGGTGCCCTTTTCAATACTATTGCATGAATTTAGATGAAAATATGGAAGTAGACGGTGCAGAAAACAGCAGTAACCCTCCAGATGGAGGAAAATTTGCTCATTTGAAGTCATTTGTGACTGCCGCACGGGAATTTGAGGCGACGCACAGTGAGTCTGCTGTTAACTTGATGACAAGATACCTTGGTGTAAGTTGCTACATTGACACGATTTGGCTCAAGTGTACATTCTGTACTGACACACGATTTTATTTTAGGGGGGAGAGGGAGTAGAAGCCCCCTGATAGTGGGGGCCTAGATCTCCCCCCAGTGTTTTTTTTAATAGAAAGCTTGTACTAATAATGGTGGCACTTCACATCGCTATTCTTGTTCGCTATTCGTCTTATTAGCCCAAATACGTCGATGTGAAGTCACTCTGTTCGCCTATATTTGCCTACTTTTCACGAACAAGACGAATATGCAAATAAACAAACACTCGTATAGTAGGAACCAATCTTAATGGCGGCTGTGAACCGCGCTGCAAGTGTGACTCGCGCTGGTACAGTAAGGTTCGCAATTATTAGAGTAATTTTTTTACTACCTACTTGTAGAACATGCTAATAATAACAAACAATTTATTACACCAGAATTATGGAACAAATATACAAGAATTTAATATAAAAATAGGCAAAATGGGTGGTCTTATTGCTAAAAGCGATATTTTCCAGACAACCTTTGAATGGACAGAAATTACGAATTAAAAAAGGACACAGGTGGTGCAAAACAATACAATAAATCATGCAAAATAAAAATGAATATACCTATACATATTTAATAAACAACATGAACCATACTTACATGTCACATGCAAATATTGTTATGATTGAAAAAATGTATGTGTTAAGTACATACAAATAATTGAATGATAAAAAAGTTATACCTACAGCTATGTTTCTAGTAGCTAAATTAGTGTCAACACTTATCGCGTTAACCTATTCATTATTTTTTAACCAATCATGAAATTATGTTAACACGTCAACACAATAATATTAATATCGGAATATATGCCGATATTGTGTTGGTGGATTGTATTGGTTGGTAACAAACAACTTTAAAATAACTAACTAGACTGTACTTGACTAGAATCGCATGCATGTGTGCAGCATACAGATGTAGCGTGCAAACAAGCACAACCGCGGCGGGAGCGCGCGGGACGTGGTGGGCTCGCGGGAGGGTGTGCCCCGGCCTCTCACCTCTCCAAAGCCCGCTTACACCTAAAATTTGCTATTGTGCAGCGCCTTGCGCCTAATTTCTCAGCCGCCATAAAGATTGGTTCCTACTCTATCTGTGGGTTTTTCGGTTTTTAGTCACATATCATAGGATTGCGAATATACTGAACAATTTGTTTACTGTCCAGCTTGCTCAGTTGGAGTGCAGTGCGCGACAGCGACGGACATTGTTTAATTTTTTTGTTCAGCAATGATGTTTTTCGATAAGTACTTAGTATGATTTTTGTGAATTTTTAATATCCACCAGCATCTTCTCTTCCATAGTTTTTTAACGACTTTGTTTTTAAGTATGCATAACATGTAGTGGTAATTAACACAGAGGAAATAATATGTCACTGCTGCCGTCAACACGTCCATCTTTGCGTTCAGATTAGCAAAAAGAAAGCAAACATATTTATGAATGTTCAGCATACTTATTTACAGTTCATGATGTGTGGACACTGTGTTTGTGTTATTCGGATTTCTACACTATATAGCTGAATAAAAATGCGAATACGAAATAGCGTTTTGAAGTGCCATATAGGCTTTCGAGATATATATTAGTAAAATCTTATAAGAATTGCATCCACAGTACCACAGATTAACAAGTTTACACCTGATAGTTTAAGTAACTTTAATGTTATTTTGTATAATTATGTCACAATAATTGAAAAAATAAAATAAAATGAAATTTGGGTTCGCTTTAGTCCAGTCCAGTCCAGTCCTTGCTTGAGAGTAGTATTGGGAAGAGATTTGACTGCTCTTTCTAATGGTGCCATTCCTAGCCCAAGGAAATGCATAATTTTAATTTTATTATTATTAAATTTATTCGCTACTGATCTGTAAAATGGAATGAAATTTCTTCGTTAATGATGAAGCCTACCTGGCCACCGACTTCCTCCCCCTTCCCCTTCCCCCTTAAAATCGTGGGTCAAGCTTGTACAGTGGTCCACAAAACTGTTGCATGTTCTCATTCCATAGTGCCCAGCCTAGGGGCACCGCTACTCTAGGTAGGAGTACCCACAAGCTGTAACGAAGATTAACTTTTGCTATGGTTACTAAGCATTTTAATTTTTTCAAGCAAACAACCAAAGAGTGGAACAACAGCATCTTTATTTCCCGACATATAGAACCTGTGTGTCTCCAAGTCTAGAGTGAATACTTGAACAGGTATCTTCTAGGCATGCATGCTCCATCTTCAAATTGGAATGCTTACAAAAGTGCTCAAATTGCCTTTCAAAAGTGTGGTCAAAAGTGAACTAAGTTTAAAGTATGTTGTTTGTATTTTTGGTGTATGTTTACTCATATCTGTGGAATTTTTGAATGTTTTTTTTTTTAATTGAATTGTGGTCATATGTTTTGTTACAATTGGTTCAGTAGTATTTTTAAGAATGCATTATCAATACATAGTATAAAACAAAGTCGCTTTCCGCCGTCTGTCTGTAACGCTTAAAGGTTTCACCATCAGTTACATTATTTTTCATGGATGTTTTATATATTTATAGCTGTGCCCGTGGCTTTGTCGGCGTAGTCCAAATTCATGGGGTTTTTGCGCGGATTCCTAATTCATTTCAAAAATAAAAGTAGCCTAAGTTATTCCTTGTAACATCAGAAATCTGCCATTGAAAGCCCCGTCAAAATCGGTCCAGCCGTTTCGGAGATTTGTAATACGAGCATACGAGACCTGAAAGTAGCTAGAGGGGAGGCGGCGAGCGAAACGCGCCTCCTTACCACGAAGCGGAATGAAAGTTGAGTGTGCGAGAACAAAAATTTTCATTCCATTTTTTTTCTTTTTATTTCTTATTTTCAACTGTGCGAAGCCGGGGCGTGTCGCTAGTTATTATTATAAAATGTTAACTGTTTCAGCTCATAGCATCATCATGCGACCTGTCAATCTTCTCACCGGGGCGCTCGGAAGTTTGTTCATTCTTTAGTTCACTCTGGCGAGTTATGAGCGACGGGCGCGGGCCGCACTGGGCCGGTGTAGCTGTGCTGGCGCGTGCTGCTATAGAGCCTAGTGCTAGACATGCTCTTACACACACTTACAAGTAGGTTCAACTTGTACTAGTGGCTCTGTGAGCTGTAGACCTCGCAAGCACTATTTTTTTTTGCAAACAATCTAGCGGTGCACAGTATCTCATCGCCATCTAGTTACCTTATTGTACATCATCATCATCATCATCAGCCTATATCTGTCCACTGCTGGACGTAGGCCTCTCCTAGTGCACGCCACGGAGCTCGATCTTCAGCTCTCCCCATCCATTTTCTAACAGCCGCTTCTTGCAGGTCGTCACTCCACCTGGCCACAGGGCGTCCTATACTACGTTTGCCTAAACGTAGAGTGATCAGCCCACTCCCACTTTAGCTTGGTTATCCTTTGAGCTATGTTGGTTACCTTGGTTCTCCGTCAGATATCTTCAAAACTAATCTTGTCCTTCAGAGAAACACCAAGCATAGCTCTCTCCATAGCTCGCTGAGTGACCTTAAATTTGTGGACTAGTTTGACCGTGAGTGTCCACGTTTCGGCACCGAAGGTCACGACTGGTAGGATGCACTGATTGAAGACCTTTGTCTTCAGACACTGTGGTATAGACGACGAGAAGACTTGACAAAGCTTGCCGAATGCTGCCCAACCCAGCTGAATTCTTCTGTTCCTTGTTCTGTTGTTCTGTTCTGTTGTTCTTGTTCTGTTTCTGTTGTTGTTGTTGTTTTGTTGTTGTTGTTTCTTGAGGCTTCCTTCTCAAAGTTGTTCTTACCCAATTTCAATATTTGCCCAATATCTATGTTCATTCCGAGTCCGATCTGTCCAGAAGCATCATCTAGGTTGGTCAGCATACTTTGCAAGTCTTGCAGCGACTCCGCCATTCGTGTGAGATGTTCTCGCCATCGACATTAATGCCCATTCCGTTCCAATCCAGCGTCTTAAACATATCTTCCAGGGCATTAGTGAACAGTTTCGGGGATATAACATCACCCTGTCTCACTCCTCTGCGCAGTTGGATATGCTTAGACTGCTGGTTTTGTACTTGGGCACTCATAGTCGTGGCTTCATACAGAAACCTCACCACTTCGATGTATCACCAGTCCACTTGACAACGCTGCAAAGACTCCAGAACCGCCCAGGTTTCATAGTCCACAAAAGCAAGACACAGGGGCTTGTTATACTCTTCAGAATTCTGTATAACCTGCCTCACTGTGTGTTTGTGGTCTATGGTGCTAAATCCTCCGCGAAACCCGGCCTGTTCAGGAGGCTGGAATTCGTCAAGTCTTCTTGCGAGGCGATTTGAGATGACCCTCGAAAACAACTTATTAACTTGGCTCAAGAGTGAAATAGATCGGTACTTCTTTAAAAGAGTTTTATCCCTTTTTTATAGAAGAGTACTACCAAACTCTTGCTCCACGACTCTGGAGTTCTCCCACTGTTAAGAACGGTGCTTTAGCACCGTTCTTAACAGTTATTTATAACCCCTGAACAGGGTGTCCACTTTCTGGATAGTCAGGGAAAGTCAGGGAAGCTCAAGGTGGTCAGGGAAAAAATAAGATTTTACACTGTATGCTCCACACTTTCCCAGGGATTGTAAAATGAGAGATATATTTCATGCTCTAGTTTGACTATGTTTTGTAATCATGTTTATTTCTTTCACTGAAAGAAATTCCCCGAAATTACGCGCTCGCTTCGCTCGCGCCTTTATAATAATATTATATTTTTAAGAACACAGTAGGTCCATTATTAACATTCATTTATTCATACAATTACACTGATATTAGAAATAGCTCTAAATTTTCGCGCTCGCTACACTTTCACCCTTGTTCTGTTATTGACTGTAGAATGAAGATAAGGCAGTTCTTGTTTCTCTTTTAGTTTTTAACAAACACTTCAAGAAGTAACAAGCTACGCTCGCTCTTGATATTATTGGCTCCTTTATCCTTTATTATATCTATCTATCTACTCAATGGATGCATAGTAATTTTTCTTCTGTTATCTTACGGCCACAAATGGTTCGAAATTTTTGCGTTCTTTTTGCTCGCGCCTTTGTAATATTATCTATTTTCGCACGTTGAGTAATTCCATTCATGTCTAATTTTACCAATCTTTTTCGCGCTAACTAGGCTCGCGTCTTTTAAACGCTATATAATATTTCCTCATTCTTATTATGTATCGGAAATAACTCAAAAATTTCGCGCTTCCTTCGCTCTCGCTTTCTTGGTAATGTTACATGTTTTGCAAACATAGAAGATTGAACGTGTAAGTTCATTTTTTTCACATAATTAATCTAATAAAAGTATAAGTAGCTCGAAATTTTTGCGCTCGCTATGCTCGCTCCTTGATAGTATTGTTTGTTTCGCACTCATAAAAGATCGACCATAAACGTTAGTTTTTTCACATAACTAGTAACTACACTAATCAAACTATAAGTAGCTCAACATGTTCGCGCTCGCTTCACTTGCGCCTTCTTAGTAATATTAGGTACATGTTTTGCACACCTAGAAGATCGGTCATAAACGTTCTTATTGTTCAGATAGCTACACAATAAAAGTAAATATATAAGTAGCTCAAAATATTCAAATAAAAAAGGGGCACTGAATTATATCTCGTACAGATAACTAAGGCCGGTCCTGTGTAAAAGCATAGACTGATGATGATGATCATTTGTTATATGATTTGGAATAATCATGTATAATTTTTACACAAATAAAAATAGGTATGAGAAAGTTTTCGCTTCCCGCTTATGATGGTGTCTATCATTTTGTGATTTGGAATTTTATTATTGATTTTATTTTAAAATAAGTCCGATGATAAAATAAATAACAATATATAAAGGCAAAGAAATGATTCATTATTTAGATTACATTATTTGAAAAACTTGCTTTAAAAAGAACATGGTTGGTCAGGGAAATTTGGCAAAATGGTCAGGGAAAGACAGGGTTTTTTTTAGAATTTTCAGTGGACACCCTGCTGAAGCTCACGAAGTACGGGTCTCCCCCCTGCTTTCAAGAGCTCCGAAGTTATACCATCCTCACCGGGGCCTTTCCATTCTTAAGTTGTTTGAGCGCCATCTCAATCTCGTCTAGGTTGACGTCGGGCAATCCTCTGTTCTGGGTTCGGATCTAGAAGTATGCGAGTCTTACAATCGGCTATAGAAGTCTTCAATCTCATAAAGGATATCCGGCTTAGAGACGACGGTTGTACCATTATTGGTCTTGAGCTTCGTCACATGGGATCTACTCAATTGCTGGGCCTTTTGACCCCCTATTTTGCTCAATTGCCTTGTCTATTCGGCGTGTATTTGAGCATCGGAGGTCACGTCGCACCAGCTTGCTGATCTTTTTATTGAGCTCCCTTTTCTCTGACGGTGTGGCTTCCTGTTGCTCTCGTCTCTCGTCCATAAGCCGAAGAGCCTCATCCGAGATTTTAGACTTCGTGCTCGTACGCTGCAACTGACAAATGTAGTGCTTTCCTCCCTAAGGATTCCCATAACTTTTTGGAGATTCTCGTCTACGTCATTTGTGGTTTCCAAGGCAGCGAATCGATTTTCTTACTTGAGTTGAAATTGTTCTGATCCAACAGCGGCCTGGAGCAGGTTCGGTCGGAGCGTAGACTTCACCAGACGGCATCTTTCAAGCTTGTGGTTGATATTCAAGGAGCCTCGGGCAAGTCGGTGATCACTACCGGTATTAAACCTTGCGATCACTGAGACATCCCTGAATATGTGCTTATTGTCCGTCATGATGAAGTCAATCTCATTTTTAGTCACACCATCGGGACTTTGCCATGTCCACTTCCTCTGGGGTTGCTTTTTGAAGAAAGAGTTCATCAAAAAGAACCCCTCCTTTTCCAAAAAGTGAACTAGCATTTGCCCCCTGTGATTTCTGTCTCCATAGCCGTGTGGACCTATTTTCGATTCACTGCAAGTCTGTAATCCCACTTTGGCGTTAAAGTCTCCCATGATAACGTTGTAGCTCGCACCGGTGGCGCTGCTGCCCGTCACCAGCCTGTGTCATTTGGCTACGCTTGTTTTTATAATGGTTATACCGCCATCTGTCGGTCGCTCGTTATCCAGCAGGATGACCGCGTGCAGGTGAGGTTGGCTTAGAGCATTGAGATTATTTTCCCTCCCATACATCCCCCTTTATTGTACAACTAACATTAATAACCAAGGTGCTCCATCAATCCCAACAGTAGGTAAAGGGCTGATTGCACTGGTAGAAACCTAAAAGTGAGCAATGAACTGCTTTTTGAGGAGCTATTCTGCTCATCAGCCTATCAACTATATTCCAATAACTTTATAAAGTTTGAAAACTAAACACTTCAACTACACTCGAGAGCATAGAAATCGCACACCACCTACATTTTCACTTCGACCCTAAATATTTTTTAAATTAATTGTTGGTTCAATTATAACTTAAATTTATTAAAAGTACACACTGTTAGCTTTCTAAAAACACATAATTCCTAGTCATGACCTTCAAAATCATTACAGTAGCAACAAAACAATAGAATGACCCAAAATTAAAATGACATCATTTGCATACCAACTCGTAGTCAGAAAAGTTATCGAATAATTCAGAACAAGAAAATGGATACCACACCGGAAGAAGCGTCTCAAGTGGTTGTATTAATTGAAGCTGGGCAGAACCAAAGTCAAGTGGCACGACAGTTAAATTTATGCCGATATGCTGTTCGGCGTGTATGCCAGCGATATCAACAGACTGGTGGCTATACCCGGCGACGAGGAACAGGCGGAATACGTGCTACAACACAGCGCGATGACCGTTTTCTTGTCACAACATCGCTACGAAATCGCCGGTTGAATGCAGTTCAACTCGGGCAGCAGCTCCAGGAAGTTCGAGAAGTGGAAGTCAGTCGGTGGACGGTTAGAAGAAGACTAGCCGAAGGAGGCCTGACAGCGCACAGACCAGCAACTGGTCCGAAATTGACCCCAGCCCACCGACAAGCACGACTTCAGTTTGCTCGAGATTACGTGAATTGGACTACGGATCAATGGACGGCAGTACTGTTTTCTGACGAGTGCAGGATGTGCCTTCATGGTAACAACGGACCGGGTAGAGTGTACCGAAGACCCGGTGAGCGTTTCGCTCAATGCTGCATCTCTGAACGTGTCTCATACGGCGGCGGTTCGTGCATGTTCTGGGGAGGCATGTCACTAGAGGTGAAAACCGAACTTGTATTCATCACAGGGCCTACCGAACGTCGATCCAGAGGACTGACTTCCCGATGTTACATCGAAGAGATCCTGGAAGAACAGAAAGTGCCTTTTTCGGAATTTGTCGGTGAAAATTTCATTTTCATGCAAGACGATGCAAGACCACACACCGCTGCGCCAGTATTTGGAGGAGGTTGATGTACCGGTTATGGCGTGGCCTGCTCGAAGCCCAGATCTCAATCCCATTGAGCACTTATGGGACAAGCTGAAAAGACAAGTACGAGCCAGAAACGCGGCGCCCACGATTCTCAGAGAACTTCAAACCGCAATTAAATAAGAATGGGATAGCATACTCATACTCATACTCATTTATTGATAACAATATCGTTACAGGTCATGTTGTAGGTACACAATATATAGGTACATTTTCAATAATAACAAATACACATCTAAATCATACAACTTGTAAAAATCTATGGGTAATAATATATAAAATGTCAAATGTTCAAATAAAAATATTGATCATTTAAATAATTCATCAAATGAATAGAATGTCTGCTCGACAAGCCATTTCTTCATTCGATGCTTGTAGGAACTCATTGAGGTAGCATTTCGAATAACTCCAGGCAGCCGGTTGTAAACTGCCGGTGCCATGACATGGACCAACTTTGATGTCTTGGTAAGCCGGCGCGGGACCGCCCTAAGACGATGCGCGTTCCGCATGCAGAATCTATGTCCGTTACCGAGCTTCGGGTACTCATTCAAGTGTCCTCTTGCATAGAGGGCTGCTTGGAGAATCACCATGGACGGGACGGTCAGTATCCTCATGGATCGGAACAAAGGTTTTGCAGGTGTGTCTTGTGGCACTCGCAACATAGCCCGTACTGCTCTTTTTTGAATACCACAGGATTATGAAAAAAAATGATTTCTTCGATGAAACATCGAATGGAAGCTGTAATTCAGGCTAGAGGAGGCAAAACCTCGTATTAATAAATGTTTATTTTATCTATTTTATTGTTTTATTACCTTTTTATACCTCTAAATCCCAGAAACAGCGCCTGAAACGAGCGATTTTGGGTCATTCTATTGTTTTGTTGCTACTGTAATAATTTTGAAGGTCATGACTAGGAATTATGTGTTTTTAGAAAGCTAACAGTGTGTACTTTAACTAAATTTAAGTTATATTTGCAACGAACATTTAATTTAAAAAATATTTAGGGTCAAAGTGAAAATGTAGGTAGTGTGCGATTTCTATGCTCTCGAGTGTATTTACTGATAAAAAAACGAGCGAGTCTTACAGTAGTCTCATATGATGTGTAATATCTGACATCTAACTTTTGGTAATATGTATAACATACTCTAGCGCCGCGCGCGCTCATTGGTCAACTGTGAATCAGCAACTACTTCATAAAATTAAAGGGTTTCCTCAGGATAGAGGTTGAAACTTATTTAAAAGAACATGTATCACGCTGAAACTACTTGACGGATTTTGATGCAACTTGGCACAGTCAAGGTTTATAATATGGTGGCAGTGGGCTAAAATTGAGTAACCCGAAAAAATAAAAAAATAAATCTCTTCGGGACAGGGGTCCAAAGATATGTTAAGTTTAAAGTAATAAATATTATTTTTTTGGTGGTTACCTTTTTTTCTATACTGAAGCCTAAACTATATTTACATTTTTGTCTGTCTGTATATTGACCGCCCATCACGCCGAAACTACTAAATGAATTCAAATGTAACTTGGTATGCTATAAGTTCATACTACGAGGTAGGATGTTGGATACTTTTTATCCTGATATTTAGCATGGTTCCCTTGGGAGGGGGGATGAAAGTCAAAATGTATACTTAGTTGTAATTCATTAGTTGTTGTCCGATTTCATTCATTTTTTTTTTGTTAGAATAAAGGTATAAAGGTAAAATATTATCATGTCGGGTTTGTAGTTCAGAAATTACAGACAGCTCAGTATTATGTCCAAATAACTTGAAACTCTAAATGTATAAGAACGTTTGAACGTACGGCTCATCTCAAGCTGGCCTTCGCACTTTATCATATAGGATTCACCGTAGATACAAACACAACGGTGTGGGATGCCCGCCAGCCAGGTGGAGAGACGACTTGCAAAAGACAGCTGGCAGCGACTAGATGAGAAGAGCTGAAGATGCAGCTCATTGGCGTTCATTGGGAAAGGCCTACGTCCAGCAGTGGACTACTATAGGCTGATGATGATGATGATGATAATGTAGACACAAAAATCGCGTTAGGCTTATTCTGTGGTTAGGTTGCAATAATCTGTACCGTCCTGGGTTTTTTTGGGATGTTTTAGTAGTGTATGGTGCTCGAAATACAGATTATTCGGGTATTTTTCAGATTTTGGCTTACAACTTCTAAAGGGAACTTTTCCCACGGAAAAGTTATCCATAACACTTATAAAGAAGTCAACATTTGCTATAATTTGAGTCCAACTGCAGCCCTGTTGTTTTTTGAGATACAGATACACTACTTCAAACATTGGTAATTTTCCCTAAGAAGTTCAAAATTGAAATTTTAGCCGCCTTCTATAATAATAATTCTACGAAATCATGAAATAAAGTTGTAGAACAGTTATTTAACTTTAATATAAGCACAAGTGAAACTTCGTAGGGCCTGTAATCTGGACAAAACGATAAATTAAGGAAATAGGATTTTTCAAGAAATGTAAATTGTTATTAATATTGCCCAGTTAACTATTGCAATGTTATTAAAATGAAATCACATTTATTTTTGATTTATTTACAGTGTATCATACCTACATAAAACTCTTTTTTTATTCGCGTATCATGTAAAAACTACTGCACTGATTGTGATGCACTGGTGAATAGCTTAGGGTTTGGCTTAAAAACTGGTGTACTTGGTACCTCAAAATAATGTGTAGAAACCGAGCAATCGATAAAACACTTTTTGACATGTAAAGGAATTTTGATTAAATGTTGGTATATTGGTATTTTAGGTTCTGGAATAACACATAGAGTACTTAAACCTACTGAAATGTACATGTGTGCGAAGCTGCGGGAACAGCTAGTAACAAATAAATATGATGGCTTCTAACTTGATAGCACCGCGCTTGCTTATTGGTCAAATCAAATAGCGCGCGCTTCCCCGGCTTCCTATCACACTTCCGGTTACACATTTACTTACACTTTTCACAAAATCACTCCCATAGATTTCAGGAAAGCGAGCGGAAAGATATTAAACATATCAAAAACTTTGTTTCTCAAAAAGTTCCTTTACAATGGTGACTAGACTCTCCAAGAACTCCGACTTAATATACGACTTTACAACCACATACAAATTAACTCAAGAATAAATATAAAGTAAAAAATTAAATTAAAAAGAAAAGCTTTTACGGGTTCTTATTTTTTATTGCTTTGTAACTTTTAAATATTTTTTATTTTTCTGTTTTTTTTTCATATTTTTTCCGTTTTATCTTTCTATTCAAATTTCGAGCACTTCCCGATAAGCAACGGGAAGTGCTCGAAATTTGAATAGAAATATTCCAGGACAGACAAAATACATACATAGATACAAGTGAAGTTAAATAAAAGCTTTTAAAATCGTTGTCATTGTTGCAGGTTTATGCCACTATTGGCAAGGCTACTGTCCGACTCAATATCAAATGACAAGAAAATCAAGCTGCTCTCTGTAATGCAGGTAATTATAGTAGGATTGCGTAAACCATGATATCTTCACGTAAACGCGGGTTTCATGAAAACTCTTACTAACGCGTAAATCTGGTCTAAACCTGTCTCGGGTAAAGTTGACGTGCGCAGTGCAGTGACGCGAAACATTTTGCAACCAAAGTTCTGGGTGGCACTGCAACTGTTATGGGCAGGCGTTACGCTTACCATCATGCGAGCGACCAGCTCGTCTCTGCACTCAATGTAAAAAAAGGAGAGATTTTCATTGAAATATGATTGACTAGTGACTCGGCCCGGATTCACACGCGTAGTGCTCACACCGCGGCATTTTTCTTACTTCTAGCATTTATAGACCGGACGTAAATTTTTTATAAAAATACGCCATTAAGCGTAATTCAAAATCATTGGCAGCAACGATCATGGTGTTTGTTTTTACCATAGACATCTGCATTAGTACTCCCAAACTTAACAGACTTGTTATTATTTCGTTTCCATGGCAACATGTCATTCTGTTCCTTACAGCGAGTAGTAATTTTTGCAAATTTTTTATAGCTTGCGTTACATTATAGCAATTTCCGTAGGGATCTCTATTTTTTTAAATTGATGTACCTTTCTGTCGGGAATGCTAGTTAAGCATATTTCGCGTGCAGCATCGAAACCGCCCCTAGTACCGACAGTCGCCTCCCAGCCACCACGCATGGCACTCTTGTATAGAGTCGTCTCCCAACTCCCGCGCATAACACTTGTAATAGTCGTTGTAACCATATGTATTTCGTGTGAACCTAATAAAAGGTATTATAGCATAACCTTATGCGTTTCTAATGTGCACCCCCACTAGTGAATGCCCCTACTAGAACTATCAACCTTCTGATAACAGATGCTTACAAGTGGTGACGAAACCATTTCCCAAACTGGTGTTTTTTTTAGAAGTTACTGCGGGATTAGCAATTCTAGAAGTAAAAAAAAAACGCGATGTGGGCGTCGTGCGAAGCCGGGGCGACTCACTAGTTATTTATACAAAGAAACTAAAATGCTTGTCATATTCAAATTTTAGGAAATATCGTACGGCATAAAGATCAGCTGGCAAGAGTCGTACCTCTCCAGTCTCATGAAGCAACTGACGGAGTGGATCACCGCCCCGATGCAGGTGACGGACAGCCAGCACCGCACCATCGGGCACAAGTCCCTCACGGTCCTGGTTAACATGTGCTACGGGAATCTGCCGGCTATATACGCGTTGATGCGGACTGTGGACACGAAGGAGTTCGTCGTACATTTGATTTCTTTGAAGGTATGGATGAATACAAAATAATTAAGCTGAGCCCGCGGCTTTGCCCGCGTGGTAATTGGTATTTAAAAGTAGCCCATACGTGTTATTCCAAGACCAAAAGTACATAGAAAGTATAAAGTATATACTTTCTTCAATATTTTTGTTTTTTATCGATTGCTCGGCATCTAATCATCGGATTAAGATACCAAGTACCTCAGTTTTTAAGTCAAACCCTAAGCTACAGCAACAGTGAAAACCGCATTGCGATCGGTACAGTAGTTTTTACGTGATGCGCGAACAAACATACAAACTAACAAACAGACATGCACGATTTAAAAAAAATGTTCTGTTCTTGTTCATTAGCTTATTTTAAGTACCCTAGACCATTTTTTTCTGACTGTTTCATTCTTATTGCTTTGTTATAAGTATAGATGCAAAAATAACTCTGTCTGTATGTCTTAACTCAGTCTGTGTGTTACCTGTTCACGTCTAAACGGCTGAACTGATCTTCATAAAATTTGACAAGAAAATTGTGTGTAGCTTGAGGAAGGACAAAACAAAGGCTATTTCTTTTTGGAAAAATGTACTGCCAAAGCCGCTGATCGAAGCTGGTGACAGATAAATTGGACTGATTAGGCAATTCCAACTAGTAAGCTAAATAACTCCTACATCAATTAAACTAACGTAAAATAAATAGAATAGGCCGGAGACACCTTATCATCATCATCATGTCAGCCTTTAGAAGTCCACTGCTGAACATAGGCCTCCCCCAAAGAGTGCCATGACGAGCGATCTTGTGCCACCTCCATCCACCGACTTCCTGCGATGGCTACAATGTCGTCGGTCCATCGTGTGGGGGGTCTCCCCACACTTCGCTTGCTTGTACGTGGTTGCCATTCGACAACCTTTATTCCCCAGCGGTTGTCGGTTCTGCGAACTATATGGCCTACCCATTGCCACTTCAACTTGCAAACTCTTAGAGCAATGTCGGTAACCTTGAACCTTCTACGGATTTCCTCGTTTCGGATTCTATCGCGTAGTGAAACACCGAGCATAGCTCTCTCCATTGCTCTCTCCATTATACGTAGATTATGTCATTTAAAATGAAAAAGATTCATCCAAATTGGTTCATAAATCTCAGAGACGAAGGAACATAAATAAAAAACAAATTGACTAGCTCAAAAAACAACTTCTAAACTAATTAGGTAAATCAAACATTGTGACCACATATTGACCACATTGAATAACTATTACCCAACTAAATAATAAAAAAAAATGGGTTCATAAATCTCGAAGATAAAAGGTAAAAAAATACATAAAACAAGCAACAAATGTAGATTAAAAAACTAATCTAAAAAGGTTTTTTTTTAGATTAGATTGTCATCAAGTTGCGAGGTACCCTGAAAATTTCAGTCGGATAGCTAATCGGGAAGTGCCCGAAATTGGTGTTGCAAGATTCCACCCGTAACGACAGACAGACAGACAAACAAGAAAGTGACTTAATAAAAACGTGGTAAAAAATATGGTGTCATGAAAACCTCCTTGCTTCTTTAATTGCTTTGATAAGAATAAAAATTAAAGAAGCAGAAGACTGCCATAAGAGACTCTCGACTCGAAGAGTCAACATCTGAGGATTCCTCGTGTAGAAAGGAAACACGTGTCGTATTCCTGTCAGACTGTAGTTTAAGGAGACTTGGATAGAGGTATGCTTTTTTTACACGACTGCCCAAAAAAAAGGAGTGTTATGTTTTTAGCTGTCATGTATGTTTGTATGTATGTGAGTTTCTTTATTCCACCATAACTTTTAAATGCCTGAAAGAATTTAGACGTATGAGGTATCGTTAGAATCCTTACATCCCCCCGAGTAACATAGGCTATATATTTTTTGAAAACATTGAATATGGCGGCAGCATGGCAACATTTTCAAAATCTAAAAATTACTTTGATATTTACTATATGGGTATCAAATTGAAGGTTGATAAGCACATTCCAACAGTATATAATGTTACGAGCTGGGGTTCGGATAAAATAAAAGTACGCTAATTACACCAAAAAATCACACCTTTATTCGAAAAACCACAAAAGAAATTAATCCAACAAATAATGCACAAACACTCTTTAAATTGACTGTACACTCTTATCAATTATCACTGAATACTCCTTCGAATCACTGATCGTTTCGTTTCGTCAGCCAAATCAGTAATGTCCCAGGCAGTCGATGCGCGCCCTATTTATACCGCGACGTAAGTTTCCAGAATGTACTCATAACTACTCGTATGTACTAGTGGTAGTCGGTAGGTCTTTGAACTTTCAAGGTCGGCGGCGCCTTTGAGTTGCCGCGCCGCGCCGCGCCTGTAGGTACTTAAGGCCGGCGGCACCTTTGATGTCGCCGCGCCCCTACGGGCGTAGGTATATACTATATATATAGTATATACCTACCGCGCGCTCTGGAAACTTCTGTAGGTACCTACGCTCTACTAGTGTGTTCCTTTAAATGTAGGTATTGCGTCATTTTAGTACCTACTGTTCTTCTAAGAATCGACCGGCGTAACAATAATTTGTTGGCAAAGGCTCTTGTTTGACAGGGCAGGCGTGTTTTTTTAATTTTTAGCTAGTTTTAAAATTGTTCATTTATTTGTTAGGAAGTTAAATATGTAGACAAGGCCTGCTGGCCATATCTTTTTATTTTAGGTTAGTTTAATTTTGATAAAGTATTGGTTAACGTGGGTTGTTAAAATATTTTGTTTTTACAACCCATTTATCACTATTGGCTCTGTGAGCTGTAGACCTCGCGAGCACAAACTTTTTCGCAAATAATCTAGTGGTGCACAGTAGCGCCATCTAGTTACCTTATTGTACAACTAACATTAACAACCAAGGTGGACTGATCCTTACCTGGTGGATAAGGACTGATTCCACTTGTAAAAAACTAAAAGTGAGCAATTTACTGCATATTGAGGAGCTATTCTGCTCGTCACGCTGAAGATGCTTATCTGATCTTCACATTTTTTTTTGAGATCTACTTAAAGTTACTACCTTACAAATAAAAAAATGACCATCGAAATCGGATCTAATAAAGCGGAGATATTCAGTAGCCAATCTCCAATCGAAATCGGATCTAATAAGGCGGAGATATTCAGTAGCCAATCTCCAATCAAAAATCCCAGACGAATAAAAAATTGTAAAAATTCGTTATTCCTGTATACCAAGTTTCGTCTAGATCGGTTGAGAAATGCGACCTGTAGAGGAGAACAGAGATCGGGGCAGACATCCGGACAGACATCCGGACATACGAAAGCATTTTGGCCCAAGCTGAAACCTAGACGCTTCGCGCTCGCTCGGTCAATTAATTTGACTTTCAGTTTAGCGGAAGTAAGCTACATAGTTTTTCTCCGTTCATATTTTGCGTACTATAAATGTTAAAGGATGGCGGGTACGGAGGCGTGGAGGTGTGCCGGCTTCTCCTGTGTCTGTCCGGAGCGACGAGGGGCGCCTCCGGCACGCGGCAGGCCGACGTGCACAGCTACCTGTGCTGCACGCTGCGCACCTTCAATATGGCGGTAGTGTAAGTATTCTAGTTTTTACACGAGTGCGGCGGAGCAAGGGAAGGGTAATGAGTTTAACAGTGTAAATATGTATGTATGTACGAGTAATATAGGTTTAGTCGACATTTGACATATTCGCAAAATGACCTATAGTCTTAAAAGGACATGTGCGCAATATGCCTTATTCTGAAAATGCCATATTCGGGAAATACCCTATTCGTATAAAGACTCATTCTTAAAAAGACTTATTCTGAAAATGCCCTATTCTGGAAATACCCTAATAGTATAAAGACTCATTCATAAAAAGTTATATGTACGTATGCGGATTCGCCAGCATAGCGTCGCCCCTATTGGTCCGATTTTGACAAGCGAGGTATCAATCAATTCGACTTCATCACTAGAGTGTCATACGCTATAATTTACCCGACAGTAGTCGGATTTTAGTTTTTAAACTTATGTCTTGTTATATCATTATTCTTATTTCAAGTTTATCTTTATCCGATATTGGTACCCATAGACAACTGCACATTACTCCGTACTCTAGACAGGCTGTTGACGAACGTCGCAATGAGCGCTATTGATTATCGCCATTTTGGCGCTGATAGCAGTAGTTTGGCAGTAGTGAGCGTCCACGGAACTACTTACTTGAATTATTATTTTATTCTGTGACTAACGTCAGGAGATGAGACAAAGACAATTTTAGTTCCATGGAGCTCGGTGGGTGCGCTTTGAATCAGCACAATACCACTGATCTCTATGGATAGGCTCTGCCGTACTTTCATTTGTGCCGATTTAAAGCGCCCCACCGAGCGTCCATGGAACTAAAATGTACAAAAACCTTAGTTCCGTGGACGCTCACTAATGCCAAACGAACAGCTATCATTATTATAACACATCATATAACAGCTATCATTATTATAACACATCATATAACAGCTATCATTATTATAACACATCATATAACAGCTATCATTATTATAACACATCATATAACAGCTATCATTATTATAACACATCATATAACAGCTATCATTATTATAACACATCATATAACAGCTATCATTATTATAACACATCATATAACAGCTATCATTATTATAACACATCATATAACAGCTATCATATCATTTGATTATCGCCAAATTGTCGATAATCAAACGCGCTCATTGCGACGTTCGTCAATAAGACGGATTAATGTGCTGTTGTCTATGGCATAAATGAACGTACGGCACAGCAAATCTATAAAATAAAGATCAGCGTCTCTGGTACGAGTTTAGTTCCATACATTTAATAGAGCGCCTCTAGCGGAAACTTGCAGGAACTAAACGAAACTACATTTCGTAAACGAAACTACATTTCGTTTACGAAAACTATAAAAACTCGTACTAGGGGTGCTTTTCTAAATATGTTCCAGGGAGCGAGACTCAGTGCAGTTACTGCACGCGTACACGTTCATCAACGATCTCTGCAGCGACGCCAACCTGCGCAGCTGCGTCCTCTCCTACCCTCATTTTACTACAGCTCTGAACGAAGGGCTACAGGTACTGTTCAGTATTCAATATATGGTTTAAAACTAACTCGGTCACAAACACAGTAGGCCAGTCATTGGCGGAAAATAAGCTTTGCCCTACAAAAGGTGGTGTAGAAGATGTTTTGATTTGTATTGATTAGTTATGAATTCTTTACGAAAACACAAATTTTATACCTCGAGGGATTAGTTAGATTAATAATAATAATAATAATAAAATGTATTTATTGCAAACAAACAAACAAAAAACAATCAACACAATCAAAAAAAAAAAATAGATATTCCACGATAACATGACTCGCGACAATTAGTAACATTAAATTTACCGTGCCGCGCGTCATGTTAGCTGCACATCTGATGTTTTTTTTACAATAATGAGCTTGTTTGACAATTGGGGTATACTCAGCACTGTACTGCGCAGACTAAGAGTCTACGCAGGGCTGGTTTTCAGCATACCCCGTTGCTTGAACTCTGGTGTTAGTCAAGCGCAAATAAAGTGTTAAGCGAGCAGTAATCAAAAAATAATAAATAACCATTTATTATTTTGTACACAAAAAAAACACAACTGCAAAACAGCACTCATGATGGACTTTACAAAATTAATTTACTAAAGAAAACTAAAGGATTAGGATCTTCCCGAAATTAAATTAACTAACAGTAGTAGCAAGCAGTGGAAGCTTTGTGACTCGGAAGTTGTCTGCAAGTTGCGGCGCAAACTGCTATTTTTCAGGCGCAATCCCAATGTTGAAGGTGAAGACAGCATTATATAACTGCCTCGCTCACTCGCTTACGTTTTTCGCATATTCTATCTCGCTCCTTTTGCTTTTTTATCCTTACAACTGTACCTGGGGCGCGTTCACTTACACGTTCGAGGACGCACGGATCATCCGCGCGATCGCTCGAAATCGTTCAAGGCGTAGTCGGACGTACGTCTGGGTCATCCGAAAAATAGTAGGGGAGGGGAAGAATAGTATGAAACTGACAGTTGTCAGTTGTATGTGGACGTCCAAAGTCGTTCACTAACTCCGGATGATCGAGCGATAATCGCACGGATGATTCGAGCGTTGTAAGTGAACACAGCCCAACATAATCGTTCACAGAGCTTAACTTTACATGCACAAAGATCCGCTGCGACTACTGTACACGTGCTTAATGTATTATCAGAATTTTCGGAAATTTTGTTCAGGCTTAGTTATTCATCAAAAATCATTCTTATTTTTTTTATAAAAAAACTTACTTTGACCTTTTAATTTCGAAAATTTTGAAAAATCCTGATACACGTGTAAGTTTATTTTATTTCGGGAGCTTACATTAAAAATTTCGACTGTCTAGTGTCAATAGTGTTTTCAAAATAGAGGTATGTTGTTAAAACTTTGACCCCCTTTTTAAACCCCTTGAAATATTATTTTTTCAAAATTCATCTTTTCGTGTACATTTTCTTTATAAACACCTCTCCAAATATGAAGACTCTACATCCAGCGGTTAAAAGTATACGTTGTTCCTGCATTTGACCATTTTTTTTAGTAAAGATGTGTTTTTCGCTTCTTGCAACTTTTTACCTATGACATTTACAGAACAACTGTGAATGCAAACACTTTTGCAAATATTGTCTTATTTATACTTTTCATACACACTTTGCCATAAAGCTGTTAAAGAGCTATTTAGAAAGAGAAATAAATGTTGGCTCTTCAATTCAAGATGGCCGCTAATACAAAATTTTCGTAAAGACCTCATAACTAAGCAATACAAATGAAAACATCTTGTCCTCCACGTTTTGTAGGGCAAAACTACCTGGTTACTGGTCTAAACTATAAACATTAGAAACGGGAAAAAATAAATGTCGTTCAAATACGCAGGTGATACTGTTAGAGTTGTGTGTCGTGATCGAGTAACTAATGAAAGTGTGAACAATGGTACAGCAGCCCGACCACAGAACTTGGTGAAACCAAGTTCTGTGGTCGGGGCACTGGTGTCGCGAGTAATCAACTAGTGAGAAAGACAATTTTTACCTTGTTTTTAACCCCCGAACAAAGAGACGGGTGTTATAAGTTTAGGGTATGTATCACTGTGTGTGTGTGTGTGTGTGTGTGTGTGTGTGTGTGTGTGTGTGTGTTTGTGTGTGTGTGTGTGTGTGTCTCATCGTCGATTCCAAACAAATGGACCGATTTAGAATCGGTCTATTACGGTGTGGTTTATTACGTTTGAAAACTGATGTGATCGAGATGGTTCTCAGCTATATGGGGGAAGGGAGGGAGAGTTGAGAAAAGGGGGGTAAGAATCGTATCTTTCAAACGAATGGACCAATTTAGCTGCGGTTTTTATGTTTGAAAACTGATGTGATCTTGATGCTTCTTAGCTATAATGGAGGGTCGGGGGATAATAATGGAGGTAATTATTTTTATTTCTGCTTGTTATTAAGTCACTTTATTGTTTGTGTTGCGGGTGGAATCTTGCAACTTTCAATCGAGCACTGATTAGCTATCCGGCTGAAAGTTTCAGGTAGCTAAAAGCAAGACGCCAGTGCATTTAAAAAACCCAGAAAAATGCACATAATTACAAGTTTAAAATAAGGACAGTATATCATCGTTATTTTCCCCCAGAATATAGACGAGCTGTGCAAGTCTGCTCCGGACGATATGGGCGAGCCGGAGACTGCGACAAGCTGTCTTAGAAGCACGCTCAAGTTTCTCACCGTTTTGGTCAATTTAGGTAAGATTCATCATTAGAACAAGACTAAAACCCGACTACGGAAGGGAAGAGTACATACATACATACATACATACATACATACATACATACGTACAGTCTATGTATGTAATTCGCTGCGCAAACTGTAATTTTTTAGGCGCAATCCCAAAGTTGAAGGTGAAGACAGCATTATATAACTGCCTCGCTCACTCGCTTACGTTTTTCGCATATTCTATCTCGCTCTTCCTTTATACAGTTTTATCCCAACAGCAGCACCTGCGTAATCGTTCACAGGGCCTAACTTCACAAACATGTAGATTGGCTACGACTACTGTATGTGGATGTTCCACCATAGCGTCGCCTCTACTCGTATTGGTCCGATTTTGACAAGCGAGATTAATCGATTCGACTACTTCGCAAGTGTCATGGTCTGATCTATTAAGTACTTATAGTAATACAATGTTGGCGCCAAAGAATAATATCGTGACGTCACGATACAGGTTTATTCCTAGCGTGCGGAACACTGTTTCAACTGAGATTCAATTTTGCATGAACTTACATACTATGTTGTACAGGATGGTTATTTGAGATGAATCAGTAAGGGCAGGTACCTTAACCGTTGTAGCTACAGGAAATCGTTCTTAGGAGATTGTCCTTAACTTTGAGGTATGTTGATCTGCATTCACAGGTTTTGGAAAAAATGTACAGTTATCAAGAAAATGGGCATTTTACTCACATATTTTTTATGTCTTTCTATTTCTGCATAAAACTTTGCCACTTTGACACTTGTCACTTTTACATCTGTCACTTTGACACCTGTCTCTTTGACACCCGTCACTTTGACACCTATAACTTTGACATAAAAAAACCCCTATCCTCTTACTACGAACCAAACTTAATGGCGGCTGTGAAGTGTGCTGCTAGCGCGGCATCGCGCATCCTCTCACCCCTTCAACACCCGCGCATAGCTAATATTTGCTACTGCGCAGCGCTCCGCGCCAACTTCACAGCCGCCATTAAGTTTGGTTCGGACTGTACCTTATTTAATCGAAACCCGTTCAGCCGTTTGAGCGTGAAGGAGTAACAAACATATACACATACAAACTTTAGCCTATATAATATTAGTGTGATTATTTTTTACTAGCTGATGCCCGCGGCTTCGCACGCGTTGTCATTTTAATATATAGCCTATGACACTCACAAATAACGTGCCTTTCTATTGGTAAAATAATTTTCAAAATCGGTTCAGTAGATCCAGAGATTACCTCCCTACAGTCTCACAAACTCTACCTCTTTGTAATATTAGTATAGATTATTAATCAATGTTATAACAATTTCAGATCTGTATTCGCTGCGGTGTCACCACTCGCAACTAGCCTGCCTCTGTATGAAGGCGAGTCGGGTTTGCTTGCCGGAATCTTTGGAGCTTTTTGGCGCCATTGTACTGCAGTATAAAGGTAAAGGAGGCACAATCTCACATGTACCTATTTTTATTGTCTGGCTCCGCACACTAGTGCATTTGTTCAGTGTCACGTATAAAGATTATTACAAGTTGTACGTTCTTTATTTATTGTCTGGCTCCGCATACTAGTGCATTTGTCAAGTATAAAGAATATTACAAATTGTGTGTTTTTTATAGTTTGGCTCCGCACACTAGTGCATTTGTCCAGTGTCAAGTATAAAAAATATTACAAATTGTATTTTTTTTATTGCTTATCTCCGTTACTACGTCGTGGCCGTCCCAACAAAAGGTGGCGTGACGACTCAATCGCCTATCAACCCAACAGGCTGGATATAACTTTAGATAGAGACGCGTGAATGTCGACGGGGCCTTTGCCCAGCAGTGGGATACAACAAATTACCAAAATAATAAATAATATGAACGTTATTACATGTTGTATGTTATTTTTTTATTGTTTCATTTACTTCCATTTAGGCTTGTTTTAGGTCATGCATTGGAGTAACTGTGTCGAAAATTATATAGTGAATTATTGAGTATCTTGGCTTTATAATTAATCCAAAAAAACCTTACGAAGCGTTTTTTTTTTAGATGAGGGTCGTCTCCCTACAGAGCTGATATCTGTCCTCAGCGATGGATTACCAGGTCTTCTGGTGCCGCCATCTTTGGAACCGGGCAAAGCAGGACTTCAGTGGGTGAGTAATTGCAATATTTTAGGGTTTTAGTGCTGGCCTCTGGTGTCAGGGTTTGTCAGGACGCCTGAGGGCCTCTGACATAGCTTAACGACTGCTATTAATCAGTAAAAGCCGGGACCGACAGCTTAACGTGCCCTCCGAAGTACGGAGCGATGGAAAACCGCACATAACTTAGAAGAGTCATTGGTGCGGAGCCTAGGATCGAACCCGGTATCAATGGATTCTAAGTTGCACTATTGAACCGTTAGGCTACCGTCGCTCTCATGATGATGATGATGACATGGACTTTTGATTTGTTCACAGTTGCAAGTAGTGGGCGCGCTGTGCGAGTCGCAGGAGACTCAGGAGAAAATGTTGCTAGAAGTGAAACCCGACGCCTTCGAAGACACACTGTATAGTGTACTGCAATACACTTCGCAGGTAATTGATCAGGAGCCCTCCAAATCAACTTGGATACATCTGCGCTTGTATGTTTGTACGACGATGATTTTTGAAACGTTGATTCTGTGGTAAACAAAATTGGAAGCTTGTTTATTTTTGATGTGTAAACATCTAATGGCGCGGTACGGTGGTAACGCTACGTGGCGACGCACCGCCCGTGGCTCTTTGGCTCTTTCCGCCCCACATCGGCCATATTCAAGTTATAAGACATCACATAACTTTTTCAATGTGTAATCACGCCTGTTGGGAATTGAACACTGGTACTACAGACTGGCGGCCGAACGGTCTCCCATTGCACTAACCAGACTAACGGTATTAGGCCGAAAATAAAGTAAACATCAGATGAAGAGTTGCTGAGTCACAGTTGACCAATGAGAGCGCGCGGTGCAAAACATTGCTCGTAGTTTTGATTTGTTTTTTTATTAATTAATTTGTTTGGGTCAAATATCATCATCATCATCATCATCATGTCAGCCTTTAGAAGTCCACTGCTGAACATAGGCCTCCCCCAAAGAACGCCATGACGACCGATCTTGTGCCACCTCCATCCACCGACTTTCTGCGATGGCTACAATGTCATCGGTTCATCGTGTGGGGGGGTCTCCCCACACTTCGCTTGCTTGTTCGTGGTCGCCATTCGAGAACCTTTATTATTATTATTTTGTCGGTTCTGCAAACTATATGGCCTGCCCATTGCCACTTCAACTTGCAAACTCTGACAGCTATGTCGGTAACCTTGGTTCTTCTACGGATTTCCTCATTTCGGATTCACGTAGAGAAACACCGAGCATAGCTCTCTCCATTGCACGCTGCGCAACTCTGAGCTTGTGTATGAGACCAATTGTTAGCGACCACGTCTCAGTGCCGTATGTCATCACTGGCAATACGCACTGACTATAAACTTTCGTCTTGAGGCTCTGCGGTATCTGCGACGAGAAGACATGGCGCAATTTCCCGAACGCTGCCCATCCGAGTTGGATTCGACGGTTGACCTCTTTGTCGAAGTTGGATCTAGCCAGTTGGATCGTCTGACCCAAGTAGACATAGTGATCAACAGCTTCGATAATATCGTTCCCAACATAAACCGGCATGGGTACGACATGGGCATTTGACATGATGTTTGTCTTGCCCATGTTCATTTTAAGACCCACCAGTTGGGAAACAATATTGAGATCACTGAGCATTGTGCTTAGGTCTTCCAGGGTTTCAGCCATGATGACTATATCATCAGCAAATCGAGGGTGAGTGATGTATTCGCCATTGATGTTAACACCAAATCCGTTCCAGTTCAGAAGCTTGAATATTTCTTCCAGTGCAGAGGTGGACAGTTTCGGAGAAATAACGTCTCCCTGTCTCACCCCTTTTTGCAGCTGGATAGAATTCGTGCTCTGATCCTGAAGACGAACTGTCATGGTGGCCTTGCTGTACAAACACTTCAAGACTTCGATATACCGGTAATCAATCTGGCACCGCTGTAATGACTGTAGCACTGCCCAGGTCTCAACTGAATCAAAGGCTTTCTCGTAGTCCACAAACGCTAGACATAGTGGCCGATTATACTCTTCGGTCTTCTGTATAATCTGCCGGAGCGTATGGATGTGCTAAAGCCTTTCCGGAATCCAGAGCCTGGTTTTTAGTACATATAAAATAGTATAATACACGTCGTAGTTACGGATGGAATAGTTCCCCCGGTTGCGTATCATCCCCCCCTGGATATCGAGATAAGAATTGACATGGCTCATCACTCTGATCTTATCAAGCCTAGTAACATTGACCCAGTAAAAGATTGGAATTTCCAAAAATGTGACTATAATCTGCTAAATGATATGTTATCTCAAAGTTCGTGGGATGAGGTAATGCAGGCCAGTGACGTATTTAGTGCTAGTCAAAGTTTTTATGAAATTATATATAGTATATTTGACCTGTGTATGCCTAAAAAGCGACGGGAATGTTCCCAAAGTAGGCCGACCCCGTATGGTTTACTGGCGAATTAATCAAGGATTCAAAACGTAAGATTAAATTGCATGCCTCGTGGAGACGCAAGAAAACGGTTGAGTCCTACAAATTGTTTTCGGACCTTAGAGCGGAGTTAAAACTTCGTGTGTCAGCCACTTATAATAATTATATGAGCTGTATCGAAAGTAACATATAGCTACATCCAAGAAAGTTTTGGCAGCACGTCTCAAGCAAGGTTACCTATAAAGGTACAACTTTTTCAGGTCCTGAAGCAGCCGAAGCTTTTGCGGAATTGTTTGCAAGTGTGTTTCTGTCTGAAGTCCCCAAGCTAAATGCCGCTGAAGCGAATAGGCTTGATATCAGTAGAAATAGTAAACACATAAACATACAAAACTTTTCTAGAGATGACATCTTTTTTGGTATAAATAAGCTTAAGCCAACTAGCTCAGCGGGGCCCGATAGTATTCCGGCCGTAATAATCAAAAGTGCTAAAAATGTTCTGTGTGATCCGCTTTGCCATATATTCAACCTGTGCTTGAAATCGGGAGTATATCCATCACAATGGAAAGTCTCAAGGGTAACGCCTATTCCTAAGAGCGCAAATAAATATTGCTATATTGTCATCGCCAGCTAAAATATTTGAATCCATCATCCATAGGTACATATTTGCGCAGGTAAATAAATATCTGTGTAACGAACAGCATGGCTTCAGGAGTAAGAGATCAGTTAATACTAATCTGCTGACTCTTGTTGATTACGTATCTAAGAGTTTGGACAGAGGCGACAGGTAGATGTTCTTTATTTTGACTTCCGAAAGGCTTTTGATAGGGTCAACAACGACATACTGCTGGCTAAATTGAGTGCCATAGGCTTTGCCCCGGGTCTTCTCCGGCTACTTGCGGACTATCTGCGCGATCGTCAGCAGTTCGTCAGACTTGGTCTGTATGAGTCCAGGCCCTATCATACGCGTTCCGGAGTAAGTCAGGGTTCTATACTTGGACCGTTGCTGTTTTTGTTAATGGTAAATGATCTTCCTTCAGTCCTCTGCCACGCAAGAAGCCTTTTGTATGCGGATGATCTAAAACTTTATACTGAAGTTAAATCAGAGGTTGACTGTTTAGCTCTGCAAAGGGACCTTGACGCGATATATGAGTGGAGCGTGGTTAACAAGATGGACTTTAACTCCAGCAAATGTTATGTGATGACTTTCGGCCGAATGTGGCATCCAATAACTTTTGATTACAAAATGCATAACCAAACTGTTACTAGAACTTTTGCAATGAAGGATTTGGGAGTTACATTCGAGCGAAAGCTCACGTTCCACGACCACATCAATACTTTGGCGAAGGAATCATTTAGGCGCTTAGGATTTGTGTTAAGGAACGCGCGGGACTTCCATAACACCAGTGTGATAAGGTTGATTTTCAGTGCTCTAGTCCGTACCAAGCTTGAAACCAGTGCATGCGTATGGAACCCTCACGAAAGCACGTATGCACTGGTACTAGAGAAGGTCCAAAAGGTATTTTTGAGGTACCTCAACAAGAGACTGTATGGATATTATCCCTTTATGTATCCCACCAGGTTCCTTTTGAGATGTCTAGGATACAACTCCCTCGAAGTTCGCCGCGCAAACGATCAAATATTGACTATTTGCAAAATTTTCCGTGGTAAGGTAGATGCTTCGGAATTAAGTGATGAGTTGTGTCGTTTTTTTGTCCCGAACAACTACTTCAGGGGCAGGAAACACAGACTATTTGCCGTGCCCTTCTGTCGCACTGTTGCGCGTGCTAGATCTCCTCTACCCCGCACCCTCTCTGCACTCAACTCTCTCTTGGATGCTAATCCTAAGACCGATGTGTTTGCGGATGGATGGATGGAAATACTGTCAGTGTGTCTGAGGTTTTGTGAGAAGGATGGATGAATGTCTGATTTTTATTATTATTATTTTTATTATATAATTGGTAGTATTTAATTGGCTCTATTGTTTCTAATTTTAATTTAATTTTGTTTTTGACATCTGTGATTAATTATAGTTATTGGCCAAGGCCGTATAATTGATGGATAAATAAATAAATAAATAAAAATTAAACACATCTGCCAGGCGTCCCACGGCTGCCCATTTTTTTATTACGTACTAGGCAATTGTTTGACCACGATCTCACCTGATGGAAAGCGGTCGAAGGTTAGCACGCTTGTCTAGGACCACAGAATAAATAATAGTACTGAGTAGTGAAGACTCACTACCTCAGAAAACGCGTTAATACCTACTGAAATACGCCTATAATCATAAAATCTAACGTCAATTTGTCGGCAACAGGCCCTTAGAAGTCAGTACAATAGACCTTTACACCAGCATCTATGCGCATGCGTGGCTGCCATGTTGAATTCAAATGTTTCGAACAGTGTGGAAGCTTTTCAAAGAAACTAGTACATCTACGAACCGGAAATCTGCTTGGTAATCGAATATTTGCAATATTTTTTGTAGTAATTAGATAGGTAAACTATTTAACTACCTGCATTAAATTTATTTAAATAACACCAAGATGATTAAAAATCTTCTTTAAACTAAACCAAAATAATTAAAAAAAAAACTATTGTTTGTTTATTAAAAAAGCGCGTGCGTGATCGCGCGCAGCGGAAATAGAAAAGTCTATTACAATTAATTTACTGAAATTGTAATCTTTTATCGCAGTTGAATAGTTTATCTATCTAATTACAACAAAAATTTAGCAAATCAGTACATAGATTTTCATAATATGTACTAGTTCCTTTGAAAAACGCCAGCACTGTTCGAAACATTTGAATTTAGATTTGTCACACGGACGGAACCAAATCGGAAATGAAAAGGTGCATTAATTTTCCAGACCGGTCCAGTCGGAGCAGAGTCGTCGCAGCAGGCGGTGGTGGTGTGCTGCCGCACCGCGCTCGCGCTAGCTTCCATATCGCGGGAGTGGGAGGCCGCCTTAGCAAGGATGCTGGCCCATCACCAGGTATTCATATTAAATCATTAGCTGTGCCCCGCCGTTTCACCTGCCTGGATTGATGATGACAGAACAGCGATACACAAACTTTCTCATTTATAATGTATATGCCACTCCCGTCACCACTTTAGAAAATAAATTGAAAAAACCCTTCTTGTTGCATCCCTAGGGTTGACACCTGTCACTTCGACAGCATTCATTTTGACACCTGTCACTTTGGACAATTCCTTCAAAAGCTTCAAGGCGCGGCTTCAAGAAAGATATGTATCTGTCCGAAGCAGATAGCTTAATCCGCCGATCAATTAACTGCCTGGCATGTTTACTAAACGGTGCCGTTCAATTAACTGCATGAATGATATTCAGCCATTTAACCAAACAGCTAGGCACATGATTTGGATTGAGAATTTTTGCCTTGCCTAGTCACTTTAATTTAGTTTCTACAACCTGTAACTGAAGCCTACACATTGTTAATATGGCGTCGCCAATGTGTATGTCGGTATGGTTACGCAACAAACCCCCTTACTTATAAAAAGTTATGCAATGGTTATGAAATGATAAATAATACTGCGCAGAATTTCTAATCATTGCTTAATCATTGCATAACTTTTTATGAGTAAGGGGGAAAATAGTAAAACAGAAAAGTGTTGTGATAAAAATTATGTGAATTTAGCCGTAACGACTCGAACAGTGTAAATTTAAAAGAAAATTTCGATCGAAAACTTGTCGAATATGACGAACGGCATCAAGGTAGGTTTGTTTTGTATTGTTTCGAATTATTGTTTGTTCTGGGAACTGTGTTATTACATTACAACTAAGAGCATATAATTAATGTGATACTATGTTTGATGAAAAACAATACAATAGTTTTGAACAAAACAAGTTACCCATGAGGTTATTTCCTAAATTCACAAAACAAGTTACCCATGAGGTTATTTCCTAAATTCACAAAACAAAACTTGCAATCTTGCATTAACGAAAGTAATATAGAGGCTATTGGATGCTCTGTTGCTCTCGATATGTATGTGTGCGTATGTGTGCTGGAGCGGAAAATGTGTGGTGTTTTGTGGTTGATACACAATTTCATCACAAAAGACTGCATTGTTTTTTATTTTCTTGCAAACTTGATAGAATTAGCACGACTAACAAGGTTGAGATCTTGCTGCAATGTGACGGCCGATCGGCATAATATGGTGTAAGTCTGTGCGTGAGGCTTGTAGGTACGAGCTGCTCGGCATATCGTCGGTACGTTCATACAAAATTGTATCTGTATTTTTTCTGAAAATGATATTTTGATAGTGAAAAATCGTTTATACTTGTTTAAATACGTAACCATAGATAAAAAAGACAATTTTCGCCTATTTTTATGCACAGCTTAACAAAAATATTTTGACTATAATAACATCCATATAAAAAAAATAACAATATGAACGATATAGTCTGTACAAAGAACATAATTTAAAAAAATGCTCGAGGGTGTATATTGGTATTTTAGTACATACTAAAATACCAATATACACCAGTACCAGTAGGATACTTTTTACAATATACATAGAAAAAAGTATCCTACTTACGTTCTTCTAGGATATTAAAAACCAATGCAAAAGTAGACTTAGACTTCTTGGTGGCCCCCGTGGCTTGTTGACTTAATCTGTGGCACCAACGCTCTTGATGATTTTTGACGGAGTTGTTATTTCGTTTCCACGGCAACCGTTCCTTACAGCGAGTATTCAACATGTTCTAGTTTTCCCGTGGAAACTTCCACGGAATTCGTGGAATTTTCCGGGATAAAAAGTATTATATATTTTATTCTAGGGTATAAGCTATCTCCATTCCAAATTTCATTGAAATCCGTCCAGCGGTTATCGCGTGAAAGCTCCTCAAACAAACAATTATGTTCATACAAATGGATCTCCTGTACAATTGCATAATAACGGATACGAATTATCATGAAAGTACCTACGTTATCTTGGATGCTTCACTTTCGATTCGGAGGTGTGGTCTCCGTCTTTTTTTAAACCTCCTTGGTCTAAAGTTGAAAATCTCAAAAATAATGAAATCAGTGTAGATCGTTAGAGCGGCAACGTCGCCCGCATGCACTGCATGGACTTCACGAGCTGGCAACGTTACATGAGAAGTGCTTGCAGTCTCGCACTCGCACTGGTTCACGAAAAATCTTTAAAAATACATTTCAAAGTTTTTTATTGTATAATTTATATTGTATAATGTATATTATACTAAAAAAAACATGTAGTTTTGCTTTGAGTCCGCATAATTATTCGGATATGTTAATAAATCTATTTTTAATATTATTGCATTAATTTTTGTTTTACATATGTATAATGGCGCCATCTAGCAATTTTATTTTACCACGAATCTACCTAAATGCATGTAATTAGGCGATTTGATACACTTAGCGACATCTGACGTCCTAGAAGATAATTACCTACCGGTGTACGATTGTTTGTATGGCGATGATAGTCTTCTTGTATATATTGGTCTATGGTTCCATGCAAATCAAGGAAAGAGCCGAATACTTCGTAAACGGAACCAAATATTGTTTATTATAATTATACAAACAACCCGACTGCGAACAAAATTATTAAATACGAGCTGACCGCCCGCAAATATAATCACACTAATATTATAATGGCGAAAGTTTGTATTTATGCAAGGGTGTGTGTGTGTGTGTGTGTGTGTGTGTGTGTGTGTGTGTGTGTGTGTGTGTGTGTGTGTGTGTGTGTGTGTGTGTGTGTGTGTGTGTGTGTGTGTGTGTGTGTGTGTGTTTGTTTGTTTGTTACTTCTTCACACTTAAACGGTTGAACGGATTTGGATAAAATTTGGTATGGAGGTAGCTTATACCCTGGATTAACACATAGGCTACTTTTTATTCCTAAAATGCACGGTTCCTGAGAGACGCGGGTGTGACCGCTGGGCGCAGCTAGTATTGATATAAATTTAATGTTTATATTTTACTTACACTTTACTCAAATAGTTGCAATCGCAACATTAGACTATAGTACCTACAGTACCTACAGTACCAACAGTACCTACAGTACCTATAGTACCTATAGTTCTAATAGTACCTATAGTACCTATAGGTCTAATAGTACCTATAGTACCTACAGTACCTACAGTACCTACAGTACCTACAGTACCTACAGTACCTACAGTACCTACAGTACCTACAGTACCTACAGTACCTATAGTTCAAATAGTTCAAATAGTACCTATAGTTCCAATAGTACCTACAGTACCTACAGTAGCTACAGTACCTACAGTACCTACAGTACCTACAGTACCTACAGTACCTACAGTACCTACAGTACCTATAGTACCTATAGTACCTATTAGCGATGCAACGAATAGTACTTTTACGAATACGAATACGAATACGGATATCAAACCTACTATTCGGCGAATACGAATACGAATACGAATATCTCGCCATGGTAATTAAAGACTAATTTACTTGATAAATTTCTATTCTTCTAATAATTAAAATTTACAACAGGCAAATTTTTATTTAAAAAACATAAAATTTGTAGATTTTCTGGTTTAAGGCGATTTCTTTTTTCAGTCTGAATGTTCCCAGCCGTTGAAAAAAGTCTTTCTGAGGCGACTGTACATGGCTTCAGTGAAAAATATTTTTGGGCAAGTTTTTTCAGACTTGGAAAATGGACATCTTCTCGCCAAAAGGCCAGTGGATCAGCAGACGGCGATAAATTAGGGAGCTTTAGATAAGCATCTATATCGTTTTTAGTTTGCGAATCCCCTGTAAAAAGACATTTTGAAATTAAATTTAACTTTTAGTATACTATGTAGATGACAAAGAGTACCTATTACCTATTAATAACTTTTCTAACTTTTGACCACTGTTGAGCTGAAAATCCTTGTTTTGAACCGTGGGTCAAGGATCGTTGCTAATAGATAAGTTTCATCACTTTCCATAAAGGCAAATCTATTCAAAAGTCCACTGAATAGGGAGTTTGCCAGATCATTTACATCAGGATGAGAAGATGGATCATTTGAAATTTTATTGAGGCAAGATTTTAGACTTTGTATTATTGGGATTGCTTGAGATAACGTCGTTGATTCTTTGCTTAGCTCTTTAGTAGCTTCTTCAAAATTGGCCAGAATATCAATGATTTGGCCCATAAGAGCCCATTGCCTTGCTGTGATTTCATGACGACAATTTGGTAGAGATGGTAAAACATCTTGAATCGCTATGCGTTGTTCATGTAATCTCTTCAACATCTGATATGTTGAGTCCCATCTAGTTTCAACATCTTGAAACAAAACATGATTCGGTATATTGTTAGCTTGTTGAGAATCTTTCAGTTGTTTGAGTGCGGAGGTTGAGTGATTAAAATGAGTAATAACTCCCCTGCATGTGGTTAACATTTCGGTCAAGCGTTCTTGACCAAATAAACTTTTTTTCAGCGCTAATTGGATGCTGTGTACCAAACAAGAAATATGTTTAATACTAAGATCAAGCTCATCATTTGCTTTAACCATATTCCGTGCGTTGTCCGTTACAACTGCTGCAACTTTACCCAATAGCTGCCATTCCAGAAACATCATATGCATATTGTGGGCAATATTTTCTCCTGAATGTGAGTCACCTTCAAAGGGAAACACTTCCAGACAGTAAGATTTGAGCTGGAAATCTTCATTGACACCATGTCCAGTAAGACTTATAAAATCATTGACTTGTGAGGAAGCGTCACTGGTCCACATGTCTGTTGTGACAGAGAGATATGGGGTCTTTGTTAACTGCTCCTTCAATTTTATTTTAACACGTTCATTAATATCCGGCAGATTTTTTTCTGTAAGGTGGGTTCTAGATATAATATTATATCTGTAAAAAAAAATAGCAGTCAGGAATTAAAAAGGGTTTTGTGAAAGTTGAAAGAAAATCCCACTGATATGTATGAATGAACAAATGTATAGCATTTTAATAAAAGCAAACAAACCTTGGAGCTAGTTCACTGAGCAAACGACGGTATCCCTGTTTATTTACCAAATTCAGGGGCTCCATGTCTAGACAAACTTGTTCAGCAATCAAATATGTGATTTTGACAGCCCGAGGATCATCCGTTTCATACGTAGTTCGCTTTTCCCATATTTCCTTTAAGGACGCTTGTTTCTTCGCTGGAGTTACTTCAACTTCAGTGCTTGTTTCGTCTACAGTACTTATACTGGCAGCAAGCTCATTTTCGTGAAATCTCTTCACATGAGTCCACAGTGCGGCCGTAGTAAATCCTTTAATATATGCATTTTTCCCTCCCCGAGACAATTCACAAGCACAATATCTGCATCTAGCTTTGCTTTCATTGTCTAAAATAAAAACAACACAATTTAAAATCCTATCCCACTATAATATTACATGTGAAAGTAAAACCGATGTCTGCGCGGACGAAGTCGCGGGCAAAGTCTAGTACTACATTGACGCAGCCATTAACTACCAACGTTCGTCTAAGTTACTTACTTACTATCCTACCTTTTGTTGATACCAAAGAAATACAGACCATATAACTACTTACTCGGTAATTTATCAAGTGTTTCCATATGTCACTTTGATCTCGTTTACGAGAAGACATTTTCAATTCAACTTTAACTTCTTTTACTTCGCAGCAACCTCAGAAAATAAATAAAACAATACTCTCTTGCTTGACTTCTGCTTTCGACTAACAAATGAAGTGAAAGAAATGAATCAATCAATCAATGGTTCGTAATTGTAATGATAGGGAAACTCCCGGAGCTGCGGTACTGTACAAACTATGGCCGGGGAGTCCCCCGTTGCGTCGTCGTTGCGGTTAAGGCCCTCTGCACACGTGCGTATTTTTAAACGCGCGTTTTTCAAGTCTGCCAGTACTTAGAGTTGCGTTTGTACGTAAAATATTAGTATTCGCCGAATACGAATATTCGGTAAATGTCTACTATTCGGCGAATACGAATATTCGTACTCGTATTCGTTGCATCACTAGTACCTATAGTTCCAATAGTACCTATAGTACCTACAGTACCTATAGTACCTACAGTACCTATAGTACCTATAGTACCTATAGTACCTAGTAGTAGTAGTAGTAGTGTGTAGTATATAGTAGTAGTCGATTATACATGAACTTTGAATAATCTAAAATTGTAATGTTGTAAGAAGCTTTACAGACAAAAATAATTGCTACAGTTTAGTTATAAGAATTATATTTTTTTGAAATAGTTTTTTAAAGACCTTCATTTTGATACTCGTACCCCACTTGGTTTGGTAATATTTTGTTTCGTCGGAAATACAATATGGAAGCTATATTAGTTAGTCCAATGATACCTCATTTATCAAAATCCATTAAGCCGTTTAGGCTGTAGCACGTGCCTAAGAAACGTATGAACAAACAAACATACATACAGCCCAAACAAACTGGTAAAAACTGTCACAGAATCCTCACAAAACGAGACCCTATAACCCTACACGATGGGGTAAAAGGTTTTTTTTAATTAATATTTAATTTTATGTATGATAATTAAAACAAAAAAATAACAATTTTTGTATACATTTAAGTAGTGTTTATAATTATCTATACATTAGCCAAAATTTAAACCTAGTAGCGTCACTAGTGTCTGAATAAAATGGCTATGACATTCATACAGACGGACACGACGAAAATATGAGGGTTCCTTGTATGACTACTACTACTACTACTACTACTACTACTACTACTACTACTACTACTACTACTACTACTACTACTACTACTACTAATACTAAAAAGTGGATATTCACGAGTAGATATTATTATTTTCGATTTGGTCCTGCTTGACTGCCATTCTGAATTTAAATGTTTCGAACAAGTGTGGGAGTTTTCAAACTAGAGCATTTACGAACCGTAAATCTCTTTAAGGCTGATTTGCAATTATTATTTTTGTAATCAGATAGATTAACTATTTAAATACCTTAAATTATTTAAATTAAGGTATTTAAATAGTTATAATTTCCAATTCGTAAATATACTAGTTTCTTTGAGAAACGCCTATACTGTCTGAAACAATTGAACTCAAAATGGCTGCCACGCATGCGCATAGCGGCTGCTGAAAAAGTCTGTTGTCAGTTCACTTAACAATATATGTAACAAAAACCAACAAAGAAATGATATTTTTCAGGTCAGGAAACTTCTATGCGCTGGCCTAACAAGCAACAATACTCAAAGAAGGCGACAGATCCTGCAGCTTGTCAAACACCACTATTTCCCTATGGATCAAATGAACCAGGTAAAAAACACAATTATTATTATTGTTGAAGGTCAACAACAGACATTATTGAAGGTCACAACAGACATTGTTGAAGTTCACAACATACATTGTTAAAGGTCACACCAGACATTGTTGAAGGTCACAACAGTCATTGTTGAAGTTCACAACATACATTGTTCAAGGTCACACCAGACATTGTTGAAGGTCACAACAGTCATTTTTGAAGGTCACAACAGACATTTTTGAAGGTCACAACAGACATGTACCACAGAGCCTGAAGACGAAAAGTCTTCAATTAGTGCGTCCTGCCAGTCATGACCTACGGAGCCGAAACATTGACACATGGTCAAACTAGTCCACAAATTTAAGGTCGCTCAGCGAGCTGTGGAGAGAGTTATGCTTGGAGTTACTCTGAAGGACAAGACTCGTAATGAAGATATCCGACGGAGAACCAAGTTAACCGACATAGCTCTAAGGATAAGCAAGCTGAAGTGGCAGTGGGCTGGTCACATTTCCCGAAAAACCGATAACCGTTGGGGTTGACGAGTTCTTGAGTGGAGACCACGTTTAGGCAAACGTAGTGTAGGACCCCCTGTGGCCAGGTGGAGTGACGAGCTGCGGAAAGTGGCTGAAATAAAATGGATAAGGAGAGCTGAAGACTGTGTTCAGTGGCGTGCATTAGGAGAGGCCCACGTCCAGCACTGGACAGACCTAGGCTGATGATGATGATGATAACAAACATTGTTGAAGGCCACAACAGACATTCTTTGTTTGCTTGTCGCCTGGCCTCTGGTATCAGTTTGTCAGGCCGCCGGAGGGCCTCTGACATGGCTTGACGTCGATTTAACTAAATAGCATTCGAGACCGACAGCGTAACGTGCCCTCCGAAACACGGAGCGATGGAAAACCCCACATAACTTAATGGTATTGGTGGAGCCTAGGACCGTACCGGGTATTGTTGGATTCTAAGTTGCACTCTGGAACCACTATGGTTTAATTTCTGAAGTGAAAAGCAGAGTGGTTATAATCAAGACATAAGTTCAACCTCGACTTCAATATCTACCCTCGCCTTCGGCTCCGGCGGATAAATGTCTCGGGTATTACGGCTTGGTTTATGCATTTGTGCAATCTACTATTTTCAAGTTATTTGTGGATCGCTGTTAACCTTAAGCGGGTTAACACGCCGAGCTACGAAATCTAGGAATGGACAAATAGGGAAAGAAACTGAGATATTTCTGTCAGTTATATATACTTGTTTGTTTTTTTTTGAGGAGGGTTTTAGATGTCTATTGCCGCCTGTTTGAAGCAGAGAGCACCATGGTTTTTTTTTCATTATTTTTATGGCTACTGCGGCAATTCCAGCAATTTCGTCAATGTAAATTTTTTTACCCGACTACAGCAAAGCAAGTCAAGGGTAATGAGTTTAACAGTCTATTTATATATATGTATGTATCTACTCGTATGTATGTGGGTATGTGGATGTGTCACCATAGCGTCGCCCCTATTGGTTCGACTTTACAAGCCAGGTGTCAATCGATTTGTCTATAGAGTGTCATAGGCTATTTTTGTACCCGGCTACGGCAAGGCAAAGGAAGGGTTATGTGCTCAAACATAAAATTTGGTCAGATTTTGACAAGCTAGGCTCAATCGTCTTTATTGCAAGAGTGTCATAGGCTATTTTTTACCCGACCACAGCCGGGTTATTGTTTTTGAATTTATATCTTGTTAGATTTAGCGAGTCGTATAGTCACGTCACAGTCAAATTGACAAAGTCACGAATCAGTATAATGGTGGACGTTACAGAAATTTCCTAGAGAGTTTTGAACACATCACAAAGTGCCATATTTTTACACGACTGCACAAAAAAAGGACATTAATGTTTTCAGGGTTCATGTATGTATGTGAGTTTCTTTACTACACGTCTGCCCAAAAAAGGAGTGTAATGTTTTCCGGGTTAATTTTAAAATGATAAAAATTTTAAATGCCTGAACAGATTTAATTGTATCCCGAAACACTTATGTTTTTTTATTTATAGAAATGTTACTTTTATGACTCGGCAGTCGTGTGTTTTGTCTTACTTTGATGTTTTACCGACTTGATGTATGTTTGTACCCGACTGAGGAGGGTTATGTGTTTGTATTTTTGTTTGTACGTTCCTTTGGCGCTTCCTACAGCCTAGATGGCTTGATGGACTTCGATAAATGTGGTATCATTGGATTCGTCTTAACTCACGAGAGTGCTATAGGATATATGAAGTATAAAGAAAACTAATATGGCGGCTTACAGCTGCCATATTGTATTTCCGACCCAACAAAAAATTACCAAGACCTATCGCGCGAGGTACCAAAATGAAGGTATTTAAAAGACCATTCTAAAAACATAAGTTGTGAACAAACCTAAATAGAGGCATACATACTTTAGATTATTGGTTTTGAAGTATAAGATGCAGTCGGAGGCATCATTTCTCCTCTGACGGGATCAGCTAGAACCTGGCGACCTACTCCTCCCGCCTCCTACTGCATATTTATTTCAAAATCAAGAATCTAAAACTTGTTTGACTCTTTTAGTTTCGCTCACAGTATTTTTATAATAATTTATTTGTAACAATTGAAGGTGTTCGGCGAATCTCCGAACTCGTCGACCGACCGGGCCGACATCTCCACTAGTAGTTCGGACAGCACGATGTGCGGCGGCTGCGGCGCCGGCGCCGGGTGCTGCGTGCAACAGCTGCTGCCGGCGCAGGAGCACGCTGTGGACGCGCTGGTCACCAAGCTCGGCGAAGCGCTGGCGCAGGGCAAGGTGATGTACTGCTAGCGCTACGTTACACCTCTCCACTTGTAGTTATAATTCTAATTGTAAAAGTTTCAGTATCTTTCAACTTAGGGAATAGTTTAAGTTTCATCAATATCGATCCAGTAGTTTGATTGATTTGGACTGCTTACTGTTTCCAGTACTTCATTTTCTTCGGCCCACTGAATACTACATACAAAACTAATCTTTTTGGGGACCTTACCTGCAGACGGCGACTTAAACACTGTATTTTGTTTGTTTTAGATATCATTTTAGGTATTGTACATATTAAACTTGAAAAATTTACTAATTTCGTGGTCCATGCCTGTCGATTTTACTTCATCATATGAAACCTTGTTTATGCAGGTGTCGGACATAGCGACCTCTAGCGTGATGGAGCTGTACGGTTACAAGATGACTTGCTTGGAACAGAGGCTGCACTCGCATTCAGTGGCGCTACAGGTGAACGACACGAATATATTTCTTTTATGGATGGCTTCACTAGATGGCACTAAATGACAATATGTGCATAATTGTTATTTTTTGGCTTTTAATTGAAATCAGATCCGATTTAAAACTTTATTGGCGGCTATATTACCTTGTAATGAGTATATTTAATCTTAAGTTTCAATTGTAAAAATAATATTTTAGCCGTATTCGTTTCTTATTTTGGGTTCAGATCTTGAGTCAAGTGTTGAAAACAAATTTTTAGGGAACGAATACGGTTAAAATATTACTTTATCAATGAAAACTATAGATAAAACATTGACACCGTATTTAACCGCGGTTAAAGTTTTAAATCTAACCTGACTGCAATTTAAGACCCAAGGAAATAAATTAAGCTAATATTGTCACTAGCGCCATCTAGTGAAACTCATGTCATGGACCATCCACCTTAAGCCACTTTCTTGTTTGTCTGTCTGTCTGTCAGTCGTTCCGGGTGGAATCTTGCAACTCAAATGTCGAGTTTTTTTTAACTATGTTATAACATACTGTACATCGCCAGTATTTGGGAACCGATTTCATCGATAATTTTAATTAGAAAACGGAGAGCTTCAGGAAAGTCCAGATGTACATATTTCGTGAAAATTGGTTCAGTAGATACAATTAATAAAAAAAAGGATGGCTTTCAACCAAAACTGCGCGAGGTAATAAAATGAATAGGTACCAGTATGAGTACCGTGAGGTGTGTAGTATGTCTCGGGTGGGAAACATCAATAAATACAATTTTCACTTCTCATGTACGGAAAGTTTTTGTCTATGCTAGGTTAATACCAAGCATAATAAGCAAGCATAGAGGACTAAAATTGCATTTTATGCTTCATTATTTACTTCTCTAATTCTCGCACTTTGCGCTCGCTCAGTCAATTAGGTAAACTGACTTCGAGTTTGGAAAGGAAATTTCCTTTTCACGTGCCAATTCAGAATTGAATCTCGCACAGGAAAAGGCAATACAATATATGATAAGAATATACAATATATAATATAATAAGGCATCTGACTCTACCAGTGCTTCGGAAATACTTGTGTTATAGAAGAGAGCATCAAGAAACACCGCGGGGATGTTTTTTTTTTAATACTTATATTTAACTTAACTTGTATGTCACTTGTGTGTATGTATGTATCTATATGTTTTGTCCTGGAATCTTGCAACTCAATTTCGAGCACTTGCCGATTAAATGATCTGGCACTTGCATGATCTGGCTGAAAGTTTCAGGGTAGCCCACAAACCGATGACAAAAAAAAAAAAAAAAACGAACTTAAAAAGTAAAAAAAGGAAAAAATAGAAAAAATGTGACATTCATTAAAAAAAAGGTCGTAAAACTTTTTTTTTAATTGTACTTATTTAGTTTTGACATATGTATATTGTATCCAAAACAATTTTTTAATTTATTTTTTATTTCGGACTATGCAATTTTGTGACCACGATCTCACCCGATGGAACGCGATGATGTGGTCGAAGGTGTAGCACGCTTGCCTAGTCACTCTTGACTTGAAGACACCTGGGTTATATATTACCGGAAACACTGAATCGGTACCGTACCGGATTTTTACCGGAAGCTACATTAAAATGTGGAAATGTTCCAGGGCGCAAGTGAGCACATGGCGACATTACAACACTCCCTGGCGATGCTGCAGGCTACCAACTCATCTCAACAAGACGTGCTCTATACTACACAAATGCATAATGAAAGGTATATATACTAAAATGAGAGTAACTTTGTTTGACTGTAACCTTTTCACGACTAAACAGCTTCTCAAAAAGCAGCTTCTTTCTTTTTCTTGATAAAATGTTGCATGGAGATATTTTGAATCCTGGGGAAGGACATATAAAACTTTTTATCGCGATAAACTGTTGTACGCGCGAACGATGTCGCGGGCAACATATGTATCTTTAGGGCGCATTTTACCCGCGTGGACCATTATGTTTGATGATGATGACGTTTCGTGATCCTGGAGTCCAGAGTTATAAAATAAAAGAAAAAGCCGGATGTATGTATCTATAGTTCAATATTTCGTGGAGAAACTTTTGCTAAAAATATGCATTCGATTATTATCCGACCGCTGGTCAATAGAAGTAATGCATTGAAGAATCTAGGTCATTCACACCTACTGGTGCAAAACTTCGTCATTCAATCCATCAGCATCGGTGGTTCAGTGGTAGAATGCTCGCCTGCCACGCGGGCGGCCCGGGTTCGATTCCCGGCCGATGCATCATCTCTTTTTGCGTATAGTTAATAGTTTTTGTGATGGCATTTAGTCGATAGGTGGTTTATGTATCTAAAATCATTTGTAATTGAAGTTTTTTTCCACTATATTAATCTACACTAATATCAAAGATTGTTTGTTTGTAATGGAAAAAAAATACAACTAAATATAGAAAGCTATGTTATCAGCGAGTAACATGGGATGTATTTAATAAAAATAAATAAAAACCCTACGAAAATGATGTAACTATTTTTTTTAAAGGTATCCTTACGAAAATTGCTATAACGTAACCCACGGCATAAAAAAATGACTATAAAATACATTATTTGGCGTGCGCTGCGAAAACTATAAATGATACATAAAATAATGTGCTACATGATCATTACCCACATAAAATCCCGCGAAGATATATAAAACCTAACTATTAAAGTTAGTCACAATAACTATTTTTTGTTCAAATTAGTCAATCAAAACATTGGTAGAATCAAAATTTTGTATAAAGAAATATTTAGAGAAACCCTTAGCTACCGGTGCGAAGCCGGAATGTATCGCTAGTATATTATTGCGCATTCGGATAGTGTTGTATCTAGGTTCCCAACCGTATTTTGTTGTCAAAATACTTACCTGAAACGAAATATAAGCAAATATTGAATTTTCCTTAATCAGGAAAAACGTTACAATTCGCTTAAATTTCGTTTCAGGTAAATATTTTGAAAACAAAATACAGGGAATAGACATTATCAATAACATAACACTGGAAATATGCTCCAATTACAAATTATTTTGGTATTACGTTTGTATGGAAAATTCATCCTCCGCCGGACTCTTAAGTCGCTTTCTTGAATCTGTCTATGTGTCGTTCCGGGTGGAATCTTGCATCTCAAATTTCGAGCACTTACCGATTAGCTATCCGGCTGAAAGATTCAGGGTAGCTCACAACTCGATGACAAAGCAGATTAAAAAAAAAAATTTTTTTTTTGGATTAGTTATTAGTTTTATTTTTATGCCGGGCACTATACAGTTCAATAACATACATTCATACACAAATATTTCATTTTGCAGACACAAGAAGACCATAGAAGACCTTCATAAACAGCTAGAAGACGCGGAGATCACGATGCGAGGTTTTCGCGCCAAGCTTGCAGCCGAGAGACTGGACAAGGAAAACCAAAGGGAGATTTTGCATAAAGAGTACAAGTCACAGATTACGGTTGGTTAATAACTATACAGTTATCTAGTATCTCTTATATTATTTAAATATATATATATAATATATATATATATATATATATATATATATATATATATATAGATAGATAGATAGATAAATTCTTTATTGCACACACCACAAACAAAATCAACAAAAAATAAAGGAACAATAGCAGAAGAAGTGTACAATGGGTGGCCTTATCGCTAAAAGCGATCTCTTCCAGGCAACCTTTGGATGGAGAGGATTTGTCATAGTTGTGAGGGACGGGGTGCATTATGATATAAAAATACTATATATATATATATATATATATTCTCCTATATTTTGGAAAGTAATTAAATATACGGTTAACAAGAAAAAGGATATACCTAGTCTAGAGTTGATCAAAATGGCAATATTTTGATGATCAAAATGGATTTCCTATAAAAAATGATATAGAAATGTAATTAGTACTACTCACCACTAGATAGAGCTATGCGCAATTTCTGATGGAAGCTCACCAACATGTTATTTGGTACCTCCGCTTGTCACTAGATGACGCTTTACGCAACTTTTGATTAAAATTACAGGAATATGCAATCTTTTGTAACTTTGATGCGATACATAATCTCAATAATTACTTAAATATATTATATAAACAAATATTATACAATACAATTGACTGTTTTATCAATAGTTGTAATCTCCTTCATACAAACATACATTTAACCTTAAATTAACCTCTGTTATATTTCAGAATATTGAAAATGAGATGAGAGCTCGGGAGCGCGAGGCAGAAGAAAGACTGAAGGCCGCTGATGCTGAGAACAAGTGCTTGCTGAAGAAGCTCGAATTGCAGGTACCGTCTCCGAGACACATAAGAAATTAATGGAACTGACATAAGTTTTTTGGGAGCTACGATGCTAAAGACAGACATATAGATAGACAGACAGAAGGTCAAAGGGTCATTTTATCCCTCTTTTTGCTCTTTTTTCTTTCTCCGTATCGGATTGAGATATAAGAGTACACCAGATTTTAAGCCAAAACCTAAGCTATCCAACAGTGAAAATAGGTCCAGTAGTTTTTTTACGTGATACGTGAACATACCCACACAAAGACAGACACAATTAAAAAAAAAAATATTGGGTCAGTAACTAATTATTTTTTTACTATGTATTTCTATTTTATCTTGTTTGTACAGACATTTTGTTGCTTACTGCTTTTATACACGACTGTCCAAAAAGGAGTGTAATATTTTTAGGGTGTATGTTTGTGTGTGAGTTTGTTTGTTCCACCGTCACTTTGAAATGCCTGAACAGATTTGTATGTATGGGGTATTGTTAGAATCCTTACATCATTCCAACTAACAGGTTTTTTTTTTGCACATTCGTGTTTTCCCTCTTACCTTGATGTTTTACTTGCTAAGTATAGCTTTGATCATTTTTTAAAAGCTTTTATTTAACTTGCAATGTATGTATGTATGTATGTATGCATGCTTAGGTCAAATCATGCAAGCTGAATTAGAACCATTGGAACTGAACCAATGTTGGTTCACACACGAAACCAGACACGAAATTTTGTGTACGCATTTTATTATGATAGCCGCTTTTAAGTTGTACAATAAAATGGTTGCTGCACTCAGGGTTGGGTCCTGACTAGGGAACCCCTCAATGGTTAACAGCACAGATACGAAATATAGTTTACGCATTTAATTGTGACAGCCAGTTCCAAATTACACCATGAAAGCTTATTTTTTAACCCACGAACTCCAAAGAGAGGGGTGCTATGCTTAGGGTGTGTACTGTGTATGTATGTATCACTGTATCCGTGTGTCTGTCTGTGGCATCGTAGCTCCCAAACGAATGGACCGATTTTGATGCGTTTTTTCTGTGTGAAAGCTGATGTGATCGAAATGGTTCTTAGCTATAATCAGGGGAGAGGGGGTGAATCGTAGCTCCCAGAGGAATGGACTGATTTTGATGCGATTCACTTAGACGTACAAGGGCTGTTTGATCGTCGTTTTAAAAAGTAAAAAAATATATATTTTTTAAACAATTTAAATTTATTTCTCAACATATTCTCCTTTGAGGGCCAAACACTTGTTCCAGCGAGTTTCCAATTTTTTTATCCCCTCCAAAAAATACGTTTTGTCGAGGTCTTCAAAATAGCCGTTTACACCTGCGATGCAGTCCTCATTTGTCAAAAAAATTTGCCCTCCAAGCCATGTTTTCAGATTTGGGAATAGGTAATCAACAAACGTGGCACCCATCGGGCAGACAGCTTTGTCATACCCAAATCTTCATGCAGGATTTTATGTACTCGCTCAGTGGAGATGCCTATGTTCTCAGCTATTTCACGCACCTTCACTCGGCGGTCGTCGAGTACAATATTATGGACTTCTTCAACAACATCCTCAGTAGTGACTTCGATTGGGTGACCAGAGCGTGGAGCATCAGATGTGCTTGACCGACCACGTTTAAAATCATTTATCCAGTTATAAACAGTCTGCAACGTTGGTGCGTTAGTGCCATGAACAGAATCAAGTTCAGTTTTTATTGTGGCAGCACTGCAACCCTTCATAAAAAAATGTTTTATAACGGCACGAAATTTAGATATTTCCATAGTTGTTGAAAATTTACGAGTGATCACAGTTAAACAATGGTTAAACTGACAAAAACTTGTTTTTTTTTTTTTGCTGAATTTTAGACAGTGTTCATTTGAAAGATTGTGCCTGCCAGTGTTAATGCCATTTACCAGCAAAAAGGTTTTATAAATAGTTTTTAAAAGGACTTATCAAACAGCCCTCGTATCTCTGTTATATCTATGTCTTTTATTTGTCCAGGGATGTTGCTATTCAAATTTTGAGCACTTCCCGATTAGCTATCCGGCTGAAACTTTCAGGGCAGCTCACAAACAAAAGAAAAAAAAACATGAACAAATAAAAGACAAAAAAGAAAAAAAAAACGAAACTTAAAAACGTAATAGTTACAAAGAAACAAAAAAAGGTGACGTTCATTTAAAAAAACCCGTAAAAGCTTTATTTTTTTAATCTAATTTCTTAATAACTTTATTTCCTTACAGGTGAACAAAAACGGTGAGCTGGCCGGTGTGCTGATCAAGTTCGAAGAGAGAGTGAAACAGCGCGACAAGAAGTTGGAAGAAGCGAGCGCCAACGATACCGCTCTCCGCCGCGAGATAGAGCTCAGAGAATCGGTCTGTATTCATTACTTGCTTTTGCCCGCGACTGTCCGCGCCGACTACAGTTTATCGCGATAACAAGTATCTTATGCCCTTCCGCAGGGTTCAAACTATCTCCATACCAAATTTCATCAAGTTCGGTCCATCCGTTTAGTTGTAAAAAGGTAACAGACAGAAGAGCTTTATTCTAGCTTTTATATATCCTCTGAACATAATATTGAATAGTTTGTACATAACAATTTCAAATGACAATATTTTATATTTTCATACATTTCAGAGCGTGATATTTCAGTAGTCTGGTTTTAGTATTTGAACTTGCTTAATTGTACAGTCTTCTTGGTATTTACTTCTTCATTATAAGTATAGATGAGAAGCATGGCGAAAGACCATTTTTCGGTTGAGTTCAATAAAATGAAAATATTCACACTCCATTTTCTTTTTCCACAGACGATAAAACAACTCGAAAAGACTGTATTAGAACGCGAAAATCGCCTATACCAATTAACCACACAATTAGAAGAGATGAAGCGAGTGCAGGAAATGGTCGCCAAACTAATGAGCAAGAGCTCCACTACGCCAGCTAGTTAATTACTGTAAGTACTCTTCAGTATAGTAAGTACACATCAGTATAGTAAGTACTCATCAGTATAGGAAGTACTCATCAGTATAGGAAAAACTCATCTGTATAGTAAGTACTTATCAGTATAGGAAGTACTCATCAGTATAGGAAAAACTCATCTGTATAGTAAGTACTTATCAGTATAGGAAGTACTCATCAGTATAGGAAGTACTCATAAGTATAGGAAAAACTCATCTGTATAGTAAGTACTTATCAGTATAGGAAGTACTCATCAGTATAGGAAAAACTCATCTGTATAGTAAGTACTTATCAGTATAGGAAGTACTCATCAGTATAGGAAGTACTCATCAGTATAGGAAGTACTCATCAGTATAGGAAGTACTCATCAGTATAGGAAGTACTCATCAGTATAGGAAGTACTCATCAGTATAGGAAGTACTCATCAGTATAGGAAAAACTCATCTGTATAGTAAGTACTTATCAGTATAGGAAGTACTCATCGTTGTAGGAAGTACTCATCAGTATAGGAAGTACTCATCAGTATAGGAAGTACTCATCAGTATAGGAAGTACTCATCAGTATAGGAAAAACTCATCTGTATAGTAAGTACTTATCAGTATAGGAAGTACTCATCAGTATAGGAAGTACTCATCAGTATAGGAAAAACTCATCTGTATAGTAAGTACTTATCAGTATAGGAAGTACTCATCAGTATAGGAAGTACTTATCAGTATAGGAAGTACTCATCGTTGTAGGAAGTACTCATCAGTATAGGAAGTACTCATCAGTATAGGAAGTACTCATCAGTATAGGAAGTACTCATCAGTATAGGAAAAACTCATCTGTATAGTAAGTACTTATCAGTATAGGAAGTACTCATCAGTATAGGAAAAACTCATCTGTATAGTAAGTACTTATCAGTATAGGAAGTACTCATCAGTATAGGAAGTACTCATAAGTATAGGAAAAACTCATCTGTATAGTAAGTACTTATCAGTATAGGAAGTACTCATCAGTATAGGAAAAACTCATCTGTATAGTAAGTACTTATCAGTATAGGAAGTACTCATCAGTATAGGAAGTACTCATCAGTATAGGAAGTACTCATCAGTATAGGAAGTACTCATCAGTATAGGAAGTACTCATCAGTATAGGAAGTACTCATCAGTATAGGAAGTACTCATCAGTATAGGAAAAACTCACCTGTATAGTAAGTACTTATCAGTATAGGAAGTACTCATCAGTATAGGTAGTACTCATCAGTATAGGAAGTACTCATCAGTATAGGAAGTACTCATCAGTATAGGAAGTACTCATCAGTATAGGAAGTACTCATCAGTATAGGTAGTACTCATCAGTATAGGAAGTACTCATCAGTATAGGAAGTACTCATCAGTATAGGAAGTACTCATCAGTATAGGAAGTACTCATCAGTATAGGAAGTACTCATCGTTGTAGGAAGTACTCATCAGTATAGGAAGTACTCATCAGTATAGGAAGTACTCATCAGTATAGGAAGTACTCATCAGTATAGGAAGTACTCATCAGTATAGGAAGTACTCATCAGTATAGGTAGTACTCATCGTTGTAGGAAGTACTCATCAGTATAGGAAGTACTCATCAGTATAGGAAGTACTCATCAGTATAGGAAGTACTCATCAGTATAGGAAGTACTCATCAGTATAGGAAGTACTCATCAGTATAGGAAGTACTCATCAGTATAGGAAGTACTCATCAGTATAGGTAGTACTCATCGTTGTAGGAAGTACTCATCAGTATAGGAAGTACTCATCAGTATAGGAAGTACTCATCAGTATAGGAAGTACTCATCAGTATAGGAAGTACTCATCAGTATAGGAAGTACTCATCAGTATAGGAAGTACTCATCAGTATAGGAAGTACTCATCAGTATAGGAAGTACTCATCAGTATAGGAAGTACTCATCGTTGTAGGAAGTACTCATCAGTATAGGAAGTACTCATCAGTATAGGAAGTACTCATCAGTATAGGAAGTACTCATCAGTATAAGAAGTACTCATCAGTATAGGAAGTACTCATCAGTATAAGAAGTACTCATCAGTATAGGAAGTACTCATCGTTGTAGGAAGTACTCATCAGTATAGTAAGTACTCATCAGTATAGGAAGTACTCATCAGTATAGGAAGTACTCATCGTTGTAGGAAGTACTCATCAGTATAGGAAGTACTCATCAGTATAGGAAGTACTCATCAGTATAGGAAGTACTCATCAGTATAGGAAGTACTGATCATTATAGGTATTAAATTAAGTATTCCAACCAGATCACGCCTGCTAATTAAGGATTATTGTAAACTAGTTAATAATTATAATAATGACTCATAATTATAGGAAGTACTAATCAAAGTCATCTTCATTATAAAATAAGGGACAATTCACACCAATTACCTAGCCCCAAACTAGGATATCCTGTACTATGGTACTAGACTACGGATAAACATATATAGATACGAATATTACATCCATGACTCGGAAACATCACACAAATGTTTGCACCATGCGGGATTCGAACCCGCGTCCGTTGGTTGACTTCGCTGTCACGGTCACTAGCCACTCAGCCAACAGGTCGTCCAAATACTCTTCACTATAATATTTAAAACTCATAGTGAATCATACTAAAAAAATAGTAGTTAATGTAATGGTTGCATACTGAAGGCTATGAAAACACGAGAGTGAGTTTAAATAGCGAGACGTAGGCGAGTTTTTTAATAGTATCACTCGAGTGTTTTAATACATAGCTATGTGCCGTTTAATACACAGCTTTATCTACAGTCATGCAATAGGAATTTACTTTTATTGAAAAAAAAAAATTGTATTTTCTTGATTTTTCTGGTAAAAGCTCGTTCGTCATGTTCGATGCTGTTCTGTGATGTCAGGTGGAGTCTAATTCTCCTCACGAACACTGCTGTCGGACATTTTTAGTCAGGATACAACTTTTTATCTACAAAAAGTACAAAAACACATAAAATTGGTTAGGTAATAATGTAAAGTAAATTATGGCGCCAAAATCCACTCCAGCGAATTCGAGCACATACGGTCTAACACGCGCTGCCATAGATAATAAATGGCGAAAACGCTCGTAGTGCGGAGCCTAAACGGCGCTTTTAAGAGGTTTTTATTTTATTAAAACATTGTTTAGTTCAAAAATAAAAAAAAGTATTTTTTCTTTTTAGAGACGTGCCGGTGCGTATGCAGTAGACATTACATTTAGATTACAAAATTTACATTACGCCACCATTTTTGAGTTCATAATCCGGATTTTAGATATGAGTGTAGAAAAAAAATTACCTCGAGCCCCCATTATAGCTATTATCTAGATCACATCAGCTTCCAAACAGAAAAAAACTGCATCAAAATTGGCCCATTCGTTTTGGCGCTACGATCCTGAGTAATCCCGACCCGACCCCCTATTATAGCTAAGAACCATCTCTATCATATCAGCTTTCAAACAGAAAAACCGCCTCAAACTCGATCCATTCGTTTGGGAGCTACGACGCCACAGACAGACATACACACCCTAAACTTATAACACCCCTCTTTTCGCGCTCGGGGGCTAAAGAATTAAAAGTTACATGTACAACGACAATTAAAATATACGAGTAATTAATATACCTTTTCCATTTTTTACAGATAAAATACAACAAGCAAGAGCAACGAATCTAAAGAAATACTATATTTTTAAATTTATTGGTTTATTTTCAAATATCATGACATTATAGCTATTTTATATAATTTTTCATATTGCGCATATGGATTATGAATGGGAAAGTTGAATTGACATTGAAATTATGTTATTGTACAGTCATATAGGTCTGATGACAAATAAACTTGTAATGTATGTAATTTATGTTTTACTAGCTGCGCCCACGGTTTCATCCGCTGACACCTGTCACTTTGATACTTTCACTTTTACACCTGTCACTTTGACACATGCCAAATTTGACACCTATCACTTTGACACCTGTCTCTTCGTAGACGGAGAAACCAATAGACACTTGGTTGTCGTGCCGCTTGTGAGATAGAACGATAGGTGGGTGTGCTGCCATGTCAAAAATTTTACCTTGATTTTAAGCAATTTTAGATTCAAGATTATATTATAGACTAGATTTCCCACCCGCGACTTCTTCCGCGCGGACTACTGTTTATCGCGAAAAAAGCATCCTATGTACTTCTATGATATTAAACACCAATGCAAAAGTAGGTATAGCACTAACGCTCTTGATGTTTTTTGACAGGCTTGATATTTCGTTTCCATGGCAACCGTTCCTTACAGCCAGTAATCAAAATTTTCCAGTTTTCGCGTGGAAAGTTATAATTTTCCGGGATAAAAAGTATCCTATGTTTTATTTCAGGGTATAAGCTATCTCCATTCCAAATTTCATAAACATCCGTCCAGCCGTTATCGCGTGTAAGCTCCCCAACAAACAAACAGACAACGTTTCACTTTTATATATTAGTATGGATTTACGAAATATGTATAGTCAGAAAGAAAAATTGAGTTTTTGAATAATTCTAGGTGTTGTACGATCTCGTTCCATAAAAAGATCGATTAATGTGGATAAGGGTAAGTAATAGAAACTTCAGAAAGCTTTTTTACAATTTCTACAAACATTTTGTATTGAACATGCTTACAGTAAAATAATATACCATTGACATCCATGGTGGGCCATCCTCAGCGTAAAATGAATAGATTAAATATTGTGTGGTGGTATGGTATGGTATGGTGTATGTACAATTTTTCATGCATGATGCATGAAAAATTGTACATACATACTGTTGACATGTACAAAATACTAATTATTATATACCATGGTCATCCATGATGGACCGTGCTTTGATTGATAAATTAATTATTTTGGTGCAATATGATCCATCACGGTGACCAAGGTCTAAAATAGTGCGTGTCAACACGGGGTCGCGGCGAACACATAGCAAAAATACGCCCATAATGAAAATCATTAATTCCCGACAGACCAGCTCTTTTCGGCGACGGACTCGTGGTCACACCGTTTTGTCATACTAGTGTGACCACAAGGAATTTACTCGTGGTCCTGTCTAACTGCAATAAGTTGACAGGAAGATAGCTGGTCGGTCTCCTTGATAGTGATCAGTTTTTCTTTCTACTGTGTTTATTTGTCACACTATGAATTTCTGTAATTATTTTGTATTCAAATGTATGGGAATAACGTTTCAATATTATTGAACCATTTTAGTACCTACTCTAACCAATGTTAATCTCATATATACTTTTGGTCCATAAAAGGAAAAGGAACGCTCATTTTTTGTTAATATTATCATTTTGCTTGCACACTGTTTTTTTTCCAATATCTTTAAATTTTAATCAAACTGTCTCCAAAATCCACGGAAGGTCTTCTCACATAGTTTGTTTGTTTGTCGTATGACGTAATGCTGGGCCTCTGGTGTCAAAGTTTGTCAGGCCGCCCGAAGGGCCTCTGACATGGCTCACACAGTTTATAAGTATGTAGCTCTGATGGTTAAGGCATTTAAGTAGTTGTAGGTGCCCTTGCTCTCTTGAATAAACTTTCTATTCTGTATACATATTAACAACATCGTACGATATGACATTAAATTGAATTTACTATTGATACAAATGAGAACCAATGCAATTAAATCATTTTATTAATAAAAATTGTGTAGTTTGGGCACAGAATACTAAAAGGGTCTAGGGAACATTCATTTCGAATGCAGGCAATACACCAAGCTGAATTATTTTTCTCCTACGTTTTTCTCACAAACCAAACAAAACTTTCAAAATTGTTTAGCACAGTTTGTTTGTTTGTGCTGACCTTGAAAAAAACAGCACGCACCTGCAACAAAAGATCATATCGTTGTCTCATTTCTTCGTAAGACCTATGCATAAGTTGTTCCCTTTCTTGTATGAGTGCGATGGAAGCTATCTAGTTGTCTATTGGTTTCTCTACGTGTCACTTTGACACCTGTCAATTTGACACCTGTCAATTTGACACCGGTCAATTTGACACCTGCCAATTTGACACTTTCGATGAATGATGATGATGAAAAGTATCCAGTGTTTTATTCCAGGATATAAGATATCTCCATTCCAAATTTCATCAAAATCCGTTCAGCTGTTTGAGCGTGAATGAGTAACAAACAAACATACAGAATTTCGCGTTTACAATATTATTGCGATTTACTGACTAGCTTTTGCCCGCGACTGCATCTGCGCGATTATTGTTTATCGCGATAAAAAGTGTCCATTGTCCTCACCTAGGATTTAAACTATCTCCATACCAAATTGCATCAAGATCGGCTCAGCCGTTTACTCGAGAAAAGGTAACAGATAGACAGTAACTTTCACTTTTATAATTATTGGTATGGATGGATGTACAGGGTGGATTTTTGAGATGAAGAAGTAAGGGTAGGTACATTAACCGGCGAGAAATAAAGCACATCGGCCTTTGGATAGAGACAATAGCTGTTTACGACGATTTCCGAATACTGACGACCGTCCATTACTCACCGTATTTAGTAAGTGTCGATTCATATGAAATAAATACTGCACTTTATGGACTTTATTAGCTTACGACAAATCGATGACATGTAAACTTTAAATATCTATAGAGAGCTGTTGCAACTACCAGAAGAAGTATAGTAGGTTGTAGTAGTAAGGAGCAAAATAATATTTTGATGGCGAGTGCGCTATTTTGAATCCAAGTGGAGTGAAGGATTCCTAAGTAGAATCCTGAACGTAGCGTGGGATTCAATATACTACGCACGAGGAAAAATAATTTTGCGTCAGAGTGATACACACTACTTTTCATCCCTATGTATGAAAAATAAATAAAAGGAGCTTTTAGATACTTTACAACTCATATTAGTTATTTAACACAACACGCATATTGGACTCACTTGTTTACAACTCATATTAGATATTAAATAGACTAAAAATAAACAACGTAAAATAAACTAGGTAACACTTAACTAAAAATTTATATTCACTTTGAACTTCTTTTATTTATACGTCCTTCAGACAGTCTCTTCATATATTGTGTTCTAAATTTTGTGTAGATCTTGATTTAAAAGTCATTATTGGTACTGGCCGCCAACGTGTGAAGGTTGCTTACATTTGGTTAATTCTTGAAAATAGGTACAGGTTAAAAAAAAAAAAAAAAAAAAAACCGAAAAAGACTTCGCTTCTTTTGCATTTTCCCATGCGATAAAATTGTTACCTATACCTATTTTAATTGTTAATTGTTACCTATACCTACCTCTTTCAAATATTTTTCCAGGGATTTAGTTGGATCACATTTATTGCGTAATATTTTCAGGTGTAAGTAGGTAGTATAATACTTTCGCTATACTTGCATTTTTGTGAAATTATTAATTTAGTATTTGCACTGTCAATATTCCTTGTTTCCGTGACAATAATATCATAATTCGCGCGCTTTTCATTTTTTCATCTCCTCCGTACATTCACATGATTCTTTTTTATACGCTTTATATTAGCTTCACTTGTATGTTTGTAACCGACTCCTTTGGACGCTATTTTGACCCACTTTAAACGGTCACATTCAAATTTTGCACACCTGTCAAAGACCGATGACAATGCAATAATTCGAAAAAGAAAATAAATAACAGTTTAAAAAAACTAAAAAACACGCTTTATACAGAAAACCAAACTAAAAAATAGAAAATAAATTTTATTTTTGAATTAAGAATAGTGTAAAAAATTATAATAAATATAAATAAATAATAGTGTAAATAAGAAAAAAAGTTTATTTCATAAAAATCGTGGGGTGCATGGGTCAATAGTTATAAATATTTCATTGACAGATATGAGAAGAAGGATTATCATTTCGATAATATCTTAAAAAGCACCCCACGTTTTTTTAAAATAAAACATTTTTTTCTTATTTACACTATTATTTATTTATATTTATTAGAATTTTTTACACTATTCTTAATTCAAAATGATTAAAATTTATTTTCTATTTTTTAGTTTAGTTTTCTATATAAAGCGTGTTTTTTAGTTTTTTAAATTATTATTTATTTAAATGCAGACAGCGCGCCACGAGACCCAATGAACAAACAACTCAAACAAGTCAACTGTGAATTAGCAACCCTTCATCTGATCTCTACTAAATTTTCGGCTTAATGCCAGAAGTCTGCATGGCTCGATAAAACATCGTTCGACTCCCGATCTTTAGTAGCGGAGTTAAATTCCCAACCGGATTGTTTACACTTAGCACATAAAAAAAAGGTGATGCCTTATAACTTGAATATGGCCGAGATGAGGCGGAACGAGCCGATGAGCCACGAGCGCTCGTGTCGCGGAACCGATCGATCGCCAACATCAAAAATTCACGTTCCAAATTCAAAACCCATTACTGGCCTCTCTTAAAGTCTTGATAAGAAAATACCTACTTTGCTCCCTCTTTTCGAGGAACCAATCAGTGTTTTTCGAATAGATGTGATGAAAAAACAATTATGTATTAGGTATTTTGTAAATGAATAGATTTAATGTTAGGGGGTTTAAACAACTCTATATTATATATTTTCAGCTAAAGACGACCGTACTGTATTGCACCTGTATAACGACTGACAAATTAAAGAATATTACTGACAAACGTCACACAGGTAGGGTGCGACAACGCTATACGAAGCCGAAATTAGCCGAGTCTCTTTCCAAAGACCGATGTGCATTATTTATCGCCGGGTACTGTACGATACTATACTTGTACTAATATTTATTCTGTGACGATACTATACGATACGATACGAAACACTTTATTGTAATTATCAGTTAGAAAACATACACATTATAATTGAATTAAAACTATGGTAGTACAATGGGCGGTATTATCGCTTAAAGCGATCTCTTCCAGACAGCTTTTGGATAGACATTTTGAGCCATCGCATTTTTCTTTCAACAATCATTGTAGCCATCGCAGGAAGTCGATGGATGGAGGTGGCACAAGATCGCTCGTCATGGCGCTCTTTGGGGGAGGCCTGTTATCAGCAGTGGACTTCTAAAAGCTGACATGACGATGATAATGATGAACGAAGCTATGTGCGACAAAGTGCAACAGTGTCGATATCGTTGAATGGGTGGACGAGGATGACGTTGTTCGCTTACACGAGGCAGTGGATCCGACGCAGAGCAGCGGCGTTCCAGTTGCTGATCCACTAGCTGACTGGCTGTTAAGCCCCTAGACTGATTCACATTTTGAGTAAAACATGTGTCACCGATTCATATTAAAACGTTACTTTTTTATTCCTAACACAAATTAACGCGTTTTTATACAAATTTCGGTAGATACTGATCTTATGTAAGATTGAAAGAGGGGGGGAGGGGGTATATCTCAAGTCTTATTTTTTCTTACGTAGGGGGGAGAGGGGGTCAGAAAGTGGTTAAAATTGTCTTACGTTATAAATGAACAGCCCTTAAGGACAAACAACCACCTTGGACCATGAATGAAATCAATTGTGATCAGAAATCACTCTAACCCATGGATCACGGACACGGTCAAGCTTATGATGAAGTTACGTGATGATGCTTCAGCGGACTATCAAAAATCAAAATATTTAAGTAAAAAAGAATATTACAAGATCCTAAAATCCACAGTAAGTCAAGCACTTTATTTTATCACGAGAAATCAGCATATTTTAAGCAACACATAAATAGTAAAATGAACAATCCAAAACTATTATGGAAGAATGTTAAGAACACCTTATTACCTAAAAACAATGCAGAGCTTCCCCAATTTTTTAATGATCCAGGAATATTAATAATCACTTTTTAAATATTCCTGGCACTTCAGATGTCAGTTTGTCACAATTAACGTACTTTGAGCACCTTAAGTTTAGTGATGCACTCTTTCATATAGAACGGGTTAGTTTAGACAGAATGACAAATAATAATGAGCTTGAAAACCAATGCCGAAGGTTGCTGATCGTTACCAATATGTGAAAAAAATTAACAAAATAAAAATATGTAGCTTACTTCCACCAAAACTGTAAGTCAGACAAATGATAAATGGTAAAATTAACACAAGTAAAACCCCACGCTAAAAAACCCTACCCCAGATTGAACTAATGAAAAATATTAATGAAAGAAAAGCTAAGGCCTGGAGGCCAACATATACAAATAATATATATAAATATATATACACAATAAAAAAAAACCCCAAGCTAAACAAACCCTACCCAAATACAAGTATCGAAACACTTATATATTCATATACATATAATATAAAGAAACACAATAAAAAACATATACCTCGATCCAAATACCAAACGTCTGACATCAATACGACACGTGTTTCGCCTCTGCACGAGGCATCTTCGGGTGATGTTGACTCGTCGAATGCTGGGCAGTTCAGCAGCAGCATGTATATGAATATATAAGTGTTTCGATACTTGTATTTGGGTAGGGTTTGTTTAGCTTGGGGTTTTTTTTATTGTGTATATATATTTATATATACTATTTGTATATGTTGGCCTCCAGGCCTTAGCTTTTCTTTCATTAATATTTTTCATTAGTTCAATCTGGGGTAGGGTTTTGTTTAGCGTGGGGTTTTACTTGTGTTAATTTTACCATTTATCATTTGTCTGACTTACAGTTTTGGCGGAAGTAAGCTACATATTTTTATTTTGTTCATTTTAAATATGGATTTCCGCAAAGTAACGCCTGAATCTATCAATTATATCAATATGTGAAACTTAATCGTAATGACGGTTCTCCGTTAGTGTCAGAACAAATGGCTTGTAATAGAGGAATTTATAACCTAACAATTATAGCAAAGAGAATGCAATGCATTATGGTTTATAGAGGAAGTGTAGGAATTGTTGTTAGGTTATGTTTATTTATTTAATTGTTTTGTACAAAAATTGTGTACAAGGAAGAACTTAACGCTAAACAGCATTATCTACCAGTAATCCGGGTCGGGAAAGAAATACTAGTACATAGGGCGTGCGGTTTAAAGTATTGAACAATAAATACAATAATTGTTGTTTGTTATTATTTAGTGTAAGGAATTGTTGCAAAATGTTTGTGCTAATATTGGACGACTGTTTCCCGGCACAGTGAAACAGCAGCAACATATCTAAACATATTGTTTTGTAATCTCGCCAGGCAGTAACAGATTGAAAATAATTCTTATTCAAAAACCTAGTCTGTTACACTAGGTAGGTAATTGAATAGGTACAATATCTTTAAACATTATATTTATCACGCAGAAGTAGTTAATTAAACAATTAATGATAAAATAATTTAAATTTCAAAGAATTGTTTCAAAAGTCGTTAACAGTAACATTACCTACAAAACTTTGAAGCCTAATAACAATTATTCCTGGCCTCCCCAATAAAAAATCTTAGACTAACACATCTCAGGAAATGATGCTGAATTACTAGCGATATTTTTTGTGTAAAGATGCCGTGAATTTTACTGACATAGATAGATAGATAGATAGATAACTCTTTATTGTACACCACATAGAACAAAAATACAATAATAACTAAAACATTTATACAAAATATATGGGACAATGGGCGGTCTTATCGCTAAAAAGCGATCTCTTCCAGACAACCTTTGGATGGAAAGGAATTAATATACGGCTAAGACGGTGGTGCATTATAATATAACAAATTAAAAAAAATAAAAAAAAAGATGTATGGGAATTCGCCATTGTTCTTTGCAATATTGCACTGAAGCTTGTTCTTTCCGTTTACTAGAAGATTTATTTTGCCCTCCTCTATGCATGTGGTCCTAGTCTAGTACATAACCATTCTCAGCCATACTCTATTTCAAGTATCTAATACTTCTTTGCTAAAAAAACGAGCAAATTCACGTAGCAAATGTACGTAGGTAATTCTGAATTGGGTATTACTTCTTACCTACCTTTATTTGTAACTGATCTTTCATAAAAACACTCCTTTCAGACACATTTATAACTAAGTAAATATAGGTATACTTAATAGAAAAAAACACCAAGTGCGAGTCGGACTCGCGTACCGAGGGTTCCGTATAAACCTGTAGGTATTTAAATAGTTAGTCCATCAAGGGTATAAGAGCCTCGAAGTTTTTTTGTGATACTACATATTTACGGTTTTCGGATTTTTCCCTTTACTTGTACTATAAGACATTGCTTTTTGGCAAATTTCATGATTCTAGATCAACGGGAAGTACCCTATTTGATTCCCTTGCGAGTGTCAAAATGTGCGGCATAAACGGCCGTATCTTTTAATTGCATTGACTTAGTTTTTTTTTTCGCAGTTTTAAGTGATTTGACAGTAATTTCAACTTGATACCTCCGCGCGTTAAAAACACAGGTGTAGACTCATGGCCGTGACACAGGTGTTACAGTAGGCCGTCTCGTCCCAATACACAAGCTTTTCATTCGAGCTTGTCAGACGAATGCAAGTAAGGTCAGCAAATACATAAACTATTCATTAATTTTGTTAGTCCTAGTATAGCTGCGTTGATATTATTAGCTATTCTAAGGTTTTTAGATTTTAGCCACTCACCTGGTGTTAGGCGACGGTCGATGTGGTCGAAGGGAAACACGCTGAACCTACAATAGGACGTTCTTAAGCGGAATTAGCAATGCGCTAGTTGAGTTGTTAAACTCGAGTTAAGTACTCGAGTCCAAATTCTTGCAACTCGAACTCAACTCAGTCCATGCTCAAATCTTGCGCGTTTGTCGTCCCGTGCAGACCAAACGAATCGAACTCGAAGACGGGCTTCGGGCTGATTCAGGCTCTTCCGTTTTACAACCAAATACCAAGTAGCGAAAGAGTTCATGTGTACTTAACGGTTACAGAGTGAAATAGCAAGAACATCAGCGGTTGTTTGTTTACTTGCGATTTTCTGTTTTCTGTTATTTATGTGATACTATCCATCAAATCATGTATGTTAGGTCTCCTAGTTTTCGCAAAATCAGCTTTCGCTATCTGAAGTAGTATTAAAGAGCTGAGCTGTGACGAAAAATCACCAAAAAATATATATTTAACGCCATTATTTTACGACGATCCATTATTTTCTAATCTGAAGTTGGTTCCAAATCTATGATCTACGACGCAGCAGCCGAATAAAACAAACTGTCAAAATTAAATTCTTGTGCAAAGGCAAAAAACGACAAGATGGTCCGATGATGTGAAGGTAGTGGCCAGTAAGCAGTGGGTTCGAAGGAGCACTCGCAAAACGAAATCGAAGAAGTTTCCAACGGGAGGCAAATGTCCAATATTGGACAAATAGATGGTGATTATCTGAGGTCATCAGAAAATCTCCAAATATGGCACTTGGCGGAAGCCCGACTTGGCCGTGATAGGTTAGAAGGCGAAGGCGGGAGGGAAGCGTAGCGAGGTCCCGCTTTGGTCTTCGTGTTTATTTTTAGCCTTAATCTGTTTGAACACCTTTGGTATCATGAAAACCCTACAATAATGCCAAACGTGGATTGAAATATCATTAAACGTTGATGTTTCAACGTTATGGTCAATTTTAGCTGGCCATTTCATGAAATGATCAATTCTACGATATCGCCACGACATATACACAATCTATAAGCAATAGTTTTAGTAGACTTGGGGGCCCCAAGGTAGGTATAGTTACCTATTTGAACTTGATTGATTTGCTGTCCTTACTCCGTACCCCTACTAGTGAAGCGGTGTCTGCAGAGTTCAAGGCCTTTCCCAATATACCGTACTTATTGAGTTACTGTCGCTGCTGTTTGAAGTTTATCTAATAACTAAGTAGTTATTGGCCGCGACTTCGTCCGCGTGGACTACAGTTTATCGAGATAAAAAGTGTCCTTATGTCATTCCCCAGCTCACTATGTCTATAGTGTCTATACCAAATTCCATCAAGATCGGTTCACCATTTATTCACCATTTAGTCAGATAGAGATACTTTCGCTTTTATAATATTAGTATGTAAGTAATTATAATACACAGATGGATTTGCTAAATATTGGTTAGGTCGATGATCTCATCAACTCATCAAGTTCACCAACATTTGTTCCTTGGTTAAACTTGTCACGAGGCGGTCCTAAGGTTTGTTCAACTAGCCCAGGGACCAAACCTCAGTGGACACAAAACTACAGGAATAATAGAAGCATTATTATCACAGACTTTTCGTGCTTCAACAATATGGATCAAAACAACCACTTACGGAGGTATTATCATATATATTTAAAAGACTCCAGTTGTAATTTATTTATTTTATTTTATTTTATTAAGGCACAAACAGTTTACAATAATCTTAAAATAAACACACTAAACAAAAAAAATACATACACCAATGAAGATGCCACTAATAGAAACATTATATTACGAGTTTCTATTAGTGGCATCTTTATATTACGAGTTTCTATTAGTTTTATTATCTGGTTTTGAGTGCCGTTCTGTTCTTGAACGGCACTCAAAACCAGATAATAAAAAACATAAACTAAAAAAATATATATATTAAATTTAGAATTTAAAATAAAACAGTACCAATAGACTTTCAATTAACTAATTAATAAAGAAAATAAACTATCGAATATTACAGAATTACAAAAGAGACATTTGATTCCTGAAGTTGTTTAGAGAAAAGAAGAAAATGTCACAATCCTAAAATTGGTCATTGTGAGACTTACATGCTCTTTGTAATAAAGCATTACGTGCATAATTTGTATGACAACGAGGCAAATTAAACATTTTATTAGTGTAACGGGCATTACATCGAGGACATCTCAAACCAATCTGACTAAGAAGATATGGAGAGTCAATAACATTTCTTAAAATTTTAAACAATAACATTTGATCCTTTATTGTGCGTCGGCTTTGAAGGGTATCAAAATTAAAAACTATAGGCTTAACTGATCTAGAATTTAGAAATGTAAGGTGTTTAATGAATTTATTCAGAATCCGCTCCAAGCTATTAATGTATATTTGATATTGAGGGTTCCAGACACTAGAAGCATATTCCAAAATAAGTGTAACTAAAGAGTTGAATAGAGTTATTAGTGTTTTTGCATTATTGAACTCTTTACCAACTCTAAGAATAAAACCTAACAAACGATAGGCACGGGCCGTAATATTTTCGATATGAGAATTAAGTATGAGTTTATGATCCAATAAAACTCCTAAATCTCTAATAATAAACTTATTTAGGTATTTTATAACATATTATTTCGTAAAATTCGGTTTTGCTAATCCAATCATTATGGGAATGACAGGTTATTTTAATTTAGAATTAATAATGACAAACTATCAAATGGAATGAAATGGATTATGAAAGAATTTAAACACTTACAACACTTTAGAGATTCCTTTATTCCTTTCACCACTATGACTATTAATCACTTCCATAATTAATAAGTATGTACAGAATAAATAATAGTACAAGTAACTACGTACCAATTATTCACATTTTGACTTCCAACTGAAAACTACCACATAATAAATAATAGTACAAGTAACAACGTACCAATTATTTACATTTTGACTTACAACTGAAAACTACCACATAATAAATAATAGTACAAGTAACTACGTACCAATTATTCACATTTTGAGTTACAACTGAAAACTACCACATAATACATAATAGTACAAATAACTACGTACCAATTATTTACATTTTGACTTACAACTGAAAACTACCGCATAATAAATAATAGTACAAGTAACTACGTTCCAATTATTCACATTTTGACTTACAACTGAAAACTACCACATAATAAATAATAGTACAAGTAACTACGTACCAATTATTCACTTTTTTACTAACAACTGAAAACTACCACATAATAAATAATAGTACAAGTAACTACGCGTACCAATTATTCACATTTTGACTTACCACTGAAAACAACCACATAATAAATAACAGTACAAGTAACTACGTACCAATTACATTTTGACTTACAACTGAAAACTACCACATAATAAATAATAGTACAAGTAACTACGTACCAATTATTCACATTTTGAGTTACAATTGAAAACTACCACATAATAAATAATAGTACAAATATGAAATAACTACGTACCAATTATTTACATTTTGACTTACAACTTGTGACGATGTGAAAACCTCTTTCATAATAATACTCATTTGGTCTCTTAATTCTTTCATAATCCATTTCTTTCATTTGTCATTATTCATTCTAAATTCAAATAACCTGTCATTCACATTGATTTTAGCAAAACCGAATTGCACAAAATAATATATTATAAAATACATAAATAAGTTTATAACAACTGGAGACATATATAATAATTCCGTCGTTAGTGTTCGTTTTGTTTGAAGCCGCTGTTTATGATCATCTCCTCCTGTTCCTGTAATTTTGTGTCACTGAGGTTTGGGTCCTGGGCTAGTGGGACAAACCCAAACTCTGGGACCGCCTCGTGACAAACTGAAAACTACCACATAATAAATAATAATACAAGTAACTACGTACCAATTATTCACATTTTGACTTACAACTGAAAACTACCACATAATAAATAATACCTAAACTACCCTTTAGATGTAACCACAAAAAAGGTTACATCTAAAGTATCCTCATGTCACAAAATAATGTTTAAAAAAAGACAGATTACACAACGCCAAACAAACGAGCGAAGCACAGCAAATGGCAGCCGCGTACAGTAAGGCTGATAAGTCGTGGCCACTCTGCGGCCCGATTACAGAACTTGGTTACAATCGGATTATCACTTTTTTCATAGCAATTTCGACTCTATCGCAAGGCATTAGTGATATCGATACTGACAATCCGATTGAAGCTAAGTTATGTGGTCGGGCCCCTGAACTTCGTGCAAATGGCTGCGCAATGAACATTTTTAGGAACCGAATGATGAAATGAGGTGACGTGCACGAGGCTGTGGTCTAGGCTAGAGATGCACCTCATTCCGCTATTTAATTTCCTAAAATGTACATTGCGCTGCCATTTGCATGAAGTCCAGAGTGGCCACGACTTATCGGCCGTACTGTATATGAGTGTGCGAGTGGGCAATTTGTGGTGATTTGTGGTAGATACACAATTTCATCAGGAAATATTGCATTGGTACTTGTCTCACATTGAATTTGTCTCTCCCCGTGATTCATCCATCTTAACAATGACCTCAATAATTATATTATTCTTAGGTTATCATCATCATAATCATCAGCATAATATACTTGTCCACTGCTGGACTTAGACCTTCTGTTAATGCACGCCACTGAGATCGGTCTTCAGCTCTTTGCGACCAGTTTCTGCCAGCCGCTTTTCGCAGGTCATCACTCCACCTGGCCACAGTGTGTCACAGTCTGGCTACGTCTGCCTAATCGTATGTGGTCGTATGTGGTCTCTACTTTCGACCAATTTTTACTTATCGAAAGTCTCACTCTAGAACTTGTCGACCCCAACACTACCGTTAAATGTTATGGTCCGGTATATGGTGTTAATGGTTACGGTGTATTTTTAGGTATATACACAATAATATTTAATGAAAATTAAAACGATTGCATGCGAGTAAAACTGTAAGCTCAGCGAGCTGGTAATAACGTTCCTATAGGGTTCAAAGGTATGAAATATGACATATAACTCAAAATCTCTACTACTCAAATCACCACAACCACATCACCACTACCACTTCACCACTACCACTACCACATCACCACTAACCCATAACCACTACCATTTCACCACTACCACATCACCACTACTTCTTCACCACTATCACATCACCACTACCACATCACCACTACCACATCACTACTACCACACCACCACTACCACTTCACCACTACCACTTCATCACACTAAACTACTAGGAATGCTGGCCGAATGCAGATTGGTGGGGCCACTTACCCTTGAATTTTATAGTTTTTGTACACTAATTCTGCACTTATTCTCTTGTTGTTCGTTTGTTTCTTTTCTTTCTTGTTTTTTTTATGTTTTACTTGCATTAAAGTATTGACCCTCTCGAACCGCTCCTATTTCTATAATGACCTCGTCTCCACGACCTCCTATATTTAGGCCCAGTTTACAAGTTCGCTGCAGCTTGCAAGGTCACAGTGTAAGGGCAAAGGGCGACAAAAATAGAAGGCCCGTTGTTCTCTCCTAAAATATTTAGACTTGACCTCAAATGTTTTAAACAGGCGACCTTTAAAACTCGTTCTTTTGTGGACTTTTGTTTTGTGAAGCTTTCGTGGATGTGGCGAAAGCGTTGACAGCAAATTCATTTATGTACCTAAACCTTGCCAAAGAGATCTCTATGCAACGTTGTTTATTGTTTACGCAATTTGAGAAACTAGTTTGTTCAGAATCACCAGCACATTCCAATGAACAGAGTTTCGCAAACTTTTTACCTTCCGGCTATGAGGTTCGATCGCGTAGTTCGATAAAGCGAACTACAAGGATTTTTAGGTCCTTACGGTTCGATTGAATGATCGAGCTGTGCAGATTTTGTTCTTTTATGTCCACACGGCACGATTGGGCGAACTACGAGTAATATGGAAATAAATGGATATTTCGTATCAGTAATTACTTTTAAGGTGCAGGTAATATGGGTCATGCGAAATTAGTTGTTTGTTTATGCTTTCAAAATAAATAATAATCTATTATTTTCGGATTGGTCACCTACTAGGGCCACCCATAACTTATGTACCTATTTCTAGTACAAATAGAGAGACAAAACAAGGAAAAATACAAAAACTAATCAGCCAAATATTTTTATTAAATACAGAATTATTAATTAATATTCTTTTAAATAATGTTTCTGTAACTATGTAATAAAAATTACAGAGATTTTTACGGCGGAGAACCAAAGAGACCGACATAGATCTTAAGATAAGCAAGCTAGTGGCAGTGAGCTGGTAACATTTCCAGAAGAACCGTTAACCGTTGGGGTAGACGAATTCTCTAGTGGAGACCACGTTTAGGCAAACGTAGTGTAGAACGCTCTGTGGCCAAGTGGAGTGACGTCGAATTAACGATATCAGTAACTACTGTTTGTTTTTGTTTTTAAAAGATCTTTATTTAAGATAAATTAGTTATAAATCACAATAAAAAATAGAAATAAAATAATAATATATTCATAATATATTTATTTTTATTTATTTATTTAATTATAAGACACAGTCAAGTAATTATTTAGCTTTATTTCAATGACTCGACAGGCTAATATCGCCTTTATAAAGTCTTACAACAAAATACATATTTATGATCATTTAAACTCGTTGTAACATATTTTTAAACAAAAAGTGTATCGTTTTAAACAAATGAATGTTAATTATTATGCGCCCTTTGTACAGTGCACATTTTTAGCTTCACTGACACGTTCTATGAGTAACTAAGAATAACAATAATATTTACAGACCACAGAACTTAAAACATAAGGTTATTAGCATTTATTGCGATGAAACTGGAAAAGATGCAATGCAAGATGATAGTAAGTAGTAATGAAAGTAGTATGATAGTAGTTTAAAAGTAACTACCTACCCTCACTTTCCTCGCGAAAGTAATTAGTGAATAACAAAGCAACGGGCGAACCCGACAGTCCGTCACTCGTCTTCGTCTTCAAAGAATATTTTGCAAAACTTGTAGTTTGCGGTGATTACTTTCACAGGTACTTCTCAAAACTGGTGCAACGTAGGAAATGCAGGGCTGTATTAAGGTTGAAAAGATTTTTAATTTCGTTTTTGAATTTAAATTGCTTCTACGATTCATAATTGGGCTAAGTGCTCCAAATGCTTTCAAACCTTTTGATTGGATATTATTGACGTGCAAAGACCAGTTCAATTTTGTGTCCATACGAACCCCAAGATACTTAACTGACTTGCTCCAAGAGATTTTATGACCATTTATAACTAGATTTTTATAGAGAGGTTTGCGTTTTCTTGTAAACAGAATGGCTTCAGTCTTTCAACTTGACTCACTAATAAACTCATTTAACTTGACCTTCCTCTTTTTAAAGTAATCCAAAAGCAAATCAATCGAGATTTGAAGCCTACTAACAATTAGTTGCTCATCGTTAGATGACGAGTACGATGCAGTATCATCGGCAAAACATGCTAAGTGCGTTCGAGGTTGCTTAGGAATATCATTGAGGTAGACAAGGAATAACAGAGGAGCCAGCACTGACCCTTGGAGAACGCTTGCAGGAATAGGGCATAAATCTGAAGATCCGCTGCCAAAATGAACTGCCCGTACCGTATACCAGGTAAGATAGCACTCGCAAAGTGCTTTCATAGGAAAGTTTCAAATATTTCTACCTTTATCTGCGAAAGGAGAAAATCACCAAATAGTTTTTGCCGATAAGACGCTAACATTTTTAGAGGATTTTATAATATTTGACGATGTTATACATCGGTGAACGAAAACCCGTATATCAGATAAGATAGCACTTGCAATTAGCTTTCATAGAAATGTTTCTTATATTTCTATTTTCATTTGCGAAAGGAGAAAATCACCAAATAGTTTTTGCCGTTAAGCCGCTAACATTTTTAGAGGATTTTATTAGATTTGACGATGATATCGATCGGTGAACGACAAACCGTATACCAGGTAAGATAGCAATAGTAAAGAGCTTTCATAGGAATGTTTCAAATATTTCTACCTTCATCTGCGAAAGGAGAAAATCGCTGATATTCAAGACGTTTCACGTCATAAAATGCCATCCCGATATTTTATACTATTAGTTTATTCTGTGGTGTAATACTGCAGCCGCGGGTGTAGGCGGGCCATGGGCGTGTGTGGTCAATGTAACGTTTCGTACAAATAAATATTTAGAGACATCTTAGCTAACCGTGCGAAGCCGGGACGGGTCGCTAGTAAGAGATACTCTCTAGTTCGACACAACGCCTATGTTGATGTCGTGTCAATGTCACAGTTCTTCAACTCATCTATTTATATTTATAATAAAGCAATAGGAACGAAAATGTCTGTACAAAGAAGATAATTTAAAAAAAAGTTAGGGTACTTAAAATAAGCTACTGAACAAGAATATAACATTTTGTTTGTGTGTTTGTCATTTTGACAGTTTGTCTGTATGTTTTATTCGCGCATCACGTAAAAACTACTGGACCGATTGCGATGCAGTTCACTGTTGGATAGTTTAGGGTTTGACTTAAAATCTGTATATTAATCTGATGATAAGATGCCGAGCAATCGATAAAAAACTGTTTGACGGCTGAACGAATTTTGAATAAATTAGTATATAGTCAGGATCAGAGGACGTATTCTATCCAGTTGCAAAAAGGGGTGAGACAGGGAGAGGTTATTTCTCCGAAACTGTTCACCTCTGCACTGGAAGATATATTCAAGCTTCTGAACTGGAACGGATATGGTGTTAACGTCAATGGCGAATACATCACTCACCTTCGATTTGCTGATGATATAGTCATCATGGCAGAAATCCTGGAAGACCTAAGCAATATGCTCAGTTACCTCAATATTGTTTCCCAACAGGTGGCTCTTAAAATTAACATGGGTAAGACAAACATCATGTCAAATGCCCATGTCGTACCGATACCGGTTTATGTTGGGAACGATATTATCGAAGCTGTTGATCATTATGCATACTTAGGTCAGACGATCCAACTTCGACAAATAGGTCAACCGACGAATCCAACTCGGATGGGCAGCGTTCGGGAAATTACGCCATATCTTCTCGTCGCAGATACCGCAGAGCCTCAAGACGAAAGTTTATAATCAGTGCGTGTTGCCAGTGATGACATACGGCACTGAGACGTGGTCGCTAACAATTGGTCTCATACACAAGCTCAGAGTTGCGCAGCGTGCAATGGAGAGCGCTATGCTCGGAGTTTCACTACGTGATAAGATCCGTAACGAGGAAATCCGTAGAAGAACCAAGGTTATCGACATAGCTCTCAGAATTTGCAAGTTGAAGTGGCAATGGGCAGGCCATATAGTTCGCAGAGCCGAGAACGGCTGGGGAATAAAGGTTCTCGAATGGCGACCACGAACAAGCAAGCGAAGTGTAGGGAGACCCCCCACACGATGGACGGACGACATCGGAGCCATCGCAGGGAGTCGGTGGACGGAGGCGGCAGAAGACCGTTCGTCGTGGCGCTCTTTGGGGGAGGCCTATGTACAGCAGTGGACTGCTAAAGGCTGAAATGATGAGTATATAGTACTTAATAGTCCCCTATGTTTACACATCTGCCAGGGGTCCAGCGACAACTCATTTTTTTAATGTTTTTTAATTCTTATATATATTAGTCACCAGCAATCGCATAAGTCAGCTTTATTTGTAAAATAAATAAAGGCTGTCTCAAAACTTGAACTTATTTTAGAAACTAGTCTCATCCATATACCAATATATAAAAGTGAAACGTTGTCTGTTTGTTTATTTGTTTAGTTGTTTGTTTGTTTGTTTGGGGAGCTTCCACGCGATAACGGCTGGACAGATTTTGATGAAATTTGGACTGGAGGTAGCGTATACCCTAGAATAAAACAAATGATACTTTTTTAAAACATATGATGATATGTCATGGAAACGAAATAACAAGTCTGTCAAAAAACTTCAAGAGCATTGGTGCTATACCTACTGTTGCATTGATTCTATATTCGAAGAACATAAGTTTTTTTTTTCGCGTTAGTCACTAGTCCGCGCGGAGGAAGTCGCGGGCGGGAAAGCTAGTACATAATAATTTTCTCAACAAATAAGTACTAAAAACTTATGAATATCGTTTATTTAGGTACCTACCCATCAAATATAATTTTATATTTTGCGGTTCGTGAAATGAGTCTTACGGCTATACAAATAAGTTCATTGAAGTACGGAACCGTATACAGTAATGACGCCAAGCTGAAATGAGAATGAGCCGGCCGCGTCTGCAGAATGTCGGATGAATGGTGGGAAAAATTCTTACATAAAGTTTAATGACAACGTGACAGGCACACTTGTAGCTGGCACAAATGCAGCACAAGGCATGGCAGAAAAGTAGGGAGGCCTTTGCCCAGCATTAGGATCCTAATAGCTTATAAAAACTCGAAAAATATACAATCCGGCACGCGAAGAATCTGGATGTCAGTTGAACGAGGCAATATAATTATAATAATTTATTCGGGACAATTACCACCAATTACCGAGCCCCAAACTAGGATACCCTGTACTAGGGTACTAGACAACGGATAAACATACATAGATATGAATATTACATCTATGACTCGGAAACATACATTTCTGCTCATCCCACTAATGATTGCACCGTGCGGGATTCGAACATGCGAACGTTGGTTGATTTTAGGGCCACTAAACACTACACATAAAGCAATACAAATACTATAAATACTATGGCTAGTAAAAATAATGCTTATGCTTCTCAGGTTTTTGTAAAATGAAATAATCAGATGATTTTTTATTCAAACTGTTTTTAGAAGTGAATTACCTGACTACTTAAAACCTAACTTCGATAGATATTAAGTAAACAAAGTGAGGCTAGGCTCCGACGCAATATTACAAAAAAACTGCGAACAAAACTAATGAATAAACTTTTAAACAACTCACAAGCTATGGCGGGCTTTAGCTGTTCAGCCGCGATACCGGACAGACGCAATGGGAGCTGGCCGCCCGTTAAAATTATAGTAAGATTTAATGTTTCTTAATTACTTACTGTTACTTTACTATAAAGTTGCCATTGCAACATGGGACTAGAGTACTTACATGACTTGAATAATCAAAAAAAAATTTTTTATAAGTAACTTGAACGACAATTGATAGGTGTCGATTTTGAGTGCACCAAGTAAAGTTGCAATTGCAACATGGGACTAGAGCACTACTTACATAACTTGAATAATCAAAAAAATTTTTTTTATAACAATATTGAACGACAATTGATAGGTGTCGATTTTGAGTGCACCAAGTAAAGTTGCAATTGCAACATGGGACTAGAGTACTTACATAACTTGAATAATCAAAAATTTTTTTTATAAGTATATTGAACGACAATTGATAGGTGTCGATTTTGAGTGCACCAAGTAAAGTTGCAATTGCAACATGGGACTAGAGTACTTACATAACTTGAATAATCAAAAATTTTTTTTTATAAGAATATTGAACGACAATTGATAGGTGTCGATTTTGAGTGCACCAAGTAAAACTAAAACTAAATTTGACAGCTCTAAAATTATTGCTGTCACTTTCAAACCTTTTGGAAACGAAAGGGACGGCAAATTTCGTTTGAGTTTTAATTGGTGCACTCAGAATCGACACCTTTATGTAAAATAATTATATATTTCTGGAATGGTCTTCTAAAGACTCATTTCTATATCTCACTCTATATGTTTTGGTCATTTTTTGTTCCGTCGGATATACAATATGGCAGCTATAAGCCGCCATATTAGTTTTCTTGACACCTCACATAGCCTATAGCACTCTAGTGATTAACCACCGGTTCCTATATTTTAAAACTTAAATCGAACCGTTTTCGCTTACTGTCCGTCATCTTATGACATAAACGCCATACGAAAAACGACTCGTTAAATTTTTATAGGAATAGGGGGTAAGACGAATTCAATGATACCTCATTTATCAAAATCCATCATGCAGTTTAGGATTTAGGATGCGCCTAAGAAACGTACAAACAAACATACATACAAACCAAATACATAACCCTCCGCAGTCGGGTAATATATATTATCGGATAAAGAATCAAACGCGTGTCCCATATTTTTTTGTTTCCGACTATTCAATCCTTTGACCACGATCTCACCTGATATCTAATGAATTTATCTATTGCCATCTTCTAAACTTTTAATGATCCGACAACTTGACTTGTTTGAGTTCCAAAAACAATTAACTCGTACCCAGAATAATCTTATCAGAGACTCGTACCTCAAAGTCTGTAAAAAGTCTTCCAAGACTTTTAAAGTAAAATCCATAAGCTGTAGGAATAATTTTTGAAGGCTGAGAAAGAACGAGATTATTAATCCTGTTGAAGGTGGAGCTCGATGTCTATCGACTAGGGATGGTATAGATATCCGTAACCGAAACTATCGGATATTCTATATAAAAATATCCGTAACAGCAATGAAAAAATTCCAAAATCATTTGTAATGTAAGAAATTTGTATGTGTATCGTGAAAATAGGCAAAACGTAAGATTCGCGTACATTTCATTTTGAAAATAAAATACAGTTGGGAACCTAGACAAATATTATCCAATTCCGAATAATATCGTAATATGGTGAAAATATGCTTCAATGAATTATTGATTTAAACACAAGCATTTTTTCAGTGAGAAGACAACACGGTGAGACGTTTTTTAAACATTATAAGTAAGTAGTTCCGGTATAAATTATATCTCAATTGTTATTGTTTTATTTGTTGAGTGCTGAAATATATATAGTTTCCGTAAATGTACCTTTTGATAAGTATTTAAGGTAAATAAGTTTTAAATTTTGCGTTGCTAACTGTTATTAACAACTTTGTTATGTTATTTCTATCAGTGAAAAGTCAGTGGTCAAATCATATTAATGACTTTTTGTTTCTATATTATAGTGCATATTATGTTATTTTTTACTGATGGTCTTCCTAAAATCCATACCAATATATACCATAAGTGAAACGTTGTCTGTTTCTGTTTTCGTTTGGGGTGCTTTCACGCGATAACGGCTCGACGGGTTTTGATGAAATTTGAAATAGAGATAGCTTATACCCTGGAATAAAACATGGGATACTTTTTATCCCGGAAAATTGTACACAAGAAAAAAAAATTGTACACATAATACCTAATGTTTTTCCACGGGAAAACTGGGAAATGTTGACTACTCGCTGTAAGGAACTGTTTCCATGGAAACGAAATAACAATTCTGTCAATAAACATCTAGACCGTTAGAGCTCTATCTACTTTTGCATTGGTTTTTAATATCCTAGAAGAACACAAAATGCTTATATTCGCGATAAACTGTAGTCCGCGCGGAAGAAGTGGCGGGCGGGAAAGCTAGTAATATAAATAAAGTATGGACAATTCATCCTCCGCCACCGATAACTACTTCATGGTTATGACCTCTTGTGTCACCATCAGTGTTTAGCAGTGGACCTTTTATCGGCTGAGGATTTGGGATGTGATTCGACCCGTATAATTAGTTTTCAATATCCGTCTCCGAAAACAAAATATCCACGACCATGACAACCCTATTATCGACGAATCATTTACAACGGCCTCTCCATCTGTTGATATAGTAATTTTAATATAAAAACTGAAGAGGGAAACGTGTTTGGAGAAAATTGAATTTTTAGCTCATAACTGTTCGTGAAAATATTTTTTTTGAAAAATGTAATGGATATTTTCACCGAAGTCAAGCAACGTGCCCAATTTTTCTATTGGTTGTCGCTTAAATTATACATTTCAATAAATGACAACGCGACAGAGGGACGGAAAAAATAATGTTTTTTTTAAAGCTTTTATTTAACTTCACTTGTATGTATCGATATATCTATGTATTTTGTCCTGGAATCCAGTAGTTTTTACGTGATGCGTGAACAAACTAACATACAGACAAACACAAAGAAAAACACGATTAACAAAAAAATATTGTTCAATCCCATTTTTAAGCATCCAAGAGCATTTTTTTCATTTGAATTCATTTAGTAGTTGCAATGCGAGGTCAAGATACGGACAAACAGACAGGCAAAATTAAAAAGTAAAATAGTTTGGCTTCAGTATCGAATATAGAGACCCATTCAAAAAATATTTTTTATTACTTAAATATTAACAGAACTTTGGGCCCATATCCCGCAGAAACCCTTTACTTTTTCGGGATAAAACGTGTCCTCAATTTTAACCCATCATATAACTTAAGACAGTGCCAAGTTGCATCAAAACCCGTCCATGAGTTTCAGCGTGGTATGTGTTCTTTTAAATAAGTTTCAACCCCTATCCTGCGAGAACCCATAAAATTTTCGAGATGTAAAGTATCTTATGTCTTACCTCGTAGTATGAACTCAAATCATACCAAGTTTGATTTGAATTCACCTGTAGTTCCGGTGGCGTGATGCGCGGCTAAGATACAGACTGACAGACATACAGACAAAAATTAAAAACATACAGTTTAGGCTTCATTATCGAGTAAAATAGAGTAACTTCCAAAAAACACTATATCTTTAATGTACAGAATTTGGACCCATATCCCACAGGAACCCTTTATTTTTTCGGGACAAAATGTATCCATAATTTTCACCCATATTATAAACTATGTCTGTGCCAAGTTGCATCAACATCCGTCTAATAGTTTCAGCGTACTACGTGTTCTTTTAAATAATTTTCCACTCCTATCCTGCAGGAACACTTAATTTTTTCGGGATGAAAAGTATCCAGTGGCCTACCTCGAAGTATGAACTCAAATCATACCAAATTTCATTTGAATTCATTGAGTATTTTCGGCGTGGTACGCTGCCAATGTACAGACAGACAGATGGACAGACAGACAGACAAAAATAAAAAAAATACAGTTTTGGCCTTTGTATTGAATACTCGTATAGAACGGCCTCCAAAAAAAAAACATAATATCTTCAATTTACAGAATTTTGGACATTATCCCGCAGTAACACTTTATTTTTCGGGATCAAAAGTATCCCCAATTTTTACCCATTATATAAACTATAAATGTGCCAAGTTTAAAAAAAAACCGTCTAGTAGTTTCAGCGTGATAAGTGTTCTTTTAAATAACTTTCAAAGCCTATCCTGCAGGAACCTTTTAATTTTTCGGGATGAAAAGTATCCAATGTTCTACCTCAAAGTATGAACTCAAATCATACCAAATTTCATTTGAATTCATTGAGTATTTTCGCCGTGATGCACTTCAAAGTTACAGACTGACAAACGGACAGACAGACAGAAGACCAAAACTTAAAAAAATACAGTTTTGGCTTTAGTATTTAAAATAGAAAAGCACCAAAAAATATAAAATAAAAGTTACAGAATTTGGGACATTATCCTACAGGAACTCTTTATTTTTTCGGGATTAAAAGTATCCTGAATATTAACCGATCATATAAACTATAACTGTGCCAAATTGCATCAAAATCCGTCCAGTAATTTCAGAGTGGTAAGTGTTTTTTGAAATAACTTTAACCCTCAATCCTGCGGGAACCCTTTCATTTTTCGGGATGAAAAGTGGCCTATGTCCTACCTCGTAGTATGAACTCAAATCATACCAAGTTTCATATAAATTCATTCAGTAGTTTCGGCGTGATGCCTAGCCAAGATACAGATAGACAGACAGACAGACAGACAGACAGACAGACAGACAAAAATGAAAAAAATACAGTTTTGGCTTCAGTATCAAATCAAGAGTACGTTCCAAAAAAAAAAAAAAAAAAAAATATCTTCAATGTACAGAATTGGACTCGTTACAGTTTTATTATAAGTATAGATGTAAAAAATATGTGATGAATATTGCCGTATTCATCGCACGATTCACGTAACAGAAATCCCTGCTGAAAGAAATGCCGAAAATAGGCACGTCAATTTACAGTGACGAGCTGAAGACCAACTTGAATCTGGCGAACGGCGGAAACACAAATGACCCGAGTGCAAGCAGCGATTGCCGTGCGCTAGTGTTGTCCATATGCACGCAGAAAAAAATTACAAATCTTCAACAAAATTAGTCTGATACAGAATTTAGTTAATTACTGGCCAATGATACTTAAATAGATTAAGATGTGGCATTAATATTAACGGTGAGTACATTAATGAGATTCGCGGGTGACATCGTCATTGTGACAGGAACGTTGGAGTAGGTACTTGCAAGTTGGGCGGGTTTGGGTTTATCCATTAATAGTTGCATAGTCCTAGCTTGCATGCTTTGCGCTGCTTGTTTTGGTTAAATCCAGGCCTTCCTTACTCGTCCCGGATGAGTAAGGAGGCGTCGGTCTTGGGGGAGAGCGCAGGTCGTGTAGATCCCCAAGGCAAGTCTGGTGGTTATGCACATTGTTGACCTTCTTTTGACGATGTGTTCCTTCTCGTGGTTGCCGCCTGTTTTGTCTATTTCCTTCAGAAATAGACGTAACTGAAACCACCAGGCGCCGCGCTGGGGGCTTCTCCGCGTGTCCCTTTGATAAGCAGAGGGCACAGTGGATGAAGGCTAGGGGGTCTGGGTTTTATACCAGGGCGCTTATTCACTATGCCGCATGAAATTCCTTGCGAAAACGTGTGACGTCAGTACGGCAATTACCGTACGATTCCACGCAGATATCTTAACGCGGCGCGTAACGCGTCTTATTGGCAATAGAGAATAATGGCCCTGGATGGCAGGATGGGAACCTCTCCAAAGAGCTTTTATCTTTGTGGAGGTTCTCATCTTGTGGGGGTAGGCTGAGAACCTCTTCATGGATAAAAGCTCCATGTAGAGGTTCTCATCCCACCGTCCAAGCTCTAAAGCCCAGACTTAGAGCTTTAGAGCTTGGACGGTGGGATGAGAACCTCTACATGGAGCTTTTATCCATGAAGAGGTTCTCAGCCTACGTTGATGGACCGAATCCCAAGGTCTTGGTGCTCGCCGAAGGGATGCATGGCCGGGGGGAACCCGGTCGCTAGAGCACCACAACACGGGGAACTTTACCCCTAAAAAAGGACAAAAATGAAAGCAGCTTTGCAAAAACAACTACCCCAGGAGGGTACCAACCTCTTAGAGGTTAGAGAATCCCTCACCGGCTCACCGGTCTGCTCCTCGTATTCTGGGGGGAGCACAAACCGCTTTGAGGCCCTAGGCCTCGATGTTAGTGAGAGGGAGAGGCTAGCGTCTGATTCAGACGCTAGCGTACGGACAGTGGCATCGGCCCGGTCAGCTTCGGGCAAGGGTTCCAATAAACGGAGGAGAACTCGCGACTCAGCTTCGTCAAGCGAGGGCGAGACCAGGACTCCTGGGACTTTTAAGAAGCCTGCTTCGGTGGGTGCCTTGAACGCCTCAGGTGGCTCGCGGAGGGAAGAGTTCCTCAAACGAAGGACTGAGGACAGCAGGACACTGGACGAGATCGTCCAGAGTGCCAGCGAGGACAGAGATGCCTCACTGATGAGCCTGCTGATAGATTCTGGGGATCCCAGAAGAGCAGACGCCCTCAACAAAAGGATCCTCGGGGATGTCGAGGTAATTGTTGAGGTAGCCGCCAAATCTGGAAACCTCAAGGGCACATATCAGCGGGCTCTAAAGGATGCAGCGGCATACATTAAAGCTGCGACGGAGGCCCTCTATAAGCGAACCTCTACCCAGGAGACCGCAAAACTACAGGCGGATAATGCCCGTCTCCAGGGTGAGGTGAACGATCTCCGCAAGGAGATAGAAGAGCTCAGAGTAGAGTTCCGCAGAGATGTGACGCAGGTTGTTGCTCCTTCGACTTCTCAGGCAATGCCCGCGGAGAGGATGCAGACGTAGAAATCCATGGTTCCTAATGACTTTGCTGAGGAACTTACGCGCTCCATCATGCTGCAAGTAGGCGGAATGGTGAGTGCGCGGCTTGAGGGCATTCAGGATCGTCTCCTACCGGAGAAGCGTCTCCGTCCTCCACTTGCGGCTGACAGGAGGAATGCTGCTGTGGCGATGGCTCTTCCGAAGCCTCAGGTGGAGAGGACTGCTGTGGCAGGACCTTCGTCGGCGAGGTCAGTTGCCCCTAATTCAGGAGCAGGGCCATCTTCAGGGAAGGCTCTTGCTCCGAAATGGGACAAGACGGCCCCTGCATCCCATAAAGGGAAGAAGGGGCATAAGAACACGCCCACAATGGTAGCCCTACGCACCCGCCCTAAGGAATCAGTCAAGACGGGAGAGATGAGACGCGATTCCCAGGGCACCTGTTCTATCTAGGTTCGCTGTCCCGTGGCTGCCGCCAAAACACTTGGGGAAGGTGGACGCCTTCTGGTCGGCTGGGTTGTGGCGCAGGTGCGCATGCAGCAGCCCAGGCCGATGTAGTGCTACAGGTGCCTGCAGAGGGGCCATGTGAGGGCCCAGTGCACTGCAGAGGTCGACCGCAGCGATGAATGCTATCGCTGTGGTCGAACCGGCCACAAGGCGGCCACGTGCTCTGCGGCTGCGCCAAAGTGCTCACTTTGCGCAGCTGCAAACAAACCGGCGAATCATCGGGTGGGGAGCAAGTCGTGCTCCCCACTCAAACCAAAAAAGGGGGTGAAAGTGGGCGCAGGAGCCACAAGGTCTCCAGCAGCGGCCAGCCATCCCTCGCTGGAGGGGGTCACTCCCCCCAAGCCAGCGGGGGAAGAGGAGGCGATGATCACTAATCAAGACTGATTATGGCTCATCGCTTCCTCCAGGCGAACATCAACCACTCTGCCCGCGCGCAGGATCTTCTCCTGCAAAGCATGGCCGAGTGGTTGATTGAAATAGCAGTGGTCTCCGAGCCATACCACGTCTCCTCCCGGGATAACTGGGTGGGTGACCTGGATGGTTCGGTGGCCATCATAACATCAAGTTCTGCTGGTGTCTTGCTCTCTGTCCTTGCGAGGGGCAGAGGTTACGTGGCGGTAAAGTGGGGGAGACTGTTCTCGTTGGGGTGTATTTCTCACCCAACAGAAGCCTCGCCGAATTTGAGTCGTTTCTGGATAGGTTGGCGGTCTTCTTAGGGCAAATCCTGCCTCACCCGGCACTCGTTGCTGGGGACTTCAATGCCAAATCACAGGCTTGGGGTTCCCCTGTGACTGATGCTCGCGGCGAGACTCTCGAGGAGTGGGCGACGATGACCCTTGTGGTTCTTAACCAAGGGACGGTCTACACGTGCGTGCGACCGAATGGGGGATCCAGAGTGGATATTACATTCGCCTCCCCTGTTGTCGCACGCATTGTACGGGAGTGGAGAGTGGTGGTGGATGCGGAGTCACTGTCGGACCATCGGTATATCCGATTTGACATTTCTGCACCCCAGATTCCCCGAGTCGTCCTAGGAGGTACACCCCAACGACACCCAGGTGGACGTTGAAGAGCCTGGACAGAGAAGCGCTAGTGGAGGCTTCTATTGTCCAGGCATGGCAGTCTCCCCTAGAAGGGCCAGTAGAGGTCGAGGAGGAGGCGGAATGGTTCCGGGAAGCCATGTCGCAAATCTGCGATGTAGGCATGTCCCGAGCCAAACCGCAGGCCCCTAAGCATCAAGTGTACTGGTGGTCTTGAGAGCTAGCTGAACTCCGTGCCAGACGCGTGGAGGTGAGACGCCAGTACACCAGGCAGCGTAGACTGCGACGCAGGGATGAGGAGGCTGAGAGACGGCTGTATGAGACCTACAGGGAGAAGGTTAGGGACTTATAGCTGTCCATCAGCAATGCCAAGAACCAAGCGCGGGAAGAGCTGTTGGAGACAGGCTTCGCGCAAAAAACAAGGCTCCTGGACCCGATGGCATTCCCGGCAAGGCTTGGGTCTTGGCATTAGATGCGCTGGGGGACCGGTTCCGCAGGCTTCTGGATGCTTGTCTGGAGTCGGGACGGTTCCCTATACAGTGGAAGACGGGCAGACTAGTTCTTTTGAGGAAGGACGGGCGCCCCGCGGAATCTCCCTCCGCCTACCGCCCCATTGTCATGCTGGATGAGGCGGACAAGCTCTTTGAGCGCATTATTGCTCTCCGCCTCATTCGACACCTTGGTGAGGTAGGCCCTGACTTGTCCGACGAACAGTTTGGCTTCCGGGTGGGCCGATTGAAGATTGACGCTATTAAGCGTGTCAAGGCCTATTCGGACGACGCGGTGGAGCAGGGTGGAGTGATGTTGGCTGTGTCTCTAGATATAGCTAATGCCTTCAACATCCTGCCCTGGTCTTGCGTTAGGGAGTCACTGAAGTACCATGACGTGCCTCCCTACCTCTGTCGTATTGTCGAGGCCTACCTCTCCGAGCGGTACATTTCATACCCTGGGCGGGAAGGCCAACTTCACCGGAGGGAGATGTCGTGCGGTGTTCCACAGGGCTCAGTCCTTGGACCGCTTCTGTGGAACATCGGTTACGACTGGGTATTGCGGGGTGATCTCCTCCCGGGCGCAGGCGTGATCTGCTATGCAGATGACACGCTGATCATGGCCCGGGGCAGGGCGGTCGCACTCCGCAACAAGTACAAATAAATTGGAGGACCCAATATTTGGGTCCGTTCAGTCGAGTGTCAAGCGTGCGCTCGATGAGTCGCCAGCCTTGTACTTAGCCATAGAGCACCTACTTACGTAAAGTTATTGACAAACTTTATTAAACGTAAAGGCATTTTCCCCACGCATAAAAAAAAAGGTACTTGCAAGTTGCAACAGATGTAGGACAGAGCTTAGCTGATTCGTCTCTACGCATTGGCCTCCGGATGAACTTGGACAAAACCAAGGTTATGTACAATGAACATGACGTTATTCCGGAACCATTTGCTGTTAACGAAACTGCTTTCAAGGTTGTTCAGGAATATGTTTATATGGGGAAAACTTTGCTAACATTTTTGGTGAAGACGAATCGATTAATACCTCACTTGTCAAAATCGGACCAATATTAGCAACACTATAATGGTACATCCATATACATACATAGACTGTTAAACTCATTACCCTTCCCTCGCTTTGCCGTAGTGGGGTAAAAAAATACAGTCAATAATAATTATTCACGCATTTCTATAAAAATATACTATATAGGTACTGTTAAACTGTTAGCAATCTCTGTCGACCCGGATTTTCATAAGTCGGCCAATTTTAAATCCCGGAATCCCGTAAATCAGCCCCACCTGGCATACCTAGTCCGGCTCATTAGGATAACGGGCAGGTTGAGTCCGCCATTTACAACATGCCTTAACTGAATAAAATGCTCGTTTCCCTTCCGCTTCTAAAATGGAAACGTCTTAGATTTTTCTTCCGAAATCATTTTAAGTTTCATCAGTTTGTTAGAGGAAACTACGTCACGCTTTGAAATAGATGCTTGTTAGATAAGTGGAATAGCTGATTCCACTTATCGACCCTGGGGCGGAATAGTGGAAAAGAAAAGCCTCTTTTCCCTCCTAGGTGGGAAGGCTGGGCGGTGTCACCTGGCAGATAAGGAAGTAGAAGAAGCTACCTAGCCAGTGACGGTAGGGGTAAGAAAAAGAAGGAATGAAATAGACAAATACCAGTATAATAAAAAAAAAGGTAAGAGATCTCAGGAAGTGAGGTGCAGTTTGCGATATTATCCCTCGACTAGGAACTTAGCTTTGAAGCGCGCGCGGAAAGAGTTCCGCGGTGTTTATGATGCAGCACGGGTACGGTAGTGGTGAAGATGCAGTAGAAGTAACCGTGCAGCAGCCGTAGAGGTGCAGCGTCAGAGGTGCAGCAGTGCAGAGGTGTAGCAGTGCAGAGATACAGTGGAGCAGCTCCCGGGGGATAGGTGTCCGCAGACCCGTGGCCGCGCTCTGGTCGAGGATTGACCTCTTCAAGTCAAAGGTAAAAACCCTGGAATATTCGAAACAGTCGGAGTCCAGGCTCATTAATGCTGGCTTCCATTTCCTGGGGTCCACCATACCGAACAAGGCCTCTTTCAGTTAAGCCCAAAGGCAGTAGATGTGGCAGCCAGTATTGTAAAAATAAGAAATGTACAAGTGTGAGGGTCAGACAAAAGTTGACAAATATAATAATACAGCACGTAAGAAGCATAAATTAACTGTATTGCACCAGTTGGATGTTTTTTTTTTGTGAAATAGTGAGACTACAAAGCCGCTATTAAAATCGGTACATGCTAAAAATTCCAATCATTGAGAAAACGTTTGCTGGTTTAAAATCGGTACATGCTAAAAATTCAAATCATTGCGAAAGCGTTTGCTGGTATGACCCAATGACCACTGTAGTCTTTGGGTATGACTAAACGGCAACCAACACGCAAACGAATTCAAACTGTCAACAATTTGACGTTTGTTTATAAAACGTCAAATTGTGATGTTAGTAGGGTGAAGTTCGTTTTATAGTTTGACGATATATTTGTGTTGTGTTGAAAATGATAAAATACGAAACTGTTAAAATAACACCAAATATCGTCTTTGGTTTCACATAATTTTCAAGCGCACCCACAGAACATATGGGATATACGGGGATATCGTGCCTTTTTTTTATTTTCTATGGTGGCCAGTTCGGTTTTCAAATAAACTGTCTTTACAATGCCTGTATCTATGCGAGTTTTCATATGAAACATTAACGTTCCAAATTCAAAAAGCTCTCAGTTGGCTTGATTTCTTCCGACATCTTGAACAAATATTGTCAATAAAAAAAATTGACTCAAAACAATACGTATACACCTTTCACGTGAATCACTCTATCTATTGATGAAAACCGCATTAAAATCCGTTTAGTAGTATAAAAATATCAAGCGTTACGGAGTGACAGACGGCGGGAAGCAACTTGGTTTTATTCTATGTATTGATATTACTATACTACATTTCTCTAAATTAAACCGTCAGAGATTTTTAACGCTTGCTCGACTTCTACTCATCCTACAGATTTTAAGCCAAAACCTAAGCTATCCAATAGTGGCCGTGGATTGTGGAACCCTATTGGACTCATCAAAAATGTAGCTATTTCTTAAACTCATTTTTAGGTTGATTGGGTTTCTGACTCATGACTTACGACTCGAGCTTAGAATAAAAACGTGATCTTTCAAAGTTTTTTTTTTAGGCCATATGCTAGGAAAATTATTAACATTAAGCTTTCCTAAATATCCTAAATATCCTAAATATCCTATCAGCATAGCCTTTTATAAATCCATACCAATATATAAAAGTGAAACATTGTTTGTTTGTTTGGGAAATATTAACACGATCGTTACCGTGTTAATATTCCACGTGATGAAATTTGGAATGGAGATAGCTTAAAAAATAATAAAACATAGGATACTTTTCATCCCGGAAAATGGTAAGTTTCCACGGGAAAACTGGAAAATGTTGATTACTCGCTGTAAGGAACGGTTGCAATGGAAAATAAATAACAATTCTGTCAAAAAAAAAACAAGAGCGTTGGTGCTATACCTACTTTTGCATTGGGTTTTAATATCCTAGAAGAACATAGAATGCTTTTTTTAATTAGTCCGTGAGAAGTCGCGAGCGGGAAATCTTGTTACTATTAAAATTCTGCCAAATAAAGATGTAGTTTCCATTTTCCAACAACACATTGATGTATTTCAACAATAAGTTATAGCAGCGCGAGCGAAAAACATTTCACAGATACAAAATTTTATTTATAAATCTGGCAGAATTTGCTTTTTTGATTTCCCTTAACAAATAGCCGGCACGGAAAAACGAATAAGTGAAATCACATTTTATATTCCGTATTGAACACAAAATTGTACAGAACCTCTGTGCATTGAACGGTTTTCGATTTATTAACCGCGAACAAACTATAGAAGCAAAAAGTTTTTAGGTCTATCGAAGCGTTTATAAACGAAAATCTGGCAAACGCGTTTAGTTCCGAAAAGCCAAAATGCGAGTGCTTGTTTTGGTCTCGTGGCTAGTGATCCTAGGTACGTAATAAAACGGTCGCGGGTTCGAATCCTGCAAGGTGCAATCATTTGTGTGATGAGCAGAAATGTTTGTTTCCGAGTCATGGATGTTATAATATTCGTATATATGTATGTTTATCCGTTATCTAGTACCCATAGTACAGGGTATCCTTGTTTGGGGCTAGGTAATTGGTGTGGAATTGTCCCGAATATATTTTATATTTTTTTATTTCAGTTTTCGGACGGAAAAGTTTCGACTATCCGGTTTCATATTTCAATTTGTTTATTCATAACGGAATATCCACAAGAAATATTTGGAAAAAGTCAACCTTTTTTTAATTATTTCAAATATTGGATGAAAACATTGTTTAGTCTCCTTACATATACCTAGTACTTATCATAAAGCAGTAACAAAAAAACTGTACAAAGAAAGATAATAAAAAATAATGTCTATGGGACTTAAAATAACCTAATAAGAATATATCATTTTAAAATTGGTGCCTGATTGTCTGTCTGCTTATTCGCGCATCACGTTAACAACTCTGGACCGATTGCGATGTGGTTTTCACTTTTGATAGCTTAGGGTTCGACTTAATCTCAATACTCTGGTGTACTTTGTATCTCAATCCGATGAGTAGAAGCCAAGCAATCGATAAAAACCTATTTGACGGCTGAACGTTGGTATATTCACATATTCATACGGTTAACCCCAATGACAAAAGAGAATACAAATGACCACGCGTGCAAAGTCGAATTAACTTTGTACTAGCGTATTCCATACACAAAATATAAACGAAATAAATTTTCTTTAGCCTTACCTCCTTACGAGATTACGTCAACTTGACATAAATTTTTATGATGTGGTAATAGAATGAATCCATAGAGTAACTTTCTTACTGTCGTTGAATGAATCACATCAGTGACGTAGTATTTATATACTCTTTGATCAGTGAGAGAAAGCAGAGAGCAGTGTGAAGGTTAGTCGGTCGCGAATTTAATGTAGGTAAGTACCTAAAACAGCATCCCCACTACTATATAAAACTGAAACGTTGTCTGTTTGTTTGGGGAGCTTTCAGGCGATAACGGCTGGACGGATTTTGGTGAAATTTGGGAAGGGATAGCTTATACCCTGGAATAACATATAGGATACTTTTCATCATCTTCATCATCATCATCCCATACGCGGGTGAAAGCGCTTGGCGCAGCTACTAAAATTATATAAATAAAAATGTTGGAAGGACAGTGTTTAGACAGCTTTTCTTTGAAAAGAGCTAGTGTCTGGGTGTTTTATTTCAACTGGAAGCAAATTCAAGAGTCTGACAGCTTCAACAGAGACAGAACTTTCGTAAATCTAACTTTGCGTCTCGGAAACTTGTGCAAGACTTTCCCTGATGACCTTAATGAGTGAGCAGACTCCTGAAGAAATTTAAAACGCTCATTTAGTTAAAAAGGAAGCGGGATTAAATGAAATATTGTATAGAAGTGTCAGAATATGGGTATTCTGGGAACGACTTATAGGAAGCCACTTGAGTTTAGTGCGAAATTCAAAGACGTCATCGTATTTGCATATTTTTGATCACATTGAAGCCAAATACTGTAAACTTAATTCCAAAAAATTGTAGTCGCTCATGTTTATTAAGCTGGTCCTCCGTTATATGTTATTTAGATCGGCTACCATATATCGCAGCAAGATCTAGTCCGTGATAGTAGTGTGATTAAATTGTGTACCAACCACAAACCACCACAAATAACCACCACGGTAAATTCACGCACTTGATTACGACCGCCACCAATGTTAAGCTTCATTTTCCAGCTAGGCGGCGAGAAGTGCTGCCGTTTTACGATCATGACCTTGAAAAATTACCCCTATGAAGTCACAGGGCTACCTTTTATAATGTTTTGATTCATTGAACTAATTTCGTGTCCGCTTTGTTTTATTATTTATTAGGAATAGTAAATAATACAAAACTTTCTACAGAGTTGAACACTGGGCCGTGTTTCTTTCTCTCCATCGTTGCGGTATTGACAAGCGTTATTTGGATATCCTTCGGGAGCTATACAGCAGTGCCACAATGCAGATGCGCATGCACATACTGTCCGAACTTATTCCGATTAGGAGAGGCGTAGCAAGGCGACACTCTATCGCTGAAGCTATTTTCGGTCTTGGAAGACGTAATGAAGGATTTAAGGCGCTATGGGAGCCAACATTTTTATCCTGCCCTTCAAGGTGCAGGACAGGTGAAGCATCTCAGGAGCCGATTTTCGTTAATATTTTCAATGTAATTTTACTTATTTTAATAATCTTCCGATTTTTCAAAAAACTGATTTCTCAGAAGTAATTGAATGTTTATTGGGATTACACACATTTTTTTTGTAAAATTATTGTCGATATATAAGTACAGTTGATTCATTTCATCGACGGGAATATGAGAGGTAAATTTATTTAATCGTGTTTTGGTGACCACATCTGGATTAAGTACGTTGTGAACATATATTACACATAAAATAATCAAGTCAATTAACAGTTTTAAATATTCGTGAGGTCGAATTTCGAGCCCATTTCGCCTTAAGTGAGCGAGGGAGCGAGAGAGGAGTCAATATAAATGGCTGCCACTGTCGCACCTGCGGTTTGCGGACGACCTTATCCTGGAAGCTGAGACCGCTGCTGATCTCCAACTCATGCTGACTGAATTGCACGAAAAGTCTGCGAACGTCGGTTTAAAGATGAACTTGTCTAAGAAGGCTATGACGAATCTTCCATCACGAAGACAATAGCTGCCCCTTAGAGCTACTCGACTAGTATATTTATCTTGCTCATTGTTTGTCTTTTAACCGGGACTCCCAGCTGAAGGGGATAGCTAGGCGAGTCATAACATCCAGCAAACTGGATGAGTTTGCTGGATGTTTTCAGATCTGAATTCCCCCAAAACCTGAAGAGCAAGGTATTTAACCAAAGTCTCCTGCCCATACTCACATACGTTGCCGAAACGTGGTCGCTCACGAAGGAGCACATATATAAAATAAGAGTGGCAAAACGAGCTATGGAGCACGCCATACGCATCCGTCTGGTAGATCGCATACCAAGCGTCAAAATTCGACGTCACGTACCACACTTGAAGATGTAGGTATGCGAATTGCCAGGCTAAAGCAGAAATGGGCAGGACATTTGGCATGGGATAAAAATAGGTGGACCGAGGCAGTCACCGAATGGTATCAAAGAGATGGGCTAAGACCTCAAGGCAGACCACCCACCCGATGGTCAGATGACATTGAGAAGTACGCTGGGGTTCAATGGATTAGATTAGCACAAGACTGGAAAGACTGGCGTGAACGAGAGGAGGCCTATACTCAGTAGTGGATGGATACGTTCTGATTAGGTAGATAGATATATTATGTTATCTATAAAAGAAAAAAAAACAAGCCTTTTCCTAAAGGAATAATCAAAAGCAATACTTCTATTCATATTTATTTACTTTTAGGTAAGCTTTTCATAATATGTACCTACGAGAAAAGCGTAAACGTAAATTTTGAGAAAAATACGGCCTCATTATACGGCATTTCAGGTTTTAGTTCTTGCGTGTTTCGTTTTATGCGCAGTTTTCCTAAACATGTTATACGAACCTGTATTACTTTAAGGAACCAGGAGGGGTTATTAGGGCGAAATTCCACCACTTATAGTAGCTACATAGAACGGGTTTAGTAGAATTGAAATTATAAACGTTTTTTATCTGTATAACATAGCTTATGATGGCACTCAGGGATAATGTAGCTTCATATTGGTAAAAGAATTTGAGTCGGATTTTAGAGATTTACGGTAGGGTTTCTGCTCTCCTGGTAATTTCTGTCTATTTTAAGACGTTACCTAGCCCTTTCCACCCCTCCCCTCCTCCCCCTCTTCCCCACCCCCTCCTCCCCCTCTTCCCCACCCCTCACTCCCGCTCCCTATTCTCTTACTGCCCCTCCCCTTCCCGTCCCCTCCCCTTCCCGTCCCCTCCAATCTCCAACCTCCAACCTCCTAGGGGTTGCCTCTCTCCTGGTATTTTTTATTATTTTAAATATTAATAACTCGATACGTTTTAGCCTCGTGTCGTGGTGTGAACACGAGTAATAACTCGAGTAAACGAGTAAACTAGTGGCTCCGTGAGCTGTAGACCTCGCGCGTACAAACTTTTTTGTAAACATTCTCGCAGTGCACTACTGCGCCATCTAGTTATCTTATTGTAACACTAACATTAATAACCAAGGTGCTCCATCAATGTGTAAAGGGTAAAGGGTTGATTCGAATGGTAGAAACCTAAATGTGAGAAATTTACTGTAATTTGAAGAGCAATTCTGCTCATCACGCCGAATATCCTAATCAAATCTTCACCAACTTTTCATGAGACTAACTTAAAGTTACTACCTTTCAAATGGACCCCCAAATCAAAAATCCCCGAAGACTAAAAAATTCTAAAAAATCGTTCAACCTGTATACCAAGTTTCGTCTAGATCGGTTGAGAAATGCGACCTGTAGAGGAGAACAGCCGGAAATCCGGACATACAACCGGGCATACGAAAGAATTTTTGCCGAAGATGAAACAGAGACGCTTCATTCGGGATTATTACCGGAATCCCCACTAGACCGTCCCCACCAGTTCGCGCTTCGCGCTCGCTCTGTCAATAAAATTCCTCGTGGTCACACTATTCTGAGCAAACGGTGTGACCACGAGTCTGTCGCAAACAAAATTTTCGTCCTCCTTCATATGCCTTCTGCTTTCGGGTAGTTCAAAGTTTCGCCCTCATACAAATCCCCTATTTTTGTGTCTGTACGAGCTTCCATGGAGAAGGCTCCGTCTTATGGTGGCCATTCCACCTTATGACTGAAAGGTTTATCTGAACAGATTACCTGTACAGGTACACCAAAACGTGTTTGTGATAAAACTGTACAGTTATCTACCCTGAACACAAAAGATGATCCAAAGATGGAGCTGAAAGGTAGTCTAAGTAGTGTAAGTAGTAAGTTAACAATCAAATGATGGAACCCCTTCGAGTTTGGGTTCATTTGGTTTGTCTTAATGAGTTTTTTTTGCCTGCACAGGTAAATCAAAGCTTAAAATTGTAACTTCAATTAAATTGTAGTATTTAGGTTCGAATTTCAAAATATTTAATAATTTTATGTTACAGTATAGTTTTCTTTGTAACCGTTTTAACCTTTTTCTCGAGCTTTTCTTTAACGGTTTGGACTATTTATAACGAGAAAGAGTCTGACAAACATACAACATATAGCTAACAGCATATAGCAAACGCGTCTTAGTCGTCTTCAACGAGAAGTAGACACAGGCAATGCCACAGTTTATATATAACATCATTGGACAAAGGTATGAAAATTGGCAAAGATTACGCAGATCACGTAGTGCTGTGCCGATGCCATGGTTGAAACTGAGACTAGGTACTTAAAGGTTTATGTCAGAAGAAATCTGCAGATGTCGTTAGTGTTGTGTGTCGTGACAATTCTGAATTTTTACAAAACCAAATGCGGGTAGTTGGAGACAACGCTCGCCCTTCTCGACGCTGACACCCGCTACTTCAGTCTTCTCGTGACCACGATCAATGCAACTTGATCGAAACGTCGAGGTAAATAAAAATTAAGTTTTCAGCGCGATTAAGTCCCGTTTAAATATATAATAACTATACTTAAAGGTTCGTCGTAACGGTTGTACCATACACATGGAGCATCGATGTATTTGACAGGTTTACCTGTCGGGTATACCGTTACGTGTATGGCCACTTGCCTAATGTAGTGTTAAAAGCTAATTTACCCACCAGTTTGTTTTTTAGTACCCGTGATAGTGGTATATTACGCTGTTACTAGAGATATGGTGGACAGTGGTTATGCCGGATCGCCGGAAAGATTATCCGCATATTTAACTATATTTTGCGACAATGATGCATGCACAGGCCTCTATCTATCAGGTGCCAAGGTCTTAATAAGGAACAAGACATTTTGAATAAAAAATATAAGAAAAAAACTGCAGGCCTACAGTTTTGAATGTCAATCATAATTACATTTATGAAATAAAACAGCATCCGGGGAGGCAAGTAACAAAAACCAGACGGTAATAAATCAAAGTAGTAGCATTTAAGAATTAAAAATTAGGGAGAAAGCTGGTTGAAGTTACAGATGAACTTAGTGGAATAGGTCAAAAGAAAACTGGTCAAACTAGGTCAAAAAATATATCATTGTTGGCTGAGAAAGTACTGCTATGACATACAAATAAACATATCTATAAAATAAATTAAACAAAAAGTAAACACCGATTTCAAAATGAATAAAATAATCTTATGTGGGAAACATTGAAGGAAGTCTGTGCCGTTGATTTACATTTTATTCATTTTGAAGTCGGTTTTTACATGTTTTTACTAATCATGTATGTTTATATTTCCCTATTTTGAGCAGCGTGAAAAATAAATGAACATGCAACATAAATGAACAGCAATCGCAAGTGACTTACTGTTATCCATTCAGGAGTTCCTTTGTATCTCCGAAAGCCTTGATCAGATCTTCACCAAGTTATATATATGGGACCCATACCTAAAGCATATACGATAAAAAAATATTATCAACATTTGACGAAGATATCGCGTCGTAAAGTGTGTGAAAGTTAATAAAATTAAGTCATCCCCTAATTTTCCAACCTTAGGGTTTCAATATTTTCATGAAATTAAAATAGGACTACCGCAGAGACAAACACTACCCATTAATATATTAATAAGAAAAATTGATATTGATCCACAATTGCCAGAGATATATCGCGTATCATACATACAAAAAACACATCGAATTGAGAACATCCTCTTGAAGTCGCTTGAAAATAAATGTATGTATGTATGTATGTAGGTCATCAACCTTATTAAATAGGGTCGCTGATGTAGGTAGATATATCTGTACGTGGTGAGATTTTTGGAAGTTTCATAGACATTGGGCCTAGCTTCACTTATATATATAGTCCTTTATATGTACTGTGCTAGCTGTTAGGCCAGTTTTATTTCGTTTCGTTGCTGGGATTTGGGTTATTGATATACTCGTATCTGTAGGTATGAATATTTTAATGCGACCCTTTTCCTTCTCAAGAACTAAGTAGGTCATCGTGCAGAATGGTTTACTATCGTACAAGTGTAAGTTATTGGCTAAGCCCGATTTCACTCCCTCAAGTGGGGTCTCATTGGATTGATATTTTAAAATTGTTTAATAGCCGTGACCGCGACTTTGCACTCGTGGTCATTACTCTAGATTAAAAGTATTATATATGATACTAGCTGCGCCACGAGGTTTCAACCGCGTGAGGTATGATGATGGTGATAATGATGACGATGATGATGAAGATGATGATGATGAAAAGTGTCCTATGTGTTATTCCAAGATATAACCTATCTGCAATCCAAATTTCATCAAAATCCGTTTAGTCGTTTGAGCGTGAAGGCTGATGTTGATGATGATGAAAAGTATCTCATGTGTTATTCTAGGGTATAAGCTATCTCCATTACAAATTTCATCAAAATCCGTCCAGCCGTTGTCACGTGAAAGCTCCCCAAACAAAAAAACTTCGGATTGAGATATAAAGTACATCAGATTTTATGTCAAAAACCAAGCTATCCAACTGTGAAAACCGCATTTAAATCGGTCCCACATAAAATATGAACCTAGGACATCATAATAATAGGATTTACTTGGTAGTTTAGCCGACCAACATAAGGTTGGGTAGGCTCTCAATTGTTTGTTCTGCAAGCTCGTATAGCTGAAGTGTGAGCGGGAGAGGTGATGCAGCTCGGGAGTAGATTTTAGATAAATGTTGTGCTTTTCTATCGATATCTCAATATATAAATAAATATTTGTTTAGTTTAATAGGATAGCTATACAAACAATTACAAAAAAGTTGTTTAGTTAGTATACTTTCTATCCTCAGTATTTTTTTAGTTCGCATAATGTTGTATCGTTACATCGTTCTCGACGTTTTGCTATTCTTATCTTATTTTATAGTCCAGACAGACAGACAGACAGACAGACAGACAGACAGACAGACAGAAAGACAGACAGATGAGATAGACGGACAGCGTGGGCTTAATAATAGGGCTCCGTATGGACCCTTTGGGTACGAAACCCTGTAAACTATTTCTTGCTGATTCAGTGGTAGGTATTTGACTTACGCATTGCGGGCATACATTGAATGAAACATTACAGTATTGTAGGAGTACAAAGTGGCCACATAACCGCAGGGCCGAACTCGTCCGAAGTTTCAATCAAATTCTAAACAATCCTATCCTCGTTGCGAACAGTGGATGGACAGGGATGAGGCTAGGCGGAGGAAGCGTGGGCGACATTCATTTCGTTTTTTTATTTGGTTACAGGCGTGCCCTGCCCGTGGTCCACCTCCTGGCAGTACCAGAGGTATTTTTACTAGCTAGTCTTTGTCCACAATGATTATAACCATGTGTCACAGAACAGATAATAGTACTACGGTGGTCTGATACCTGGTAATATTGGAATGGATAAGTATATCTAATGACTAAAAAAACATACAATATTAATTAATAACACATGTTTTAATAAAGTTTAACATTTCATCTTGCGCTGAGCTAGAAACATGATTTAAATAAATTCGCTAGATAGAAAAAAAAAAATGCTAAATTTGTTCATAAAACTGTAATTGGCAAAATTCATTTGATCTCTGGAAAAAATCATTGTTTTTTTTCATAAAACTAGAATTTTTTAAATCATACATTACATAGAATGATATGAAACGAAATAGTTTTTTGTTTTTAACTTTAGTTTTCACTAAATAAATAAAAGCTTTTAATAATATTAAAATATACTCCAGAGATGTATCACCTAACATTTTAGAACAATAGCGCCTTAAGTGACGGTATGCATAGTAAGACTAAAATGCTCCCCATGACTTCTGCTGGGCATGTTGTAAGGCTCTTGATCATGTTTGAACAGTGCGCGAAAAAACCGTTCAGATTTCCTGCTGTCCCTGTCCTCTGCCCCCGAACAGCACTCCCTGAATCCATCCCCGACAGTTTGCAAACAGCTACAGCAACTCCATCATAATCTGTAGTTGTTCCGTGACTACTTAGAGGGTAGATTAATCAATTTGATTCTGGCAAGGATTAGTTACGGACGATTGGAAACATCGGTGGTGGGAAGCCAGTTTAGAAGTTCGCTTAAATTAAAATTGAGTGGAACATTTGGAACTAAACCACAGAATAACTAATCTATATTAATAAAAAGCAAAGTCCTGACCTTTTTACTGATTTATTGACATTATTTCCAGCCTAAGCCGCTGAAGGAAGCTAGTAAGGAGATTTCCTTTTATGAAGTCACCACCTACATTCAAATAAAGGGGTTCTTACATTTTATTATAGAGCATAGCATACCTGCAAGTTTTACATAAAAAAACATTTTGGAAAAAAGAGGCATCGCAGGATGCCTGGCAGATGTGTAAACATTAAAACAGAAAATAACTAAAACAACGAGCAACGTTTTGCACCGACCATTATTATTGGTCAACTGTGAATTAGCAACTCTTGTTCTTCTTCTTGTTATTGTTCTTCTTGTGCTTGTTATTATTGTACTTGTTCTTCTTCTTCTTCTTGTTATTGTTCTTCTTATTTATGTTCAACACGCCTCACAAATCGATAAAGGATTTCAATACAAACAAAAAATGTTGACTCTTTTTTATCCCAAAGTATCGCGCTTCTGAGATATTGGAGCTCAAAGATAGCAGATACTAGAGTGAAGTACGTCATATGCTATCTTTGGGCTACAATGTCTCAGAAACGCGTCACTGTAGGATACTTGTGTAATATTTTTTTCTGTTTGTATTGATATCGTCTATCGATTTATTAAGCAAACAGCGGCCGCGTTTTGTTCTAAATGGTGGACTTGTACGTATGTAATAAAAGGTTAGAAGCCCTTTCGGAAATCTACCCCAAAGAGGGTGAAAAGTTCTCTGTAGTGAATAGTCGACACATGCGAAGCCGTGGGTTACAGAACCAGCAATAGGAATTACAGAAAATTGATTGCAGCATGCTCCTGTGTAAGTATGAACATCTACTGTAAGCGATCACCATGACGGAAGCCAATCGTGATGGTTACGGCAAACCCCTCCTTAGGGCCTCCGCACAGTTAAGCGGGCTCCTGCGATGGAGGAGCTCACTATAAACTGGTGATTTCTACAAAAATAGGCTTTGACCAGCGAAACTCCAGCCGCATGTGATTATCCGCCGCGCGTAAACACGCTAGGTCAACTTAGGCTTGTCGGTGCCTATTTTTAAGCAACTTCAGAAAATTAGACGGTTATATCTTCGATGTTTTGTTTTTTTATGTGTCGGTCGATATCTCCGTAAATTGCGGAACGATTTTGAAATTATTTAGTCTCCAGGTGGTCCCATATAAATTCTATCAAAATTGGTTCAGCAGTTTTTCGAGAATATTTAGTTTTTTTGAGTAAATCCATTCGATTTTGTGTTTGTATTGCCTTGATTTTGTGTTTATCTCTAAGATTTCTAAACCGATTTCGATAGTTGTTTTTTTATCAACATGGGTCATGGATGTTGTAGTGCCCATATTACAGGCTATCCTAGTTTGGGGCTAGGTAATTGGTGTGGAATTGTCCCGAATATAGGTATTAGGTATTATAGAACGGTATTCGTTGAAGGTCATATGCCCCACACTCGAAACGCCTGGACGATGAAGTGGAGGCTATGTATGACGACATTTCTAATGCCATACATGCCCCGAAAACACATTTCACAGTGGTGATGGGGGACTTCATTCAACGCACGGCTGGGCATGAGGAATGGCGATGAACTGAGAGTGGGGCAATTTGGAATTGGACAGTGCAACCAAAGGGGTCAGCGATTGGCAGAACGAGTCGAGATGAGGCTGCGGTCTTCAGTGGATATGTCAAGTTACAGCTTGCTTAATAAACATATCTCCATGTCGATGCGACACGATTTGCGTTCCTATAATACTACTTGTATTAAGAAAGCAATAGAGTGGAACAAGGACTCCAAAGTGTTCGCAAGATCTCTTGGGAAAAGTGACGAAGCAGAAGACTGACAGTGGCATCATCGTTTCCTCGATGCCAGAGATTTTGAGTGAACTCGAGAGGTTCTATGGAAAATTATACACTTCATCGCGTAGTCCTCTTATACAGCACGACTAGTGATGCAAGAACCCGTTTGACCCGACATTATAATGAAGATATCCCGGACGTCAGCCTACACGAGATCAGAATGGCTCTCAAACAGCTTAAGAGCATCAAGGCACCAGGGGAGGACGGAATAACGACAGAGCTACTTACTGAAAACGGGTGAAACACCGGTACTTAAAGTCCTTTAGAGGCTGTTAACTCGGTCATCCTCGAGGGTACTATGCCAGATGCTTGGCACAGGAGCGTAGTGGCGTTGTTCTTTAAGAAAGGTGACAAAAACCCCCTTGAAGAATTATAGGCCCATTTCGCTGCTGAGTCAAGTCTATAAGCTGTTTTCGAAAGTAGTTACAAACCGTCTCGCTCGTATGTTTGACGACTTTCAGCCTCCCGAACAAGCTGGATTCCAGAAAGGCATTAGCACCGTAGACCACATCCATACGCTCCGGCAGATTATACAGAGGACCGAAGAGTATAATCGGCCACTGTGTCTAGCGTTTGTGGACTACGAGAAAGCCTTTGATTCAGTCGAGACCTGGGCAGTGCTACAGTCATTACAGCAGTGCCAGATTGACTACCGGTACATCGAAGTGTTGAAGTGTTTGTACAGCAAAGCCACCATGACTGTCCGTCTCCAAGATCGGAGCACGAAATCTATCGATTTGAAAAAAGGTGTGAGACAGAGAGACGTTATTTCTCCGAAACTGTTCACCTCTGCACTGTAAGATATATTCAAGCTTCTGAACTGGAACGGATATAGTATTAACATTAATGGCGAATGCATCACTTACCTTCGATTTGCCGATGATATAGTCATCATGGCAGAAACCCTGGAAGACCTAAGTACAATGCTCAGTGACTTTAATATTGTTTCCCAAAAGGTAGGTATTAAAATGACTAATATCATGTCAAATGCCCATGCACCCATGCCGGTTTATGTTGATCACTATGTTTACTTGGGTCAGATGATCCAACTGGGAAGATCCAAATTCTACAAAGAGGTCAACCGACGAATCCAACTCGTTGCGGACAATGCACCATATCTTTTCATCGCAGATACTGCAGAGCCTCAAGACGAAAGTTTATAATCAGTGCGTGTTGCCAGTGATGTTTTACGGCACTGAGACGTGGTCGCTTACCATTGGTCTTATACATAAACTCAAAGTCGCGCATCGTGCAATGGAGAGAGCTATGCTCGGAGTTTTTCTACGTGATAATATCCGTAACGAGGAAATCCGTAGAAGAACCAGTGTTATCGACATAGCTCTCAGAGTTTGCAAGTTGAAGTGGCAAAGGTAGGCCATATAGTTCTCAGAACCACTGGGGAATAAAGATTCTCCAATGGCGACCACGAACAAGTAAGTGAAGCGTGGGGAGACCCCCCACATGTTAGACCGACGACATTGTAGCCATCGCAGGAACTCGATGGATGGAGATGGCACAAGATCGATCGTCATGGTGCTCTTTGGAGGAGGCCTATGTTCAGCAGTTGACTTTTAAAGGCTGACATGATGATGATGACGATGATGATTAATTTAATCTTAAATCCGAGTGATTTAAGATTAAATTAATGAAATATTGACGTATATATAACTACAATAAATAAAATAAGTTTGATTTTGTACAAATACAAAATTTCTGGTTATGCATACAAGTAAAATTAAATAAAAGCTTTTAAAATAAACTAAACTCCAAACAATTGATTTTTCAATAATTTTTTATTTTATAGGGCATCAAAAAATGAGTCACGTTTATTAATCATGTTTCTGTCTCTATGAAAGATGTGACAATATATTAAACGCCTTAACGTGCCCACCGAAGCACTGAGACAAGGCAAATTCGCACAACTGATTAAAAGCCATTAGTTGGGGGCTGAGGTTGAACCCGGTGTCGCTGGATTGCATCACGCACATAAACACACACGTATACACGCACATATTACCGTACGGTCAACAACGCTTTCTCACATTCCATATTCACTATGGGCCCCACGTGTTACGTGGCGAGTGATCTGGCACATAAGTTCGCCACTTGCCTTAACAAACAAGTGATTCAATCAAAGCAAATGTAAAGCGAGTGCGTGTGTGTGTTTGTGTGTGTAGTGTATCTTATATCTAGATCCGAGACCTAAATAATAATAGTAATGTCACCATTCATTCATGTCAGCCTTTAGAACTCCACTGCTGAACATAGGCCTCCCCCAAAGAACGCCATGACGAGCGATCTTGTGCCACCTACATCCACTGACTTCCTGCGATGGCTACAATATCGTCAGTTCATCGTGTGGGGGGTCTCCCACACTTTGCTTGCTTGTACGTGTACTTGTAGTTGGATTGTCTGACCTAAGTAGACAGTGATCAACAGTTTCAATAATATCGTTCCCAACATAAACCAGCATTGGTACGACATGGGCATTTGACATGATGTTCGTCTTGCCCCTGTTCATTTTAAAACCCACCTGTTGGGAAACAATATTGAGGTCACTGATCATTGTACACAGGTCTTCCAGGGTTTCTGCCATGATGACTATATCATCAGCAAATCGAAGGTGAGTGATGTATTCGCCATTGATGTTAACACCATATCCGTTCCAGTTCAGAAGCTTGAATATATCTTCCAGTGCAGAGGTGAACAGTTTCGTTTCCCTGTCTCACCCCTTTTTGCAACTGGATAGAATACGTCCTCTGATCCTGACTATATAATTTATTCAAAATTCGTTCAGCCGTCAAACAGTTTTTTATCGATTGCTCGGCATCTTATCATCAGATTAATATACAGATTTTAAGTCAAACCCTAAACTATCCAACAGTGAACTGCATCGCAATCGGTCCAGTAGTTTTTACGTGATGCGCGAATAAAACATACAGACAAACTGTCAAAATGACAAACACACAAACAAAATAACGTCTCCCTGTCTCACCCTTTTTTGCAAATGGATAGAATTCGTGCTCTGATCCTGAAGACGGACTGTCATGGTGGCCTTGCTGTACAAACATTTCAACACTTTGATGTACCGGTAATCAATCTGGCACCGCTGTAATGACTGTAGCACTACCCAGGTCTCGACTGAATCAAAGGCTTTCTCGTAGTCCACAAACGCTAGACACAGTGGCCGATTATACTCTTCGGTCCTCTGTATAATCTGCCGGAGCGTATGGATGTGGTCTACGGTGCTAATGCCTTTCTGGAATCCAGCTTGTTCGGGAGGCTGAAAGTCGTCAAACATACGAGCGAGACGGTTTGTAACTACTTTCGAAAACAGCTTATACTCGTGGCTCAGCAGCAAAATGGGCCTATAACTCTTCAAGAGCGTTTTATCACCTTTCTTAAAGAACAAAACCACTACACTCCTGTGCCACGCCTCTGGCGTAGTACCCTCGAGGATGACGGAGTTAAACAGCTTCTAAAGGACTTTAAGTACCGGTGTTCCACCCGATTTCAATAGCTCTGTCGTTATTCCGTCCTCCCATGCCTTGTTGCTCTTAAGCTGTTTGAGAGCCATTCTGATCTCGTATAGGCTGACGTCCGGGATATCTTCGGTATAATATCGGGTCAAACGGGCTCTTGCTTCACTAGTCGTGCTAGGAGGACTACGCGATGAGGTGTATAATTGTCCATAGAACTTCTCGAGCTCACTCAAAATCTCTGGTTTCGACGAAACGATGCTGCCATTGTCGGTTTTCAGCTTCGTCAACAGGCTTTGTCCAATAGACAGATCTCTTGCAAACACTTTGGAGCCCTTGTTCCGCTCTATTGCGTTCTTAATACAAGTAGTATTATAGGAACGCAAATCGTGAAGCATTGACTTGGAGATCTGTTTATTAAGCAAGCTGTAACTTGACATATCCACTGAAGACTGCAGCCTCATCTCGCCTCGTTCTGCCATAAGTTTGAGTGTATGCTCTGAGAGTTTCTGTGTTCTTTTTTTGCGGGGGATCTTAAAGAACTCCGACGCGACCTCGTGGACAATTTCCACTAGCCCGTTGTTTAGTTCGTTCATTGTATCGCATTCGGTAAGGAATTGGAAGCGATTTTGGAGCTCCAACTGAAATCTCTCAGGGTTTTTGGGCAGGACTTGGGCGAAGTGCAGATCCCATCAAACGAGACCTCTCCAACTTTACGTTGATATCTAATGATGCCTTTTACCATGCGGTGATCACTGCTGGTTTTAACCCTGTTGATCACAGAGACATAATTGAATATATGCCGATATTAGAAATGTCGTCATACATAGCCTCCACTTCATCGTCCGGGCGTTTCGTTTGTGGGGCGTACACCTGTATGACCTTCAACGAATAGCGTTCGGTAATTCTGAGTATAAGGTATGCCACCCTGCTCGAAACGCTTTCGATCTTCACAATGTTGTTGACGAGGAACTTGTGGACGAGAAACCCGATACAGTGTTGGGGCTGCTGGTCGCCCTCCCGGTAAGAGAGTAAGTTGCCGGAATTGAGGGTCTTCGTATCCTCTCCCTCTCTCGGACTTCTGATAACCTAACCCCCAGCGCAACTTACTGACTACATCTTCCAGCTCTATCATTGCCTATGGCTTGTACAAATATATGTTTTTGTGTACATATATTTATTTTCATTCATTCACAAAAACTTGAGAACCAAAGTCAGTTTTTTTTCGAAACATTTTCTTACGGCTCTGTCTCCGGTTTCTGGCACTAATCATGTTGTATATTAAAACAATAACTATTATATTTATTAATAGTACATTACTGCCGCGGTATGTAATGACTGCGTTGCTGGCAGCGATGATGATGGTCGAGAGCGTAGCTAAGTTAAGTTCGAGGCCATCACAGCGCGGTCAGCAAGGGCTGCAATGATGGCCAAGCTTGAAGGCCGAGAACTTAACTAAGCAAAGCTCGAGGCCATCATAGCGTGGCCAGCAGGGCAGTCATTGCGGACCAAGACTTGTATAGTGCTTTACTCAAACAATGCGAGGAATTTAAATAAAACCAGCTTAGTATAATAAGAATTTACTCAAACAATGCAACATAACGATGTTTTCGTTGTTGTTGCACAACGACAACGACAAAGACAACAACAACGACCACAACAACAGAAAAAGAAACAGAAACAGAAACAGAAACAGAAACAGAAACAGAAACAGAAACAGAAACAGAAACAGAAACAGAAACAGAAACAGAAACAGAAACAGAAACAGAAACAGAAACAGAAACAGAAACAGAAACAGAAACAGAAACAGAAACAGAAACAGAAACAGAAACAGAAACAGAAACAGAAACAGAAACAGAAACAGAAACAGAAACAGAAACAGAAACAGAAACAGAAACAGAAACAGAAACAGAAACAGAAACAGAAACAGAAACAGAAACAGAAACAGAAACAGAAACAGAAACAGAAACAGAAACAGAAACAGAAACAGAAACAGAAACAGAAACAGAAACAGAAACAGAAACATAAACAGAAAGAGAAACAGAAACAACAACAACAATCACGATCACATCAGCTTTCAAAAAGAAAAAAAACCATCAAAATCGGTCCATTCGTCTGGGAGCTACAACGCCTCTCTTTTCGAGTTCGGTGGTTAACAAAACCACAGAATAAATAATAGTACTAAAATAACACGACAATAATGGATTTTCAAAGGAAATTGCTGGCCGCAAAACACGACAGTAATGAAATTCCATACAACTTTGCTGGCGCCTATTCAAGCAGCGCGGCAAGGTCGACTTTGCCTAAAGAAGGTTATCGAAAAAATGACCACATTACAAGCTTGTTTGAGTAAATACATTAAACTAAACCAGTGGGCCATAACTCTAATTTCACTAACGCAAAAAGCTAAATCTTTTGAATTTGGCATTTTGCGTTTTTGCTATTATGCGTCGAAACGCTCTCAAAGGCGATAACAGACAACTTAACCCATAGATTCTAGAATTTAGGATTCTAGATCTTTGACTTAACCAGATCACTACGAAAGTAAATCGGTAATCAGCGGGCAGAAACAGTTCCAACGTACCCTATCAGTTCCCGACTCGTTAGTGAGGTTTCAGGCTCGCGCTTGCGAAGGTCGTGGGCTACGAGTATAGTCCAAGCGATTAGCGATTTAAAATACTATGTAGCACCCTTGTTCCACTCCAGGCTCAGCGACTTCAGAACACTTGAACTGAGCGAGCGTGTTTACTATTGTCATTTAACAACAGTGAGATAGAGGTGAAACGATTAAGAAATCGTTATAAGAAAAAAAATGTTATATATGTTATACAAATTTAAAATAACATGTGCATATAAAAAATGATAGTATTTTTACGAATGAAAGACTCAGTAATACGTAAGCTAACGCTGAGTTGGGACCGATTCATGACAATTTTCTTTGCATTTATTTATTGTGTTTTTATTTGTTTTGTTGTTGTTGTTGTGGATAAATGTCTTTTATTTCTTTCTTTTTGAAGCTATTGGTTTGTTACTTATTACCCGAATAGTAGGGTTATGTGTTTGGGTTGTATGTATGTTTTTTTGTATGTTTGTTTCTTAGGCGCATTCTACTGCCTAAACAGCTTGATGGATTTTGATAAATGAGGTATCATTGGATTTATCTTGATCACGAGAGATAGGATATATGAAGTGTAAAGAAAACTAATATGTCGGCTTAGAGCTGCCATATTTTATTTACGAATGAACAAAGAATGCCCGAAACCTATCGAGTGCGGTGTCAAAATACAGGTCTTTAAATGACCATTTCAAAAACATATATAATTCTTATAATTAAACAGTGGAAAATTTCTTAAGCTTCTTACAAAATTTTCAATTTTAGATTATTCAAGTTGATGTAAATACTATAGTGTAATGTTGCAATTGCAACTATTAAAGAAAAGTGAAATATGTTGGTAAAAAAGAAACAATACAATTTATATAATTACTAATCGCACCACGCGGTTTCACCTGCGTCCTTCAGGTACCATATATTTTTCCGGGATAAAAAGTATCCTATGTGTTAATTCAGGGTATAAGCCGTACCAAAAGAAGTAACAAACTTACACACACACACACACACACACACACATACCCTTATATATAATACAAACTTTCGCCTTTATAATTGTGATTATTTTTACGACCGACGACGACGTATTCAATAATGTTGTTCGCAGTCGGGTTTCTTAGTATTTTTATTAAAAAAAACAAGTTCTTTACAGCTTTTCTTCTATTTTTTAAACTGTAATTGAAACGACAGCAGGAAGCGAATTGATTGACTGCTTGGCCAGACTTTTCATACCCGTCCCTCCGCTTACCATTACGACAAAATGGTACGCTAAATGGTGATTGACAGATGCTTTTCAGTCCAGCCAATCACGAGCGGCACAGTGTTACCAGACTAAAGTAAAATACTAAATAAATTACTTAAGAAAACTTAAAATATCGAATCAAGCGCGACAGATTGTAATAATATTGCTAAGTTCAGGAATTCCTATGAATAAATACCAAGAATATTCCTATTGATTTTAACTAAAACTAAGTACAATGCCAAAAAATACAATACGTACCTACAGCGACAAAATCCTATTTTCATATTAGTCTGTGCGCAAAAAATAGACCCGGAATTGCGTTAAAAATCATCATTTCAATCCCGAAATTTTCAAACAGACGAATGTCAAAATGTCGAGAACAACGTAATGAAACAACTTTAAGCAAAAAAATACTGTTCATAGAAAATATACTACCTAAATATATAAACAATATTTTCAGACATGGCTTGGTATCCTTGGAAAAATATCACATAGTTACCACATGAAAATAACTTATTGCATCGCTGTTCTCGTTATATTCTGCGACTGTTTTTTTTAATAATTGTATAACCCTATTAAACTAAACAATTAACCGAACACATTTTTCACACACACATGGGAGGGGGGGAAGAGGGGAGGGGGGAAGAGGGGAGGGGGGAAGAGGGGAGGGGGGAAGAGGGGGGGGGAGTGGAGGGCTACCCCCTGGTACGCCTCCCCCCCGCGGCGATGCTTAGTATACGAGATAGCGTTGGCTATAGAATCGAGGGCCAGGAAATGGGGGCTGGAAGAGTGGGAGAGGTGTAGGGCTACCCTCCTGGTATCTCTGCCCTTCCCCCCGCGTAGGCAATTAGTTTATGAGATATTTCAGTTTTAAGTTTATTAAAAATCGTTTGTTTGTTTGTAGTTTTGTTAGTTTATTAATTAGTAGAATTGTTTTTCCGCTGATTTCGCCAGAATGATTACAAATCTTATGTATGGCAAAGACTAGGGAAGGTAAGGTTAGACACGAGCACACATCGCCGAAGTAAATTTACGGCTGTTTTTAATAAACTGTTACGGCCGCCTTTGGTGACCAAACATCTGATTTTTAATAAAATTAATACTTAAATATCTCATAAACAAAACGTCGCCTGCGGGGGGAGGGATACCAGGGGATAACCCCCCCTCCCCACCCCTCCTATATATATTTCTCTTGCTCTATGTTGCAGTAGCATTTCTCCTAGGTGTACAATTACGGCAATTGCGTGCGCAAGATTTTGTTTCACTATTAAGAACCCATGTGACATCTTTTTTAAATAGACATTATGCACTGAAAATGAAGTCACGTCGTAAGCTTAATTTAGCGTGTTTACTCTTTAGCTTTATCAACAACAAAGAGCCTTCATATTTGTTCGATAAGATTAAGTGTGTTACCATCCCAACCAACACACAAGTAGAAATTGCAGCCTATTTTGTAACTTGAAGATTTATAATGGCTGCATTAGAGTACAGGAATCAGTTTGAAGTTGCATAACTGCTTCCACAAATGTCTGTAGGTACGAAATGTACCAAAAGTGGCAGTATCAGAACCACAAAACCACCCTTGTCTTTATAATAGTTTATTCTAGAACCAATTTACCTCTTACACCTTTTATAGAGAGTTATGAAGAGTATTTGTCACTAAAAGTTTTATAAGGGTTTCTCTTATTAGTGTTATATGCCGCTCAACTGCATAAGAGAGTTAATTGTAGGCCATGTAAAGAAGTTTTATGAGAGTTCGAATAACCACTCTTGTTATACTAGAAGTTCCGTAATAGGGGTAAAAATATACTCTAATACACTCAAGTTCCAAAAAGACAACCAATGTAACTAAAGATCTACTTGAAGTCTTTAAAATGTATTAAGAGCTACCTTGAGTAATACAATAGAGATTATTTGCACCATTGTACAGACTTAGTCAATCCGCCATTTCTCAAGAAAAGTGACTTATTTACTTGCAAAATCTAGACATTACAATGATGTGTTTCATTGAACTTTTTTTTTTTGGTCAATATATAAACGATCAATTCCGGATAACACTTATTAACCCTTAAGGGCTATTATAATGAATTTGTGCCACACTAAGATTTTTAACGGGTTGTCAAATACAGAGTTGGATGCATTGTCGAAGGACCTCACACTACAGGACAGTACACTCGCGTGGTCAGTACGACGTAGACGGTGTATCTGGCGCGAAAGGACAGTACTCACGTGGTCAGATGAGGTAGACTGTGTACCTGGCGAGGTAGGACAGTGCTAACGTGGTCAGTATGTCGTAGACGGTGTATCTGGCGAGGTAGGACAGTGCTAACGTGGTCTGTATGAGGAAGACTGTGTACCTGGCGAGGTAGGACAGTATTCACGTGGTCAATATGTCGTAGACGATGTATCTGGTGAGGTAGGACCGTACTCACGTTTTTAGTATGACGTAGATGGTGTATCTGGCGAGGTAGGATAGTACTCACGTGGTCAGTATGTCGTAGACAGTGTATCTGGCGAGGTAGGATAGTACTCACGTGGTCAATATGACGCAGACCATGTATCTGGCGAGGTAGGACCATACTCGCGTGGTCAGTATGACGTAGATGGTGTATCTGGCGAGGTAAGACCGTACTAACGTGGTCAGTATGTCGTAGACGGTGTATCTGCCGAGGTAGGACAGTACTCACTTGGTCAATATTTCGTTGTCGGTGTATCTGGCGAGGTAGGATAGTCAGTTATGTCCTACATCCCTCCTTTCTTCAGCTTATGAGCTAGCAGCAGGAACCGTAATTCCGCTGACATGGCGAACGACGCTGGCTCGAGGACTCTCTGCAGTTAACAAAAATATTGGTGTTCTTTAATTGATCAGATTACAAGCACAACTTAAAAAAATATATAACCCCCGACCCTCACCCCCATTACAGCTAAGAAGCATTTCGATTACATCAATTTTCAAACATGAAAACTGCATCTAAATTGGTCTATCCGTTTGGATCACTCACCCATTATAGCTAAGAACCATCTCGTTACATCAGCTTTGAAATATAAAAACCGCAGCTAAATAGGTCCATTCGTTTGGAAAATACGATTCTCATGCCTTTATTCTCAACCCCACCCCCCTTTTCTCAACCCCCCTCCATATAGCTAAGAACCATCTCGATTACATCAGTTATCACACATAAAAAACCGCATCAAAATCGGTCAATTCGTATGGGAGCTACAATCCTCACAGTGGGGTAAATATATTCAGGGTTTTAATATATTCGTTCTTAAAAAAGTAGTCCGCCGAGAAATATTCTACACTTATAGACTTTTGTAGTGCCAGCAACTTAGAAACAAAGAAAATAAGGAGAATTTATGTAAAAGAACTTACTGGAAGCATCATCATCATCAGCCTATATCTGAACGTAGGCCTCTCCTAATGCATGCCACTGAGCTCGGTCTTCAGCTCTCGCCCTCATCCATTTTCTTCCGGCTGCTTTTCGCAGGTCGTTCTTCCACCTGTCCTTGAAAGCTATAAACGCCATTCGTTATCAATATTATAACTAGTCTCTATGAGCAGTAGACCGTGTACGTGCGAGTACAAACTTTTTTGCAAACAATGTAATGGTGCACAGTAGCGCCATCTAGTTATTAATGTACAACTAACATTAGTAACCAAGGTGCTCCATTAATCCCTACCTAATGGATAAAGGGATGATTTCACTGGTAGAAATCTAAAAGGGAGAAAGTTACGGAATTTTGAGGAGTTATTCTGCTCATCACGCCGAAGATCCTCATCAGATCTTCACCAAATTTTTATGTGACCAATTTAAAGTTACTACCTTTCAAATAGCCTCCTTTTTACTCTTATTTGGGGGAAGTACCTCTCTAATCAAAAATCCCCGACGACTAAAATTTCTAAAAATTCATTTAACCTGTATACCAAGTTTCGTCAAGATTGGTTGAGAAATGCGACCTGTAGAGGAGAACAGCCTGATAGACATCCGGACAGACATCCGGACATATTTTTTGCCCATGATGAAACAGAGACGCTTCGCTCGCGCTTTGCGCTCGCTTGGTCAATAATTTCAGGAAATTTATAGTAAAGTTTTAGTTTATCATCTAATTACTACAAAAAATATTGCAAATTTGCGATTACTTTAACAGAAACAGATTTCCGGTTTTTAGATGTACCTACCTACTAGTTTCTTTGAAAACTCCCACACTTTGAATTCTGATAGGGGGTCTCGGGACCCAAATCGGAAATGAAAATGTCTAATTATAGGCATTAACATTTGTTTAGTTCCATACATACTTGGTATTTTGTGTAAGGTTAGGCGGTACTTCATGCCGGGACAGCTTTTGAATGTTTATCAAGCACAGGTCCGATCTTGTATGGAGTACTGCTGCCACCTCTGGGACGGTTCCGCCAAGTATCAGCTCGAGGCTTTGGATTCAATTGAGAGACGTGCTATGAGGATTGACACACTGGAAAAGAGTAAGCTTCAAGGTCTGGCACATCGACGAGAGGTCGCAAGCCTGTCGGTATTCTACAGATTGCACTATGGAGTGTGCACAAGAACTGCACAATCTGATTCCCCTATCACCTTTCCATTACCGTACGACTAGATGATCGGCAAAGCGCCATCCTTTTATGGATGAAATACCTCGCACAAGAACGAAGCGTTACGCTTCTTCATTTATTATAAGAACTTTAAGGAGTGGAATGCCCTGCCCTCGTCAGTATTTCCGGTAAAATATAACCCTGGTGTGTTCAAGTCAAGAGTGCATAGGTATCTAATCTACTAGGCAAGCGTGCTACACCTTCGACCACACCATCGCTTTCCATCAGGTGAGGTCGGGTCAAACGACTGCCAAGAAAGAAATAAAAAAAAACAGATTAGATTTAGTAAAATGAACTAACCAAGTGTGCATGAATTTTTGCTGGTTCCCAACAAATAGGATAGAAACAATGTGACGCGTCGGGGGAATACCTATTTGTTTCACACGAATAATGAAATTCAGTTCAACTTTCGTAGGTACATTACTTTAATTTAATAAGGGAAAGATGTGTGGGTTATGTAATATTTTGAACGGTAGAGTTAGGGATAAGCCACGAAATTAATTTCTTAACCCGTTTGAGTTTACGTTCAATTACTTCAGTCCGTTTTTTTTGTACCCATGGGATACGGACTTTGCGCGCGCAGCGGTGATGGCGGGAAATTCGACAAACGTCCAACGTCGATAATGTTTGCGATTGGAACTAACGAAGGCAACCGCATCTCTGATGCCGTATTTTGCGTTTTGTGCCCGTGGTCCAACCGCGTAGTTCTCGGTCAATTTGTATTGCCGATAGTCCGACTAGTTGAACCATGGTAATTTTGTTTCGGCTGTGGTCCTACTCATTATAACATCCTTACCAATATATAAAAGTGAAACGTTGTCTGTTTGTTTGTTTGGGGAGCTTTCACGCGATAACGGCTGGACGGATTTTGATGAAATTTAGAATAGAGATAGCATATACCCTGGAATAAAACATAGGATACTTTTTATCCCGGAAAATTGAAAGTTTCCACGGGAAAACTGGAAAATGTTGATTACTCACTGTAAGGAATGGTTGCCATCACAGAAGGTTTGTGGTTGCCATGGAAACGAAATAACAAGTAAAAACATCAAGAGCTTTGGTGCTATACCTACTTTTGCATTGGTTTTTAATATCCTAGAAGTACATAGGATGTTTTTTCACGATAAAAAGAAGTCCGCGCGGACGAAGTCGCGGGCGGGAAAGCTAGTACATATATAAACTTCATACAGGTATTTTTTTTATTATTTGAGGTTTTATGAAATAGACAAATGTTAATATCATGCATGTCATGCGTAGACGCGAGGATTATCTTTCTACGTAGAGGGACTCTTTCTACGATGTTATGTCATGTATATTAACATAGGTGATAGCTATGTTTTAAATAAGAATCAGTTTGCAAATGCTTGTTGTTATGCTACATTACTTCCGCGATCTGTAATGACTGCGTTGCTGGCAGCGATGATGATGGTCGAGAGCGTAGCTAAGTTAAGTTCGAGGCCATCACAGCGCGGTCAGCATTGCAGCCCTTGATGGCCAAGCTGGAATTATAGCGCGGACAGCAAGGGATGCAATGATGGCCAAGCTTGAAGGCCGAGAACTTAACTAAGCAAAGCTCAAGGCCATCATAGCGTGGCCAGCAGGGCAGTCATTGTGGACCAAGGCTTGTGTAGTGCTTTACTCAAACAATGCGAGGAATTTAAATAAAACCAGCTTAGTATAATAAGAATTTACTCAAACAATGCAACAACAACGAAAACAACAACGACAACGACAACGACCAAAGCTGAAACTTATAACAGATCAGTAAGCCACAAAACGAGTGTACAATGAAAAATAAACTGTTTCTCTGTTCACGTATTACGTCAAAACTACTGGACCGATTGCTACGTGGATTTCAGTGTTAAATAGTTTAGGTTTTGGTTTAAGCACTCGTGTACTTGGTATCTCAATCAGATGAGTTGAAGTCGAGCAATCGATAAAAACTATTTGACATGTGAGCGAAGTTTATTGAGATATATTGGTACCTACTTTTGATTTTGGAATAACACTTATGATCCCTATATCCCAGAAAAATTACCACGCAGTAATGCCCCGGGCACAGCTAGTAATTAAATTACCACGCAGTAATTGCCCCGGGCACAGCTAGTAATTAAATTACCACGCAGTAATGCCCCGGGCACAGCTAGTAATTAAATTACCACGCAGTAATTGCCCCGGGCACAGCTAGTAATTAAATTACCACGCAGTAATGCCCCGGGCACAGCTAGTAATTAAAATAAAGCAGTAAATTACAACAAGTCTGTACAAAGAAGATTATTTAAAAAAAAGGGGAGTTAAAGTAAGCTACTGAACAAGAATATAACACAAGGACTTCAAAATAGTCCGAAACTGGTCGGATTATTTCCGATCTTCTGTCGTGAGTTTTTAGCCGTTTTATTTATATTTTATATATAATAAGAATATAACACTTTAAAACAAGCAGTTAATGTAGATTGGCGAACTAATATGTTTTATTTTATTTTATATCATTGCTTTTTCATCGAGTTGTGAGTTTCCTTGAAAGTTTCAGCTGGATAGCTAATCGAGAAGGGCTCGAAATTTGGGTTGCAAGATTCCACCCGGAATGAGACAAGAAAGTGACTTAATAAAAACGTGTTAAAATTGTGTCCGTCTGTCTGTATGTTCGCGCATCACGTGATAACTACTGGAACGATTGAAACGTGGCTTTCACCCTTGGATAGATTAGGTTTTGCCTTAATCTACTGTAGGTAACTACTTTGTATCATAATCCGATGAGAAGCTGAGCAATCGATAAAAAAAAACAGACGGCTGAATGAAATTTAGTTTATGTACCAAATTTATAGGTACTCCCAGTGGAACTCGGCACTTCAATGCCCTCCCCAGTCCCCAGAAGGTGTGAAAAGGGGGGGGGGGGGGGTAAAAATCGTAGCATCCAAACGAATGAACCGATTTAGCTGTCGTTTTTTATGTTCGAAAGATGGGGTAAACGATGGTTCATAGCTATACTGGGGGGATAGAGGGTAGGGAGGGGAGGGGAGGGCTGCAAATCGTAGCTTTCGAGGTGTGTGGAAGGGGAGGAGGGATGGGGAGGGGTGAGGATCGTAGCTCCCAAGTGAATGGACCGATTTTGATGAGGTTTTTTATGTTTGAAAACTGACGTGATCGAAATGGTTCTTAGCTATATGGAGGGGGGGGGGGGGAATGGGGGTGACATCAGTTTTCAAACATAAAATCGTTCCATCCGTTTGGGATTCCCCCGCATGGGGGTGACAATCGTAGCTCCCAAACGGATGGAACGATTGTATGTTTGAAAACTGATGTGATCGTGATGCTCCTTAACTATAATGCTATATATTATATAGCTATACATATTAAAAAATATATATAGCTATATTTTTTTTTATTTGTGCACTGTTTAGGCCACTGTCTAAAAATACGTATTATGCCGCATGTGACTTTTAGAATCGATTAAACTGGTCAAAAACCTAGATTTTTGGGTAGATTCTCTAAAAAATGGTTTGATTGAAATTGATTTGTGCCCAACTTTACCACCCTTCATTTGTGAAGCCATTTTAAGGCTTAAAAGGTTGGTTTTAAGAATCAAGCATGAATAACTGGCTTAAAAGCTAATAAAACACGCCTGTCCTGCCAGAAAAGAGCTTTTGTCAATAAATTATATTTTATGATAAAAATGCCCATCTTTGACTGGCTGTATCTCCACAACCAATGGATCAGAGTTCAAGTTGAGCTCTAAATTATAGAAAATTTAGTTTCCTATACAAAAGTGTAAATTAAAAATACCCGAAAATTGCTCTCATAATGTAGTTTTAAAAAAACTAAAACAAGTGCCACAATTTCGAGTGCCACGGGAGTAGCACAACACTTCCAGTGTTCCAAACATATAAACACTCACAGTGGTCCTAACAACACAATAATAATAAACACTTATTAAAGTGTTCATTATTATTACAAAATCCTTTTTGGTGTCAATATACACCAAAAATAAAGGACAAATATATAGGATAATATTTAAAAAATAGGCATATTGGGCAGTCTTATCGCTAAAATGATCAACATAATATAAATAAGACATAAGGACATATATAGAGGATAATAAAGGACAAATATAAAGGATAATATTTTAAAAATAGGCAAATTGGGCAGTCTTATCGCTAAAAGTGAAATATAAACAAGACATAAGGACAAATAAAATGGATAATAAAGGACAAATATAAAGGATGAAATTTTAAAAATAGGCACTTTGGGCAGTCTTATCGCTAAAAGCGAAATATAAACAAGACATAAAAACAAATAAAAAGGATAATAAAGCACAAATTTAAAGGTTTTTTTTTAAAAAAATAGGCACATTGGGCAGTCTTATCGCTAAAAGCGATCAACATAATATAAACAAGACATAAAGACAGATATAAAGGATTATAAAGGACAAATATAAAGGATAATATTTTAAAAATAGGCAAATTGGGCAGTCTTATCGCTAAAAGCGAAATATAAACAAGACATAAGGACAAATAAAATGGATAATAAAGGACAAATATAAAGGATAAAATTAAAAAAATAGGCACTTTGGGCAGTCTTATCGCTAAAAGCGAAATATAAACAAGACATGAGGAAAAATAAAAAGGATAATAAAGGACAAATTTAAAGGATACATTTTAAAAAATAGGCACATTGGACAGTCTTATCGCTAAAAGCGATCAACATATAAAAATAAATAAGTTCAAAACTTTACTTTACTTTACTACGTCGTAAAAAATGTTCGTGATGCTTCGCCGTAGTCGTTTTTTTTTGCCTATCTTACCTCTTTAAACGAGACAGTCTTGTATATTTATATATACATATATATATATAATCTGAATCTCGGAAACGGCTCCAACAATTTTCATGTAATTTAGTATACAGGGGGTTTCGGGGGCGATAAATCGATCTAGCTAGGATTCATTTTTAGGAAATATTGTTTTATTCGTGTTTTCAACAATCAACTTTATCGATAATCAACTTAAACATCAATTTTTTTTTCTATTCTTACGTAATAGGTTGTTAAACTGTAAAAAATTAAGTATATATTTCTAATATAATATTAAACTAATTGCACTCGTGATTTTTTATTTAAATAATCAGTTCATTTTTTTATTATTATGTCGGTAAGATCCGAAAAATATTATTCATATTTCATCAGTATGTAATTCGTATTTAAATATAATTTCTAAAAAACACAACTTAAAAAAAAAAAAAAGCCGAGCCAAGCTCGGTCATCCAGGTACGGACACTATAAATGAAGACAAATCGACTGATACGAGTACCTCACTTGTCAAAAACGGACCAAATATTTAGTTTGAATACATAACCCTTCCTGAGTTTCGCCGTAGTTGAGTAAAAAAAATAGCCTATGACACCCATATATCCACATACATACATATATACTTACTTACATAGACTGTTAAAACCTTGCTACGCCATACTCGGGTAAAAAAATCTCTGGTCTAAAGCTCGACCCCCCCCAAACCCCCCCCCCCCCCCTCCCCGATGTGAATTTCTGGCTACGGCCTTGTAAACAGCATACTTAGTTTAAAAACTTTTTAAATTTTCTATTATTACGCTAACGCTAAGCAAGGAACCGGTATTATGAATGAAGTTAAACTTACTAATATTAAGCAACAGTATTGCAATCGGCTATATTTACGTATCAAAAATACAACAGGGGTTTTTTGGGAAACACCGAGGTCACAGCCGGAGCAAGCTGGTATCTGTAACAAATGTTAAAATACCCAAGTTATTATTAAACAATGTGTTATCATTTTCAGTTCACCGGCCATAAAACAAGCGGGCGTAAAATAATAATACAACAGTGATAATTACCTCAGTGAAAAAGATCTGTATAAAAACATTCGAATAGCGTTTTGATAGGTAAGTCAAGTTTGATTGTCACCTTTCTATTTTCCTAATATCAGGGTAAGTTCTACGGCGATATTCAACCAGAAATATCTCCTAAACCTTGGTTTTTTAAGTTTCGTGGTGCCAATAAAAGCACAACATCCACTTTATGTAGACTTCAACTGGGACACTCGTGCACGTCTGTCCATCTGGCTAAAATTAGGATCAGGGATCACTCATTGTTTGAATGTGGCTTATATGAGGGTAATATAGACAACATATTTTTTAACTGTCCGAAGTATCGGCCATCTCTGTACGATATCCTCCCCCTTTTTGGGGGACTCCCACGTCCTATTTCCTTTAAAACCCTTTTAACTTTCGTAAATACTCCACTTGTAAATATTCTCTTCAAATATATAAGTTCTAATAAAATTAAGTTATAAATATTAAATATATACCATACCTACTTTATACGATATTATATTCACATTCATAATTATATAAAAACATATTTCAACAAATCAATCAATAATCTACTTGGAGCTCTTCGATCCTCCCATATTCTACCGATTAATTTCGTTCTGGTATTCTCCCTTATTTTTCGGAATACTACTTACGTGACATTGGCGGAATTGTGGAATGACAACTCCACAAATGCCATAAAACAAGAAATGAAGTAATTTTAAACCAATTTAAATGAAATGTGGCCTTGCTAATAACCCAAAAGCATACAAAGATAAAATATTTTTTACTAGACCCATATTTAGGCCAAAACGAATGCATAAAAAGTATCAAAGATACTTCACGTAGATTTACGTATTTCTATTCGTACGTATGAGTCCAATACCTTTTATCTGTGGGAGGCAGTCCAAAAAATATTTTACAATATATTTTGTAGCAAATTTCAATCTTGTAATGTTAATAGTGACTAAATAAAATTCAGTGCCATACAGACAGATGGACAGACAGACATGACGAAATCCATACCAATATATATAAGTGAAACGTTGTCTGTTTGTTTGTTTGTTTGGGGAGCTTTCACGCGATAACCCCTGGACGGATTTTGATGAAATTTGGAATGGAGATAGCTATATACCCTAGAATAAAACATAGGGTACTTTTTATCCCGGAAAATTCCACGAATTCCGTGGAAGTTTCCACGGGAAAACTGGAACACGTTGAATACTCGCTGCAAGGAACGGTTGCCATGAAAACGAAATCACAAGTCTGTCAAAAATCATCACGAGTGTCACAGAGTAAGTAGTTGATGCTATACCAACAACAAGCCACAGAGGCCATAACCAAGAAGTCTAAGTCTACTTTTGCATTGGTTTTTAATATCCTAGAAGAACGTAAGTAGGATGCTTGTTTCGCGAAAAACTGTAGTCCGCGCGGACGAAGTCGCGGGCGGGTAAGCTAGTTATATATAAAGGTTCCTTGACTATGGATTCCTAAAAATAAACTACATTACGGTCATAAAATAACAATCAGGATATGTTTGACCTTGTGTTTCATACTAAATACACAGTACATACACGTACGTAGTACGGTCCTTACGGACTATAGTTATGTACTGTGCTAAACACTTCGATACGTTGTTTACTTGGGTTATTCCCTTTCTCCCCACTAGCTTAGTCCCACTAGTGGGGAGAAAGGGTAAATAAAAAATGTATGTCCTTTCTCCCCACTATGGAATATATTATTTGACAATGGGGAGAAAGGTAATTAAACGAAAAAGTATTCTCATTCTTCCCACTATGGAATCAAAAAATATACCTATCATAGTAGTGGGGATAATAGGAATAACCAAATTTAATATCGTATAATGTCCCACTAGACTTGATATGAAGCAAACATTATTTTCAGTAAGGGCAATGATGGAGATATCAAGGCTATCAAGGATTGCGCAGTGGGGAGAAAGAGAATACTTTTTAACTGTCTCTCCACTGTCAAATAATATATTCCATATTGGGGAGAAAGGCTATACATTTGTTATTTTTCCCTTTCTCCCCACTATTGGGACAAAGCTGGCGGGGAGAAAGGGAATAACCGTTTATTTTAAGTGCTGTTCCATCAGAATTACTCTACAAGATTTTTAACGGAACCATCACAGTAATTTGATAAACTGCAAAATATTTAATTACCACTGAATTTTAAAGAAATATAAGGAAAATATTTTATACTTATTATGCACACTAATGTAGGTACCTGCTTTACCCGCTTAGTATCATTATTTCTAATGTGGCAAGGGCATTTAATTACTTTAGAACTCTAAAATTACGCACACTAATGTAGGTACCAGCTTTACCTGCTTAGTATCATTATTTCTAATGTGGCAAGGGCATTTAATTACTTTAGAACTCTAAAATTACGCACACTAATGTAGGTACCTGCTTTACCTGCTTAGTATCATTATTTCTAATGTGGCAAGGGCATTTAATTACTTTAGAACTCTAAAATTACGAACACTAATGTAGGTACCTGCTTTACCTGCTTAGTATCATTATTTCTAATGTGGCAAGGGCATTTAATTACTTTAGAACTCTCAAATTACGCACACTAATGTAGGTACCTGCTTTACCTGCTTAGTATCATTATTTCTAATGTGGCAAGGGCATTTAATTACTCTAGAACGATTGTTAACTCGCATGCCAAAATCGTGCCAAATTTTTAGTTTAGACATATATCCTTTCCCGTTTCTTTATTCCACCACTAGTGACTCGCCCCGGCTTCGTACGGACAGCTAAGAGTTTATCTTTATTTGTACACGATTCTACCCATGTTTTAGTGTTCTATAATAAGCGTAATTCTAAATCTTCGTAAACGCTCGTGGTGTTTTTTGACAGACTTGCTATTATTTTGTTTCCATGGCAACATGCCATTCCGTTCCTTGCAGCGAGTAATCGACATTTTTGATACCTTGGGGCAATTATGTATTGCCCCAAGCAATTTTCAATTTTGCAATTTTCTTAGGGATATCTAATGAAAAAATAAACAACCCATGTTACTCGCTGATAATGTAGCTTACTATAGGTGAATGAATTTTTAAAAACGGTTCAGTATTTTTTGAGTTTATCCATTACAAACATACAAAAAAACAAATCTTTAATATTAGTGTAGATAACTTTTAAATGGCTGAACAGGTTTGGATGTATGGGGTACTGTTAGAATCCTTACATCAACCCGAGTAATATAGACTATATATTTTTGAAAAGTTAGTTTTTGGCAGTCGTGTTTTTTCTCTTACTTCGATGAGTAGGTACTTGTTTCAAGTGTAAACATTATTGTTTTCAATAATTAATATTTATTAAAGTGAATGCCTTTCCATCTAATCTTAGACGAATCACTAGAGCGATGGTGGCCTAACGGTTCTACAGTGCAATTTAGAATCCAACGATACTAGGTTCAGTCCTAGGCTCCGCACCAATGAATTTTCTAAGTTATGTGTGATTTCCCATCACTCCGTGCTTTGGAGGGCACGTTAAGCTGTCGTTTCCGGCTGTCGTTTGTCGTCAAGGCATGTCAGAGACCCTCGGGCGGCTTGACAAACTCTGACATCAGATCAGATCGGTAGTGCTGATCAGGCCAGCACTACCACACAAGACAAACAAACATAAGGCGAATAAAGGCGTAATAGTTAAAAAGGTAGGTGTTGTATACAAAAATTGTTTACTGACAATTTGAGACGAATAAACACGTAAGTAACCGTACAAAAATAACTATGCCCGATTCATGGGCAAATAAAACGTTTTCTGTTTTTTTTTTGTGTTTACAATAGGCAAAGGTCTCCCCCATATCCTTCCAAAATTCTCTTTCCTGAGCTGCTTCGTACCTTTAATTATTTTTCTTATGCCACTTTTTTTCATCTGATAGTCTATTTTTTATGAATCCAATCATACCACAATTGTTTATTTATATCAGTCGTTCGTGTGAGTGTTGAAATCGATTATTATGTTTTTTCGCGACTACGGCGAAGCATGGGAAGGGTAATAAGGTTAACCATTTATGAAATGAAATGAAATGAATATTTATTGCAGAAATTCTGTTTAAATAGATCTGATTGATAGCATTCGGTACCTATACTATAATGTAGTATCATCAGTTTGTCCTTAACGGACATACAATATTTGAATACAATTAATAAATCGCAATAATATCAATAAGATAATGTCAGAGTACCTATACTAAATAATAATAATAATTCTAATTTTCAAATAATTTCCTGACTTCATAAAAACATTTTCATTATTAAAAATTATGTATGTATGTATGTATGTATGTATGTATGTATGTATGTATGTATGTATGTATGTATGTATGTATGTATGTATGTATATATATATGTTCCACTATAGCTTCGCCCCTATTGGTCCGATTTTGTCAAACGAGGTGTCAATCGATTTGTATTCAGGTATATGGTCATAGGCTATTTTTTACCCGGCCACGGCAAGGAAAAAGAAGGGTTATGTGTTCAACCTTGGCCTGATTTTGCAAGTAAAGTATCAATAGATTAGTCTTCATCGCAAGAGTATCATAGGCTGTTTTTTACCCGACCGTAGACTGGTTTTAGTTTTTGAACTTACGTCTTGTTGTCTCTCCTGTAAAATCACGATTGTGATATTACTGCTTTATTCGGTTGTAACGTCGATAAGGAACTTAACAAAATAAAAGACATAATTTGAACAACAAAATATACCACACGGGTAGGAACAACTTCGAAAGGGAAGCCGATAGGGGGATTCAACTGGGCAGCATTTGGTAAACTACGTCCTTTTCGTCGTCCATACCACAATGCCTAAATACGAAAGTCTTCAATGCGTGTGTTCTGCCAGTTATGACCTTCGGAGCCGAAACGTGGACACTCACGGTGGGGCTGGTCTACAAATTTAAAGTTCGAGCTGTCGAGAGAGCTATGCTCGGAGTTTCTCTGAAGGACAGAATCCGAAATGAGGAGATCTGCAAGAGAACTAAGGTGATGGACATAGCTCAAAGTGGCAATGGGCCGGTTACATAACTCGAAGAACCGACAACCGTTGGGGTAAATGAGTTCTAGAGTGGAGACCGCGTTTAGGCAAACGTAGTGTAGGGTGCCGACAGGGGGGTGAGTGTCAATTTGCGAAAGGCGGCTGGTAGCGACTGGATGAGGAGAGCCGTTCACAAGGAAAGGCCTACGTCCAGCAGTGGACAACTTCAGTCTGATGATGAAATATACCACCGCATTCCTCCACTATAGTGCCAAAATGCCGCGTTTACATAGACCTCGGTAGAGTCAGGCCAGAAAACACCGGAGCCGCATGCTCTACCTTGCCAAAAATCCTACATTCAAGAACAGCAGGGCGACCGCGGTTGAGCGATCGTATTGGAATTGTAATCGTTTGAGACGTCAATTCACTGTCCGTCCTTGTCATATCATAACACAATGACAAGGACGGACAGTGTACTGCAGGGCGAACGCGGATACGCAAAGTTAACGTAAACGTTTTCAATTTGATATTTTAAAACAATAAACCATTAATTTAGTACCGCCAAACTGTCGCGTTTACCAATGAAAAACGATTACGAAAAAATCTTTTGGTGGAAAACTATTGAACAAATGATTTCCTACGAAATGACAGTTGTTACAAAAAAAGGGTACCGCGAACGCTTTCGCGGCTTTGAAAACGATCGTAATGGTGATTGTTGAAAACGGTGACTAATGAGCAACCTTTTAAGCTACATACTATCAAGTTAATACTTTGAATATACTGATTTATATTCGAAGTTCAATGTTTTCATTTTAGATTATGTTATTGGTTTTAGATTATGTTAAGTCTAAACATAGACCCAGTTATTAAATAAAGTAACTAGTAGTATTAGTATCTACTACCTAAATGAAAGTGATCTATAAATCAATTTTAGTTCATCTACCTACGTAAGTGGCGGCAAGAGCCTATTTGCTTGGGGCTGCAGAGGAGGAGCGTCAGAAGGCAGCTCATAGAAAGAGGCGTGTATCTCTTACTTGATCTCAACAACCCATTGTAACTGCCGAAAGAACATTATAGGGCCAATTACAGACTGAGCAAGGGTTTATTTCAATAGTTGTTCGAGAAAATAATTCCCCAACTGCTACCGGCGACAGTTTGGCGGTACTAAATTATTATTATATATTTATTATTTGGTTCTGCACGACCAGTGCATTTAGCCAGTGCCAGGTAAAGAGGTATAGCAAATTGTATGTTTTTTGAAACAGATTTTCAAAATCACTAGTCTCAGTCAGTCAGATAGTCAAAAGTCTAGTCATGTAACGATTCAGTAAAGTGGTGGAGCTTTACTAAAACTTCCTAGGGAGTTCCGGAAAGAACACGAAATGGCACGCTTGTATCATTTACCTACACTAGTGCACGTTACCGAATACCTTACGGTTAATATTCCACCAATATTACACATTAACACTCGAAGATACACAAGTTTAGAAAATAATAAAAAGTTAAACGATTCGATTCGATTTCGATTTCGACGACGTTTCGATTTCGTTTCCCGCCGAAAGTAGGTACTACTTAATGTTATAAACTTTCTTGGTTATGGCCTTGCTAATGGTATAATCGTTTAATAATTTGTGGTTTTAAAATTACAAATTGAAAACGTTTATGTTTACTTTGCGTATCCGCTGTCGCCTGTCGCCCTGCAGTTTGAGAAATAAAACAAAGCAAAAGGGGTTTTTTGAAAAAAAATATGTTGTGATGTAGAGTTAGATTTTATTCTCAATCTTGTGTATCTTCGAGTGTTAATGTGTAATATTGGTGGAATATTAACCATTAGGTGTTCGTTAACGTGCACGAGTGCGGGCAAAAGAATCAAACGCAGAAATAAATGGCATTATGTGATTTTTCCAAATCTCCCTCGGAAGTTTCAGTAAATGTCCACCATTTTACTGATTCGTGACTTTGACAATAATTGACTGTGACGTGACATTACTTTAAACTATAATACACTTGACATTGGCGAAATTGCTAGTAGGCCAGTGCCTCCGCAGAAGCCATCCAATAAAAAAAAAGAAAAAAAAAAGAAAAAAACCCGTATCGATTTCGTTTCCCGCTGAAAGTCAGTACTAATATAGAGGTTTATGGTTTTAAAATGACAAATTGATAACGTTTACGTTTAGTTTGCGTATCGGCGGTCGCCCTGCAGACGATTGAAAACTATTCATTCGTTCAATAAACCATTACAATACGATTACTCATCGCGGTACCAATTTTTATTCGATAGTAATCGTCAATGGTAAACGTAAACGTAAATAAAACTATAGCGATCGCTCATCCGCGGTCGACCTGCTGGTATCGCTATCGCTATAGCTTTGAGTTCGGCGGTCACCGACCAGGACACTTCTTGGTAATAGTTTAATCACATAATATCACATTTACGCAATTTACTTTTATTTATGACGGTAGGTAAAAATTAAAAAAGATACGATCGACCCTGGCTCGACCGTATTACAGTACATATTATACAAGTACTAGTTGTCCCGCCCGCGACTTCGTACGCGCAAACAACTGTTTATCCCGAAAAAAGCATCCTATTTTCTTCTAGGATATTAAAAACCAATCCAATAGTAGGTATAGCACCAATGCTCTTGATGTATTTTGACAGAATTGTTATTTCGTTTCCATGGCAACCACAGACCATTCTGTGGTGGCAACAGTTTCTTACAGCGAGTAATCAACATTTTCCATTTACCCGTGGAAACTTACAATTATCCGGGATAAAAAGTATTCTGTTTTATTCCAGGGTATAAGCTGTCTCCATTCCAAATTTCATCAAAATCCGTCTTGCTGTTATCGCGTGAATCCTCCCAAACAAACAAACAAACAGACAACGTTTCACTTTTTTATATTTACTTATTTAATAAGCACAGCCACATCACACATATTAAAATACTTAAATCTAATAATACACAATATGCTTTGCTGATATGCAAACAAGTTCAACAAATCAACTTGTTGTTGTTGTTTGTTGGTGACAAGTTCGGCGCGTGCATAACATCGACCACATGTACTCGTAAACATAATAGAAAAGAACTAGTTAATAAAAATTAGAAAGGTTAAAACAGAAAATAAAAATAAGATTTAAATATTTTGCGTTTGAAAACTGATAATGAGTTAAAAAATATATCTTATTCTTCAATTTTTGTCGAGAAATCATTGTATTCGTATGAGATACGTGAAGAGGGGTTTTGTAGTCCAAGATTTGTGCGTGCGGCTGGGGTATGAAATATTTTGTTAATTAGATGTCGTGGATAGTTGTAGGGAACTGATAGGGAGAAAAGTTCAAGTAATTGACCATATTGTATTGTGCCGTTTATGTTTTTGTGTAAAAAGTTTAAATCTGTTAGTTTTCGGCGATCACGAAGTGATATCATATTGAACTTTACAAGGCGGTGGCTATAGGGATGTTTATGGGAGAAATCGGGTATGAGAAATGCAAGATATCTAGTAAAAGAACGTTATAAGCTCTCAACGCGTTGTGAGTGAATGGTGTAAGAAGGACTCCAGACGACATATGCATATTCTAGATGGCTGCGCACAAGTGCGTTATACAATATAAATTTACAACAATACAATACAACAGCACTTTATTGCACACCAAGAAGAAGGTAATATATAGGATAAACTCATGAAATGAAAGGTACAATGGTAAATTTAGTATGTGCTTTAAACCCTACAGTATTGAGTTTAATAAATCCTAACATTTGAGCTCCTTTTGTAACTATTTTATCTATGTGCGATACAACATTTATTTTACTATCTATGTATACTCCTAAGTCACAAAGAACATAGGTGAAATTTTATGTAAAATGAACAAAATAAAAATATGTAGCTTACTTCCGCCAAAACTGTAAGTCAGACAAATGATAAATGGTAAAATTAACACAAGTAAAACCCCACGCTAAACAAAACCCTACCCCAGATTGAACTAATGAAAAATATAAATGAAAGAAAAGCTGGCCTGGAGGCAAAAAAAAAAAACACTTATATACAAATAATATATATAAATATATATACACAATAAAAAAAACCCCAAGCTAAACAAACCCTACCCAAATACAAGTATCGAAACACTTATATATTCATATACATATAATATAAAAAAAACACAATAAAAAACATATACCTCGACCCAAATACCAAACCTCTGACATCAATACGACACGTGTTTCGCCTCTGCACGAGGCATCTTCGGGTGATGTTGACTCGTCGAATGCTGGACTGAGAGTGCCTGGGCAATGGTGACAAATTCCCTTATATAGGCTTAATTTTATGTGATAAATCTTGCAGCGTCTTGAAATATAATTTCTACAGAACTTAAGTAATTATTTTTCTACGTTTTGTCAACATAGCGTGGAAGCTAGTAAAAGCCAGGTTAACAAATCAATTAAAAGAGACATTAAATTGCAACTTCATTTCCTTCCTTCACTGTTTTACCGGCCTTGTTGCAGGCAACATGATGGCATATTGGGCAGGCCCAACGGGTGAAAAAATAGATAATAGAAAGACGTTTCCGGTTCGGACGTCAAAATCGTCAAAACAGTTTACTTCACACCCGGTTTTTTAAACCAAAGGAGGTTGAATTACGCTTACTTCCCACCCGGGTTTTTAAGGCTAAGGAGGTTGAATTACGCTTACTGGAGTTAAACCTTTTATCAGTAAGTGTAATTCAGCCTCCTTGCGTTAAACAGAATAATACTATAGACAAAACGGTACGTCAATATAAAACCTATAAACGAAACAATAGAGCAAAGAGAATACAATGCATTATAGTTTATGGAGGTTTATGGAGGAATTGTAGTTAGGTTAAGTTGTTATTATTTAGTGTAAGGAATTGTAGCCAAATATTTGTTCTAAAATTGGATGACTTTTTCCCTGCACAGTGAAACTACAGCAACATATCTAAACATATTGTTTTGTACTTCTGCTAGACAGTAACAGATTGAAAATAATCATTATTCAAAAGCCTAGTCTGTTGAACTAGGTAGGTAAATGAATAGCTACAATATCTTTAAACATTATATTTATCACGCATAGGTAATGTACTTAATTGCCTACCTAATTAAGCAGCTAAAATAATTAAAATATCTAAGACTTGTTTCAAAAGTCGTTAACAGTAACATTACCTTTAAAACTTTGAAGCCTAATAGTAATTATTCCTGGCCTCCTCAATAAAAAATTCTTAGACTAATAATCTCAAGAAATAATACTGAATTACAAGCGATATTTTTGGTTTGTTTGTTTGTCGTATGAGGTAGTGCTGGCCTCTGGTGTCTGAGTTTGTCAAGCCGCCTGAGGGCCTCTGACATGGCTTAACGACTGTTATTAGTCAGTAACAGCCGGGACCGACAGCTTAACGTGCCCTCCGAAGCACGGAGCGATGGAAAACCGCACATAACTTAGAAAAGTCATTTTTGGTATAAAGACGACGTGAATTTTACTGACATAAAAATATGTATGGGGTTCGCCATTGTTCTTTCCTCAACTTCCTGTAAAATTGCGCAGCCAAGCTTATATGTAATGACAAGTGTTTTTTTTCGGGTGTATTTAATATAAAAACATTTGGTTGCGTTCAGAGTCATACGATTTAACATGCACCAATTAAGAATAGAGTTAAGATCACTTTATTTGGAATCAGCAGGGCTATCAATTGAATTATAAATTTTAATGTCATCGGCAAATAGTGATATTTTGCAGTGATTTATGTTTTTGTATATATCATTAATGAATATTAAAAATAATATAGGGCCTGAATATGATCCTTGAGGGACCCCTGATACGGCATAATATGCATACGATTGAATAATAGACAACTTGATGCCTTTTGGCAAGATATGATGCGAACCATTTATGTAGTGATCCATCAATACCGTAACATAATAATTTTTTAGTCAAAATAGATTACTGTACATAGTTTTTGTAGCGGTTATAAATACCTACACATGTGCCAAAGTTCAACATTATAGTACTAATACTGTACATAGTTTTTGTAGCGGTTATAAATACCTACACATGTGCCAAAGTTCAACATTATAGTACTAATACTGTACATAGTTTTTGTAGCGGTTATAAATACCTACACATGTGCCAAAGTTCAACATAATAGTACTAATACTGTACATAGTTTTTGTAGCGGTTATAAATACCTACACATGTGCCAAAGTTCAACATAATAGTACTAATACTGTACATAGTTTTTGTAGCGGTTATAAATACCTACACATGTGCCAAAGTTCAACATAATAGTACTAATACTGTACATAGTTTTTGTAGCGGTTATAAATACCTACACATGTGCCAAAGTTCAACATAATAGTACTAATACTGTACATAGTTTTTGTAGCGGTTATAAATACCTACACATGTGCCAAAGTTCAACATTATAGTACTAATACTGTACATAGTTTTTGTAGCGGTTATAAATACCTACACATGTGCCAAAGTTCAACATAATAGTACTAATACTGTACATAGTTTTTGTAGCGGTTATAAATACCTACACATGTGCCAAAGTTCAACATTATAGTACTAATACTGTACATAGTTTTTGTAGCGGTTATAAATACCTACACATGTGCCAAAGTTCAACATTATAGTACTAATACTGTACATAGTTTTTGTAGCGGTTATAAATACCTACACATGTGCCAAAGTTCAACATAATAGTACTAATACTGTACATAGTTTTTGTAGCGGTTATAAATACCTACACATGTGCCAAAGTTCAACATTATAGTACTAATACTGTACATAGTTTTTGTAGCGGTTATAAATACCTACACATGTGCCAAAGTTCAACATAATAGTACTAATACTGTACATAGTTTTTGTAGCGGTTATAAATACCTACACATGTGCCAAAGTTCAACATAATAGTACTAATACTGTACATAGTTTTTGTAGCGGTTATAAATACCTACACATGTGCCAAAGTTCAACATTATAGTACTAATACTGTACATAGTTTTTGTAGCGGTTATAAATACCTACACATGTGCCAAAGTTCAACATTATAGTACTAATACTGTACATAGTTTTTGTAGCGGTTATAAATACCTACACATGTGCCAAAGTTCAACATAATAGTACTAATACTGTACATAGTTTTTGTAGCGGTTATAAATACCTACACATGTGCCAAAGTTCAACATAATAGTACTAATACTGTACATAGTTTTTGTAGCGGTTATAAATACCTACACATGTGCCAAACTTCAACATTATAGTACTAATACTGTACATAGTTTTTGCTGGACATAGACGTAATGGAAGTGGCAGCTCTTATAAGTTCCCTAAAATCAGACTGTGCCGTTGGCTGGGACAACATTTCGTCAAGCATACTTCGTCACAATGATGCAATTCTTGCTCCGATTATAGCACATATTGTAAATCTCTCTCTTCATACTGGGCCTTTATTCGCTATGACCATTCACGCAAGTAACGCGCCGCGTTAAGATGTCTTCGTGGAATCGTACGGCAGTTGCCGTACTGACGTCACACGTTTTCGGCAAGGAATTTTATGCGGCATAGTGAATAAGCGCCCTAGTCGTTTTCCTAAAGCTCTAAAGCATGGTATAATTATTCCTATTCACAAAACCGGTGACAAGAAAGTGGTTGGAAATTATCGTCCCATTTCTATTTGGACGTCACTATCGAAAAGATTTGGAAAAAATATTAATAAAAGATTTGTTGATTTTTTAGAAACGCATAAATTATCATCGGGTTCGAATCCTGTAAGGTGCAATCATTTGTGTGATGAGCAGCAATGTTTGTTTCTGAGTCATGGATGTAATATTCTTATCTATGTATGTTATCTAGTGCCCATAGTACAGGGTATCCTAGTTTGGGGCTAGGTAATTGGTGTGGAAATGTCCCGAATAAATTATTATTATTTATCCCTCAATCAGCATGGATTTCGCAGAGACAATTCAACCTCAGATGCTGTCCTTAAACTCACAGACTTTATAGCTCGTAGCCTTGATTCAGGAAAGAAGAGTTTAGCTCTTTTTCTTGATTTTGCTAAGGCTTTTGATAGCGTCTCAATTTCCTTATTGCTAAGTAAGCTGGACAGACTGGGTATCAGAGGAACACAACATGATCTTGTCAGAGACTATTTGAGTGATATGACTCAAAATTTTAAAATTGGTAAGTATATCAGTAAACCTTTGCACTTGAGTTTTGGTATTCCGCAAGGCAGTATACTCGGCCCAGCACTCTTCCTGGCTTATATTAATGAGCTCTGTGATTTGACCATCGATCAAGGCAATATAATTACTTATGCAGATGACACAGCTGTTATTTTCCAGGCAGAGAGCTGAGAAGAAGTGTTTCAGACTGCGCAGAGTACTTTTAACAAAATCTTATCGTGGTTGAGGAATAATTTGCTAACTCTTAATGTGGATAAAACCAAATATGTTACTTTTGCTATAAGAGGTTCACTGTCTAATAATAAGTTATTACAAGTAGGCAGCTTCATGTTTAGACTCAACTTCATCCACGTGTACATGTCCTGCATTGGAAAGAGTACCTACGATAAAATACTTGGGGATCGTCATTGATGACAGACTGAATTTTGCACCTCCCATTAATCAATTAACTAAACGTGTTTGAAAACTTATAGCAGTTTAAAAAAAACGTGACAGTGCAGTTTGGGACGTTATTAAGCTATTATATTAGTCTGTGTCTGTGTCAGTCCATCATTGGTTATGGTGTAACTTCGTGGGGAGGGACTAGGAAAACCTATATGTTATACTTCGAAAGGGCTCAAAGAGCTTTATTAAAATGCAGTACCGTTCTTTCAGATTCAACCGTTCTTTCAGATATTCTACAGCTTTACTATATAAAAAATGCCAAATCCTAAGTGCTCTTTGTCCAACAGTCGGTTCTACTTCAACGCACTTATAGAATAATATCCCAACATCACCGAAAAAATAGTTCCTCATAATGTTTGTGTTGTGATTCCAGTAAACACTGTTTTGATATAATGTTTTGAATTAAATAAAGTACTCGTATACCCTTTACCCTCAATTATACTACTCTCATACATTCACACATACACATCTAAAATATTTCATAATGTGTATAAAATCTTAGAATTTAGGTATTTTGTTTTTGTGTGTAAGTAGGCAATAATGTGTTGTGCTCCGATGAAAGAGGCTGGGACCTATCGTACAGGTTTCGAGCCTAGTTTAGGACCCAGGTGCTCCATTTAACATAAATGTACCCTTTTGCCTTTATCCTAAATAAAATATTTATTATTATTAATAACTAGCTGTACCCGCGGCTTCGCACGCGTGTTCTTTTCTTTAGGTTTAAAGTACCATAATGTGCTATTCCAGGACGAATATACCAAACATTGAACAAAATTTCTTCAGCCGTCAAAAATACTTTATCAATTGCTTGCTTCTAACTCATCGGATTGAGATACCAATTACACCAAATTTAAATCAAACCCTAAGTTATCTATCAATGAAAACCGCATTGTAATCGGTTCAGTAGTTTTTACGTGATGCGTGAACAAACAAACATATAGACAAACAAAAAGAAAGAAAAGATTAACAAAAAAAATAAGCACATTTTTTAAGCACCCAAGAGCATTTTTTTCATTTAGTAGTTTGGGTGCAATGCGCGGTCAAGATACGGACAAACAGACAGACAAAATTAAAAAGTAAAACAGTTTGGCTACAGTATTGAATATAGAGAACCACCCAAAAAATATTTTTTATTACTTAAATATTAACATAACTTTGGACCCATATCCCGCAGAACCCCTTTACTTATTCGGGATAAAATGTGTCCTCAATTTTAACCCATCATATAACTTAAGAGAGTGCCAAATTGCATCAAAACCCGTCCAATAGTTTCAGCGTGCTAAGTGTTCTTTTAAATAATTTTCCACCCCTATCCTGCAGGAACACTTATTTTTTCGGGATGAAAAGTATCCAATGTCCTACCTCGAAGTTTGAACTCAAACCATACCAAATTTAATTTGAATTCATTAAGTATTTACGGCGTGGTGCGCTGCCAAGGTACAAATAGACAGACGGACAGACAGATAGACTGACAAAAAAAAAACAGTGTTGGCTTTAGTATTGAACATAGAACGTCCTCCAAAAAATATTACATAATATATTTAATTTACAGAATTTTGGACATTATCCCGAAGGAACACTTTATTATTCGGGATAAAAAGTATTCTCAATTTTTACCTATTATATAAACTATGATTGTGCCAAGTTACAACAAATTCCGTCAAGTAGTTTCAGCGTGATACGTGTTCTTTTAAATAACTTTCAACGCCTATCCTGCAGGAACCCTTTATCTTTTCGGGATGAAAAGTATCCAATGTCCTACCTCAAAGTATGAACTCAAATTATACCAAATTTCATTTGAATTCATTGAGTATTTTCGGCGTGATGCACTTCCAAGATGCAGACAGACATATGGACAGGCAGACAGAGAGACAAAATTTAAAAAAATACAGTTTTGGCTTTAGTAATGAATATAGAACGGCCCCCAAAATAAATTACAAAAGATCTTTAATTTATAGAATTTGGGACATTATCCTTCTTTTTTTTTGGGATAAAAAGTATCCTCAATTTTAACCCATCATATAAACTATGACTGTGCCAAGTTGCATCAAAATTCGTCTAATAGTTTCAGAGTAGTAAGTGTTTTTTGAAATAACTTTCAACCCCAATCCTGCGGGAACCCTTTCATTCTTCGGGATGAAAAGTAGTCTATGTCCTACCTCGTAGTATGAACTCAAATCATACCAAGTTTCCTTTAAATTCATTCAGTTGTTTCGGCGTGATGCCTAGCCAAGATACAGACAGACAGACAAAAATGAAAAAATTACAGTTTTGGCTTCAGTATCGAATATAGAGTAAGGTCCAAAAAAATATTTCTAAATATCTTTAATGTACAGAATTGGACCCGTTACAGTTTTATTATAAGTATAGATAAATTCCAGCGCTCTTTCACAATAAAGTCACACACCCTACCATTTTTCTTGCACGACTTCGCGCTTTCGAAGAACAAAACCTCTTTTTAAATAAAGCGCGAATTCCTCGTAATTTTCTACATCTCTAGATGAGTAAAAGATATTTAGTAATCTGTGGTAAAAGTATTGACTTTGCTATGCAACATTATTTTTAAAAAAACATCAGCTGATTGCTTACAATATTGACGCTGCTTTAGGGGCTGATTGGTAGGCTGATTGCAAACATGCGATGTCACCTGGAACATTAAAGTCATCATCTGCTAGTATTACAGATTCCGGTATTGGGACATTTTGCTTATTTTATTTGAGCTGAGGCAAGCTTGTAGTAATTTGGTCCACTATGGAACAAGTCACTTGACATTTATAGTCATTTTGAATTGACTCTAATTTAAACAGACTGACTTCGCTGTGGTTTTTTTGCAAACATCCCAGTATCGTAATTTATACATATTATGGTGATCTGCCGTAGGCTTAATTTATCATAATTATTATTAAATTCATTTATTTCAGGTAAATAACACCCATAATAGAAGATATACATTAAAATTACAATTCAGTCACATTTATAATACAATTCAAATTAAAATTACAATTCAAATTAAAATTACAATTAAATTAAATAAAAATTAATACAAATATTAAAATCAACGACATCCTTATTATTATGTACTGTGTGCAATGTGCAGATTACAGCAGTGATTAATATAGAGACAGTCCAGCCTACCCACGAGCGCTGCCAGCATGCTGTTGGGGCTCCCCCGCACTCGCCGCACCAGCGATGTGCCTCTCTTGCGCATTGTTGCGTAAAAACAATATACGCGCGCGCGCGCAAACATTGTTGATGCACTGCAATAGCGGAAGAGTTTTGGTTTGTTTGCCCAATGCTGTAATTGTTAAGTTATTATTGGAATGCTTCAGATTCAATGACTTGCCAAGATCAACTGTAATGAATGAAATTTGAGACCCACTATCTACGAGGCCCCTATAATAAGTGCTAATAAGCTGCTAAGTGCTGTAATAGCTTTGGTTTGGGATTTCACATCTTGGCTTAAGATTCTTGCTTTGATAGTAGGCAGTAGTACTATGCTATACTGATATTGCTTTGAAATTAAGCTTTTGAATAACTTGTATTGCAGTGCAATAGTGAATTGTGTTATTTGCTATTTCACCGGGAGTATTTAAATTGGAAATGGCACTTATAACATATTCTGACCAAATTATTTGTTGCAAATGAATTCCTCCAGGGGGGATAAAGCTTAAAATGTTGTGCACTTAATTAATTTATTATTTTGTGAGTCGAAAAAACTGCAGGTGGGTATCGATTTACTAGCTAGATTTGTTACTTAATTAAAAAAACATCTCATGTTCTTCTAGGATATTAAAAATGGCACCAACACTCTTGATGTATTTGAAAGACTTGTCATTTCGTTTCCATGGCAACCGTTCCTTACATCGAGTAATCAACATTTTCCAGGTTTGCCGTGGCAACTTACCATTTTCCGGGATAAAAGGAATCCTATGTTTTATTCCAGGGTATAAGCTATCTCCTTTCCAAATTTCATCAAAATCGGTCCAGTCGTTATTGCGTTAAAACTCCCCAAACGCGCGTACGCATTATCATGAACAAAAATTAATATTGATATCGAGCGTGTCATAACAGGTGGCACTGGTGAAATTATCTGCTTCAGCTCGTCAAAACTTCGGTTAGACTCAAAAAAAACTCATGTTCTCGCAATTTCGAATACAATGTTAAATTATCTTTCAACTATCCGGTCTAATATTATTGGGTGGACATGATATCTTCTCTGTCTTTTGTGCCGTAATTGTAAATAGTACGCACATATTATTGAGTTAACAAATGGATTCATTTTTATTTATAATTTTTATGGTAATCCGTCAATTTACAAAAAATAATTCAATAAATAATATCTCGAAAATGGTTGACTTTTGCCTAAAGTTACTTGGGTACTTGTTAGTGGACATTATGTCCTAAAACCCTGGCAAGGGATCGTGACGAATGACCAATAATTCTGTATAGGTAAAAATATTATTTCAGTGTCTCAGGAAATTTACCATTGCGTGTACACTCCTGAAGGACAACATATCACAATAAATTAATATGGCATCAAAATACTCAAAACTCGAATTGATAATTAAAATGAGCAACGGACGGAGCGAGATTGTAAATGGTGTGAGTTCGTTTTAAACGATACGACGGCGATTAAGTTAAAAAGAGTCCATTCAGTTAATGTTGGTACCAATCAGTAGAAAGGACCAATAAGAACATTTACCTAACGTGTGCTATAAAAATATTTACTGCAATATCGGGTTTTTTACCTAAAGCTGACAAGCAAGTAGTTTGCCTGTAGGTCAGTGCCACGCCTGGACAGAAATTAGCTTGCAAATTATTTCATGATACTCGTAGTTAAAAAAACAAAACGAAATTCTATTTCAATTTAAAATCTAATTAGAAATGTATGAGTGGTTAAATTCGAATCGATTCTAGTAAAATAGAATTTTATTCAGTCAACAAACTAAAATGGTTACGGCTCGTATGAACCTCGAGTCGTAAAAAACAGCTTGACAAACTGGGACCGTGCGCTTTGAACGTACTCTTGCTTTTGTCTGGCTTTGAATTCTCTTCAAACAGGCTTCTACCTATAATAGTGCCTGAAACGGCTTGATTGTTCTGTAGTGATGAAATGCGCTTCGTTATTCCGTTTATAAACTCCGAAAGCTTTGAAAAGTGTTTGGTGGTCCAAACTGTCGAAGAAAAATATGCCTTAAGGGGGCAAGATACGACATGCTTTAGGCTGTATTTAGTGCTTGACCGTAGGACAGCGCTGACAACGGTGGAGCGTTGCTATATCAATAGAAAATTAGAAACATATTAACGTGTACAGTGCAGTGTTAATGAATTGTTACGCGCGTACAGTTACGTCACGCTGACGAGGACCGGTGGTTAAGCAGAAGTTTGTTTGTGGAGAATTTAATGCCAGAGACAGAAAAGTAAGAGTACGTTCAAAGCGCACGGTCCCAGTTCGTCGAGCTGTTAATGTAACCAAGGCACATACAATGTTTAGTACTAACGTAACAAAGGTAACGACTCGAGGTTAAGCGGGCCGTCACCGTTTTAGTTTATTGGCTGAATAAAATTCTATTTTACTAGGTTAGAAACTAATTTAACCGCTCATACTGTTCTTATTAGATTTTAAATTGAAATAGGATTTTATTAGATTTTCTTAACTATCATTAAAGATTTTGCGAGTTAAGTTCTGCCCAGACGTAGCACTCACCTACAGGCAAACGACCTGCTTGTAAGCTATAAGTGAAAACCCGATATTGCAGCAACATTTTTATAGCACACGTTTGGTAAATATCTGTTCATATTGCTCCTTTCTACTGATTGGTACCAACATTCACTGAACGTACTCTTTTTAACTTAATCGCCGTAGTATATTAAAACGAATTCACACCCGTTTATTGCACACCGTTTACAATCTCGCTCCGTCCGTTGCTCATTTTAATGATCAATTCGAGTTTTGAGTCTTTCAACACGATATACATTTCTAGTGATGCGATAAAGATCGATGCGATCATTGCAATTGGATGTCTTCATTAGTGAACACGCAATGATAAATTTCCTGAGACTTTGAAAAAATATTATTTCTTACAGTGTTTTTAATTTATATTTTAATTATTTTTTTAGTTTAACAGTGCGTTAAACATAAATACTTAATTTTATCGACGTAAAATGTATATTATAGAGTGGAGTGTATCTCCACCCCTTATTTAATGTATTTTTTAAGTGTTAAATAATTTCATAGTGTTAGTTATTAATACTTACGGAAGTAGAGCCCTTCCAGACATAAAAATAGACACACTTAATAGTGAAAAACGTAATACTTTTTAGATAATGTTAACTTTTTATTAAAATTATTCATATATCATGGCAAAAAATGGGTATTATGAAAATTGTGTCAAAAATAAGGTACCTCTTTTAGATTTTCATCTCTATTATGTAAAAAGTTAACTTATTCTGTACTTTTCTTCATTTTTCTTGTTTTCTGATAATAAACAATTAATAAAATTAATTAAAAAAAAAAACTATAAAAGGAGGTTTTCATGTCGTCTGTAGTATATTATTTTGTATGTTACCTCATGTCTCCAGTATTCATGAATCGATTTAATATATCATTGTTTTATTCAAAACAATAGATATTAAGTATTGCCTCATTAAAAAAATTTCCATATTGGTCAAGCTGCTATTTTATCATTAATCAATTTTTTAGCATCTCAACATGTAAGTTTCTCCATAACATCTGGTTTTTTTTACAGATTTGGATGGCCTCTTCTTATTTAGGTATTAATTATTAGAGACTATCCAATATTTTTTACTTTTGGTAAGTTTAAATAGCTGCCTTTAATAGGGGGTGGGTTGTTTTCAACGATAAACTTAAGTGTTTAACACACTCTTTAGGTCTCTGAGTCTTCTGTCCAAGCACATTGTTTATAGATAAATAAATACTTACCACCACAAAAAATAACAAAAGTTATTAACATTAGTAAAAGAAATATAACAATGAGCCGCCAATAACAAATAAACAACAATTAGTTAAATATTGAATATTTTCACATGAACAACGTTAAAATAATTATTTAAAAATCAGGTCGTGAGCATCTATTCAGTAGATGCTTTGACAGGTCCTTACTAACCAAATCCATCTTGGATTTATATGTATATAGATCCAACCCACAATGGTTCAAATATTGGCACAAAAGACGAAGATGTTCTATCATTCAAAGATTTTAAAAAACTGCGATGTTTTCGCTGCATGACGTCTTAAGTCTTTTGAATTTAGTTTTCATCGATATGCTCCCAAAGCTGCATTAAGTTTAAAGGCTCTCGGCAAGATGTTGTAATTTTAGTGGCTCCACCGGAAGCGGATATAATAATATTTCTGCTCGGTTGCAGAGCCGGCGGATATATAAACCCAACATAGCGATACTTATTTATACAAATAGGGTGAAGGTAAAATTGTGTATCGTACTTTCTAGCAGGGATATGAATTTGTATGTGGCTGGCTACGTAGCCTCGTAGCAATTTGCTACGATGTAGTAACACTACGCCGTAGTACGTACGAAGATGCTACGTGCTTATCATTCACAAAGCCGAATAAATTTGACTGTTGATACGTACTGAGATGGATAATAGGGAGGGAAATAAGGCGTCAGATTTTAAGGTACGCTCAGACCACTGCAGTGGCTGGAGCGGTGTCGGTTGGAATCCGTATTAACTCAAGTCTTGTAGAAATTAATAATTATAATAAAAGTATTTTATTCAGTAATAGTTGTTACGATAACAGTTTTGAACTTATAATAATTAGGGCTAGGTAATGTGGTACGTTAAAAACAATAGGGTATCGGTGGAGTTGGTAGAGTTTTGTCTGCTTGTAGAAATTAACAGCCACGCATTTACTTCAGTTACTCTGTGATGAAACTCAAAACAAAAGATATACATACATTATCCCGTTTAAAATGTTATTTTTTTATGCCCGTTTTTCAGCAAACAGCAATTCGATATTTTTCAGCACACTGCAATTATCTACCTCAATAACAACAGAACTTTTAAAGTCTTCTAACTTTTGTGGCATTGCTACGTACAAGATAATTTATTTTTGATGCTATTTAAATTTGTATGTCTTTAAGTTGTTTTATTTCATTTTTTTGCATTGACGTCGATTTGTGAGCTACCATGAAAGTTTCAGCCGGATTGCTAATCGGGAATTGCTCGATGTTTGAGTTGCAAGATTCCAGGACAAACAGAAATACATTATTAGATAGATATTTAAACTTGTACATGAAGTTAAATAAAAGCTTTCAAATAAACTGTGTTTTTTCGTTCCTCTGTCGATTAATGTTTGGTCAGTGGTCGCAACTTTTCACTTTATAGTAAAATGCTAAAACCCCTTCGCGTTGTTATGATTTCGCATATGCAAATTCATATGAGGCTTGGGAACTTTGTCATAAATACGTTGATAGAGCCGCTTGTCATTCTATCGTGGGTTATCTATACTCATGTATTGAAATGAACATTTATATACCATGCGTGTTTTGCGTCTATAACGGAACTAACAAAATCCAAGCAATACCGGAAGTTGAAGAATAACAATTCTTTATGTGTCTTTTGTTTTCACCGGTCTGTGAGTCATAACTAGTAAATACGGACGGATAGAAGAACAGACAAACTGGATGATCTTGTAAGGTTTCTTCTTGAACTATGGAACTCTAAAAAGCAAGTCTTATGCCTTACATTATTGTAGGCACCAGGACTGGTTCAGATTTCAGGCTTTCTTTATTTAATAGGAATGTGTTACTTTTTATACTTAGGCACTCAAACTCAGTTTTATTGTTTCCCGAATCCCGGGAATCATTTGATTTTATATCTATGGTAACCAAAGGGGACTTGACTTGCACAATTTTAGGATAATCACTTGGAGTTTTCTCAAGCCAATCCCTAACATTCGAAAAAGTTAAAAATTATAGGACATACTCTAATCTCTATAAGTACCTACTTTTGCATTGGTTTTTAATAGATGTAACAAGTACATAGGATGCTTTTTTTCGCGATAAACAGTAATCCGCGCGGACGAAGTCACGGGCGGGAAAGCTAGTAGTTCTATATATCCCGGAGAACACCCGTAAATTCGCCGGACACTTGAGAAACGCGCTTTATTTTACGAATTGCTTATAGAACAAATTATATAATGTTATATACCATTTTATAGCTAAAACAATGAAAAACATCGAAAAAGATACTATTAAACTATCAATAATATACTCGCGTTAACATTTTCCCGCCATAAGTGCCGAAAGGCACTTTGAAGCACTTTGTGGCAATCGCCACTCGCGGGACACTAAACACAAAATTATTATGCAAAAAACAAATATGTCTAAATTAGACGGCCATTTGATGGACGAATGGTCTAGTGGCTAGAGATCCTAGGAACGAAATCAAACAGTCACGGGTTTGAGTCCTGCAAGGTGCAATCATTTGTGTGATGAGCAGAAATGTTTGTTTCCGAGTCATGGATGTTGATAATCGTATTTATGTATGTTTATCCGTTATCTAGTTCCCAAATTACAGGGTATCCTAGTTTGGGGCTAGGTAATTGGTGTAGAATTGTCCCGAATATTATTATTATACATTTTCGTCTTTTGTATTGCCACTGTATACTTTCCTTATAATTTTACTTTTTTAGTTTAGTTAAATGATACAAACTTATCTGGTAAATTTGCACTCGAGCCCCAAGATACAGGCCTCGTGCTAGTTTGGGGTTCGCCGACAATCTTGTTTGATGTTTCACCGTTTGTTTTTTCCTATTTGTTTTTACTTTTATTAATCTCCTTTTGGCAATAAAAAAATAATTTATCTAATATGTTCCTTACAGTATTATTAGACGTAATAACACAAAATACAAGCTATAAATTACTAAAAACAACACAAATAAAAAATCACAATCACTCACTACGCGGTCGATGAACCCGCTAGGACAACCTGAACTCCCAAAAAAAACTAATGGGACTAAACCACTTTATTATTCAATAAAATCGCTCTTTTCAAGCTGTTTTCAAATAATTATGTTACACAAATACAATACTCTATCCTAATCCAATAAAAATAGGGTTGCAACTCCGCTAGACTCTGAAGATCGTCAGCCGTGGCCATTACGGGTCGGAGCGCAGACTGACGATTATCAAGCGTTGGTAAGCCCCAACATCCCCTAGCATCATACGAACTATAAACGCTACTCGCCATTATTCTGTCGCTCTTACACGTAACCCGCTACATGTCTCGTTCGTGTAGATGGTGAAGCGGTAACATAGCAACAGTTGATTTAGGATAAAATTAAATTTATTATTATCCATTTTCAATATCGTAAACAGTACAGTAAAATGAAAAGACATCCTTCCTGCCTTTAACAGTCGTCCCAGTGTATGTAATGAGCTTTCGGAACACACACGATGGCATTTTTGATTAATTTTCATGTTTCGGGAGTCGCTTGTATTTACCAGTTGCGTCGTTGCCACTCTGTTTGGGACTAAGTCGACACAGGCTGATTAGCTTGTGTTTACTTTGCCACGCAGAGCGGGGTACAACGTATCTACCTCAGTTTATATATAACATAATTGAATGCAGGATCCTATTTGGCGCATCGAATTAGCATTGCATTTAATTGCAATTCAGTTTGGCAATGCCGCCAGCATGTTGGGCACCCTGACAACTGGTAGTGGGTTAGAACATTTGGGCTACTTGTGACCTGTGAGCCAGTAATGGCTTGTAGGTTGTCAGAATGCTTTATAGAGTAGTTACTTGTTTGCATTTTATAAATCATTACAAATCCACGTTATTTTGTAATAAGCACGGTAATAAAACGGTTGCTTACCGTTGGGGTAAACGAATTCTAGAGTGGAGACTTCGTATAGGCAAACTAAATATAGAGCGAACGCCAGCCTGGTGAAGTGACAAATGGCGGGCGGGCGGCGGCGGCTGATAGCGACTGGATGAGGAGAGCCGAAAACTGGGCTCTGTGGCGTTCACAGGGGAGATCTACGTCCAGCAGTGGACGAATACCGGTTGACGATGAAGGTATAATTAATTAATTCTAACAAGTTGGTGACATATAAGCAGTTTTTACCCGACTACGGTGAAGCAAGGGAAGGGAAGAGAAGCTAGAAGCTTCTTTTTTAGAAGCTTTCTAAAAAATATTTCTAAGTACCCTGGAGAGCAGAAAAACTTAAGGAATTGGAGATACAAAATTGACAAATAAAGATATTAAAAGTGATTATAACTCTCCATGGACATTAAATGGTGTAATTTTATTTAAAAAAGCATTTCTATGTACCAGGAGAGTAGACAAACTTAAGTCACACTATCTTCTTCTTCTATTTCTATATTTCTAAATATAAATAAAAATGAATATTGCTAACCGCATAACTCGAGAATGGCTGGACCAATTCGGCTAATTTACTTTTTGGATGTTCCCTAGGGCCCTCGGAAGGTTTTAATACAAATAAAAATCTACAAAAATAAATAAAAAAATGCGTGGACAATATGTTGACAAATAAAGTTATATAAAGTAAGTATGAACATTAAATGGTGTGATTATATTTAAAAAAAGTATTTCAAAGTACCAGGAGTGCAGAAACACTTTAAAAGTTAGAGATACAAAATTGTCAAGTAAAGTTATTGAGATATATGAGAGCATTGGTGTTATAATGCTTTTGATGTTTTTTGACTTTCTTGTTATTTTGTTTCCACGGCAACCGTTTCTTACAGCGAGTAATCATCATTTTTCCAGTTTTCTCAGTTTTCCCGTGGAAACTTAAAATTTTCCGGGAAAAAGTATTCTTTGTTTTATTCCAGGGTGCAAGCTATCTCCATTCCAAATTTCATCAAAATCCGTCAAGCCGTTATCGCGTGAAAGCTCCCCAAACAAACAAACAAATAAACATATTGAGATTTAGGTTCACTTGTTTTAGTTCAAGAGCTAGATAGACCATGCGAGATTTAGGTTAATTGATTTGTAGTTCATGGGCGTGATAGTTCCAGTGAGACTTAGATCCATTGAGTTTTAGTTCAAGAGCAAGATTAGACTATGTGAGACAAAGGTTCATTGAACTTTAGTTTTTCTAGACCGAAATATGTCTTTATTGTTTACTAGCTGCACCCCGCGGTTTCACTCGCACGATGAAAACTTTTTTAAGTTGGTTAAAAAGTAGCCTATGTCTGTCCTCAGGGTCTCAGCTATGTCCATAACAAATTTCATCAAGATAGGCCGAAACATTTTCACGTGAGGAGGGTGGAGGAGGGAGCAAAATTTGTACAATTGCAAAACCGTGGGGCGCAACAAGTTTACATTAAGAATCGTTTGCTCGCAATACTGTACTTTGTACCGGCCAGTAATAAAAGAGACAAAAATTAGATTATAAACGAGTTTGTAATGAATAATTTGACATAACGCGAATCAGACTATAATTCTTTCTAAGAAATAGACCGACAGCAGCATTGTCTTATCGCAAAATGGTAAATTTAAAAATTATACTGATAACGAAACAGTCGTATTGCGAAATGGACAATGTATGAAATAGACCAATAATGGAATAGTCTGCGAAATGGGAAGTTTAAGAAATAGACTATTAGCGACATAGAGGAATAACAACTTAGTCCAAACGATTATTTGAAATGACAGTTAGGCACAACACGATTAAGGCAAACTGCCTTAGCCAGCAAACGCCACAGAATACCTAATAATAATACGTAGTGGTGCTATACCTACTTTTGCATTGGTTTTTAATATCCTACAAGAATATAGGATGTTTTTTTCGCGATAAACTGCAGTCCGCGCGGGCGAAGTCGCGGGCGGGAAAACTAGTATTTAATATATAGAACTCTCGTGATTAAGATAAATGCAATGATACAAATCAATTTCAAGTGGCTTAGGCTGTAGGACGCGCTAAAGAAACGTACAAACAAACATACATACAACAATCAAACACATAACCCTCCGCAGTCGGGTAAAAAGAGCGTATAATACGTGCGACGAAAGATGAGACTTGACGAGCGTCAGTAGTGGGGAGCTTGCGCATGTATATTCGTGTACGAAATAGTTATCCATAATTTGTAAATCTATTCAGGGATTTTTCAACGACATTCGGAATTATGTGTATAGCAAAACTATATTAAAATTCATCACAATATTTATTACGAAATAATAAAGTTAAAGATATAAAATGCCAGATTGTCCTAGTCACTGTTACTGTCAGTAAATCATCGTTTTCTTCAGATGACGTTGAGGAACTACCCGGGTTGCTGTCTGGCAAAATCTCTTACTGTCATAATGATCTCCGTATCCGTCAAATTGAAAATTATGTGATCACTTACTATGTAAAAGTTTTTTTTCCATTCATTTAGTCCCATTTAATTTGCCTTTTCTGTTACTAACTCTATCACATGTTTGAGGTTCTATTGCACATTCTTACTATGTACTTACATAACCTTTTATTGACGCCCCCATTTCGATTGGATTTAAATCAGGGTAGTATGGGGGTAGTCGCAATACGTCATGACCGTGTTCAGATAGTATTTTGTCAATTCTGAATGTCTTACAATGTTCTTTATGTATGTTTATCTATTTGTACAATAGTGGTTTAAGCATATCCTGAGTGTAGGGAATTCCTTTTTGGGTTAGCCATGATTGCATATCAGCTTTCACAAAGTTGCACTCGTATACAACACATCTATAAACAAAGTACAAATTTATAAACACAGGTTGAACTCGTCTGTACTGCGGAGGAGTCAAGCGGTGCGTGCGCGGGGCGAGGAGAACAGGAGGCAACTACCGCGCATGCGCAGCGCCGTACCGCGCCTCCCGCGCTCTTTTCGACCTAAAAATCGTCTACTGCGCAAGTCAAACCACGTGGTGTGTCAAGTCTCATCTTTTGTGGCGCGTATTGTACTCAGTACGCGTTACGAAGACACAATAACTACCTACGAATAGTTGAGGTTATTGCGCCTTTATATGCTGGTACTTCAATATGTTTGATAAACTACTCAAGAATGTTCTGAATGCTTAAACTTTTAATAGCATTTTTCTTTATTACCCCGCTACGGCGAAGCAAAGAAAGGGTAATGAGTTTAACAATCTATGTATGCATGTATATAATATATGCGGGTTTGCGGATGCTCCACCATAGCGTTCCGATTTTGACATTCGAGGTGTCTATCGATTCGTCTTCTGGTATAGTGTCAAAGACTATTTTTTTACCTGACTATGGTGAAGCATACAAAGGGTTATTCGTTCCAACTGGAAACTTGGTCCGTGTTTGACAAGCGAGGTTATCAATCGATTCGTCTTCATCGCAAGAGTGTCATAGGTTATTTTTATCCCGACCGTAGACGGGGTTTTAGTTTATGAACTTATGTCTTATTTCTATGCAGGTTCATTACAACACGCTAGCTAGTTCATTGCCGACGGACGCCTTAGCTGTTTCTGTGTTTAATCTAACTAATAAACTTCTACGTTTACTTTATACTGGACGGCAGCTACTGCGGAAAGTTTCGCGGAGGTTGTACTCGTATTTTATAATAGCATTTAAACTATCATATTTTAGTAAAGCTTGTTTAATGTCCAATTAAGTTGAAATTTAAACTGGGTTTATTTAAAAAAAAAAAAACTGTTGTTTATTTAGTAATAGGGTATCCTATAGCACAGACTATATATGTACTGTGCCTATAGTTTGGGGCTAGGTAATTGGTTTAAATGGTCCCGAATATACTCATTTATTTAAGCTATACCCGTGACTTTGTCCGTGTGGTTATTTCTCTGGGTTAAAAGTAATATATTTGTTATTCCAGGATCAAGTAGCCTAAAAGTATAAAATACCAAAAGTTCAACCGTCACTTTTTTATAGATTGCTCAGCTTCTACTCAATGGATTGAGATACCAAGTACACCAGTTTTAAGTTAAGCCCTAAGCTATCCAACATTGGAAACTGAATTACAATCGGTTTAGTAGTTTTTATAATAATTGTACTTGTTGGTACTTACTGTTTAATTATAAGTATAGATATAACTGCTGCTTGAAACACATATCCCACTGTATACAAGTACCTATACAATATACAAGTGCCAACAAAGTGGCCTATTACTTGCCACTACTAAGAACAAAATAAACCTACCCACATAATTGCCGAGCAAAGTTAACATCATATTATATTTATATTAGGAAGCCTTAGCGCCAACAATGGCGGCCCTTTGACGTCTCTTTGCTTAGGACTGCTGTCCTCACTATTGTTATAATGTAGATTAGTGAAGCCGTTTTAATATTCTTTTGTGTTTGAGATGAGAGGTTTTACGAGAAATTGGACAAGATGGGGTCGGGCTTTGCAGGTCCGGTTCTAAAAATAGAAGGAGGTCCGTTAGTCAGAGGCCTTGTAGAATTTTTTTTATGAGAGTGTATAGCATTTTCGGCACATACTGGAGGTCCAGCATGCTACAATATTCACTGACCATATGCCATAGCTGTACGCCTTCGTACTACGTCATGAGAAGTGGCCACCAGTATAATTGAATCGACTCTCCTTTAGCAGTCAGTTTACTGCACTAGAGTTCAGGCTGTTAGATTGTACAACAAGCTACCTGTCTCTTTTAAAACAATTTACAGCGCTCATACTCTAAAAAAAAACTGATGCCTTTCTTACTGGAAAAATGCTACTCTGTCAAGGAATTTTTAGATTATAGATGACATTGTTTTTTACTGAATTGATTTGATAGAGTGACATTTTTAGTGATATTTTGTAGACATTTTATGTTTTTGACATTTTAATTTAATTTTTATTGTATTATGTTTTATATTTTAGATATTAATGTTTTTTTTTAAATGTTTTTTAGTATTCTTGTTTTTATTTTTTGTACATTCTTAATTTAATTTTTATTGCATGTTTAATTTCCCATACAATTAATTGTTTTTTGGAATAAATGAAATGAAAATGAAACTACTGACATTCAATATTTGCCCGGCGATCAAAACATAGTGGCCGACACAATAATTAGGATTGAGTCTATATCTTTTGAACAGGATTTTGCGGCGTTGGCAGACTGTCAGGCGAAAGATAAGGAGCTATGTCAGCTGATGACAAACTCTTCTTCAACACTAAAACTATCAAAAATGTGTATACCATGTACCATGGTCACAGTGAGCTGCGATTGGTCGACCACGACCTTACCTGCTCCGGTCATTACGTCGGGTGGCGTTTGATAAACTCCACAACCTAAGTCACCCTGGTGCACGAGCAACCGTGCGCTTGGTGACGGAGAGGTAAGTCTGGCCTCACATCAATCGCTGAATCAATACTGCACTGCGTGGTCGCGTGCCTGTTTGGCGTGCCAGTGGAGTAAGGTAACACGTCATATACATTCACCATTAGGGAACTTCGTAACACCATCTGGACGCTTCCAGCATATCCATCTAGACATCGTGGGACCATTGTCTATGCCCGATGATTACCCGATGGTCATGTTACTTATTCACCGCAATTGACATACACTCTCGTTGGCCAGAGGCCTGCCAATGAACTCAATTACAGCCGAACAGATAGCAGACAAGCTCATATCAAACTGGGTATCACGGTTTGGCTCGCCCCTAATCGTGACTTGCGATCGAGGCTCTAATTTCCGATCAAGCTTATTTACTAATCTAACAACGCTATGTGCAAGTATAAAGGTATACACTACGAGCTACCTTCCGCAGGCCAATGGAATTGATTTCATAGGCAATTAAAATGTTCATTAATGTGCCACGACAGTTCATGGACTAAAGCATTACCTCTATAGTCTGCGCCAGAAAGATTGAAAATAAAGTGCATTGACTATTCGGTGGATAAAGCAGCGGCGACAAACCTTAGATGACAGAAATTATAATAGTTATTTTTTATTTTACAGGAGGTCAGGTAGGTAGGTCGTGAACCACCAGAATATCAAATATTCTTAAGCATTAGTACCTATGATAACTTAAGTGTGTAGTATTATATGAATCCATATCGTCATCAATACTTACTTTTTTATGTGTAAACATCTAATGGCACGGTACGGGGTAAAACGGGGTATCGTGGAGATCGAGCGGCGTGGCAATCGAGCAACCGCTCGATTGCCACGAACCCCGCGACGCGAGCGCTCGTGGCTCGTCGGCTCTTTCCGTCTCAGCTCGGCCATATTCTTTATGAGCCATCGCATAAAGAATGAAGAAATGAAGAATGCAGAAGAAGAAGAACAAGAACAATTAAGAATAAGAATAATGTTATTAATAAAATACCACAAAAGCAAAACATAATCTAAAAGTATAAACAAAGTTTTTTAATTTACAAACTAAGGGCTTTAAAACAATACTATTAATACAATTAGATATTATCATTGAAAGCCGTGCTAGATCGTACCTGTGTTACGGCTGCCAATGTCTTTACCCTGAGCAGGGACAGCATACCACAAACATAATTACAAACAATATATATTCCAAGTCAAAAGTTGTTCAAATATACCTAACGTAACCAAATAGAAGAATATATGATAATATTAATAATATAGGGTAGTTACAAAAAAAGTTCGTAGGCAAGAATATAAATAAGTTGCACCGAGAGGTTACTAATAGATATGTTCAATTGAGTTAATCGATAAAACCAAAATTAAATTAAATTAGTTGTTTTTGCTGAACACAAGTAGTAAGTTTAAATAATATAAAGGTATATAAAACCTTCAAAGCTAATTTAACTTAATAATTAATTAATTTTGCTAATTCAGCATCAAATTCATGAAAATAACTTAGTTTATTAAACCTATTTTGAGCATGAAATAGCAAAATACCAATATAAATATTCCAATGATTACAATAACTTTCAAAGTTCAAATAAAGCTAAAAAGTCAGGACACCGATATTTCCATCGAGTTCATTATCGACAATACCTAGATTTCGAACAAGAACTAAAAGAACAAGAGCAAGAACAAAAAGACAAAAACTAGAAGAATAAGAAAAAGAGTTGCTGATTCACAGTTGACCAAAGAGAGCGCGCGGTGCATCTGCCAGATCTCCCGCGACGGCTGATTCACAGTTGACCAAAGAGAGCGCGCGGTGCATCTGCCAGATCTCTCGCGACGGCTGATTCACAGTTGACCAAAGAGAGCGCGCGGTGCATCTGCCAGATCTCCCGCGACGGCTGATTCACAGTTGACCAAAGAGAGCGCGCGGTGCATCTGCCAGATCTCTCGCGACGGCTGATTCACAGTTGACCAAAGAGAGCGCGCGGTGCATCTGCCAGATCTCTCGCGACGGCTGATTCACAGTTGACCAAAGAGAGCGCGCGGTGCATCTGCCAGATCTCCCGCGACGGCTGATTCACAGTTGACCAAAGAGAGCGCGCGGTGCATCTGCCAGATCTCTCGCGACGGCTGATTCACAGTTGACCAAAGAGAGCGCGCGGTGCATCTGCCAGATCTCCCGCGACGGCTGATTCACAGTTGACCAAAGAGAGCGCGCGGTGCATCTGCCAGATCTCTCGCGACGGCTGATTCACAGTTGACCAAAGAGAGCGCGCGGTGCATCTGCCAGATCTCCCGCGACGGCTGATTCACAGTTGACCAAAGAGAGCGCGCGGTGCATCTGCCAGATCTCCCGCGACGGCTGATTCACAGTTGACCAAAGAGAGCGCGCGGTGCATCTGCCAGATCTCCCGCGACGGCCCATTTTTTTCCACAAATAACAATAACAACAAAAATGTATAATTAAAACTCTTTTCGATTTCTCTCGGTCTGTAGACGCGAGTATGTCTCGCTCCATGACGTCTATCAAAATCTTATTTTTATACGCTTTATATTAGCTTCACTTGTATGTTTGTATGTTAGTATGTTTGTAGCCGACTCCTTTGGACGCTATTTTGACCCACTTTAAACGGTCAGATTTCATTCCAATTTTGCACACCTGTCAAAGACCGATGACAATGCAATAATTCGAAAAAAATAAAAAAATGTAGAAAATAAATAATAGATTAAAAAAAAAAAAAACAGGCTTTATATAGAAAACCAAACTAAAAAATAGAAAATAAATTTTAATAGTGTAAATAAGAAAAAAATGTTTTATTTAAAAAAAAGCGTGGGGTGCTTCTCATATCTGTCAATGAAATATTCATAACTATTGACCCATGCACATTAAATCTCACATTCATGTAAAAAAAAAACATTTAACAAAATAGTTTGTTTACGTAACAAAATGAGGTTAGATGACAAAACATAAAAATAATATCCTACAATATAACAGATTCATAAACTAAAATTCAACAAAAATTCAAAACCTCTGCTGTCTGAAGTAACAAAGTGTTTGAGGCGAAGTGACATAACTCGGTGTTGTATTATTTTTAGGAAGTATAACAACACATGTTATAATGCTTTAAATTAGGAAGTATAACAACACATGTTATAATGCTTTAAATTTATTTATTTGATGTAGAACAATTATGTATAAATAAATGAGATGATTCGTTAACACTATCATAATATATGATAAACACAATTTTTATAAAAATCACAGACTTACTGTATAGAGATTATCAAATGGGACAAATAAACGAATCAAGTGTGTTCTAGAAGGTACTACGTAGAATTGTAATAAAAATAAGCGAATCAAGTGTGTTCTAGAAGGTACTACGTAGAATTGTAATAAAAATAAACGAATCAAGTGTGTTCTAGAAGGTACTACGTAGAATTGTAATAAAAATAAACGAATCAAGTGTGTTCTAGAAGGTACTACGTAGAATTGTAATAAAAATCGATGATACAATTTTACTTTTTGTGTTCGAAATTGGTAAAATCTAGCCAAGTGCGTGTCGAAAATGCATACACTTAATGTTCCGTAGCCGCGGCAACAACAAAGAGCAACAGTGAAAACCACATTACAGACTGTCACGTAGCTTTTACGTGACACGCGAACAAAGTACACGTTACGGTTGGATTCTGTCGCTCATGAAATTGTTTCTGAGTTGACGAGAACAATTACGCGTTAACTTATTCAGCTCGGCATTTATTTGTATTATATTATCAGATATTTCTAAACTGTATTACAAGAATAAGAGAGGATATAAGAAACTCACAAAAGACAGGGTATGTGGTATGCGGAACCAAAACGAAAAACTATTGAAAAACTCATAATAATTTAATAATACCTATCCAACGTGACTCCATTAGAGGGGACAGAGCGATGGGAGCCTAACGGTTCAAACAACCGCATCAAAATCAGTACATTCGTTTGGTTGCTACAAAGACACATACACACACACAGTGATACACACCCTAAAGTTATAACACCCGTCTCTTTGTTGGTTAAAAAGTCTCGTTGAAGTTCGGGGGTTAATATGCTACTTTACATTGTAAAGTGCCGCTCCTCTTGGAGTGTTGCAGTAAAGGCCACTTAAGACTTCCTAGTTGAAGTGGCGACATCTCGGAGCCTGCACCCAGCGAGAACACTACGCGAAATGACGTTTCCATGTCATTCTCTCCACCTTTTTAAAGTAGATCTTGACTCTCGGCACTGATCTTCAACAAACTGTGCAGTTCGTATTTTTATATAGTCGAAAATTGTCGTAACGATAAAAAAGTTTGTTTGTTTTTCTTTGTCAGTTGTTCAACCGCCAATCAGTAGTGTGTAAACAAGCGCACTGCAGTGACGCGTAAGATTTTGCAATCAAAGTTCTGGTCAGCACTGCAACTGTGACACAACTAAATCTATGTCGAACGTTTGTTTTCGATTTCGTTTTTTTATGTGTAACGAAACGTAGAAAAAGTTTCGAAAAACGGCAAAAACCCCGTCTTGTACGTAAATATATCCGGTCTTCTTACTTCATATAATCTCATCTTTCCCTCGTTTAGTAACATGACACAAAATCGATTGGCACCAAAAAAAGTTTGTGTAAAGTGACCATTATCTTACTGAGTGTACATTTTTTCTAAATCTTTGAAAGCAAGACATAATATTTTCAAAAATTATGGACAGCCTTCTAAGCCGTTTTCCTGTAGCTACAATGGTTAGGGTACCTGCCCTTACATCACAAAAAATAAACGAAGTACATACAGGATGGAATTTTGTCAATTATTTTTGACGTCATTTATTTATTAAAATGACGAAGAACTATTTAAATATGTATAATGTAATTTGGACGTGTTTGTAATGCAGAATTTTTATTAGATAGCTGCGTGAGTTACGAATTTAATAATGTTACATTTGAAAGTGGAATTCACATAGTGAAATGGGACTCCTTTATCTTGTCCCATTGAATTTCGACGCTGACACCCGCTACTTCAGTCTTCTCGTGACCAAGATCAATGCAACTGGATCGAAACGTCGAGGTAAATAAATATTAAGTTTTCAGCGCGATTAAGTCCCGTTTAAAGATATAACTATTTGAATTTATAAGTTTAGATTTCATGATTTTCCTTTCATTTTATTTACCATGTTTGTTAGAGAGATTTGATCCTTATGATTGATCCTCTCGATTGGTGCCATAAAAGAACATAATGTTATTTTTTTGGGTTTTATTCGGTTCGATTACTGAGTGTGGCAAGTCAGTTTACGAAAATCTTTGAATGCAGAAATGTTTATTTTTAAAAATAAAGGAATGTTTCCTTTGAGCAAAATTTGCTATCTCCGGTATTTAGAGTAATTTCCGTCCAGGTGAGGTTAAAAAAAACAGCCTGTATATATGGTACGACTCGTTTTAATAACGAACAGTAACATTTTCTACCCTTGGTACCTGAAACTGTTTCTTTCATTTTTTCTAAAAAGTAACGAGACGTTGGAAAAACTACGCTTTCATCACGAGTATATCCGGTCCTTTAATTAACGATACGTCAATGTAGCAACCATTCGCAATCAACCTGCTGACAACCTGACAACACATAACACATGTGTATATACTGTGCTAATAATGACGCGTCACATAGCGTTTCACAAGTTTTTCCGCACGGGTTTCCGTAGTTCCGACAGACTTATGCAATGTAAGTTTGACAGTTCACTGATGTTTCTTTTATTACCCGACTACGGCTAAGCAAGGGAAGGGTAATGAATTTTATAGTATATGTACTCGTATGTATGTATGTATGTATGTATGTATGTGGATGTTCCACCGTAGCGTCGTCGTAGGCTTTTTACCGGACTATAGCGAAGTAAGGGTTGCATGTTCAAACTAAAAACTTGGACCAATTTTCACAAGCGAGGTATCAATCAATTCGAGAATCAATCGTGTCTGGTATAAAATGTCATTGCTCGTTACTAAAACGCACAGATTTGTATATTCCTGCACTAAAACGAGTTGATGTATACGGCAAGCTTTGTCAAGTCTTCTCGTCGTCCATACCACAGTGCTTGGAGACAAAAGTCTTCAATCAGTGCGCCCTACCGATCATGACCTACGGAGCCCAAACGTGTCCACAAATTTAAGGTCACTCAGTGAGCTATGGAGAGAGCTATGCTTGGAGTTTCTCTGAAGGACAAGATTCGTAATGGAGATATCCGACGGAGAACCAAGGTAACCGACATAGCTCTAAGGATAAGCAAGCTAAAGTGGCAGTGGGCTGGTCACATTTCCCGAAGAACCGATAACCGTTGGGAAAGTCGATTTCTCGAGTGAAGACCACGTTAAGGCAAACGTAGTGTAGGACGCCCTGTGGCCAGTTGGAGTGTTGACCTGCGAAAAGCGGCTGGCTGAATATGGATGAGGAGAGCTGAAGCTCAAGCTCAGTGGCTTGCATTAGTAGAGGCCAACGTCCAGAGTGGACAGATATAAGCTGATAATGATGATGATGATGACGAAACCGAGTCGTTCCATAGATATAGGAACCGGGCATAAGTAATACAAAAGACGGCGAGTTCGATACAGTACACATAATACGAGTATATCATAATTGTGTATATAGAGTGCGTCGGGTTTTTGTAGGGTTCATAAAGTAACACGAAGCAGCACAAATATGCATGTGCGTGCCATCTCTTAGGCACACGCACGCCCGAACAAAAATATATTGAGCAAGAGTATGTTTGATAAGTCGTTTTAAAAAGTAAAAAAATATATTTTTTTTAAAACAATTTACATTTATTTCTCAACATATTCTCCTTTGAGGGCCAAACACTTGTTCCAGCGAGTTTCCAATTTTTTTATCCCCTCCAAAAAATGCGTTTTGTTAGGTCTTCAAAATAGCCGTTAACACATGCGATGCAGTCCTCATTTGTCAAAAACTTTTACCCTCCAAGCCATGTTTTCAGATTTGGGAATAGGTAATAATCGCACGGAGTTAGGTCCGTCGAATACGGAGCATGCGGAACCAGCTCGAAGCCCAACTCGTGGATTTTGGCCATTGCAATAGCTGACGTGTGCACTGGGGCATTGTCTTGATTGTCAACAAACGTGGTACCCATCGTGCAGACAGCTTTGTCATACCCAAGTCTTCATGCAGAATTGTATTTACTCACTCAGTGGAGATGCCTGTGTTCTCAGCTACTTCACGCACCTTCACTCGGCGGACGTCGAGTACAATATTATAGACTTCTTCAACAACATCCTCAGTAGTGACTTCGATTGGGCGACCAGAGCGTGGAGCATCAGATGTGCTTGACCGACCACGTTTAAAATCATTTATCCAGTTATAAACAGTCTGCAACGTTGGTGCGTTAGTGCCATGAACAGAATCAAGTTCAGTTTTTATTGTGGCAGCACTGTAAACCTTCATAAAAAAATGTTTTATAACGGCACGAAATTCAGATTTTTCCATAGTTGTTGAAAATTTACGAGTGATCACAGTTAAACAATGGTTAAACTGACAAAAACTTGTTTTTTTTTTGCCATTTACCAGCAAAAAGGTTTTATAAATAGTTTTTAAAAGGACTTATCAAACAGCCCTCGTAATACGCTAATATTATTTCTTATTCCTACGGAAGCAGGAAACCAGAAATACGACATAGTGAAATAAATTAGACAGACTTCAAAAATTTAGTATCTTTGTACAGCAACATGAAGTACAACATTATATTTAAATTGATTAAACCGTGTATCCACTATGCAACAATAATTTTGACCCTAGTGCATACACTGCCTTATTAACTCTATTCTTAAAAACAATACCCATTTACGTGCCTTTAATATGTCACTAGCGGTATCTACAAAGGTTTTTCTGTACTTTCGGGTTTTTCAGAACGTGTATTGTGAGCGTGATAAATGAACTGTGTGACGCGGTATACACGATAAATGGCGAAAAGTAAATTTATGGCTGAAAGTAGATAGAGGCTCTGACAGGCTTTCGAAACAAACTGGACAAGAGCGCGTTGAACTCGCGTGGACAGGGTTCCGTACGATGAATAATATTCTCACAATGTTGAGATATTTTAAAACCATAGACTTGAAGAGAGTTATTCGGAACTCTTCTTCCCGGATTTCATATCCAGCCTATAGGTAGAACGTTAAATAGAAATAAAGCTCTTCAAGATGCACTTAACTTACTTCATGCTGCTCGAGGATAAATAAGTTACATGAAAAAAAAACTGAACACTGAAAAAAAAAACTGAAACAACATAACACTGGTCGGAGTATTTCCGATCTTCTATTTCGTGAGTTTTTAGCCGTTTTATTTAAATGTAATATGAATTTCACTCGCGTTAGTTTTAAAAATCAAAGAAGTTACATGAGATAATATCTCAATCTTTACAAAGTCCAAAGTCGATTTTTACTGTTATAAAATATTTTCCGACTTGATAATCATATTAAAAACCGTTGCTACGAACTTGTTTTCACATCGTGTGCCTTTGGAAAACAATACCGAGGTCGACATCAGCATCGAAAATGTTGAATGTGTTTTCGCCACACCTTCTTATATGTTTTCCTGTAATCTCTACATAGGTAAAGGAATATTTTCTGTAGATTTTTCAAAAGTTTAAGCCCTTAGTTTCAGAGATAGGGGGGGAAAATCATCTATTTTCATAAATAACTTTAAAACAATTTATTTTAAACTGATAAAAAATGAGGCCCTCACAATATTCATTTGATATGTCACACGCAAGGAGGTTGGATACACACTGTTGTCACACGGTACATTTTGCAAAAATGCTTTATTAATTTTCTACTTAACCCCTCAAAAGTGACCCTCATTTTCAAAATTAATTTATTTACTTACACTTACTTGTTGGGGTCACTGAAATTCAGACCGGGAATCGGTCCAGTATTCAAAGCAAATTGTCTGTGACAGATTGACAGACAGAGAGATCTTATAAGGTTCCCGTTTTTTTCGGACTTAGACACTCCAAAAAACTCTCAAAAGGCGGCATAGCATGTGTATGTATGTATGTATGTATTTATGTCTGTATGTATGTATGTAGGTTTGTTTGTTGTTTCTTTGTCGTATGAGGTAGTGCTGGCCTCTGATGTCAGAGTTTGTCAAGCCGCCCGAGGGCCTCTGACATGGCTTAACGACTGCTATTAATCAATAACAGCCGGGACTGACAGCTTAACATGCCCTACGAAGCACGGAGCGTTGGAAAACCGCACATAACTTAGAAAAGTCATTGGTGGTTTTTGAACCCGGTATCGTTGGATTCTGTATGTATGTATGTTTGTTTAGGTCAAATCTTGCAAGCTGAATTAGAACCACTTCCTCTTATCTTACGGAATTGTATTTTTACATGTTGGTTCAATTCTAATGACAAAGCATTTTTATGGTAAGCATGACCTGAATCTACATCCAGGATCAGTTCCAGATAAAGGAGCTCTTCAACGGTCAACAGCAACACCACGTAATTTTGTGTACGCAGTTTATTATGATAGCCAGTTTGAAGTTTTACCATGACATGGCTGCTGCACTCCGAGTTGGCTCCTGACTAGGGAACTCCTCTACGGTTAACAGCACAGGCACGAAAATTTGTGCACGCATTTAATTGTGATAGCCCGTTCTAAGTTTCATCAACACATAGCCACAAAAGCACAGAATAAATAAAAGTGTAATAAAAGGTTTTTTATGTTCCTTGATCTATTTGAGGCACAAAACTACTTTATTATGGTGTAAATTTCAAGTCTCTAAATTATTTTGTTTAGGCTCTACAAGCCCGTCACAGACAGAAATACAGTGTTGCAATGCAACATCTGCAGTAGGGTTCCGTTTGGATACTTTGGGTATGGAACTCTGTTTAGAAATTCGAAATTTTCACATTAATAAAAAATATCCGGAACCCGAAATGGAAAATCATATTTAAAATTGCACAAAGTAGTGATTCAAGAAAAAAATATAGATAATGGTACCCGTTCAAGAGTTGGACAGAAAATATATTTTTCGATGAAAGGGCTGTGAGCAGATTCGAATATATTATTTTTTGGTATATATTAATGTACAAAGAATAAGAACTCATTCTTTGTAAATCTGCTTTTCTCGAAGAATTTTTACATATCTTATTTTCCGATATATTCAAACCTAATCATCGTCTTAGATACCAACTTTATATTTTCATTAAACATAGATGCAACGAACCAAATGCAAACGTTGCCTGGAAGAGATTGCTTTTAGCAATAACGCCACGTATTATAACGCTTCTTCTACTACTGTTCCTTTATTACCACGTTTTTATTAAGTCACTTTCGTGTTTGTGTATATGTCGTTCCAGGTAGAATCTTGCAAATAAATTTCTATCTACGAAAGAGACGGAAGAGATAGTATTAGGAGTATATATATACACATCCCAATATAATATATATATGTCTTTGTATTTACTACTTATTAGTCATATTATATTTTTGTTACACCTGGGAAGAAAATAGTTACCATGAGACAGCGGTAACCCTAATGAGACCATAGGCTATTGAACATCATCATCAGCCCGTGTCAGTCCACTGCTGGACACAGGCCTTTGAGCTCCCAAAGCACTTCCAAATGCTGCCAGCCACTTTGCGTACATCGTCGCTCCACATAGCCAGTCTCCCACTGCCACTTTAGCTTACTAATCCTAAGGGCTATGTCGACAACTTGGGTTCTCTTCTATATCACCTCATTCCGGATACGATCTTTCAGAGGAACTCTGAGCATAGCCCTTTCCATAGCCCGCTGAGCGTCTTTATATTGGTAGAATAGTCGTAACGTGAGAATCCACAACATGGCTCCGTATGTCATAACAGGTAGGACACACTGGTTGAAGACTTTTGTCTTAAAACTTTGCGGTATTGGCTACGAGAAGACTAGACGACGTTTTCCAAATGCTGTCCAGCTCAGCTTTATTCTTCTGCGGGTATCTCTCTCGAAGTTGTTTTTACCTAATTGCAAAGTTTTCCCCCAGATAAACATATTCCTCGAGAGCAGCTCCGCTAACAGCAATTGGTACGGGAATAAAATAATAATAAAAAATATAATAATAATAATAACATGTTCGTTGAACATTTGCTATTGAACACATTAATTTCATTCTTTAATTTTGATTGTACTGTTTTATTTATGCACATTAAAAATATTATTACTATTATACACCACATACGTACCGTAAACACGTAACATGCAGGTACCCACAACAATTATATATTTTATGATCTGTTTTTTTTCTTTTATAAACCAAAGTTGGTTTTTTATTCATCAAAATTTTGATATTCATGATATGGGGCTTATGGCTATATAAATAAGTATGGGACCCGGGAGATACGACTTATATCTTTGCCAGAATCGAGATCCTCTGTAGGAGATAAGCCAATTTAAAATATTGGGATAATGATTCATCGACTGTTAGTTTTTGTTCTGACAATAATCCTGATTAATATCTTGAGTAAAATTATAATTTAGAAAGCTTCCCAGTAAGACTTTATTTTATCACTCGTAAGACAATCCAAAAGCTAGTAACTGGCAATAATAACCCTCTCATTCTGCCAATCTACAGTAAAAACCAGATTACTAAAATGCTAGAACCACATCTCTTGAATCGAGCTAACTCTTCAAGCTATCAATATCCATTAACCATTCACTCTTAAAATATGCAAGTGGGTCATTAATTGCAAAAAATTATATCCACGTTTCTGAACGAAAAATGTGAACGCGAAACCATTTCAGCTGTGAAAAGACAGTAAGGAAACTTGAAACGAAAAAATTAATAGCGTGGTTATAAATTAAAATGGGCTTCACTGCACTAAAAACTGTGTCTGTGGATAGCCACTTATCTAATACAACTTGATTGATACGTCGAGGTGTATATAAATAGTTATATACACCTCGACGTTTCAATCAAGTTGTATTGTAGAGTTGTATCGATCGTGGCATAGATTAAAAAAAGGAAGAATCCTTGTTCATTAATCTATGATTGTACGGACAAGATTGATCCAACAAATCAATGGTAGTGGCCATAGATCTAAATAAAGTAGGGAAAAAGATTAGGAACCAGCTCCTCGGGTGAGGACTGCATAAATTAGGTGCAACGCACACAATTATCTTTCTTTGGCCTTAGGCACAATCAAGGCAGCGTTTGTATAGCACGTCTTATCAGTGACTCATTTGCGCTACAGCCTGCGTATGTGTCTCTATCTTTTGTTGATGCACATGAAGCACGACAGTGTGAAACTAAACTAAATGTATGGTAGTGGCAGATCAACTGATTATTGTGTGCTATTTTTAATTACTCAGACTTGCTAGAGTCGGCTGGCAGACATATTTTCGAACGAGCTTGGATACTGCCAGCATTATTGTTAAGTGCCATTTTGGCGTGAAAATTGGAGCAAAATGGCCGCCATTAACCCATGTTGCCAGCGATAACGGCAGACAAACCACTTATTCAGTTTCATATGTTCCGAGCAATAGGAACATTATCCTGATTTTACGATATGAGTGTAGGTAAAGATCTTAAAAACATATACTATTAAGATTCACATTTATCAGGATTGTGGTTGACCCAGCATATTTATGGAAAAAATCCTTAAAAAGAGGAGCCCGGTCTTAAAAGCGATAGCAGTTGCCATAGAATAGCATAGCAGTTGACAAACTCTGACTCCAAAGATTGGCATAACCTAATTCAACATATATAGGGAAAAAAAACCGTCAAAACTCGCCGCCCAAATATTGGCATCCACACTTTAATACAAAAAAAATAAGACTTTTAAGTCATATTTAGTACTAGCTGCGCTCTTCGGTTTCAACCGCGTGAGGGATGATGATAAAAAGTATTCTGTGTTATTCCAGGGTATAAGCTATATCGAATCCAAATTTCATTATAATCTGTTCAGCCGTTTGGCGTGAAGGACGAAGATGATGATGGTGAAAAGTATCCTATGTATTATTCCAGGGTATAAACTATCTCCATTCAAATTTCATCAAAATTTATCCAGCCGATATCGCGTGAAAGCACCTCAAACAAACAAACAGACCACGATTCACTTTTATATTATTATCTTGTGTCGATATCAAGTGTTGACAATGGATGTAAATATGTAATCTAACCACACTGATTTATTTCTTAAAATCTATACTTATAATAAAACTGTAACAGGTCCAATTCTGTACATTGAATATATTTAGTAAATTTGTTATTGGAGGCTTTTCTTTATTCCGTACTGAAGCCAAAACTGTTTTTTTTTCATTTTTGTCTGTGTGTCTGTCTGTCTGTCTGTCTGTCTGTCTGTCTGTCTGTCTATCTGTCTGTCTGTCTGTCTGTATGTCTGTATCTTGGTTAAGCATCACGCCAAAACTACTGAATGAACTTAAATGAAACTTGGTATAATTTGAGTTTATACTACGAAGTAAGACATAGGATACTTTTCATCCCGAAAAATTTAACGGTTCCCGCAGGATAGGGGTTGAAAGGTATTTAAATAAACACTTACTGAAACTACTGGAAGAATTTTGATGCACCTTGGCACAGTCATACTTTATATGATGGGTGAAAATTAGGGATACTTTTTATCTCAAAAAAATTAAGGATTCCTGCGGGATAGGGGTAAAAATTCTGTACATTGAAGATATTTTGCAAAACAAATGTAGGCTATATTCGTACTGAAGCCAAAACTGTTTTTTTTTCTGTTGTCTGTCTCTGTTCCTGGTCGCGTATTACGCCGAAATTACTGAATAAATTGAAACGAAACTTGGCATGATTTGAGTTCATAGTAAGTACCAAATAATCTGTAAAAGGAAGACATTTAAAAAGCCGAGCAATCGATAAAAACTTTTAGATGACAGAATGAATTTTTGTTTAAATGATGGTATATTGATATTATAATATTAAAATAATTATTTTAACCTAGAGAAATCGCCAGGCGTGCAAAGCCACGGGTACTGCTAGTCTACAATATGGCTTCAAAGTCTTAATATTCGGTGCCAATATTTGGAGAGGGTGTCAACATTACGACAGTTTACCTTATTTAAAGACATAGTTTCTTTTTTTCCTATCTATTGTGTTATATTATAATCAATCAATTAATACATAGTATAAAACAAAGTCGCTTTCCGCCGTCTGTCTGTAACGCTTAATCTTTTAAACTACGTAACGGATTTTAATGCGGTTTTCACCATCAGTTAGATTATTTTTTACGGAAGTTTTATATATATGCTTTGCCCGCATATACGAAATTCATATTATTTTTCTGCGCTAAACCCTCATTATTTTTTAAAATAATAGTACCCTAAGTTACTTCTTAAAACATCAGATATCTGCCAGTGAAATTCCCTTCAAAATCGGTCCAGCCATTTCAGAGTTTTTTTTTAATTATTATGTTATGGATAATATGATCATACTTAAGAGACCTGAACGTATATCGGACTTAGAATCTATAATTTTTCATTGGGTCCTAATTCATAGCTACGTTCCGAGTCTGATATCTAGCCCATTCACTGTGCTCAGGTTATAGAGCGTATGAAACGAATGCCTCCTATAAATGTCATTAAACAAAATAGGAGTCTACAGGATCCATTCCAGGTCTTAGGAACCGTGAGACAATAAGCCATTTCAGGCCATGAATCTATAGAACCCTAAGAATCAAATAAGGATTCATTAAAATCAACAAAACTCCGCGCAATTCATAAACTCCGCGCATGGCCTACTTATAGTGGAGACGGCTTCTTCAATTGGCAAATAGGTAACTAAACCACAGAATAAATAATAGTATAGGCACAGAAAGATAACTGAGTAGAGTCATTTAAATACATAGCAACTCTCGCTACAACGCAATAAAGTGCAATTTAACTCGCACAGCGCAGCGAGCTTTCAATTATATTTACCTAGAAGGCGCTCGCCCATTGCGTGCAGGCTAGAATGTACCATATCACAACGCGCGAGAGCTTCCATTGCTCTAATCGTTTCAGAATCGCTCTGTCACTTTTACGCTCGGTAGGGTTGTATCAAGATATGACTAGGTACTTGTACTAGTAATTATTCTGTGATATAATATGACTTAGATATTGTAACCGAATAAACAATTATGTAAAAATGAATTATTTTATTACTTATTGTTATAAATGTTGATAGTTCTATTAACTACATATAATTACATTCTTATCAGAATATAGGCCTAGTACCACATTATAGTACTTTATCGTTAAGCACACGGCACGCGCGCGACTCATCGAGCGCACACTTGACACTACTGAATGAACCCTAATATTTCGGCCCCGAAGTTTAGATATAATATAGGTACTTGATGCGGAGTGCGACCGCGCTAACTAAACTTAATCATCATAAAAAGTAAAAAAACCGCTATCCATAGTTTTGAGCCGGGGCAGCACACATAACTAATCGACTACATATCACGCGACCACGCGACACGCACACCACAAATAGTCGTGTGATCGCATTTTGAATAATAGTAAATATTAAGCTCTTGATCTTTATTTGTTTCTTTCATCGAAGATAGAACCTCAAGATACAATACGACAGTAAGGGCACTTTACGAAAGCGGCAGAATTCCTTGCCCTGTGGTAACATGCGCGATGGATCTGAGCTACCGTGAAAAAAAAATAAAGCCTAGAAGCACTTTTATTGTGAAGCTGTACCCGTGGCACTGCCCACGTGGTAATTTAATTTAAAATTAGCCCATACGTGTCATTCCAGGACTAAAAGTATATACAAAAGTACACAATACCACATTTCTTCAAAATTCGTTCAGCCGTCAAATAGTTTTTATAGATTGCTCGGCATCTAATCATCGGATTAAGATACCAAGTATCCCAGTTTTTAAGTCAAACTATACCCTAAGCTATCCAACTGTGAACACCACATCGCAATCGGTCCAGTAGTTTTTACGTGATGCGTGAACAAATATACAGACAAACAGACAGACAGGTATGATTTAAAAAAATGATATTATAATTAATTAAATAATTTAATTTAATTTTATTTTAATTACCATAGACCTTTTTTCTTTTTGTCTTCGAGTATTGTGTAGAGGAGGCATCAGAATGTGTATCAGTATCCACCCAGTAACCAGTAGCCGTGAGTGCATTCTGCTGTGTTCCAAATGTCTGTGAAATAATAGGGTGTGTCGACATAGTAGGGATAAGCTGTTACAAAATTAATCAAATTACCAAGTCGCTACATAAAGCAGGCCACGCCACGGCCGGCAATAACGTCAAACTGTAGTTATCTCCATGCAAATTTAGGGAATCTCTTGTGTTCAGCTCAGAAAGGCCACCGTCTTAAACTAAACGTACAGAGCCTGTTAAACCTAGTGCTGGAAGGGCTGGGTAGAGGCCTTGAAATAGGGTACAATTTAATTAACAAGTATCATATAACTGTGGTTGTAGATAGATTGATAGATAAATCTTTATTGTACACCAAATAGAACAATTATACAAAAATAATTAAAACTTTTATTCAATGTTGATGTTACAATGGGTGGTTTTATCGCTAAAGTGCAGCAGGATCCCAGGCAGTCTTTGGATGGAGAGAAATATACGGCAAAGGCGTTGGTGCATTATCTCATTCATTGGCCTTTTACATCTATAACAGATGATTTAAGCAGCGACTGTATTCGGAGGGTTTTTACTGCACTTCCGCTGATGGCTAAAGAGACCAACACGGGAAAAGCAGATTCGGCCACACAGTGTGCAGAGGTTTGAGTGCTGTGTACCCCTGGATGGTAAGGGATTGTTAGCGCGTTCGTTTCTTTTCGCGCGTTTATTGGCAAGCACTTCAAACCAGGCATTGTCATGCACAGTTACGCCGTCGGCAAGGACCTCTCTCCAGAGGTCTCGGTCCTCTGCATGACACTCCCAGCTGGACCAGTCTATGTCAAACGTAGTCTAGTCACGTTTGACGCTGTCTTTATACCGTAGCAAGGGGCGTCCTCGTGGGCGTTTAGCATTTGCGATCTCTCCTAAGAGAGTTTGACGGGGCAAACGAGAAGGTACCATCCTATACACATGACCTAACCAACGCAGCCTTCTCTGTTTCAAGAGGGCGGTGATACTAGGCAGCTGTGCCGTCTTAAGAACCTCCTCGTTGGTGATTTTGTCCCTCCAGGATATGCCCAAAATGCTCCGAAGACAACGCATGTGGAATGTGTTGAGTCTTCTTTCCTGTTTGGCGATGTCCAGGTCTCAGCTCCGTACAAGAGTATGCTTAAGATGCAGGTCTGATAGACGATCATCTTAGTCTTTATTGTCAGGTGTTTGTTGTCCCATACTCTTGTAGTAAGCTTCCCGAACATCGTTGCCGACTTGCTAATGCGGCTGCTGATCTCAGCGTCAAGCGAAAGATTGCTCGAGATAGTCGATCCCAGGTAGCAAAAATTATCAACACATTTCAGTGGTGCACCATCCAACAAGATTGTAGGTATTTCATTGCACCCTTGCGACATTACCACCGTCTTCTTTGCATTTATGGACATTGAAAAGAGTGCATATCCGCAAATTTATCCAAGATGTTCTGAAGCTCGTCTTGCGTAGTGGCTACAAACGCTGCGTCATCGGCAAACAAGAGGCTATCGGCAAATAAATCCTCACGGTGTCTTTTCGATTTTAGAAGAGCGATGTTATAAAGCTTGCCGTCAGCTCTTGTGTGCAAATGAATACCCTGTTTGGTGTCACCAAAAGCAACTTTAAGTAGAAGCGAAAAGAAAATGCCAAACAAGGTAGGTGCCAAGACGCAGCCCTGACGCACACCTCTGCGCATATGAAATGGTGTAGATGTGTTACCATTGAAGACGACTGATCCCTTCATATTTTGGTGAAACGATTTTACTAGAGACAATATCCTGGCAGGGCATCCTATCTTCTTCAGTACAGTGTAAAGACCTTCTCTGCTGACTGTATCAATGGCTTTGTTCAAGTCAACGAAAGCTAAAAATAAAGGTGTTTGTTGCTCTCTACATTTCTCTTGCAGCTGCCGAAGTGTAAAGATCATGTCAGTAGTGGAGCGTTGAGCACGGAACCCGCATTGTGCCTTAGGATATATGCGATTGGCTAGCTTTTGTAATTTGCTTAAAATAACGCGAGCAAAAAGCTTACCCACGATGCTTAGAAAGGAAATGCCACGGTAGTTGTTGCAGTCACCGCGGTCGCCTTTTCCCTTATACAGAGTGATTATATTTGCATCTAGCATATCCTGAGGCACGTTACCCTCGTGCCAACATTTTACCAATAAGTTATATACAAGAGACAAAACACACTGCACTTTTATGAGTTCTGCAGGAATGCCGTCATTGCCAGGACTTTTTCTGTTTTTGAGCTGGTTTACAGCTTTATGGAATTCCTCCAAGGTTGGTGCCTCGTCAAGCTCTAGCCAAGTTGCAAATGTGGGAATCTTATCTATGGCAATTGGATGGACGTCTACAGGTTGTGAGTAGAGATTGGAATAATGTTCTGCCCACCTGTCAAGCTGGCGGATATTGTCAGTAATAATAGTACCATCAGTCTCCTTGAGAGGGGCTTTTTTTTTAGGGATCGGACCTAGAGCCTTTTTAATCCCACTATATACGCCCGCAAAATTGCCAGTAGAGGCACATGCTTGAATGCTACTACAAATTTCTGTCCAGTAAATATTGGTAAAGTAGCGGATGTTACGTTGCAGAATTGCCTTGGCCTTGCACAAGTTTTCATGTGGCTGGCAGTCGGATTTAAGCGGTGGTTCAAAGCAGCTACACGTTTTGAGTCTAGCAATGGCTTAAACCATAGGCTTTAGACCATAGTGGCAGCAGCCTTTGTAGGGTAGGGTGTTTTGGTTCATTCCTGTGACTAAATGTAAATATAGTCAACTAAAAGCTGGTGAGATAGTGGTCAAATAATAACACACAAAAATTAATGCTCGTCACTAAAAGAAAGGAAGAATACTCAAGTAGCATACAATTCTTATGAAGAACTTAAAAATAGTTCCAAATGCTCGGAGTATATATATCCGGTTTTCTCACTCGTGAGTTTTGTAGCCCTTTATGGCTCAAAGCAAGTGCTCGTGCAGAACCAATTTTTTGTATAGTGTAACGGTAACCAGAGCTACCGCTCGTATTTAGCTTTAAACACAGTTTATTAGGTTTTGCAATTAGGTAAGAACAACTTTGAGAAGAAAGCGAACAGAGGAATTCAGCTGGGTTGGGCAGCATTCGGCAAGCTTCATCAAGACTTCTCATCGTCCATACCACAGTGCCTGAAGACAAAAGTCTTCAATCAGCGCGTCCTACCAGTCATGACCTACGGAGCCGAAACGTGGACCCATACGGTCAAACTAGTCCACAAATTTAAGGTCGCTCAGCGAGTTATGGAGAGCGCAATGCTTGAAGTTTCTCTGAAGGACAAGATTCGTAATGAAGATATCCGACGGAAAGGTGACCGACATTATAGATAAGCAAGCTAAAGTGGCAGTGGGCTGGTCACATTTCACAGAAGAACCGATAACCGTTTGGGGTAGACGAGTTCTCGAGTGCCCCATGTTTAGGTAAACGTAGAGTCGGATGCCCTGTGGCCAGGTGGAATAACGACCCCCGAAAAACGGCTAAATGGATGAGGGGAGCTGAAGACCTCAGTTGCGTGCATTAGGATAGGCTGATGATGATGATGATACTTTACTAATACATTAAAAGGATGGACGTCTAAATTTACAAGGTTTCCACGGTTTGTACGGTTCGTTAACAATCTTAGGAAAACATGCCAATTTGTATGTTCCGGTCCTAAATGGAAGGACGCTGCCCCGCAATTTCCTGTCCGAAGTTCTTGAGGACACAAGTAAACATAAGATAGACTGGTCACGTAACTCCCAACAATTTCAGGCAATCCTGGCCCTAACCAGGACACACAGCTTGTGAGCGTCGAAATGCTTAACAGAACCAACACACATATTTTTTATAGTTCTGTGATCTAACAAGAAATACAATTTAGATAGTACTTATGTACTTAGCAGTAGTTATGTCGGCCCGTCCAAAGGAACGTCCATCCCAAAAAGAGTCAAAGGGAATAAATTGGATTTTAATTATTTACCACGTATTTTTACCCGAGTACGGCAAAGCAAGGAAAGGGTAATGAGTTTAACAGTATATATGTGTATGTATTTGTACACACAAGCGAGTATCAGTTGATTCGTTTTCATTACAAGAGTGTCAGGCTATTATTATTATATTTAGTTATTCAACTAATGTCTTGTTCTTACTCAGCCCCTACACTTCACGCTTAACAACGTGCGGGTTCCCGACATTTTCACAAAAACCAAAACCAATTAAATCCACAAAAGTTTGAAAGTTCACGACACAAAATATTAATATACATGTCCCGACTTTTTGCTCTGCAACCCCGCGGCGTACACGTATCAGGATAAACCATCCAGATTCCATGTACCAAATTACCAAACTAGAGATGGGAATGTCCGAAACCGTAACCGAAACAAAAAAGTTTCAAAACCATACGACCTACGTGGTGACCACGTCATACCATATATTTTTTCTATATTTGATTTGTTCTGTTCGGTGCTGTTGGTCTATAACTGATCTCTACAACGTCACCGGAGCGGGCGCGAAAGCCCTCCGCCGCAATGACATACCGTCAACCACACACGAAAGAGAGCTCATTTTTTTTGATACGTGGCCCTTAACTGAAAATACTGAAACCATTCGAGTTTTTTTTATACAATTTATCCTAAAAAAATAAAACAAAACAATAAACACTTGACTTGATTGTCACATTTTGAATTTTTTACCCCTGCTTCCATATTTTGTCACAACAACCCATATTTTAATGTTTTTATGGTTTTATCATAAAGACGGGTTAACGAGGATATAATAATTTAATTTAGCTCAAGGAAGAACTTAAAAACTCGGTTGTTATTACTAGGTACCTACCAAATTTCATGACGAACATAACAACTCGAAAGCTAACGTTGAAAAATTATATATTTTTTTTCCATAAATAAATATATCGACTTCATCTTAAACATTTTCTTTTGTAAACAACCACTAAAAAGAATAAAATAATTACAATTGAGCCCGAACAATATAACTTTTTACATATAAAACAACTGAATTAGTTTTGACGAAAATTATCTATGATATCACTGGAATTGTCTATGAAATGGAACTCTTTAAAACAATGATTACTCATCTCGCAGATATGAGGAAACATGTACGAAATACAAATAATAATAATAATAATAATTTTTTATAATATTTTTATCTGCTTTTATTTATAGAAATATTGTAAAAAATTTAAATTTAAGATAAAAAGATAAATAAAGTGAATAATAATAATAATAAACATTTATTGATCAAAACTATGAGAACATTACATATTTTTAAGACTTATAAAACATTTAAAAAAATAAGTTGACTATTTCTAACTAATATGTAACATGCAAATAATTTTTGGTAGGTAAGCTTTAACAATAAAGTCTAAAACAGCTTTGACCTCCACACTAGGATACCCTGTGCCGTGGAGATCAAATCTATTATTAAAGTCACAACATAATGTTGCAGTGTTCGTGTAAGTAAGTGAATGTATTTTAATAGAACTACATAATTTAAAAATAGGAAAATATATGTATTTAAAACACATTTTGATTCTAAGATTCTAACTTTGCTTATTGTACCGGGAGGTACCGGGTAAACAAACCGGTTTCATAACAGTGGCGTGACTCAAACCTATCCTAGATTAATAATTATTGAGGAAAAATATATATAATTATAGCTATAGTATCCATTTGAAAACAAAAGAAATATATAAAACTTGCAACTAAATAGCATTCTGTTTGTTCCTAATGTGAGATTATAATTTTATTGTAAGCCTTTTGTGAGGGTATTTCACAGCACGAATGTCGAGCATAGTGTAAATGAGTGAGTGTGCGTGCATGTATTTGCTTGAGCGCTTACGAATATATGTGTGGGTTAATCGACAAGTTAGTGCTGGTATACTATAAGTATTTAATTGTAAGTAGGCTTCCGTTTTATCATCTTTTTTTTTTTTTTTATCATGTAACGAAATTAAAATCGAAAACAACCTATCTATTTTACAATAAATAAAATATTTTCCGTCTCCTCATACGTCATACTGAAAACAAATGGATTTATAAGTTGTAAATATATAAATCCTTTTTAAATCAATCTTTTACTAGACACCACCAGTACCACTTAAGACCTGAGAAATCATCGGGACCAATCAAATAAGCCTAAACTCATCATCTGATTGTTGAATTCCTATGACTACCCTTCCGGCGCTATCATCAGACCCTGGACACAACATAAAACCAGAGAACTCATCAAGACAAACCAAATGAGCCCAAACTCAAAAGGGTTCCATCATTTTGTTGTTGAGTTCCTATGACTACTTTCCAGCTCCATCATCAGACCCTGGATATTACATAAAATCAGAGATCTCACCAAGACAAACCAAATGAGCCCAAATTCGAAGGGATTCCATCATCCGATTGTTGAGTTCTTTTGACTACCTTCCGACTCCATCATCAGACTTCGGATACCACATAAGACCAGAGAACTCATCAAGACAAACTCGAAAGGGTTCCATCATCCGATTGTTGAGTTCTTTTGACTACCTTCCGGCTCCATCATCAGACTTCGGATACCACATAAGACCAGAGAACTCATCAAGACAAACCAAATGAGCCCAAACTAGAAAGGGTTCCATCATCCGATTGTTGAGTTCCTTAAACAACCTTCCGGCTCCATCATCAGACCTTGGATACACCAGAGAACCCATCAAGACTAACTAAATGAGCCCAAACTAGAAGAGGTTCCAACATCCAATTGTTGAGTTCCTTTGACTACCTTCCGGCTCTATCATCAGGTTAGCTCAATAGTAGGTACCTAATTGTCTTCAGAACTATACCTATGTGCAAAACTTCAGCATCTTGTGACGTCATTAAACAGTTCAAAATTGACGTGAACTAGTCCCAAGCTTAATAACACAGTGAATTAAAAGCTTGTTTAAAGCTACTTAACCAATTTTGATGAAATTCATACAGTACTACACTAGAGGTCTTCTTTCTCAAGTAAAAACAAACATCTAATTCGTTTGAGAAATCCCAAAATATTAGAGAACAAACTATAAAACAAACAGATTTTCTAATAAATACTACTGAACCAATTTTGATGAAGTTTATATCGGACTACACTGAAAGTGTGTATGAATAAAAAAAAACTCTAAATTGGTTAAGACATTTTAGAGAGTTGGGGCAATATAAACACGAAAAAAATGGATTTACTAAAATAACTCTTTATTCCCGAAAATCTACTGAACGGGAATACCTGGAGAATATTCAATGCAACAAAAAAGGAATTTTCAAAATCGGTCCGCAATTGACGGAGAAATCTGCCGATAGAAATAAAAAATTAATAAATAAAAGAACATACATTTGAACATATAACCCCATCTCCTTTTGTGAAGTCGATTAAAAAACCAATCAAACATCTCCGTATCACACTAATATTATAAATCAGAGTATACAGTGTAGCCACCATCAGCATACAGTGTAGCCACCATCAGTATACAGTGTAGCCACCATCAGTATATAGTGTAGCCACCATCAGTATACAGTGTAGCCACCATCAGTATACAGTGTAGCCACCATCAGTATACAGTGTAGCCACCATCAGTATACAGTGTAGCCACCATCAGTATACAGTGTAGCCACCATCAGCATAACATTTTAAAAAGAAATACTCTCACGAGCGGAAAACATCGTATGCGGGATTCTGAACTCCATACATTAGAACTGACAGTCCACACAAAACGTCATCAAAAGCATAAAATCCGATTGGCGTAATCTTTTATGTGTTTTTGTTTGTTACTCCACGCTCAAATAGCTGAACGGGTTTGGATGAAATTTGGTGCCAGGATCACTTATATCCTGAATTAACACATAGGTTACTTTTCATCATCATCATCATACATCATCATAATCCACGGGGGTGCAACCGCGGGAGGCAGCTAGTATATAATATTTGTAGGTGCATATTAGGTAATATCACATTAATATTAATAAAAAGGCGAAAGTTTGTATTGTGTATGTGTTTGTGTGCATGTTTGTTACACATTCACACTCAAACGGCTGAACGGACTTGAATGAAATTTGGTATGGAGGTAGGTAGGTCCCTTTTTTTTTACATGGGGAAATGCGTTTATGCATACCACTGAGCCCGGGGAAGGCCCAGTGGTTATGTGGGACTCACCGGGCAACTGCCCGTCCTACCCACTAAAACCCCATGGTGTACCTCCTCTGTCGCTCACAACGGGAACACGGGAACGCTTGCGCACACGACCGCGAACCCGCCGCGGCTGTCCGTTTCCGGACCCGCCTCTGGGGAATACCCCCCTTGCGACGCACCAGTACACATGGTGCGCCGCAACCACCCAAAGACCAACCCGCAAATGAGCGCCAGACGAAATCCCCGCGTCTGGACACTCCAGGTCCCTCTGCGATGGGTCGGTTCAGTGGCCCCACCGCCAGCCACTTCGGCCGCAGAAGATAGGGAGAGCGGCGCACCGTTATACCGGCACTCCTCTTCCGCCGCGGTCTCTCTTCCCTCAGCCGCGGTGCTGCCCATACAACACCGCGGCCCGCCTCAGTTGCGATACCGCCCATACAGCACCGTAACCTACTGTGGCCACTTCAGCGTGGGCTTGAGGAGCAAAGCCCAGTGAAGCGGCCCCTCCATGGGGCCAGCCGGCGACACCCTGCCAGCGCGGCCCCGGGTTCCTCTTAGCTTCACCGTGGTGGGCGAAGCCACGGTTACTAGAGCCCCCCCGCCACGACAAGGCGGGAACCCACGGGGGAGAGGTAGTTAATACCCTGGATTAACACATAGGCTACTTTTTATCCCGAAAAATGCACGGTTCCTAAGGGACGCGGGTAAAACCGCGGGGCGCCGGTAGTATTTTATAACTATGTAAAATAGTGTTTATATTAGAAGTAGGAATGCTTTACTATTCACTGTTCATTATTTATATTATAGTGAACCCCGTTCTTTACAATCCTCTCCATCCAAAGGTTGCCTAGAATAGATATATCACTATTAGCGACAAGGCCACCCATTTTTGCAATAACTATGTTGCGACCAAATTATTTTTTTAAGATTCATGTATGTTTGTTTGTATGTATGTATGTACCTATGTGAGTTTTTTTTATTCCACCATAACTTTTAAATGCCTGCACAGATTTAGACGTATGGAGTATCGTTAACGTTGGAGTAGAGTTATCAACATCCATACGAGTAACAAACGACATACTTAAAAAAAAAAAAAAAAAAAAAAACAACGGCAGCCTGGCACCATTTACAAAGCGAAAAAAACTTTGAACTTTACAAATGTGTATCAAATTGAAGACCTTGCTAAGCACATTCCAACAGTATATAATTTATGTCAAATACACATTATTGACCACATACAAAATTATCCCCAAGATTCGGAAATTAGATTGAAATAAAATCGACGACTGCAAATCGTATAACACTGAAAAGAAAGAAATAATTATTTTTTGAGGTCTTTGCTACGCCCAATGGACTAAAGTAAGTTAAGTATGTAGAAAATTAACTGGCGCATTCCTCAAAAAAAACTTTCTTTTAAGTTTTAATGATTCTAAGTCGGTTTATATTTTTTTTTATTCGTTTTTATTTGTTACTTTTTAGTTTCGTTAAAGTGGGCCAAAAAAATTAAGTACTTATTCCGTTCGCTAAGAAAGAAGCCATACTAGACAGTTAATTCTTGTATCTTAAACTACTGAACCGAGTTTCATTATACTCAAACTATTCCCTAAGTTGAAAGAAACTGAAACTATTACTAAAAGAAACATTGCAATCGGACTTGCAGTTTCCTAGAAATACATAGACAAACATACATCCATTCATACATTCGCCAAATTTGGTATATTTGTTCAGATACTCAATTATACTAACGTATATTAATACTACGCATTTTCAACAATATTACATACATATGCATCAACTTTAGAACCTACTTTTATTTGAAGTCGGTTCAAAACATACAAAATTATCCGAAAGATTTGGAAATCCGATTGAAAATAAAGCGTATCGTTAACTTACAACAATTGTTTATCCAATAGACGGATTCCATACGAACGAGTACAACTCTACCAAACAGAACTCTCAGTCCCGATGGTCCCGAGCATTTGACAATGCTGGGCGGTTCTCAGCGGACCAACTTTTGGACAATCGCCCGCATTGTTTTATTGTAGTCCTCGAGAGAGTTGAGTTATTGAAACCCTTGAGTTCCAGCAGCAATCCTTGATTGTCATATTATTCAATACTAGCTGTGCGCGCGGCTATCGTGCTAGCATTTCTCAGGACGTAAGTATCCTATGTGTTGTTACAGAATATTAAGTTCGAAAACTAAAACCCGACTACGTTCGGGTAAAATAGCCTATGACACTTTTGCGATGAAGATGAATAGATTGATACCTCGCTTGTCAAAGTTGAAACTAGTTTTTGGTTTGAACTCAACGTTTACTTTGCCTTTCCGTAGTCAGGTAAAACATTACAATCAATGACACTCAATACCTGACGACCGTCTGACGACGAATCGATTGACACCTCGTTTGTCAAAATCGGACTGATAGGGGCGACGCTATGTTCACAATACATTATAGTCCTTCGTATATATGTACTGTGGAACATCCACATACCCACATACATATATACACACTACCTGTGCCCGCGGCTTTGCCCGAGTAATGACCACGCGCATTAAAATAAGCTACTGACACGAGTATAATAATTTTTTAAATGGTGTCTTTCTGTTTGTCTGTTGTCAGGCATCTCGTAAAAACTACTAGACTGATTGCGATGCCGTTTTCACTGTTGGATAGCTTAGGTTTTGACTGGTGTACTTGGTATCTCAATCCGATGAATAGAAGTCGAGCAATCGATAAAAACTATTTGACGTCTGAACATAGTATGATGATATTGGTACTTTTTACCTGACTACAGAGAAGCAAGGGAAGTGGTAATGAATTTAACAGTCTATGTATCAATACTCTATACTAAACAACAGTTAATACCAAAAAATCTTAACACAGAAGATAATTTAAAAAAAATTGTCTAGTGCGGGTATAACACTATAACACTTTAAATAATCGCGTATGTCTGTTTGTTTGTTCGCGCATCACGTAAAAACTACTAGACCGATTGCGATGCGGTTTTGACTGTTGGACATCTTAAGGTTTAACTTGACTGGGGTAATTTGTATCTTAATCCGATGATTAGATGCCAAGTAATCGATAATAAACTATTTGAAGGTTGAACGAATTTTGAAGAAATGTAGTATATTGTACTTTATATGTAGTTTTGGTCCTGGAATAACACGTGTGGGCTACTTTAAATGAACTGAGCACGCGGGCAAAGCTGCGGGCATATCTAGCAATAAATAAATACACAATAGATTATAATTATCAAGATATTAATTGCCTTAGTAATTACATATACCTTTTTTCAAACATTACATTGATTGTAATTTAAAAAAAAAAACCATGTGCGTTTTGGGCTCGCATAGACTTAGGGTTCCCTAGCCAATATCCTAAGCTATCCAGCTAAAAACTGCATTCCAATCGGTTCAGTTTTCATTTTATACGTCAATAAAATTGTTTAAACGGTTGGATTATGTCTCTAACTACCACAGTGCCTGATGTCTGAACGCAAAAGTCTTCAACCAGTGCGTCCTACCAGTCATGACCTACGGAGCCGAAACGTGTACACTCACGATCAATCGCACAAAGAACTATGGAGAGAGCTATGCATGGACTTTCTCTGAAGGACAAGATTCGTAATGAAGATAGCTCTAAGGATAAGCAAGGTAAAGTGGCAGTGGGCTGGTCATATTTCCCGAAGAACCGATAACCGTTGGGTTAGACGAGTTCTCGAATGGAGACCACGTCTAGCCAAACGTAGTGTAGGACACACTGTGGCCAGGTGGAGTGATGACCTGCGGAAAGTGACTGGCAGAATATGGATGAGGAGAGCTAAAGCCCGAGCTCTGTGGCGTGCATTAGTAGAGGCCTACGTCCAGCAGTGGACAAGTATAGGCTGATGATGATGTCTCTCACTGGAATTTGTTCAGAGTAGATGTGGGCATAAAATGCGTTACCTAGGTCAGCTATGGCTCGTAAACTAGTAAACCCTAGATAGACATAATAGTTTTGAATTCATATGATGTGCCGGGCCTACAGTCTCGACATTGATCGAGATTGCTTTACAACCGAAATCGATCGCAAAGTCCGATTATAACGATATTTGGTAGTCTCTGCCAAATAACTATGTCAATCATGATCAATGTCAGTACAGATACCAATGACAGTCGATAGCTTTTGACAATAACTGTTAATGCTAACGATTGTCATCGGAATATGTACCGATTTCAGTTGTAAAGCAATCACTATCTATGTCGAGACTGCAGGCCCAGGTGCCCTAGATCTTTTCATTTAGTTTTGTTCGGTATTTTAAGAGATAGAGAGGGGGGGGGGGGCACGTAGCTCAAGCAAATAGTCCACTGTAACGTCATAATTACGTTAACGAAAAGAAATACAAAAAAACTGTCGAATAGACCTCATTATAATTTTAAAATACCTAATCAACGAGACCCCAGTCTATGGGGTACAAATGGGTACCCCAATGAGTACTCTATGGGTATTATTTTTTAATAATTAAAAAAAAAATACAATAAACAACTAGCGACCCGCCCCGGCTTCGCACGGGTGTATTGAGAAAAAAAAAGAGAAAAATGTGAAGTTCTCGCATACTTGACCTTCCGCTTGGTACGTTTAAAACCGCATCAAAATCCGTTGCGCGGTTTAAGAGGAGCTAGTGGCCAAACAGACAGAGTGACAGATAGACAGACGTGGAAAGCGATTTCAATTTATACTATGTATTGATATTGATGATGATATTGATATTTAGTGGTTAACAATATTAGATATACAATATACGAATTCAACATTTTCCTTAAGTTTGCCGTATGTCAATTCTTCCCAGAATTCAATCCTTATTAGCGACACTATCGAATGGCGTAATAATACAGTGTGTGCTTTTTTTCCAAAATCAACGTGTTCGATTCCTGCCTAGGAATATTGTTTTTTTCAATAATCCAAAGATGCAGTTTTAGTTTTCATCAAAATCGGGCCCGAGACTCCTTTGAGTACTTTTCGCTATTCCTCATAGTTCTGCCATCCACGCCCACTTGAAAAATTCAGCCTGTATAGATTTTGCCAAATTTCAACTTTGTAGTGTTAAGAGTTTCTGAATAAAATGTATGTGACATACACACAGACGAACGGCTACAGGGATATGTCGAAACTATAAACTAAGAAGGTGGAAGTTTAGGTAGTAGAAAGGAAATAGAAATAAGAAGCCTACCTAGCAGTGGCGGTAGGTATAAGAAAAATAAAGAATAAAGTAGTATAGTATCACCAGTGTTATCAGAGAAAGTATAGCTACAGATATAGTATCAGGGAGTGTGTACGAGGAGGTGGCGATGTTTGTGTTATTGTCCCTTTTAGCTTGAGACTTAGCTTGGGCGGCGCGCGCGTTAAGGCAATCCGCAGTATGGAGGGTGCAGCGAAAACCAGTGCAGCAGTGCGCAGCGCAGCTCTCAAGGGACAGGTGTCCACAGACCCGTGGCAACGTGCTGGTGGACGTTTGTACCTCTAGGGTATCGGAGGAGTAAAAAAAACCTGGAACGTCGAATTAGTCGGCTTAGTTGAGGTTCAGAAGGTCTGGCTGCCGTACATCACCAGGTCTTCGTTCCTTGGGGTCCACCATGCCGGACAAGGCCTCTTCCAGATAAGCCCCAAGGAAGTAGATGTGGCAGCCAGTATGGTACATAAGATTGACATTAAAGTAATAAATAAAAAGTTAAAAGTAAAGTACAAGTGTGAAAGACCAGAAGGTTCGGACATTAGTTCATAATTATAAAAATACTGCACGTAAGAACCATAGTTTTAACGGTATTTCACCAGTTGGGTGTAAATTATCACGAAATGAAGGGAATACAAAAGCGGTATAAAACCGGTACATACTAAAAAGTCAAGTCATTGCGAAAGTGTTTGCTGGTATGACTAAATACAAACAAGACGCATAGTTTGCCCTTATTAACCTTCGCAATGACTTGCAATATGAATTAACTATAAGAAAAGTTCAAAAAATGAACAAAAACTGTTTTTTTTTACTAAATTTACAATTTGTACCGGGTGATATTGCAATCTAGGTCTGCAATATCAAAAGCCTGGCACGTTAGAGGCACATTAAAGTTACAATATTATAGATAAATATACAACAATCAATTCGTGGATTCACAAGCGTAACATATAATTTTCCCACCAAAATATTACGGCCTGATAGCCAGTAATTACAAGAAGCAATTTAGAAGTCACACGATATATGAAACACTTACCGAATATTGGGGTTTTTTTCCACTAGCTAGACTGGTAAAATTTGACTACAAAATTAACTCTGGACAAAGGTTTGTCCAAAATTACTCGTAGATGATTTAGAAAACATTATTCAAGCCAGCACGAAATGAAGAAGCCAAAAGAACTATTCATCACCACAGGCTAAATAGTCTCCTTTCCCGGTGTTGTCTCTGACGGTTGCGTTCGGAATACCAGCGTAAAGACTCATTCTGTTTCAATCAGAACTTGTTATTACAGTCATTCGAACGGTGCGTTGGAGTCGATATTGCCATGAGAATGTTCTTGCAACAAGTCATATTGGCTTAGTAAAATTTCTGTTTAAGATTCTAAATTAGGTACATAACTTGTAGAATGAACATACTAATTCAAAGACAAGAAATATTTAAAATCTTGACAAGGCATAGACATTTTAAGGTTACGTATTTCTTTGTTTATTATCGACTGTTTATTTTATTGTGAAAGTGGACTTATTTTGTTGATACTACGTGAAAATTCAATTAAAACAAAAAACGTGAGATGAAGTGAGACGTTACAGGTTCCTTGTATGCTTACGGACCCCCAAAAAGTGATGCATACCAACTAAACCTACCAAAAAGTCTTCCCATAGAAAATGCGTACATAAAATATAATAAAACCTTTCGTGAGTACCTCGGATGATGGATGGACCAGGGACGTTCAATCGGGGGAAACGCCGTATCACGTCAGGGGCAGGTTAGGTACCTACTATTGGACTGGGTTTGTGTCGATTTTAAGGTAAATATATCTTTTTCACTTTTCATGCTCGTAAATTTTTGTTTATGCTGGAGCGGGAAACAAGTAAATATTTACAATATCACTGATTAATTTCCTCTCAATCGAAGTGAAAAACAGATTGTATAACTCGTTTAAAAAAAAGTAAGCATTTTATTCTAGAGTTCAATATCTACCCTCGCCTACGGCTCGAGCGTATAAATGTCTCGTATAGAATAGCTAGTTTTATGCACTTGTTATAAACAAAATAGTGGATTATTAAACAATAATCTCCTATTTTTTGCTTTAGAGCGAGGATCGCTTGTTTTCATTTATTTTCGTGTTTCATGTTCGTTTTTACCCGAGTACGGGTTGTTTGCTAGTTTGTCGTATGAGGTAGTGCTGGCCTCTGGTGTCAGAGTTTGTCAAGCCGCCCGAGGGCCTCTGACATGGCTTAACGACTGCTATTAATCAATAACAGGCGGGGCCGACAGCTTAACGTGCCCGTACGGTAAAGCAAGGGAAAGGGTAATAAAGTATATTTATGCATGTATGTATGTATATATGTATGTGGGCATGTGGACGTTCCACCATAGCGTCACCCCTATTGGTCCAATTTTGACAAGCGAGGTGTCAATCGATTCGTCTTCAGGGCCGTGTTCACTTACACGCTCGAATCATCCGTGCGATTATCACTCGATCATCCGGAGTTAGTGAACGACTTTGGACGTCCACATAGAACTGACAACTGTCAAGTGTCAGTTTCATACTATTCCTCCCCTCCCCTACTATTTTTCGGATGACCCAGGCAAACGCCCGACGACGCCGTGAACGATTTCGAGTGTACGCGCGGGTGATCCGTGCGTCCTCGAACGTATAAGTGAACGGGCCCCAGGTATGGAGTGTATGTGTATAATATGTATGTATGTTTACCCAACCGTAGTCGGGTTTTAGTTTTTGAACATATCTCTTGTTATTGGAGGGTGATTGTAATGAGGAATTAATTATTCCATAATATTTATACCTATGATACAGTACCGTAACATATTGACTGACATACGCACGGCCTTAAATGGCCAGCGAAAAATAAATTGCCCATACAAACGTAATTCCAAAATAGAAGGAAATTTCCACCATCAACACCAATAAACAAAAGTGAGATTGTTTGGGGAGCTTTCTCGCCGAAACAGCAATTTTGATGAAACTTTGTAAATACGAGTAGGTACTGAATAATATAGAAACCAACATAGGAAACTTTTTATCCCGGTAAATGGTTTGTATGTTTGTACGTTTCTTAGGCGCGTTCTACAGCCTAAACGGCTCGATGGATTTTGAAAAATGAGGTATCATTGGATTCGTCTTGATCACGAAAATGCTATAGGATATATGAAGTGATAAAAAAAAAACTAATTTGGCCGCTGATAGCTGCCATATTGCATTTCCGACGTAACAAAAACATTACTAAAACCTTTTGAGTGGTATCAAAATACAGGTCCTTAAAATAACATTTCACAAACATATAATTCTTATAACTAAACATTAGCAATTTTCTATTAAACTTCTTACAAAATTATCAATTTTAGATTGTTCAAGTTAATGTTAATACTATAGTCTAATGTTGCAATTGCAACTATTAAACTAAAGTAAAATATGTAAAAAAATAAAATATATAAATACGAGTATAAGCTACTTCCGTAGCAAATTTCATCCAAATCCGTACAGCCGTTTAAGCGTGAAGATATATTAAACACAATATCAGATACATTCGTGTTAGATATATTAATGTGATTATTTTTGCGGGCGGTCAGTTCGTAGTTCATATTTTTTTTTTTTTTTTTTTGAGTGGATGTGTGCTGTTTGTCTATAGCTGACCTCTACAGCGTCACAGGGCGGTAATTTTATAGCAGTCGGGTTTTTTGTATTTATATAATAATTTTACATGTTCCTTCTGTCCTGTTTTCGAGTTACTATCGAGAACCAACAGTCAAGCGCTTCAAATATGGATTTAAATGAAATCGTTCGGTAGCACATTCGCCCGGAAATCCTCCCATTAGGCCCTCTATAAGGAAACGTTATGATTTATTTATATATTGATGAGTTTCTCATGTTTATGTATTTTTAGTAATAGATTACTTTTTATCTAGCTATAGATTACTGTTTATTGGTTAGAGGCCCGAAGTTTTTTGTAAACTTTGCCTCCATGGGATGGAATTTTAACAAGACAGAAGAAGTTAGTTACAGTTCAAAAACTGAAACCCTATGCCTATGGCTAAAAAATTGCCTATGACACTCTTGCGATGAAGAAATCGATTGGGATTCGAAGTCGGACCAAGTTTTTAGTTTCAACATATGGGGTCCTGCCTTTGCTTTGCCGTAGTCGGGTAAAAAATAGCCTTTGACACTCTTGCGATGAAGACGAATCAATTGACACATTGCTTGTCAAAATCAGACTATGTTTTTAGTTTGAACCCATAACCCTTCCTTTGTTTCGCCGTTGTCGGGTAAAAAAATAGCCGTAAATGATGAAGAATCAATTGACACCTCGCTTTTCAAAGTCGGACCAAGTTTTTTGTTTGAACCCATAATCCTTCCTTTGCTTCGTAGTCGGGTAAAAAATAGCCAATAACACTCTATAAATGAAGACAATTCGATTGACACCTCGTTTGTCAAAATCGAACCAATAGGGTGAAGCTATGGTGGAATATCCACATACATTACGTAGATGCATACATACACACACACACACACATATAATGTTAAACTCATTACCCTTCCCTTGCTTTGCTTTAGTCGGATTAAAATCCTTCTTATTGCACCTTTAGGATACAAAAGTAATATTTCCTCCAAATATCAAATCTCTAGGTCTACCGGCTTAGGCTGTGCGTAGTCAGTCAGTCAGTATATCCCACTACTGTTTTTGCCCGAGTACGGCGAAGCAAGGGAAGGGTAATGAGTTTTACAGTATATGTATGTACTTTTGAAAAACTATCGGCCCATTTCCCTCATGAGCCATGTCTACAAGTTGATTTCGAGAGTCATCACGAATCTTCTTGCACGGAGATACGACGAATTCCAGCCAACAGAGTAGGCCGGATTTCGGGGAGGATACGACACCATAGACCACATCCATACAGTGCGGCAGATTATACAGAAGACAGAAGAGTATAAACAGCCCCTGTGCCTAGCGTTTGTGGACTATGAGAAAGCTTTTGACTCTATCGAGACTTGCTCTGAGTCCCTGCAACGATGACAAGTCGACTGGCGGTATATCCAAGTGTTGAGATATATCTATGACGTCGCAACAATGACTGTCCATGTAAAGAACCAGTAGACTAAGCATATCCCCCTGTATCAAGGTGTGAGACCAGGGGAAGTTATTTCTCCGAAATTGTTCTCAAATGCATTGGATATGTTTAAGACTCTGGACTGGAAAGGATGTGGCATTAACATTAACGGTCAGAACATCTCACACTTAAGAATCGCGGATGAAATCGTCATTAGCCGCGTACCCACCTAGCGCACAGGCTCGCGCGGCAGCCTCGGTGTCCGGATCGCGAGCGATGGCTCCCGCGGCAGCCTCAGTAGTTTTGTTCAATTTACACGAGGCCGCCTCGCGAGGCAGGCTGAGCCATCATAAGTCCGCGAGTATTCGTAATGGACAGTCGTGTATTTTCAGCTGCAGCTATTTTCCTAGCTGCTTATTGTTTAAAGAAACGAAAACAGTCACGTATCAAGAAAAAACCTAGACGCTTCTGGATTAGAAAAATGTATGAGCGTCGCCACCAATATGGAAATAGATTACTTGGAGATTTAGTATATGATCAGACTGTAGATAATTTTACACGAATGTCCGTACAAGAGTTCGAAAATTTGTGCTCATTGTTGTCTGATAAAATAAAAAAGTGCGATACAAAATATAGAGAAGCAATCACTGTGAATGAACGAGTTTTAATAACTTTAAGATTTTTAGCAACCGGGGATTCGGAGTATCGAAGCAGAGTATCTCAAGAATAGTTCCAGAAGTTTGTGACGCTATTATTGAAGCCTTAAGTGATTATGTAAAGGTAAATAAAAATAATTTGACAAATTTAAAAATCAATTGTTTATTTTAACTACAATTCAGTGATAGTTTCGAATCCATCATTGGCATTAGGTGATGGTGTAATGGCATGAGAAGACGTAGCGGTATGTGATGCTGATGATGAAGTGCCAGATGATTCCATTGTAGGGGAATTACTGTACTGCTGTGTATAGTATCCTGTATTAATTTGTTTTTGTGTGTATTTCCCTATATCGGCTTCAAAAATTATATTATTGATAGCGTTCTTAACATACGCTAATGTGTGCGGATCATATTTCCTTAGCTCGTTGGCTAAGTATCTTCCAAATGAAGAGTATGGATCGATGATGTCGGTCGAAGACTTTTGCATGCATTCAAGGGCTTCTGAGAGCATGATATCTGCCGGATCTTCCTGTGGCTGCGTTTTCTTAGGATTATGTCGTTTTTTTTTACGAGCAGGTTCTGATGGTGAAGGCATGATAGCTTCCGAGTCTAGGTCTTGTTGTTGTTGTGGTGGCGCTTCCTCGATGCTAGCCTCCGGCAATTGCGACTTGGTCGGAGCGTTTTCAGCCTCTGTGTGTCTCTCTACGTCAGAAGTTTGTGAAGATTCCGGTATTGTCTCCTGAAAACATAATTTTAATTAATAGATAAATTTGTGGTGCAGTGTGAATGTGTATATAATGTGGCAGGACCCTACGTTTAATCCGATTGGACGCAAAAGTTTAACGTCCATAGTATTTAATACCTTCAAGTACCTTAGTAGCGATATCTTAAATATTTTTCTAGCAGGATTCTCCATTGCTTGAACGTCTTCGGACTACCACTAAAAGGGGCCAAATATGGAGTGGTGTATAGTACCTAATACAACCACTCATAGGGGCCAAATACGTTTAGTCTGAATACTTTCAAACAGCGGAGGGTCCTGTTATGCTGAATACTCTATAATTTTTTTTACAGATCCCATCTACAGAAAAAGAGTGGCTTGCTATATCAAAAGAATTTGAAAATAAATGGAATTTTCCCCACGCTATTGGAGCGATGGATGGAAAACATGTTATGTTGCAGGCACCGATTAACAGTGGCACTGATTATGATAATTACAAGCAATTTCCAAGCATCGTGCTTTTTGGATTAGTTGATGCTAGCTACAATTTTTTGTATGTAAATGTTGGTAGCAAAGGGCGAATCTCTGATGGTGGTGTTTTTAAAAGCACAACGTTGTATAAAAAGCTAGAAAAGAAAGAATTGAACGTGCCTAAAAAGAAGATATTGGAAATACCATATGTAACAGAAGTTCCTTATTTTATTTTATCCGATAAAGCCTTTGCACTCAACGAATATACCATGAAACCATTTGAGGGCAACCCAGAAAATGGTTCTAAAGAAAGAATATTTAATTATCGCCTTAGCCGAGCTCGACGTGTCGTTGAGAATGCATTTGGTATATTAAGTGCCATATTTCGCGTTTTTAGAAAACCTATCTTACTAGAGCCAAATAAAGCAACAAAGGTTGTCTTAGCAGCTGTATATTTGTACAACTACATCCGAAAAAATACTTCAACTAATCTTATTTCACCGGAATTGTTTGACAGAGAACTTGATGGCGCACTGATTCCTGGCCAATGGAGAAATGAAATAAATGAAGTTACATTCGCACCAATTGCAGCGTTTCCAAGGCGTAGTTCTAATAACGCAAAAGAAATACGGTTGCACTTGGCAGAACATTTTATAACTAATGGTTCTATACCATTTCAAAATCATTATGCATAGTTAAAAATTCTTACATTCGGCATCGTTTCCCGAGTGTCACCAGTTTCATTTTTATCCTTAAGAAAATGGAAATAAGGATATCCAAACCACTTCGAATTATAAACATCTGCAGCGCCTGAAACAGAACAAAAAATAAAATTTATATTTCCATAATTTAAAATATTTTAATTGTATAAATAAATTTTCTTCAATTTAATTAGTATATATTAAGTAATTATTTTAACAAATAATTTGTAAGTTCATATTTTTTATAAAAATGCATACCTGAACCTGTTATGCGACTTTTTTTCTCCCTGCTTTTCTCTCGACGATAAGAACCACACAAGGACACCATTTTGTTTTTCACTTCCTTGACAGGCATATTAATTTGAGCAGATATTTGCCGCCAACTATCTTCCCGCTGATTTTTGTTTAAATATTTTGGATCTTTGGGGTCCCAAAGCGCATTGTACGTGCTGTACAGTTGTATTAAGCGAATGGACTCCTCCTGACTGCCCATGATATCAAAATTACAAAATACAAACACGGCAAGAGACAAAACTTGAAGTAGCTTCGCGCGCGAGCCAAAACATAACCGTCCCCACCTAACGCACAGCGCTCACTGAGGCACCTTTGAGCGCGTCAAGTTTACCGACAACAGATGGCTCGGGGCCGAGCCGTGCTCGGTCGAGCAAACGCGCGCCCGAGGCAGGCCGAGGCACGTCCACACCAGCCGAGGCATTTGGCTCGCGAGGCTGCCGCGCGAGCCTGTGCGCTAGGTGGGTACGCGGCTATTGGGACAGAAATGTTGCAGGACTTTAACAGATGTTGGACAGCGTAGCAGATTTGTTTCAATGCAATGGTCTCCAGAAGATCTTGGACAAAACAAAGGTTATGTTCAACGCACATGTTATTCCGGAACCAATTGCTGTTAACGGAACTGCTCTCAAAGTAGTTCAGGAGTATGTTTATCTGGGGCAAACTAACCAACTAGGTGAAAACAACTTCTAGAGAGAGACCCGCAGAGTAATCAGCTCGGCTGGGCAGCATTTGCGAAACTTAGTCGAGTCTTCTCGTCAACAACACCGCAAAGTTTGAAGACAAAAGTCTTCAACCAGTATCTCCTACCTGTTATGACATACGAAGGCAAGTCGTGGACACTCAAAGTATGACTAGTCCACCAATTTAAGATCACTCAGCGGGCTATGGAAAGGGCTGTACTTGGAGTTTCTCTGATACATCGTAATCCGGCAGACAACCAAAGTTGTCGACATAGCCATTACGATTAGTAAGCTGAAGTGGCAGTGGGTCTGGTAATATCTGTCGAAGGTTTGATAACCGTTGGGGTAGACGTGTTCTTGAGTGGAAACCGAAATTCGGTAAACGTAGTGTAGGACGCCCTCCAGCTAGGTGGAGCGACGATATACGCAAAGTGGTTGGCAGCAGTTAGAAGAGAAGAACCGAAGATCGGTCTCAGTGGCGTGTTTTGCGAGAGGCCTATGTCCAGCAGTGGACTGACACGGGATGATGATGATGATGAAAGTAACTCTGTCTGTCTGTTACCGATCGTGATGAAATTTGGCTGGGAAATAGTATGCATCATGAGGAAGGCCAGGCTAACTCCAAGTCAAAGTATTTTGTTGTAAAGTATTTTAGCAAGTCAAAACTTAATATCTCAAACAAGGAGAAAAACATTGTAAGATCAAAATCAGTAAATTTTGGTAAATGTATCTAAATAAATCTTGTCCGGGAGGTTGCATGTAAAATTTTGAAATAACTTTTTTGTCTTTTATAATCCATACCAAATTACCAATGTCCCGACAACCACTGGGGAATAAAGGTTCTCGAATGGCGACCACGAACAAGGAAGCAAAGTGTGGGGAGAGCCCCCACACGATGGACCGACGACATTGTAGCCATCGCAGGAAGTCGGTGGATGGAGGTGGCACAAGATCGCTCGTCATGGCGCTTTTTGGGGGAGGCCTATGTTCAGCAGTGGACTTTTATAGGCTGACATGATGATGATGATGATGATGATGATGATGATGATGATGATGATGATGATGATGATGATATATAAAAGTGAAACATCGTCTGTTTGTTTGTTTATTTGTTTAGGGAGCTTTCACGCGATCACGGCTGGACGGATTTTGATAAAATTTGGAAGGAAGGAAGGAGGCTTATACCCTGGAATAAAACATGGGATCCTTTTTATCCCGGAAAATTGAAAGTTTCCACGGGAGAACTGGAAAATATTGATTACTCGCTCTAAGGAACGAGTAATCAATATTTGGAAACGAAATAAAAAGTCTTTCAAAATGCATCAAGAGCATTGGTGCTACTTTTGCATTGGTTTTTAATATCCTAGAAGAACATAGGACGCTTTTTTTCGCGATAAACAGTAGTCCGCGCGGACGAAGTCGCGGGCAGGAAAGCTAGTCTAGTATAAATCATAATTACAACTGATTGGATGAGAACATAGTTAAATAAAAAAAACATCTATACATTAGATAAACCTGTACAACATTACCTAAAGTACAGTTCATTATAGTACAACGTTTAGTAGTGAACGTGAGAGAGAGACGGCTATATGCACTGAAGCGTGCGTGCGAGTGTGAGAGAAGGAGAACAATAGAGCTTAGACGGAAAACTCGCAGTTTGGACCGCACAAGGATTTTGGGGTCATGAGTGGGAAGTGGGAAAATTTCCCCAGATTAGAGGAGTTTTTCTGTTCGCCTCGTGAACTGAAAACTTGAAATGCTATTACAATATGCGCCTATTACTAAGCTTATGCTGTGTGTCTGTCTGTCCTATCGTTAGAGGGCGGTATCATTTAATCATGATGGTTGAAGTTTCGACAAAACATGTGTTATTATGAAGGATATTCTAACAAATAATGAAAAACTAAAAAGTGTCGTCATACAAGAAACACGTATTTCAGGGTTTCTTAGTTTTTGCTCTATGGTAAAAACGGCTATACATACAAGTGCCAAACTTGATGAATCGTCGGATGCTTGTAGTATGAGGTATTGCTGACCACTGGTGTCAGAGTTTGTCAGGCCACCCGAGGGCTTCTGACAAGGCTTAACGGCTGCTATTAATCAATAACTTCCCGGATCGATAGCTTAACGTGCCCTAAAAAGCACGAAGCTATGAAAAACCGCTAAAAACGTATAAAGTAATTGTAGACTTATAAGAGCTGAGGATCAAATCCGGTATCGTTGGATTATAACTCGCACTAGTATACCGCTAAGCTACCATCGCTCATACTTGTTGGATTGTGTGGTATCACGGAACCCACCTCAGTTAGGGATTCCGACTCGAATTTGCCCGTTTTTATATTTGTGTATATTTGGGGAAACGGAACACACAATTGTAATACCCGGTTGTTTTATATATTTTATTATTTATATTTTACCCGGATACGGCGAAACAAGGGAAGGGTAATGAGTTTACAGAGAGTAACAGTCTATCTGTGTATGTATGTGGATGTTCCACCATATCGTCGTCCCTTTTGGTTCAATTTTGTAAAGCGAGGTATCAATCAATTCTTCTTCATTTATAGAGTGTCCTTAGCTACATTTTTGTACCCGACTACGGCGAAGCAAAGCAAGGGTTATGTGTAGAAACTAAAGTCTTGGTAAAAATTACTTCCGCCAATAGGTATGCTGTTCTGACATGCCGTCGGTCATGACAATACATAAAAGTAAACAAGGGTTTGATATGGGATACTCCAGTAAAACAGATTCTGTACGTAAATTTTGCGAGACCTACCTGTACGCCTCGCAAAATTACAAAATTAAAAAAACTTTCAAAATTTGCATATTTTTTACTTGGTTACGTGATCGCAAACACTCTATGATTTACTGTAACAGTCAATCTTGGAGTGTTTGCGATCACGTTTATGTTACATACGAGTGTTTGCGATCACATTTGTGTTTGTATTACGTGATCGCAAACATCACGTAACCATGTAATAAAAAATAAATACTAAAAGTAATCATACATTGATATTTATTGAGACAGACTTTTAGGAGGCAAGCAATCCGGGATATATTTTCACTACAGTCAAATAGCCTAGTAGACAGTCAGATTCCTTGTTCAAACATATTCAATATAATGTTTGTGTTATCTTGGTTTCCAGAGAAACATCAGCATTCGTGCAATTTGAAAAACTGCGAGTGTAGCCACGGGGCGTAGTTAGTTTTACTTATCCATTAACCTAGTTACCGCAGTAATATCTAAAAGACATCACAAGCATTTACCGTCGGCGTTACTCCGAATAACTCAAGTTCATTTCAGAATAATTTGTAACCAACCACTATGTTTAGATCTGCGAAAGCCTTCAAAATAAATAACTTTCACATTAAATTAAGCTCATCTAACAGAATTGTCGAACTCTGAAACGACACGCATTCTCCTCAAGTTTCAATACACTCTAAACAGCTATTCATATACCGATGTAGGTTAAGCAAGCGGGGAAAACCTTTCATTAGCTGGCAACATTCTAGAACCCGGCGGGAATCGGGAACGAGCTGAATACAGCCGAGACACAAGCCACAGTCAGTCGGTCGCGAAAGCTGGGGTGCGTCAGTCGATTCGATTCCACGCGCTATCGAGACAATCGAATCAAATTCGGTCACCAAACAATAACCTGAAACACCTACCCTTCGTTCTTTATTTGAACATTTGATGTTAGTTTTTACAATAGGAATTAGTTTGTGGCAATTGCAGAAGAGAGATGTTATTATAAATAGGCTGTTTGCAGAGAGGCGGTGAGTACCTGCCTGCTTTATTATTTATGGAAATCTTTTTTTCGGTTCAAGTAAATTGCCTTCGGGCTATTGCGTGTTGGCCGGACTAATAGGTATTTTCTGAGTAAATATAAGGGTGAATTAGTTAATTTGGTTCGCGTTGGCCTTTTGTTTCTGACTGGAAAATGTTATTATTGACACTTTTTGTTCTATTTTTGTCCTACTGAGCTTATTTCATAATGTCATCGATATTGCTAGACGTTAGTACAACTCTAGTCAATTTTTTCCAGCCTTTAATTTTTTTTTATTTTTGCTTTTGCATTGTCGGTAGCACATATAAAAATATGACTTGGAAATTTACGCCTTTTGAATCGGTTAAAAGGGGAAAAGACGGTTTGCGGAACGACAATCTGTTGTTAAGAAAAATATAAGTGCGAGTGGGACTCGCGCACCGAGGGTTCCGTACCGCCACACAATCCGACAAGTCTGACACACACTTGGCCGGTTTTTATTCTTCAGAGTTTGAAATATATAATCAAAATGAAAATAAGTATATTTATTACTGAAAAAAGATTACTAAACATTATCTATAATCTTGCATTAGGCACAATAGGTACAATCGCAACCATATCTTTTCTTAAAATCATTGAATTACAACCAATAATACTAAATTTAATCTGTCGGATTCCTTACTAGGCAAATCCTGTATCGAGGAAGCCTGAATTCTTATGTTTTTACATTCACATAAAATTTGTCGCAGAACTAATAAAAAACACATTTCTTGTATGGGGGGGGACTCTATTCTTTACTCATTCTTTATTACTCGTTAGAATATCCGCCACAATACCACATATTATTTCAACCAATAATTGCCGCCATTGTAGCCACAAAGCTACTGCAACATATAGCAACAATGTAGGGGTACACTCTGCATAGCCTATTGCACTGTATGTACAATAGCATTAACATTTGCCGAAAAAATTGTCCAAGTAAGAACCCGTAAGAGCTCGAAAACGGCCTAGATACCAAGTAATAGCCAAAAAACTACTCGAACCTATGTTCCAGCAATGACAAGTGTACCCCAACATTGTTGCTATAAATCAACGGCGGATATTCGCGGATATTCTAACAACAATGTTAGGGTACACTCGTCACTGGCTGGCAACACAATTTCTTCAATAATTGCCGAAAATCTAGCCCGTTTCTGAGGTCGTTTCAGACCAGGTCGATAATGTTTAAAAAAAACTCAAAATTAATCTTCCAGATTTTACGCTTGTTACTCGTTATCATAGAAAATCTATGGTGAAGGTGACTTTCTATCAAATAAGTAATTTATTCATCACAGTGGGGCGCCATAAGCTCTCTCTTGTTGGCGCCCTTGTCGAATGGCGGGCATTTGTCCCAGAAGGTCACATCACAACTAGGTTAATTATGTTTCTGTTCCTTGTAAGCTTCAGATAAACTAAATAGCTTGCTGATTACAGTAGGTACAGACATTTTCACAGGCTTTGCCCAAATTATGATTTTATTCTACACGGTCATACTTGTTGATATTTGTTCGGCTTGTTCCTAAGATGGACAGAATCCACAGTCTAGGGTGCTCAAATCCACAGACAACCAAAGTAACCGACATAGTTCAGAGAATTAACATGCTGAAGTGGCAATTCTCATGAAATTAGTCACCAAATAAATAAATTACACGACAGTTATACGACAGACAGGTCAGGTCATTTCTAATCTTGCATTAGATAACATTAAGCTAGTTGAAAAGTTGCTATAAAAACGCGCTTAACTAAGTTAAGACTCCTTTCGCTGTTGCCACGCCTTTAGATCGAATGTTAACCTCGTCCATGTCTTTTCCTACACCTTTACGAGGCCATCGGCTAGGTTTACAAAAATTTCGCTACCGCTAACTAGCACCGAAAAGTCGCTAGAACTAGTGACAAATCGCTAATTTGGCAACACTGCCAGAGCAGTTGACGAATATAGACTGATGATGATACTCGTTGATATTATTGCATCGATGCACGATGCGTGCGCGTCGTGCGTATATTATTATCGGACGACAAAATCTCGAATCCGCGCACTTCACGATGAAGAGAGTCAAGTAGTATCGCCTGTTTGTACGTTTACTGTCAAATTGTACTAGTAAGTAGTTGTGTTGTTGCTGTTTGCAATTTTAACCCCTGAACTCGAAAAAAGTGAGGTGTCAAAACTTAAGGGGGTGTATGTTATTGTTGTATCCATTGTAGCTCTCAAATGAATGGACATATTTTGATGTTTTTTTTCTGTTTAAAAACTGATGTGATCGAGATGGTTCTTAGATATAATGGGGCGTCGGGGGTTATATAAATGTTTAATTAGTTTTTGTTATTTGTACTTATGTATTAACTAGGTATAATTAAAATCTTAATATATTCGTGTCCGTTCTTTGATAATGAATCCAACTCCGAGTTTGATGCGTTGTCGAAGTTTCCGTTCAGTCGCCTTGACTGATTGTGGAACAAACAACCAAACATTCCCATTTATATCTGTGATATTCGAAGGAAGCAAAAATCCCATTTTCCTCATTTCATCTTCAATCGAGCGTAAAGCCATCACTTTTCTTCTTAATATAAAAGCTTGCCACGGAAGAAGGAAAACAAGAAAAACTTTGGAAGCTAAAAATATTAGCCTATTTTCGACGCGCAAAAGATTTCGAAAGAATGCCAGGCTTTTAAAATAAAAACCAGCCTTACAGTAGTCGGATATGACATCTGATATCTCACCTTGGTAGTAAGCTACATTAACATACTATACCACCGCGCGCGCTCATTGGTCAACTGTGAATCAGCTAGCAACTACTTCATCTGATCTATAGTCTTACTTTTCGTCAGAAAACCGTATGACTGGATAGCTCAACTTGCAAACGCTCGGTTGATAATCTGAAGTACTGGAGTTCTATTCCCGACTGGAGTGTTTACATTTTGCATTGTAAACATTTTATGTGATGGCTTCTAGCTTAATAGCACCGCGCGTGCTCATTGGTCAAATCAAATATCACCGCGCGCTTCCCCGGCTTCCTGTTACTTTTTCGGTTACACATTGTTTACGTTTTTCATTAAATCACTCCCATAGATTGCAGGTAAGCGAGCGGAAAGATGTTACACATAAAAAAACTGCGTTACCTGCGATTAAAAAATGAGAGGTAGTGATGAATGTCAGTGGTTATATAATTACTTTTTGGGTGGATTAAACTATTTTTTTAGGCTTTTCCATTAATTTTCACCTTTTTCATGAAATATTCAATGCATAACTTTTCTTCTTTTTGTCTTTACAAAGAAGGAAGTGAATGTAAGTGCTTCCCGCCCCTATTGTTTAGTTTTTTGAAAATATTTTCAATGTAATAACACTATTTCCATTCGACTTATTCATTATTTTTACATTTTCTTGATATATTCCAGGTATAACTTCCTTCTTTGTCTTCACAAAGAAGGAAGTTAATGTATTTTGCGCCCCTATTGTTTATTTTTTTTTAAAGATTTTCTACTCCATGTTTTTATAGGTTATTTTATTTTTAACCGACTTCAAAAAAAGAGGAGGATCTCAATTCAAACAGTTTTTTACATCTGTTACCTCAGAACTCCGTGAATTGTGAACCGATTTCGAAAATATTTCTTTTTGTTTTCAAGGATATACTTTCAGATTGGTCCAATAGTTTTTTTTTTCAAAATCAGTGCAGTAGTTTTTTAACCAGTTCCAATAATAAGAAAAAATTGGTTCAAACGTTCGCGAAGTACGAGCGTTTGAAGGCGGTTGTTCACGTTGTTGTCCAAAAATAATTATCATTTTATTCTGAACTCATGACATATTTAAGTTTTTGACTTGTAAATGTAAAAGTGCTATTTTTGCCAACAATAATGGCCTTTGACTTTGACTAACTCCTAACATAAACAGGGGTCAGTTGAGACATCTGAAGTCGGTGGGCCAGTCTTTGGCATCGTAGCCTTATCGTAGCTGCCAACCTGATGAACCGATTTCAAATTTATTTATTTTTTATTGAAAGGCTAACATAATCGGGATGATCCTTAGGTTACTCTGTGGTCAGGTGGAATAGAATATCGTTTATTAACATTGTGTAATTTAACATTATTAAAGAAAAAGTCTTAAATGTAATGCCGACCAATGGACTCATCAAAGATGCACCAATATTAAACATAATTGTGAGTCTTAACGATAACATCAGTAATTTATCGGTATAATAGTCTATTGAATAATATTTAATTTTAAAAGCAGAACGTCCTACACTACGTTCGCCTAAACGTGGTCTCCACTCGAGAACTCGTCTACCCCAACGATAATCGGTTCTTCGGGAAATGTGAGCAGCCCACTGCCACTTTACCTTGCTTCTCTTTAGAGCTATGTAGGTTACCTTGGTATTCCGTCGGATATGTTCATTACGAATCCTGTCCCTCAGGGAAACTCCAAGCATAGCTCTCTCCATAGCTCGCTACCTTAAATTTATGGACTAGTCTGATCATGAATGTCCAGGTTTTGGCTACGTAAGTCATGGCTGGTAGGACTGATTGAAGACTTTTGTCTTCAGGGCTGGCAGAAAATGTATGAGGAAAGCTGAAGACCCAGTTCAGTGGCGTGCATTAGGAGAGGGCTCTTTTCAGGAGTGGACAAATATGGGCTGATGATGATGATGATGAGGATGTAAAGAGGCTTCGTTAGCAAAAAATATTGAATAAAATAATCATAAAGTGGTGTACGACCTGCGATAAGCGGATGACAGAAACTGGATGCGGAGAGTTGAAGACTGAGATCAGTGGCGTGTATGAAGAGAGGCCTACGTCCAGCTGTGGACGAGGTACCTTTCCTATAACCTATAGCAAAAGTCCACAAATCCCCATTGATAGTCCAGTTAATGAGGACTGTGGACTAGCCCACAAATAGATAGGTAAAAACAACCTACATCCAACCAAACTTGGTAATTTACCAAGAGGTAAAGCAGCTTCACCGTCCTCCACTAGCAGATCATTCTATTTACCAAGAGGTAAAGCAGCTTCACCGTACTCCACTAGCAGATCATTCTATTTACCAAGAGGTAAAGCAGCTTCACCGTCCTCCACTAGCAGATCATTCTATTTACCAAGAGGTAAAGCAGCTTCACCGTACTCCACTAGCAGATCATTCTATTTACCAAGAGGTAAAGCAGCTTCACCGTCCTCCACTAGCAGATCATTCTATTCACCAAGAGGTAAAGCAGCTTCACCGTCCTCCACTAGCAGATCACTCTATTTACCTAGAGGTAAAGCAGCTTCACCGTCCTCCACTAGCAGATCATTCTATTTACCAAGAGGTAAAGCAGCTTCACCGTCCTCCACTAGCAGATCATTCTATTTACCTAGAGGTAAAGCAGCTTCACCGTCCTCCACTAGCAGATCATTCTATTTACCAAGAGGTAAAGCAGCTTCACCGTCCTCCACTAGCAGATCATTCTATTTACCAAGAGGTAAAGCAGCTTCACCGTCCTCCACTAGCAGATCATTCTATTTACCTAGAAGTAAAGCAGCTTCACCGTCCTCCACTAGCAGATCATTCTATTTACCTAGAGGTAAAGCAGCTTCACCGTCCTCCACTAGCAGATCATTCTATTTACCAAGAGGTAAAGCAGCTTCACCGTCCTCCACTAGCAGATCATTCTATTTACCAAGAGGTAAAGCAGCTTCACCGTCCTCCACTAGCAGATCATTCTATTTACCAAGAGGTAAAGCAGCTTCACCGTCCTCCACTAGCAGATCATTCTATTTACCAAGAGGTAAAGCAGCTTCACCGTCCTGCACTAGCAGATCATTCTATTGATTGTACATATCAAGCAAAAGCTAAGTAAATGTAAATATAGTTATTTATGTTCGAACTTTTGTTCATTAACTAGCTTCAACTGTAGGCATTCTGTCAGCAAAAAAAAAAACCTGAACGTCGACAATCCTAATAAAATAGCTTTCGGTATTGGCTTGAATGGTTTTGTTTTCTGTTAGAGAAGGGCGTATTAACCTACGTAATTGCGCCTTTCCCGTTTTCCCGCGGTAGTTGTTTCTAAGAACTAAATTAGTCTGCATTGGTTTCAACATTTCTGTCACTGAATCAAATAAATGTTGACTCTGGCCTGCAGTCTCGACATAGATTGCATTACAATCGAAATCGGTCGCAAAGTCCGTTTACAACGATATTTGGTAGTCTCTGCCATATATTAATGTCAATCATGATCAGTGTCAGTACAGATACAGATGACAGTCGATAGCTTTTGACAATAACTGTCAAAGCTAACGATATTCATCGGTATATGTACTGATTTTGGTTGTAAAGCAATCACTATCTATGTCGAGACCAAGAAGTTTTCTGTTCTACCAATTAATGGTGGTTATTCATTTGTTGTACTCTGCTTGGTTTAATGTAATTGATTTTCACTATGGTACATCCTTTTAATGTTATAAGCGAAGTAATTTTTTCCGTCCATACTCTGTCTACGTCTTGAACGCTATTTTCTTGTAACAAAAGACTTAAAGATTGCTTTTAAAAATCAAACATTAATAACAGCGGTACCAGGGACTCAGAAATTATAAGATGTAGCTTTGTACAGCTCAAAGCGGCTCGTACACTGTGTCGGGCTGTCGGGCCATAATTGCTTCCTGTGGGTCGCTGGGCTGCAGACTGCAGCAGCAGTGGAGATATCTAGCAGTGAGTATGCTTTGCACAATAATATTCCTTATATGTCCTTATATGACCATTCAGTCATTTTACGCTTCACGTTACGATATCTTCGTGGAATTAATCGTGAATTGTCGTATTGACATCAAAAGTTTCCTGCAAGGAATTTCGTGTGACATAACGAATGATCTGTTCCAGTTACACATAGTTTTTTGTATGGTTGTCGTATGAGGTACGCTGGCCTCTGGTGTCAGAGTTTATCAAGTTTATTTATTTGGCATGGCTTAACGATGTTATTAATCAATAACAGCCGGGACCGACAACTTAAAGATCATTGGTGCGAAGCTTAGGATCGAACCCAGTATCGTTGGATTCTAAGCTGTACTATAGAACCGTTAGGCTACCATCGCACATAGTAGTACACATAGTAATCTGCACATTTTATAGGCATTATTAAATTATTAAAACACTATGTACCTTCACGAATACTCGTAAAATAATATTTATTTAATTTTCATTTTGTTTAAACATGTAGTATGAATTCCAGAAATGGTTAATGTGTTGCTCTTAAAGATACATATTTTGTACCATGTTATAAGCATCATGGAACTGTATAATTAATTAATGAACAAGTGCTAGGCTAAGGTTCAAAATTGATGCCGTAGGATTGTAAAGAGAACATATTATCGTTCACTTCACATAACGATACCTATAAATGGAATAATGAGTGTATGTAGTGCCCACTAGGGTTTCATGTTATAACTATGTTTATATTTAAGACATAATTGTACATATGTAAACAAAACTAAAATATGAATATGCAAAACATAAGTAGATTTACTGTTCTTAATCTGCTCTGTGTCGGGAGAAAATCGGAGTGTGAAGAACGACCTCTCGCCACCCTGTTGCTACCAGGCGTTCATAAATTCGCGGGAGTAATTGCCGCCGCCTATTGCCTATTGCTACTGGGTCAAACGGCGCAGCTTCTGTGAGCCGAATTTTGAATTATATTAATTTATGCTACGCTACTGCCCGATGTTTCCTCAATAACACTTGGAACAAGCACAAATTAAAAAAAAATTAACCCCCGAACCCATCGATAAGAACTATCTCAATAACATCCGCTTTCAAACAGAAAAAAAAACGCATCAAAATCGGACCATTCATTTGGGAGCTAAGATTTCTCCCCCCTCTCCCCATTATACCTAAGAACCATCTCGATCACATCTGCTTTCAAACAGAAAAAACCGCCTCAAAATCGGTCCATTCATTTGGGAGCTAAGATTTCTCCCCCCTCCCCCCTATTATACCTAAGAACCATCTCGATCACATCTGCTTTCAAACATAAAAATGCATCAAAATCGGTCTATTCGTTTGGGACCTACGGGGCTTCGGAAATACGCTCGTTAGAGAAGAGAGCACAAAGAAACTATTGGGATGTAATATATTCAATTCCTTATAATTTTTTCATTTGTCAGAACGTTATTGACGACCGGTTGGTATAGTGGCTACTACGAAATCAAACGTTCGCGGGTTCGAATCCCGCAAGATACAATCATTTGTGTGATGAGCAGAAATGATTGTTAAAGAGTCATGGATGTATAATTCGTATCGTATCCGTTATCTAGTGCCCATAGTACAGGGTATCCTAGTTTGGGGCTAGATAATTGGTGTGAATTGTTATCTATGTATGTTTATCCGTTATCTAGTGCCCATATAGTACAGGGTATCCTAGTTTGGGGCTAGATAATTGGTGTGAATTGTTATCTATGTATGTTTATCCGTTATCTAGTGCCCATAGTACAGGGTATCCTAGTTTGGGGCTAGGTAATTGGTGTGAATTGTTATCTATGTATGTTTATCCGTTATCTAGTGCCCATAGTACAGGGTATCCTAGTTTGGGGCTAGATAATTGGTGTGAATTGTTATCTATGTATGTTTATCCGTTATCTAGTGCCCATAGTACAGGGTATCCTAGTTTGGGGCTAGATAATTGGTGTGAATTGTTATCTATGTATGTTTATCCGTTATCTAGTGCCCATAGTACAGGGTATCCTAGTTTGGGGCTAGATAATTGGTGTGAATTGTTATCTATGTATGTTTATCCGTTATCTAGTGCCCATATAGTACAGGGTATCCTAGTTTGGGGCTAGATAATTGGTGTGAATTGTTATCTATGTATGTTTATCCGTTATCTAGTGCCCATAGTACAGGGTATCCTAGTTTGGGGCTAGGTAATTGGTGTGAATTTTTATCTATGTATGTTTATCCGTTATCTAGTGCCCATATAGTACAGGGTATCCTAGTTTGGGGCTAGATAATTGGTGTGAATTGTTATCTATGTATGTTTATCCGTTATCTAGTGCCCATAGTACAGGGTATCCTAGTTTGGGGCTAGGTAATTGGTGTGAATTGTTATCTATGTATGTTTATCCGTTATCTAGTGCCCATAGTACAGGGTATCCTAGTTTGGGGCTAGGTAATTGGTGTGAATTGTTATCTATGTATATTTATCCATTATCTAGTGCCCATATAGTACAGGGTATCCTAGTTTGGGGCTAGGTAATTGGAGTGAATTGTTATCTATGTATGTTTATCCGTTATCTAGTGCCCATAGTACAGGGTATCCTAGTTTGGGGCTAGGTAATTGGTGTGAATTGTTATCTATGTATATTTATCCATTATCTAGTGCCCATAGTACAGGGTATCCTAGTTTGGGGCTAGGTAATTGGTGTGAATTGTTATCTATGTATGTTTATCCGTTATCTAGTGCCCATATAGTACAGGGTATCCTAGTTTGGGGCTAGGTAATTGGTGTGAATTTTTATCTATGTATGTTTATCCGTTATCTAGTGCCCATATAGTACAGGGTATCCTAGTTTGGGGCTAGATAATTGGTGTGAATTGTTATCTATGTATGTTTATCCGTTATCTAGTGCCCATAGTACAGGGTATCCTAGTTTGGGGCCAGGTAATTGGTGTGAATTGTTATCTATGTATGTTTATCCGTTATCTAGTGCCCATAGTACAGGGTATCCTAGTTTGGGGCTAGGTAATTGGTGTGAATTGTTATCTATGTATGTTTATCCGTTATCTAGTGCCCATAGTACAGGGTATCCTAGTTTGGGGCTAGATAATTGGTGTGAATTGTTATCTATGTATGTTTATCCGTTATCTAGTGCCCATATAGTACAGGTTATCCTAGTTTGGGGCTAGATAATTGGTGTGAATTGTTATCTATGTATGTTTATCCGTTATCTAGTGCCCATAGTACAGGGTATCCTAGTTTGGGGCTAGATAATTGGTGTGAATTGTTATCTATGTATGTTTATCCGTTATCTAGTGCCCATAGTACAGGGTATCCTAGTTTGGGGCTAGATAATTGGTGTGAATTGTTATCTATGTATGTTTATCCGTTATCTAGTGCCCATATAGTACAGGGTATCCTAGTTTGGGGCTAGATAATTGGTGTGAATTGTTATCTATGTATGTTTATCCGTTATCTAGTGCCCATAGTACAGGGTATCCTAGTTTGGGGCTAGGTAATTGGTGTGAATTGTTATCTATGTATGTTTATCCGTTATCTAGTGCCCATAGTACAGGGTATCCTAGTTTGGGGCTAGGTAATTGTGCGAATTTTCCCGAATATTATGATTAATTATAATAATACACATTTAAATGCCAAATTGTAATCCATACCAAAATATAAAAGTGAAACGTTGCTTGTTTGTTTGGTTGTTTGCGGAGTTTTAACGCATTAAAGGCTAGAGAATTTGATGAAATTTGGAATGGAGATAGCTTATACCCATTAATAAAACATTGGGTACTTTAATCACCATCATCATCGTCATCATACTTCACTCTCAAACGGCTGAACGGATTGTGATGAAATTTGGATGGAGATAGCTTATACCCTGGAATAACACATAGGATACTTTTCATCTTCATCCCTTCATCCCTAATCATCGCGGGTAAAACTATGGGACGCCGCTAGTATAATAAATATCCCACAATGTCCCAAAGTCACCAAACCATCAAACTGGGAAACATAAAATAAATAAACAAATGACTAATAAGAAACCAGGCTGGACCAGTCCCCACAAGCAGCACCCATTCACGAGTATGACTTGTGTACCAGGCATCACCCCCTCAACCATTTTAGAGGGAAGGGAGTAATGGAAAGAATGGAGTAACAATGTAAAACCCTCCAGAACAAAAGTAATATCTTCTAGACATTTGATGATCTGAACTGCCTCTCAGAGAACATGAGAGTATGGGTCATAGCCCCATAATCATAACCAAAACAATGTCCATACTGTTAATATTTTTCTGACGCAAGCTCAAACGACTAAGCTTAACTTACGTAAGCATAAGCAGTTATTTACAAGTGTAATCGCTGCCTTATGAATATGGATGGTGGAGCGCCAGTCAGCTAACGCTTTATATTAAACGGTCGTGCTGGGCGGGCGGAAATCAACTTCAAGGGCGCGACAGCAGGATTTCTGTAAAAACAAATGCCGCTTTTTTGTGATTTTACACTATCTAAACAATTTAGGCGTTTTTCACATTCTCCGGAGATATGCCACGCACTTTGATGTTTTGTTTCACAACGACTTCATACAAATGTTTTATTAACATGCTTTTATTAGCTTCACCTGTATATATGTTTGTATGTAACGGAATATTTGAACTCGATTTTTACCCACTTTAAATGGTGGGTAAAAATCAGGGCCCGATGACAATACAATAATTTTGGCCCATTATCCTGATCAGGATCATCAGGAATAATAGGGAACGACATAAAAAATAAAAAATTATCCATAATTTATGTAAGTTAGGGTTGCCGCAAAGTCCGCAATGTTTCAAGTTTATGATAAGATTTTTTTAATTGAATGAGTGCGAGCGAGGTGTCCATATCAGTTGGACGAATCTGCGATTGTAGGGTATGTTTGCTTGTAACCAATAATTTGATGTGCATGATATTTGGTACGTATGTTGTTAATGATAATACAATTTGAAATTTTGTATATGACTTGAATTGGTTTGTGGGTTGTTGAGATATAGGCGGGATCTAAAATACAAAGCCGGGTTACGAATGTCAAAGTGAGACATTCAGCCATATTTGTCATGTGAAAGGACCTTTGAAAGGACTTCCTTTGTAAATTACGGTACTATTTCTATTTTATTTTTAAACTTCTCCGTTTCAGCTTGGGCATAAAAAAAATACGTATGTCCGGATGTCCACCGTCCGCTTGTCCGTCCGGAGCTCTGTTCTCCTCTGCAGGTCGCATTTCTCAACCGTAACTTGGTATACAGAGCAAACAAGTTTTTTTATATATCGGGGAGTTTTGATTGGGGGAGCACTTCCCCCAAAAAGGGACAAAAAGGGAGCTACTAAATATCTCCGCCTTATTACATCCGGTTTCGATGATTATTTTTTTATTTAAAAGGTAGTAACTTTAAATTGGTGTCAAAAAAAATTGGTGAAGATCTGATGATGATCAGAATGCAGTAAATTGCTCGTTTTTAGATTTCTACCAGTGAAATCAGCCTTTTTCCTACTGGGTAGGGATTGATGTAGCAGCTTAGTTATTAATGTTAGTTTTACAATAAGGTAACTAGATGGTGCTACTGTGCACCGCTAGATTGTTTGCAAAAAGTTTGTAATCGCGAGGTCTACAGCTCACAAAGCCACTCAGAGACTAAGTAGTTATTTTAGTTACAAAAGAAAATGTGGCGAAAAAATACGATCTCGTGGTTTCAGTTCGGAGCAAATCATAACCTTGTTAATCAGTAGGTAGTGCAACTTCAATGGCACAATCTAAACTAAAACCACATCCATACCAATATATAAAAGTGAAACGTTGTCTGTTTGTTTCTTTGTTTGGTGAGCTTTCACGCGATAACGGCTGGACGGATTTTGATGAAATTTAGAACGGAGATAGCATATACCCTGGAATAAAACATGGGAAACTTTTTATTTCAGAAAATTGTAAGTTTACACGGGTAACCTGGAAAATGTTGATTACTTACTGTAAAGAAAAACATCACAGAATGGTATGTGGTTGCCATAGAAACGAAATAACAATCCCGTCAAAAAAAAAAAAAAACTCTTTGTCAAAAAACCTCAACCGCATTGGTGCTATACTTTCTTTTGCATTAATTTTTAATATTCTAGAAGAAAATAGGATGCTTTTTATCTCGATAAACTGTAGTCCGCGCGGACGAAGTTGCGGGCGGGAAAACTAGTAATAAATAAGTCTTAAACTCAACTTGACAGCTGTAAAAACATGTAAACGCAATGAAAAGTAATGATTTGTCAGACACAAACTTTTTTTTATTGTAAATAAACATAGTGTTTTTACAAGTCAAAATATTAAATGTCTCCCAAACATGGAGAAAAAGTATTTTTTAAATAGACCTAATCATTAAATTATTCTAGAGTTTGAGTTCGGGACCAAGTAAGGAACAAGTTTGTCTGGACTAAACTAAGATATTTAATTACATTTTTTCTCTAAGGGACTAAAACAGAGTGTGCGCAATAACTGTACAATCTGATTCCCCCATCACCTTACGACTAGACGATCAGCAAACCTCCATCCTTTTATGGTTGCACAAGACCGACCAAAGAAGCGTAACCTCGCACAAGAACGAAGCGTTACGCTTCTTCATTTATTATATGAACAGCAAAGGAGTGGAATGCTCTGCCCTCGTCAATGTTTCCGGTAAAATATAAATTAGGTGCACTGAAAAAAAAGTTTGAACAATAGTTACCAAGTTTTAGTAAATAATTACATCATAATTTGGCTGTTTTTGGGACTACAAAATTAGCTACTGGTTACTAAACTTGTTTAGGTAAATGTATTGTGTTGGAACAACCAGTGTTTAAGAATAGAGTGAATACCTACTACTAGGCAAGCGTGCTGCACGTACGGCCACATCACCGCTTTCCATCAGCTGAGGTCGTGTCACACGATTGCCAAGTGTTGTCGTTATGATCACAAATCTAGCTTGCATCCGGGCTGGTAAACACTCTAATTGCTGTTTTTGTTCGTTTTTTGTCCGCTGTTTGCCACTTGGTCCAAGTGTTGTCGTTATGATCACAAATCCAGCTTGCATCCGGGCTGGTAAACACTCCAATTGCTGTTTTTTGTTCGTTTTTGTCCGCTGTTTGCCACTTGGTCCAAGTGTTGTCGTTATGATCACAAATCCAGCTTGCATCCGGGCTGGTAAACACTCCAATTGCTGTTTTTTGTTCGTTTTTGTCCGCTGTTTGCCACTTGGTCCAAGTGTTGTCATTATGATCACAAAGCCAGCTTGCATCCGGGCTGGTAAACACTCCAATTGCTGCTTTTTGTTCGTTTTTTGTCCGCTGTTTGCCACTTGGTCCAAGTGTTGTCGTTATGATCACAAATCCAGCTTACATCCGGGCTGGTAAGCACTCCAATTGCTGCTTCGACAGATGCAATTACAGGTGAATTCATCATAACCGCTGGCAATGGCAATCGACGGCAGCCCAATTGGTTTGATGCATCCGTTTTGATTTACGACGAACTAATTACTGTAGAGTAATTTTGTTACCTCTATAGAGACGGAAATTTGCCCTTGTTCGTTTTCATTATAAAACAACTAAACTTTATGGAAAGATTTATTCTGAACATGAGAAAAATGTGGTAGGTAACTACAAATTTAGTTTTCCTTTTTTTTTCTTTGACATTGCTTCTTGTCAAGTTTCTCGATTTCAGGTCAACGGGAAGTACCTTATAGGTTTTGATTCCCTTGCGAGTGTCAAAATATACGGCATAAACGGCCGTATCTTTTGATTGCGTTGACTTAGAATTTTGTTTTTTTTTTCACAGCTGCAAGGGATTGCAGATCTGAGTGTTTGATATTTTGAGTTTTTGGAAAAAGGGACAGACAGACAGACGGATGGACGGACGGACAACAAAGTGATCCTAAAAGGGTTCCTTTTTTCCTTCTGAGGTACGGCACCCTAAAAAAACAAGAAGGTGTTCGTGCATCATGATCGACGTATATTTTTACTTTCCAGAATATAAATTTGCTAATACTTTTTCTTTTTTCTTTACGGACAGGTAATGGAATATTATTCAGACAGTATAAATATTTATTTCATATTCAACCTCTTTTAGACTCATTTGTAAAACATGGCTTCCTTGATTAGATTAGGTACTATCCAAGACAAAGGGTTGGACCAGTTACTGGTAAAGCTATAAAGGATGAAAGAGAGGACCGTCTTGTCCATAACTTAACGTACTATACGATCGGATAGACGCATTGCTTGAAGGTAATCACGCACTTGTAAGCCAGAACCTTGACCAGACCGGACCCCAAAGTATTAGAAGCAAATTGTTTCGACCGTTACTCGGGCAACGTTTGATTATACGCAGAGCGTAAAGTAGACGCTATAACAGCTCGGCTATAACACATTCGTTCCTATTGACAGTCTTCACCCAAAGTTTGATTACTAGTCTAAGGCCGTTTGTTCACCGCAACCGATAACGACAACCGTTAAGTTGGTCCGATATGGCGGCCTATGCATTTGCATGGACCTCTATTCACCAGACTTCTGACAGTCGACAAATGAATGTATAGGCCGACAAATTAGTTGTCGTTATCGGTCAAATGGACAAACAGCGAAAGCCACAACACGGAGTCCTTCAAAGAAGTTATTTATGATGGCCACACACTCATTGGTATACCCGACAGGTTTACCTGAGCACATTACATGTACAAGTAAACCAGAACGTGTATGTGATAAAACTGTAGGTACATTTATCCCTGCACAGCCTTCCGCCTTCAGCCTTTCTTCACTACCTTCAAGGGAGCTTCGATATATTTGAAAAGTAAACCTGCTCAGGTAAACCATTGCGTATACGTGTGTTTGTGGCCACCATTAAAGGTAAACAACACGTAAGTGATAGCTCCTGGTGTTACAGTACGTCTATAGCCTACAGAAACCGTTGTCCATCAGGTCATTTGCTTGTGCCACCTAAATTATTACAAAAGAGATATCTTCAATTCAACGGCGCGAGCGGTAGACTGTAGTCTAAATACCAATTACGGCAACGAAGTTAATAATAATGGTTACATCATGCAGTGATCAGACACAACCAGAGGCCCTTTTTGTGCTGTGTAAAGTGCGCAATCATCCTAATACTTTTATTGACCCCTACAAAGAATTTACGACCACCAAAGAAGTAAAAAGGACAATTTATAGACTATCATGCCCGGGTTAAGGGTTTTGTTAGTATTTCAGCATTTAGGGCATATCCTAGGAATTGCTGGGTTCTAAGGTACAGGCAGATAATCGCGGTAGCGGGCTCGGTGGAATTGATATGGGCAGGAGTCGTGCTTAGCACGTCACTGATTTTGTTTTACCTATATTCGATAGGCCAGCATTATACCGTTATCTCACCATCAGAGCTATGTTTATCTATATCGAGAGAGGGCAAGTGTCTCTTGAGATTTCTATACCATGTCAATTATCATGATGATTATTCTATAGTAACTACGTAAACTATTGTCTATGTAATGCCCCATTATGTATGTATGACATGGTGATAAGAAATCAGGTGTTCTGTGGTTGATGATGAAAAGCAAACATTTTTATGTAGGCTTCTATAAATATTTTAATTTGTTATAAGTAGACCATTGAGGGATCAATAGTGCAATTTAGAAACCAACGATACCGGTTTCGGTCTTAGGCTGGGACCAAGTATTTTTCTTTGTTATGTGCGGTTTTCCATCGCTCCGTGCTTCGGAAGGCACGTTAAGCTGCCGGACCCAGCTGTTATTGATCAATAGCAGAGTCTGAGACCCTCGGGGGCCTGAAAAACTCTGACACCAGAGTCCAGCACTACCTCATACGAAAAACAAACAAAAAAAGCTGGACCATAGTATAATTATTTAGGATACCGCACCTCCCAATCCCCCCTCTCTCCAATTCACGACACACTGGTCTAGACCACATTATGATCAAGTCTTCACAATTATTATTTTTTACTTTGGTGTCGTCAAGTTCGTTTTATCGCCCACCTACAAGGGACAAAGAAAATTACGTAAACATAGAACGGAATAATAATTATTGATTGAGTTTTCCATGTCAAGGTTTCAGACTTAATTTTTGTTTAGACGTGGGTTACTTTGACAGCGAAGCTTTAATTTTTAATCCAATATTTTCAATATTCAATCATTATTTAATAGGCATTTAATCGCAATTTTTTTACATCTTTTTTTATTTACTTCGTCGTATCAAGTTTCAATCATGATCTATCATCGACCGTGTCACAAGCAATTTAATAATCTAGCCACAAGGTACAAGGTACATGGTAGGTGGCAGCGTAAAAATCCAATAAACTAAAAACTGCGGTCGGGTTAAAAATAGCCTATGACACTCTGTACCAGAAGACGAATCGATTGACACCTCGCTTGCCAAAATCAAATCAATAGAGGCGACGCTATAGCGAAACATCCACATAACCACATACATAGACTGTTAAACTCATTAGGTACCCTTCTTTAGCTTTGCTGTAGTCGGGTAAAAAGGTCAAAATGCTGGCGGTATTGCCTGCTGAATTGCAATGCTAGCTCGATGAGGCAAATAGTTAGGTACCGGCATTTTGATCAATATGTGTTTACTTATGTGTACTGTGACCGCGTTGTTACCACAGAGATAATGTACGTCAAGAGCTAGCACTCACTTGTTTTAACTTAGTCTATGCCACGCACTCGTCGCATCGTGACGTGCTTGAGCTCAGACTAAAATTATGTCTTCCTGTGTGCTGAGGTATTGCAAAAATAATTTAGTAACAAGAAATAAAAGCCAAAGAGACACTGTTCACTGTAAAATACGCGTAAAAGGTATATTTAAAAAAAATACTTGTATCGACTCGTCTCCTCGCGTCCTCTATTTTGTAGGTGCAATTCATAGAATTAGTAAAATAGATGTATAATGTGACATAAGATTTCCAATTATTTATGTTGATGAAATGTATATTTTTTACCCGACTAGAACAAATGTACTATTGTTTTGGCATTATGTATGTATGTATGTATGTCTCTTTGTCATTCGCTACAGTCTAACTAAACGCCATGATGGATTTTAATGTGTGATATGTCGATAGATTTTGCATTCGCTGTGAGAGTGTCATAGGCTATATTTTATATCTAGCTGCGAAGTAAATATGTCTATGTCTAGCTGTTATAAAATATAGCCGTGGCATTGCCCGCAGTAATAGTATAATATTTTTTACTGTTCATTTAATCCCTCGGCATCCGCGCATTTTTTTTGCAACGGTCTTTCAAGCTTAGAAAGCGATCTTACGATATGGATGATTCATAAAACGAATAATAAATTATAAAACAATGTGTGAATTCTAATGAAAATTGTTACCTAGGTATAAAGCTATGTCAGTTCTGTAGTAAGTCAACAGTTTAGTCTATAGAAGCGACAAGTTGTTTGCAGAATGTTGAAGGAAACGCGTGAGCGCATGAAAAACACGGCGCATTCGACCTTTTGTTCACGAGAAAACTACGCCTTAAAAGCGCTCTGGTGCTGCTTGTTTATACTGTCTTGTTAGACGACTAATTACTATTTCAGCGATGCAGAGATCTTTAGTTTATCCTAGTAACAAAATGGAGCATGACCTTTGCATAGGATAGCTGCTCTATACGTAGTAATAGATTTCAATGGTAGTCACTTATTATCTGGTGAGACGTTAGTTAATTGATACCGGCTTAAAAACTGCATTAATCGTGGTAAGGAGAATACTGAAGTAGCCTTCAACCAAATAACCAACTAAACCAATAAACACAATAAATATTATTTCTATTAAGGCCAGGCTCTAAGGTTACATTTTCCCACTCCCCACTCCCCTGCCACTTCCCCCGTACTCTGTCACCCGCTACCCGCAATAAACACTGAAGTGCCTGCGTTACAAGGTTGAATATCGCGAGCGCTGTTTGAACACACAATTTAGCTCGGAACTAAATGACGTATGTCTCAAAAGTTATTTATTTTATTGGCAGGCTAATAATTTAGTTAGGTAAATTTTGTCCTAATATTAGATGGTAAACTATATTTTCTTGCTGTGAGATTTATTTTAAAGATAAAACTTAAGCCGTTGAGTATAAAAATTTAAATATTACTGAAAATAACGTAATTTTTGATAAGAAAATGTATTGAATGAAATTCTGTGGATCGTCTTAGTCTTAGAGAGATAAAGATCTCAAAAACATGTATGTTAAGTTTCACATTTATCAGGTTTGTGGTTGACCCAGCATATTTATGGAAAAAAACCCTTAAAAAGCAGAACCTGGTCTTAATAGGCAGTTCTATAAGATGCTTGCTATTTACCAAGTCTTTCATTACCGACGATTCGCTTTAAAGCCTGTTTATTCAGCACCTGTCTAAGTGAGACAGCGTAATTTAATATCTCCTAGTTGGAAGGAGAGAGAAGAGTTGAATAATTCATACTTTGTGATCCATTGCAGTAACATTGTTACACTGTACAGAGGTAGTCAGTACATAAGAATATAATGGCGTCATACTTCCTAGCAGGGATATGAATTTGTACCGAAGTATTCTTCCTGGAGCGACTATCGTTTTTTTACGAAATCATGAATGAAAATGTCGATGCTTTTGAATGTTATTTGAGTTACAAAATTTGTGATATAAGCTGGCGAGACTTTTTCATTACCCAGTTTGAATCTAAACCATGCTAATGACTTATATCACAAGGTTAAAATTTACTTCAATTGTTCCATTTTTAAATTTGCACAGTTACAGATGAAAATCAGCTCAGTGGCGTGCCTACGGCTAGCAGTGGACAAATACAGGCTCATGATGAGATGAAAATATTGACGATGCAATTTTGTAACACATTAGATCCGATTATGCTCTCAGAGAGATGACATTATGATAACTCCACATTTTAAGATTGATGCTTAAAAGATTGATAGAAAAAAATACATTTGTGAACTGCGAAGTTTTCTTAAATTTAATGAAACTATAAAGGAACTTTGCAGGTGCCTTGGTTATTATTAAACTGAGACCTTATATTAAGACGATTCCAAAGAAACTGAAGGAATAATTTGGAGAGCGATGTTATTATACGTTTAGCTTTGGGAGACTCTCAAATTCAGAATTTGTTGTGTATTTTAAGGCGAGACTGTGATATACGCATACAATGAGACCATGAGTTTTCTTTTTAACTATTTTTAACCCCCAAACAAAGAGACGGGTGTTATAAGTTTAGGGTGTGTATCTCTGTGTCCCTGTGTGTGTGTGTGTGTGTGTGTGTGTGGGTGTGGGTGTGGGTGTGGGTGTGGGTGTGGGTGTGGGTGTGGGTGTGGGTGTGTGTGTGTGTGTGTGTGTGTGTGTGTGTGTGTGTGTGTGTGTGTGTGTCATTGTAGGTATTGTTGTGGCATTGTAGCTCCCAAACGAATGGACCGATATTGATGCAGTTTTTTTCGGTTTGAAAGCTGATGTGATCGACATGGTTCTTAGCTACAGTGGGGGGAAAGGGGGGAAGGGGGGGGGGGTGAGAATCGTAGCATCCAAACGCGTTGATCTATTTTGATGCGATATATTATGTTAAAAAACTGATATGATCGAGATGGTTCTTAGCTAAATGGAGGGGGGAGGTATAGAAAAAGGAGGGGGGGAGGTATAGAAAAAGGGGGGGGGCTGAAAATCGTAGTGTCGTCAAATCGTAATGAACTGATTCTGCAGCGGTTTTTTATGTTTGAAAGCTGAGGTAAACAGGACGGTTCTTAGCTATAATGGGAGCAGAGGAATGGTGATGATTGCCGCTTCCAAACCGATTGGAAAGGACTGATTTTGATGCGGTTTTTTTTGTTATAAAACTGATGTGATCGATATGGTTCTTAGCTATATGGGGGAGGGAGTTGAGAAAAGGAAGGACGGGGGGGGGGGGAGTTGAAAAAAGGGGAGGGGCGTTGAGAAACGAATGGACCAATTTAGACCCCGAAAAAAGAGGCGGGTGTTATAACTTTAGGGTGTGTATCAATGTGTGTCTGTGTGTCTGTCTGTGGCATCGTAGCTCCCAAACGAATGAACCGATTTTGATGTGTTTTATGTTTGAAAGCTGAATCGACGCTGAATCGAAGCTGAATCGAAGCTGAATCGAAGCTGAATCGAAGCTGATCGAGAAGCTTCTTAGCTATAAATAGAATTTATAGAAATATAAGTTATATACATTTTTAATCTGTTTGTGAATATAGAACACTACGAGTAACTGGCCAGATTATAGAGTTAATCAAGCTTTTTGTCCCACATTTATAGTAACAGCTAGAGTGTATAAGTGTTTTCTAGATATTTTCTGCACCATAACGTCGCATGTCAGCAGGGCACTTACGTATTCGTTATCCCACATGAAATTTCTTGCAGCACACGTGTGAAATTATGTCAATACACGAAGAATTCCACGAAAATATCGTAACGCCATGCGTTACGTGTCTGAATGGTCATAGAAAATAAGGGCCTAGGTGAGATGATCGTCAAACTAGATCAACCATCTATCTATCATCCTTATCATAATAAAACCGCATCAAAATCGTTCCATTCATTTCGGAGCTACGATGCCACAGAGATACTCACTCTCTTTTCGCGTTCGGGGGCTAATAATTGGGCATGGGCACGTATGCGCTTTGTTTGGAGCTAACTAACTGCAGTGTACTGTAACGTTGTCACACCGCAGCTCGGATCTTTTATTTAAAGTATTTGTAACGAGTTTGACACGAGTTTTTCAGTTAGTTCAGGAAGAAGTTTTTGTATATTTTTTTGGGGCTCCGTATGAAAAAGGAAAAGAAACGGAACCCTTATAGGGTCACTCGTGTGTCTGTTTGTCCGTCTGTCACAGCCCATTTGCTTCGGATCTACTGGACTGATTATGTAGAAATTTGATGTGAATGTGTGTGACCCAAGTAACGGACGTGCAACGATAATTTTTCTATAAGGATAATAAGAAAATTAAAAGAAAGTTTTGCAAAATGAACCGTGTCACATATCAAATCAAAGGGCTTGTTGTGAGGGTCCCAACATTAATTTTTATATATTATTTAAATAATTTAAAGTTATTTATGAAAATTTTGCTTTCCCATCACGGGAAAATAATTACGGATAAATTGTGGAACCTAACATTTTTAAAAAGAAAAAACTGTGTACAGATTACATATAAATCTATAAGAAGTCTATGGTCTTAAAATAACATTGTAAATCTCTAAATTTTGTCTGATAATATGTGTACGGAACCCTCTCCACATGAGTTCAACTCGCACTTGTCCGGTTTTTTCTACTAAACTACATAATAACAATATTCCGAAAACCCGAAAAAAGAAAAAGAAAAAAGTAACTTTCCGCCATTTGACTCAAAATATAAGTCACGGATTGGAAAATATTTTGAATTAGCGGGGGTTTTGTTCCCGTGCGAAAGTGACGTCACGTTTCGCCATAACACCTATAGTCCTTTTTACCCGACTACGCCACAGCAAGGGAAGCGTAATGAGTTTAACAGTCTGTGTATTTATGTATGTATCTATATTTGTGGATGTTCCACCATAGCGTCGCCCCCACAGGTCACCCCTATTAGATCGATTTCGACAAGCGAGTTATCAATCGATTTGTCTTCAGGTATAAAATGTCATAGGGTTTTGTTTTAACCCGACTACGGCAACGCAAAGTAAGGGTTGTGTGTTTAAACTAAAAACTTGGTCCGATTTTGACATGTGAGTTATCAATCGATTCGTCTTGATCGCAAGAGATAGGCTATTTTTTACCCGACCTTAGTCGTGTTTTCGTTTTTGTACTAATGTCTTGTTTCGCATTCTTATGCTTATGGAGTAATCTGTAATCATCATCATTCAGCCTTTATTAGTCCACTGCTGGACATAGGCCTCTCCCAAAGTACGCCACTGAGCCCGATCATCGGCTCTTCCTTTCCAACTGCAGCCAGCCACCTGCGTATATCGTCGCTCCACCTATAGTAGCCAGATATCATACTTCATACTAATATTATAAATGCGAAAGTTTGTGAGGATGGATGTATGGATGGATGGATGTTTGTTACTCTTTCACGCAAAAACTACTAAACGGATTTGGATGAAATTTGGTATGGAGGTAGCTTAAACCCTGGATTAACACATAGGCTACTTTTCACCACGGAAAAATGCACGGGTCCTGAGGGACGCGGGTGAAACCGCGGGGCGCAGCTAGTAGGTCATATAAGCCTAACTACGTTTGCGAAGTTGCGGCACATAAGATCTTGTCTACCTCTACCCCAATGTCGGTCCTTCGACAAATATAACCAGCCCACTGCCACTTCAGCCTGCTTGTAATGGATAGTTGAAAATTAATTTATTTTGTTTATTTCTTACACTTATAGGTAAACTAGTTGTCCCGCCCGCGACTTCGTCCGCGCGGACTACTGTTTATCGCGAAAAAAAGTATCCTATTTTCTTCTATGATATTAAACACCAATGCAAAAGTAGGTATAGCACCAATTCTCCTGATGTTTTTTGACAGACTTGTTATTTCGTTTCCATGGCAACCACAGACTGTGATGACAACCGTTCCTTACAGTGAATAATCAACATTAACCAGTTTTCCCGTAGAAACTTTTTTTTTGTTTTTGGGATAAAAAATATAAGCTATCTCCGTTCTAAATTTCATCAAAATCCGTTCAGCCGTTATCGCGTGAAAGCTCCCCAAACAAACAAACAGACAACGCCTCACTTTGATATATTGATATGGATAGAGAGTACATAATTAAACAAATTATTATAAAAATACAATACCCGACCGCGAACAAAATTATTGAAAACGAGCTGACCACGCGCAAAAATAATCACACTTATATTATAAAGACGAAAGTTTGTATTTATGTATGTAAGGGCGTGTGTGTGTATGTTTATTAATTCTTCACGCTAAAATGGCGAAACGGATTTTGATGAAATTTGGTACGGGGGTAGCTTATAACCTGGATTAACACATAGGCTATAGGCTATTTATGGTTCCTGAGGGATGCGGGTGAAACATTGGGGTGCACCTAGTATTTACATAAATGAAATGTTTCTTTTCTAATTACATATTTTACTTTACTTTAATAGTTGTAATTATAACATTAGACTAAGTATTTACGTCAACTTGAATAATTACATATTTTACTTTACTTTAATAGTTGTAATTATAACATTAGACTAAGTATTTACGTCAACTTGAATAATTACATATTTTACTTTACTTTAATAGTTGTAATTACATATTTTACTTTACTTTAATAGTTGTAATTATAACATTAGACTAAGTATTTACGTCAACTTGAATAATCTAAAATTTAAAATTTTGTTAGAAGCTTAAAAGAAAAATGCTACTGTTTAGTTGAAAATTATATATTTTTGAAATTTTCTTTTAAATACCTTTATTTTGATATCTCACTCGATAGGTTTTGTTTTTTTTGTTCCGTCGGAAATAAAATATGGCAGCTATAAGCCGCCATATTAGTTTTCTTGACACATCATATATTCTATAGCACTCTCGTGATCATGACGGATCCAATGATACCTTCTTTATAAAATTCTATCAAGCCGTTGAAGCTGTATGACGTGCCTAAAAAACGTACAAACATACATACCAACCCAAACACATAACCCTCCTCAGTCGGATAAAAATATGTCTGTCTTTCAACGAATTTTATTACGGCTCTATTTCGAGATATGTCTAATTTGAGACATCGCACGAATTTGGGACTCGCGTCTATTTTCATGTCTACCCTGAGGGCCTTTGCGAAGAATTTATCTAAAACGGTTGAAAAAGCCTCTATTTTACTCTATTTTATTTATTAATCCACCAGCGTAAACTAAACAAAAATGGACATAAAATAAGGCCAAAACAGGGTTGCACAGTATAATAATAATAAGACGCTAGTTCGCAGCTGGTAGCGCGCCAAACCAAGTAGGTACCTGTACTGCGAAACCGGTTTAATAACGAAAACTTCAAGCAAGCGGCATTATTCGTATACTAGCTGTACCCGCGGCATCGCTCGCGTGGTCATTTCTCTAGGTTAAAAGTACTATGTCCTATTCCAAGACCTAAAATATCAATATACCAACATTTGATCAAAATTCAAAAAGTTTTTATCGATTGGTCGGTTTCTTCTCATTTGATTTAAATACCAAGCACACCAGTTTTTAAATCAAACCCTAAGCTATACAACAGTGAACCGCATCGCAATTGGTCCAGTAGTTTTTACGTGATGCGCGAACAAACTAACAAACATAAAGACAGACACGATTTATAAAAATGTGATATTCTTGTTCAGTCGCTTATTTTAAGTAAACTAGTTTATTTTTTAAATTATATTCTTTATTATAAGTTTAGATAGATAGATAGATTACATAGGAAAAATTTTGAACACGGACGGTACTCGAAACTGCATCATTCCGTGTCTCTGCACGGCACATGCCTTTAACCAATTCGGCTACCGTGACCACAAACTCATCATCCAAATTTTCTCTTCAGTTTTTAAATCAGTCTTATGTGAACGGTAACGCCATCTATTGGTAGTATTTTGAACTGACTAACTGAACACGGCTTATTTTGCAACTAACTTCGTTTCGTGTGTTCGTGATAACGCCTTATATCTAATGTGTTCCAATATTATTTAAACAAACAGAGTGCTCATCAATAATATTCGGAATACCTTTTAATATGGTTCTTTGTGAACACTTGAATTGTAAAATGACTAAAATTGGACTAATAGGCTGTCTTTATCTTATATATACTTTAATATATTATTTTTTTGTTGTGATCCTATTTTTCGAAGCTTTTTAGTTAAACTATAATATTTGTTTGTTTTGTGGCAGATTATATTTATCTATAGGTTTAGGTTCTTCCGAGTTACGTAGCTTCATTCATTGTCTTAAAATATAATTAATATGAGGATTACGTAACATATTCTCAACATGTATTTCAGATTCCCAACAGATTGTCTTAACAGCTTAACATTGCTGTCAATGCAAATATTTTACTTTGAACTCCAATGTAATCCAGTTGGTCTATGTAGACAAACTTGGTTGGTCTTGTAGACTTGGAGACAATTTCTAATTGACACAATCAGATCAAATGGGATGCCATAAAAAAGATATCTGTTTTTACATTTGACAATTGTTTTTATTGTGCTTTTTTTTTCAAATTATAAAAATACGAAACATTTATAACGACGATCCCTGGCTATGTTTTTGGTGTAATTATTGTGGAACTATTTGTCCAAGAAGGCCTAATGTTGTTAAATTTTTTTTATTATAATCAAGTAAACTCAACAAAAATGAACATAAAATAAGGCCAAAACAGGGTTGGACAGTATAATAATAATAAGACTATAAGCAACTAGCAATAACTGGTACGCTTCTTCATTTATTATAAGAACTGCAAAGGAGTGGAATGCCCTGCCCTCGTCAGTGTTTCCGGTAAATTATAACCCCGGTGTGTTTAAGTTAAGATTGAATAGGTATCTACTAGGCAAGCGTGCTACACCTTCGACCACATCATCGCTTTCCATCAGGTGAGATCGTGGTCAAACGATTGCCTAGTCATAGCAACTAGCAATAACTGGTACGCTTCTTCATTTATTATAAGAACTGCAAAGGAGTGGAATGCCCTGCCCTCGTCAGTGTTTCCGGTAAATTATAACCCCGGTGTGTTTAAGTTAAGATTGAATAGGTATCTACTAGGCAAGCGTGCTACACCTTCGACCACATCATCGCTTTCCATCAGGTGAGATCGTGGTCAAACGATTGCCTAGTCAGTAATAAAAAAAAAAAAAAAAAAGTATGTACATTAATATCTCACAACTCGCATATAGGATGTAGGTTCATTCCTTTCTTGATCCATATAATAATAATAATAATAATAATAATAATAATAATTTATTGAAACAAGGCATGAACAACAAAAAATAAAGTGGAGCACCTGGTTCCTAAACTAGGCTCGAAACCCGTGAGATAGGAACCAGGCCTCATTCGTCGGTGAACAAAATTTGCCTTAAATAAAGATTATATAAAATCATTAATAAGTACTTAATAATAATTTGAAGTTATATAATAAAATTTCGAAAAAGAAAATTAGGTTTTCCTTTCTTAATCCTGAATGCTGTGAGTATGTCTATGATTATACTAACTAAATATAATTGTGAGGGTGTGTTTGGGTGCAAGGTTAAATTACGAGGGAAAGCTATGTATTTTATTAACTGTTAGGTTATATTTTTATTTAAGTGGAACAAGGAGATTCTCTGTTTCATTGTAATTCATTTTAACTAATTTCTCAAATAGTACTTTCTGAAGCTCATACTTAGTAATGGAGTAAATTTTACTATCTTTATTTATTTTATTGTAAAGGAATGGTCCAATGCAGTACAGAAATTTACGAGCAAACGAAGTGTTTACAACTGAGACATGGCAAATATTGTGAGAGTCACGCTTCTTTGCACGATTGTGATCGTATTTGGTAATCGAATGGTGATAGATTACAGCTTGTTGTATAAATAGCTGACGGACAGTAAGGAGTTGGCATTCTCTGTATAGTTCAGCTGTGGGAAATCTTAAGGGTCGTTTTGTAGTGCATTTAAGAAGTCCTCTCTGTGCCCTTTCGAGAGGTAATAAATTCGTTTTATAAGTACCTCCCCATGAGGTTATGCAGTAGGTTATAATAGACTGACAAAGAGAATAATAAAGAAGCTTCATAATGTCCCAATCTGCACAGTCACGTAATGATTTAAACACCGCTGTAAGCTTTCTCACACGTTTTGATATTGCAATTATGTGGGGGGCAAAAGAGAGTCTGTCATCTATTATGACTCCTAAATATTTAATTATTTTCACACGTTCTAAATTGGGGCAATTACATGTATTAGGTGGGGGTTTTAAACACGAGGCGGCTTTATGACCCACTATTGAAAAAGAGTCATTGGGTGGTTCACCACGTATAACAAAAGTAACGTATTTTGTTTTATCTACGTTAAGGGTGAGAAGGTTATTTCTCAGCCATGTCGAAACCTTATCAAAAGCAGTTTGTGCGAACTGAAATACCTCATCCCAATTTTCGCCCTGGATCATAATAGCCGTATCATCTGCATATGTCAGAATACTGCCATGATCAATAGCAAGATCGCAAAGCTCATTAATAAATGCCAAAAACAGGGTTGGACCGAGTATACTTCCCTGTGGGACTCCAAAATTTACCGATAGAGGGTCACTAACATGATTGCCTATTTTTACACTCTGTGTTCTGTCCATCATATAATCCTGAATCAATTTATGTTGAATTCCTCTTATTCCAAGCCTTTCTAGTTTATTAAGTAATAGTGGAATAGATACGCTATCAAAGGCCTTTGCCAAATCAAGAAAGATAGCTAGTGATTTTTTTCTAGTGTCTAGTTTACTGGCTATAAAGTCTGTTAATTTAAGGACTGCATTAGTGGTTGATTTGTTTCTGCGAAAGCCATGCTGGTTGGGAGATAACAAGATATTCGTTTCTAAAAAATCGACTATTCGCTTATTTATAATTTTCTCAAAAATTTTTGATAGGGACGTTAATAGTGAAATTGGGCGGTAGTTTCCAATCACTTGATTATCACCATTTTTGTGTATTGGTATAATAATGGCATGTTTGAGTGCTTTTGGGAAACAGCCAGTATTAAGAGAAAGGTTTGCTATGTAAACTAGTAGTGGTGCTAGCATTTCCTTGTTCTGACAAATAACACTTGATGAAATGTTATCCCATCCTACAGAACATTTAGTTTTTAAGGAGTTTATAATAGCTAATACTTCAGTCACGTCAGTTTCCAGCATTACAATAGAGTTAGTTGGTGATGTGCTAACATTTACAAGTGGGGTAATGTCTGGGGTAATACTTTGCGCCAATGATTTTCCCACATTAGCAAAAAAATGATTGACCATATTTACCGACATTTTAGGGGATTCTTGTATTTCTAATAGTTTTTGAGATAATTTGGGGGTAGATTTAAAATTAGATATTTCATTAATAATTTTCCAAGTCTGTTTAAGATTATTACTTTTACTAGCTACTTGCAGTTGTTCCCTTTCATATGTTGACTTACTTTTTTTAATTATAGTCTTACAGAAGTTTCTATAACGTTTATAAGTTAATTGTAGTGTTATATTTTTTGGTTGCATACGGAGCTTCATATGCATGCGATCCCGATTTTTCATACATCGAATTAATCCTATTGTTATCCAAGGTTTCCTTGCGACTCTTCTACTAGGTATAACTGATGTTATCGTGTGGCTCAATATTATCTGAGAAACAATTTTTATGAAATAATCTGTAGCAATGTTACAATCCTTAGTTGATAAGACACAGGAAAAATCAGCGATTTTCATGGAGTCAGTTATTTGAGGATAGTTTATTTTGGTAATAGTTCTAGGTTTACTTATGATAGTATGTCTTCTATCCATGAGTAAAATTATAGTGGAGTGGTCCGTTACAGTATTTTCTATTACTAAAGTTTGACATTCAAAGGAAGATCGCAGCATAAAGTGGTCTAGGCAACTTTTACCTCTGGTAGGGAACGTATGTGCAGGTAAGATACCATGCATAGCCATTAAGTCAAGATATTCAGAAGTATTGTTGTCAATAGGGTCAGCTATTATATTTAAATATAATAGCTGACCCTATATATCTATATATCTCTTTATTCACAACTTCTAGACTAAAGAAACCTAATCACATATGAAATATCTTTATCCTCATTTTAAAACGACATATTTCATGTTCGATCATATTTCAGCCCTTTAGGAAGCTACGGATCTCTTTTATCTACAAATCCTGCTCAGGTAAATTTGTCACAGTTAACTAGTGGTTGAGGTCAAGGTCAATGACATCAAGGGAGAGGTCAATGCAATCTCTAGGTTTGGTTTGGGTTCAGTGTTGGGTCATTGACTACGTTGACCTCCATTTTGATCTTAATCTTGAGGTCGAGGTCAATTACCGCGAGGTCAATATTAAAGGGGTCAAGGTCAATGAAAGAAAGTGAGGTCAATGACTCATCGGGTCGCGTGCGGTTCTACACCATAATCTGTGATAATACTCCCACATCCCGAGGTTTCAATTTCGCTTTGTTTTTTATATTGAGTCATGTTAGCCCTATTACATTTACTCGTGTCTGTCCTAATTTTGGACAGCCCCCTTAAGTCCGTTGCAAAAGGTAGATATTTTGGATTGGTCCATTTAAGTTACATTATTATTTAAGTATTTCATACCAAGATAAATGTTTACAATTTGGTTACAAGTATCTACCGGTAAACGAAGAAAGTTTTTTCTTAGTATTGAGACAAAATACATTTTAAAAAAATGATCACAATAATAGAAATGAATGAGCGAAAGCGGCACACGCGCACCGGCGAGTTACCTACGACGTTAGACGAGACTAGTATGGTTAGAGAGCTAGTTGCTCCGTAATTATTGTGACAATGAAAGCATGTTTTTTTTTTGAATATGCATTCGTTTATTTTTTGTCCATTTTTTGATAAGCGATTAATTAAATGAGGTTTATTTTCCCGTAGATAACAATCATTAACCTGAAAATGCCTTAGAGGGGGACCTTAACTTTTGCTGTGAAAACTGGAAGAACTACGTAGAAGTGAAAACACCGAAAAGTGGCGGCCAATGATCATCTATCTATCTGTATCTATACTTATAATAAAGCAGTTAGTACCAAAAATCTATATAATGAAGATTATAAAAAAAACAAAAATATAACATTTTCATATAATCTTGTCTCTTTGTTTGTCTGTATTTTTGTTCACGCATCACGTAAACACTACTGGACCGATTGCGATATGGTTTTCACTGTTGGATTGATTAGGGTTTGACTTAAAAACTGGAGTAATTGGTACCTTAATCCGATGATTAAATGCCGAGCAATCGATAAGAAACTATTTGACGGCTGAACGAATTTTGTAGAAATGTAGTATTGTACTTTATAGGTACTTTTGGTCCTAGAACGTATGGGCTACGTTTAAATGAAATGACAACGCGGGCACAGCTAATAGATAGATACATTGATGGAGAACTTCAATACGAAAAAAATATGTTTTAAACTTGTAGATATTTTAAAGTGGCGCGTTTCTGAGTTATTGGAGCTCAAAGATAGCATAATGATATTAATTATGTGTCCTTAAATTTTTTGTTCGTATTGAAGTACTCTGTAGATTTAGTAAGATTTGATCAGAGGCCGCGACTTTTCGGTTTATTCACTTTCAGGTAGGTTTCTTCACTTTTACAAAAGTTAGAGGGCCTTTAAATAATATCTGTGTCGTGGCCATGTCGTTAAATTGATCACTTGATGATGTGCTCGACAATTTCATGAAATGGTCGATAATTTCATGATATGGCCAGATAAAACTGACTATTTAGTTGGAACATCAAGGTTTAATTATATTTCAATCCACGTTTGGCCATATCATTAAATATCATTGCTGTATGGTTTCCATGATACCAAACGTGTTCAAACATACACGACAACAAACAAAACATCACGAAGACGAAGTCGTGAGCTCTCTACGCTTCGCCTTCGCATTCTAATCTATCACGCCCAAGTCGGGCTTCCGCCTTCGCCTTCTATTTAACAATATGATCACTAATGTTTTCATAAAATTTAAAAAAAGGTACTGACGAGCCAAAAGAGGACAATGCGAATAATGTTTGGATTACGAAAACGCACTTCAGTCAGGAATTATTTCAAGAAGCTTAAAATAATGACAGTTATATCCACATACATTTATATCAGTCTCTTAGAGATTCATGACGAAAAGGGCAATATAACTAAAAACAAAGATGTACATATATACAATCTACGCAATAAAGAGAAATTATTTAAGCCTAAGGTGAGATTAACCAAAGTTCAAAAACAGGGAATTTACACGAAAATATGTATGTACAATAAATTGACCTTATGTGTTACAAGCTTGCATACAAACGATTTTAAAAGGAAACTGAAACAATTCTTCGAATTCAACCCGTTCTATTCTTTAAAAGAATACAACGATATGCGTCTGACAAAATCTTCATTCTTGTACGATTCAGACAAAAAACTTATTCAGAAGTCATAAGTTATTTGTTGTTTTTTGATATATAACTAATTGTAAGGTGATTTCATTTGATGTAAAAATTGACTTGCCTAGTGTGACACTATCTGTTATAAGGCCAATAAAATATTCTATTGTATTCTATTCATATCATGAAGTAGCCAAACCTTCCAGTTAATATAGTTAAACGCCATTTATTAATTCATCTGGCAAACCCATATGATGTGGACAGTGAATATTTTCCATTTCATAAAATAGAACCATTTCATGACATATATGTTAGAGATTATAATATGAATTTACGACGTTATTATTTTTTCGGTGGTTAATTACTTTATCCGAACTCCGAACTCCGAACACAACGCAAACGTCATAGACAGCACAAGTTGTATACAGTCGGTGACATAAGTAAAGAGGGCTATCAGTTGTCAGTGTCAAAATTGTTTCTGTCAGTAGTGCGTCTGATCGAGGTTCATTCACACAGTGACAGACTTCGAGACAGTGCTTGCGCCGGGTGTGCGCACTGATTGATAAGAAAACAACATGACACCAACAACGATCCCGTGAATCTTAATCCGTTAAAATCTGCGACAGATATACGGTATATGTCAATCGGCTCCATTTACGTGTCTATTTATTTCTTAGTCAATATGGCGTCGACAAAATTGTAAACTAATCGCGTACTCGTCTGTTTGCAAACTACTATGTTTGATAGAATTGCGCCTACATAACTAGGTAGGTTAGTTAGGTTGAACATGAAAACTGTTTATAAATATTTGTCTGTTCGCAAACTACTACGAGTATATTTGATAGAAATGCACTTAAAAAACTATCGTCTAAAAATTAGTAGTTAGGTTGAACCTTCGAACACAGAAAAAAAGGTAGAAGGGTTGAACATGAAAACTATATTATGAGGTGGTCACTGATTGGTCCGTTTTACAATGTCAATCATAGAGTTAGAAATAAATAGACACGTAAATGGAGCCGATAGACAATATACCGTGCATTTATAAAATCACTAGTTAAATTATAATACCACGGCTTTGCCAATATACCTACGACATATACACTACTTTATTTCCCACTTGTGTAGTGTTAGCTTAACAATTCTGTTCTAACATAAGTTTGTTCGTTTTGGTACGGATTGTAATTCAGTGTTTGAACTACCTCTGTTCATGTATGAGCCGTACCTACGAGACGTATTGACTCAATATAGCGAAGATTATGCAAAGCAAGCCCGTACAAAATATTTATGACTATAGACGTGATTCCAAGGGAGCTGAGCAATATTCCTCCTGGGTTTCAGCACCCGCGTACGTGTTATGTTTGCTTACCTTGAGATTGAATGTTCACATTTATTTCTGTATTGCCTTTTTGCGTGGGATGAAGTCTTGGGCCGATTCCGTAGTGAGAGGAGCTCAGCTCCTCAAATCTTTTAAGGCTGGGAATTCTGTCTGTATTTTTTTATCTTCAACAAAGACGCGTCTGGTTCACATGTGCTAATTTGACATGCTTCATTTCTTATAGGTTTCTGCTCTTCTAGAACTTAGAATGACTTATGGCAACGCAACACTAGATTGAACGCCATTCTCTATGTGATATTCGTTACCCGTGGCAAAGAGTATACAAATTCTGCGTAAACCCGTGGCAAAAGATCAACATGCCCGCCAAGCGAAGAAAATCTCAGCTCATTTCTATTGGTAGTATTTTGAACTGACCAACCGAACACGGCTAGTATTGATTAACTTCGTATCGGAAAGATAACGCAACCGAAATCTATTTGGTTTACGCAGAATAGATGGCGTTATCGTCCCCGTAAGACGGTTTGGGATACTAAGGGATACATTTGAGTGATGGTGCAGTGGTCGCGGTTCCAGGCATATGCCACGCAGAGGCATGGATGTATGCGGTTTGAATCCCGTCCGTGATCCAAATTTTTCCTTTAGAAAATTATCAGATATGTTTACGCTAAGCAGGCGTTAACTGCTAAAAATCATAGGAAATAGTTTTGGGGCGTTCTCTTTCCGACATGCTGGTAATCAATATTAGACGTGTTCGGTTGGTCAATTCAAAATACTACCAATAGATGGCGTTACTAGCCCCGTAAGAAGGTTTGGGATATTAAGGGAGAAATTTGGGTGATGATACAGTGGTCACGTTATCCGAATTTGTTAGAGAGGGAGACAGAGATCAGAGTCTGTATGTGGGTTTGAATCCCGTCGGTGATACAAATTTTTCCTTTATCACATCACGCTCATCATAATAAAATTAAGTTGAAGAATTAGTCCATTATTCTGAAAGTAAAAACAATAAAGCGTGGATTAAACACGCTCGGCAAATTTTATTACCTTTCTTGAAGGCAGGAGCTGAATTATGCATGAGAGAATGAATCGATGAACTGGCATGTCTATGGGCATTCGAGCTTAAACGGAATAACTATTAAAAGCTAAGACGCGGGCTATTAGGCAAGTAAAATATTAAACTTAAGGGCCGTTGGTAGTCTCTAAATAGAATTTTGTTTATCTACGACAACCAAAAAATGTACAGGTTTTTGTTCATCCCACTTGTCTCTATCTTTGTTGTAGATGCACATGAAGATCGACTTTGGGGAATGTAGCTATGTGGCGGTGTTTTTACACGACTGCCCAAAAAGGGAGTGTTATGTTTTTAGCATTCATGTATGTTTCTATGTTTTTATGTGAGTTTCTTTATTCCAACATAACTTTTAAATGCCTGAACAGATTTAGACGTATGGAGTATCGTTAGAATCCTTACATCCCCCCGAGTAACATAAGCTATTTTTTTTAAACATTCAATATGGCGGGATTCATTTTCAAACTCGAAAATAAAGAAAAACCCTCGAAATTTACAATATGGGTATCAAATTGAAGGTCTTGATAAGCACATTCCAGCAGTATATAATTTATTGGCAAAAGCTCTTTTTGGGGTGGGCACGCGTGTCTTTTTTAGCATTTAAGCTTGTTATTGTTTAAAATCATCAGCCTATACTTTTCCTGCTGGACGTAGGCCTCTCTTAATATTCTCCACTGAGCTCGGTCTTCAGCTCTGCATCCAGTTACTGCCAGCCGCTTTTCGCAGGTCGTCACTCCACTTCGCAGAACGTAGTTTTGTACAGTGAGAATTGAGTGTTTAGGCGTTTTGCTATAAGGACATTTTGCATTTTTGACATCACGCTCGTAAGGGGTATTTCCATGCAAGTATGAAATAATAACAGCTGAGACATCCAAATTAGCTAGATTAGGAGACTGTTTTGTGTATAGGTTGGGCATTGAACATTTGTTTTAAGTAATTATAAAATAGAAATATGTGTAAAAATCGTGATCGTTGTTATCACTGAAATGTGTTTTACTCTCGGCAATATCGCTCATGTCATGGATAACTTAGCAGCGCTATAATTAATTTAATCGGTACAATTTATCAACGCTCCAGATATTAGACAGCTATTAATATATCGTGACGTCACGCCACTAACCGCCCCATTTAATTTAACGTTAATTAGTTTGCTGCACACTACGTATTAAAGCTAACAAGTTGTCTGCATCAAATAAAAATAAGTATAATTAAAAAAAAAAAACATTGTCATTGGTTTGTTTTCAGCTACCCTGAAAGTTTCAGCCGGATCGGGAAGTGCTCAAAATTTGAATTGCATGATTCCAGGACAGACAAAATACATAGATACATTGATACATACATAGATACAAACATCGATAGAATATACAAGTGAAGTTCAATAATAGCTTTTAAAAAAAGGTCATTGGAGTCCAAGCTCATGTCAACGGGCAATAGAAGGCAGCATTTTAGGCGTTAAATTAACTGATCAACTTCGAAAAACTGAGCAGACTCCAAGACCCAAATTGCTGATGTGGCTAAAAAAGACGTTGAACTGAAATGGGCCTGAACTGGTCACGCTGCCGCATGCCGGAAGAGCTGTGAGCCAAAATAGATAGGATGTGGCGCCCCAATACAGCGAGGTGGCGTCGCGGAAGAACTCGCAGGAGATGGCGGCACGAACTATACGATTACTGATCTTCTACAGCCCAAGATTGCGAAGCTTGGAAGTCATTGGGGGCCTTTGCCCTACATTGGGACACCACAGGCTGAATATTTTTAACAGACAGCGTTTTTTTAGTAGCACAGGGTTTGACCACCGGGACCAGAAGAACCAGCAAATACCTGTATCATTATATAATGCGATCAACAAGCCGCCTGCCAAGCATGGTGATTAGAGGTAACTAACTAGCTTTCCCGGCCGCGACTTCGCCCGAGAGGACTACAATTTATGATTAAAACTGGAAGAACTACGTAGAAGTGAAAACACCGAAAAGTGGCGGCCAATGATCATCTATCTATCTGTATCTATACTTATAATAAAGCAGTTAGTACCAAAAATCTATATAATGAAGATTATAAAAAAAACAAAAATATAACATTTTCATATAATCTTGTCTCTTTGTTTGTCTGTATTTTTGTTCACGCATCACGTAAACACTACTGGACCGATTGCGATATGGTTTTCACTGTTGGATTGATTAGGGTTTGACTTAAAAACTGGAGTAATTGGTACCTTAATCCGATGATTAAATGCCGAGCAATCGATAAGAAACTATTTGACGGCTGAACGAATTTTGTAGAAATGTAGTATTGTACTTTATAGGTACTTTTGGTCCTAGAACGTATGGGCTACGTTTAAATGAAATGACAACGCGGGCACAGCTAATAGATAGATACATTGATGGAGAACTTCAATACGAAAAAAATATGTTTTAAACTTGTAGATATTTTAAAGTGGCGCGTTTCTGAGTTATTGGAGCTCAAAGATAGCATAATGATATTAATTATGTGTCCTTAAATTTTTTGTTCGTATTGAAGTACTCTGTAGATTTAGTAAGATTTGATCAGAGGCCGCGACTTTTCGGTTTATTCACTTTCAGGTAGGTTTCTTCACTTTTACAAAAGTTAGAGGGCCTTTAAATAATATCTGTGTCGTGGCCATGTCGTTAAATTGATCACTTGATGATGTGCTCGACAATTTCATGAAATGGTCGATAATTTCATGATATGGCCAGATAAAACTGACTATTTAGTTGGAACATCAAGGTTTAATTATATTTCAATCCACGTTTGGCCATATCATTAAATATCATTGCTGTATGGTTTCCATGATACCAAACGTGTTCAAACATACACGACAACAAACAAAACATCACGAAGACGAAGTCGTGAGCTCTCTACGCTTCGCCTTCGCATTCTAATCTATCACGCCCAAGTCGGGCTTCCGCCTTCGCCTTCTATTTAACAATATGATCACTAATGTTTTCATAAAATTTAAAAAAAGGTACTGACGAGCCAAAAGAGGACAATGCGAATAATGTTTGGATTACGAAAACGCACTTCAGTCAGGAATTATTTCAAGAAGCTTAAAATAATGACAGTTATATCCACATACATTTATATCAGTCTCTTAGAGATTCATGACGAAAAGGGCAATATAACTAAAAACAAAGATGTACATATATACAATCTACGCAATAAAGAGAAATTATTTAAGCCTAAGGTGAGATTAACCAAAGTTCAAAAACAGGGAATTTACACGAAAATATGTATGTACAATAAATTGACCTTATGTGTTACAAGCTTGCATACAAACGATTTTAAAAGGAAACTGAAACAATTCTTCGAATTCAACCCGTTCTATTCTTTAAAAGAATACAACGATATGCGTCTGACAAAATCTTCATTCTTGTACGATTCAGACAAAAAACTTATTCAGAAGTCATAAGTTATTTGTTGTTTTTTGATATATAACTAATTGTAAGGTGATTTCATTTGATGTAAAAATTGACTTGCCTAGTGTGACACTATCTGTTATAAGGCCAATAAAATATTCTATTGTATTCTATTCATATCATGAAGTAGCCAAACCTTCCAGTTAATATAGTTAAACGCCATTTATTAATTCATCTGGCAAACCCATATGATGTGGACAGTGAATATTTTCCATTTCATAAAATAGAACCATTTCATGACATATATGTTAGAGATTATAATATGAATTTACGACGTTATTATTTTTTCGGTGGTTAATTACTTTATCCGAACTCCGAACTCCGAACACAACGCAAACGTCATAGACAGCACAAGTTGTATACAGTCGGTGACATAAGTAAAGAGGGCTATCAGTTGTCAGTGTCAAAATTGTTTCTGTCAGTAGTGCGTCTGATCGAGGTTCATTCACACAGTGACAGACTTCGAGACAGTGCTTGCGCCGGGTGTGCGCACTGATTGATAAGAAAACAACATGACACCAACAACGATCCCGTGAATCTTAATCCGTTAAAATCTGCGACAGATATACGGTATATGTCAATCGGCTCCATTTACGTGTCTATTTATTTCTTAGTCAATATGGCGTCGACAAAATTGTAAACTAATCGCGTACTCGTCTGTTTGCAAACTACTATGTTTGATAGAATTGCGCCTACATAACTAGGTAGGTTAGTTAGGTTGAACATGAAAACTGTTTATAAATATTTGTCTGTTCGCAAACTACTACGAGTATATTTGATAGAAATGCACTTAAAAAACTATCGTCTAAAAATTAGTAGTTAGGTTGAACCTTCGAACACAGAAAAAAAGGTAGAAGGGTTGAACATGAAAACTATATTATGAGGTGGTCACTGATTGGTCCGTTTTACAATGTCAATCATAGAGTTAGAAATAAATAGACACGTAAATGGAGCCGATAGACAATATACCGTGCATTTATAAATTCACTAGTTAAATTATAATACCACGGCTTTGCCAATATACCTACGACATATACACTACTTTATTTCCCACTTGTGTAGTGTTAGCTTAACAATTCTGTTCTAACATAAGTTTGTTCGTTTTGGTACGGATTGTAATTCAGTGTTTGAACTACCTCTGTTCATGTATGAGCCGTACCTACGAGACGTATTGACTCAATATAGCGAAGATTATGCAAAGCAAGCCCGTACAAAATATTTATGACTATAGACGTGATTCCAAGGGAGCTGAGCAATATTCCTCCTGGGTTTCAGCACCCGCGTACGTGTTATGTTTGCTTACCTTGAGATTGAATGTTCACATTTATTTCTGTATTGCCTTTTTGCGTGGGATGAAGTCTTGGGCCGATTCCGTAGTGAGAGGAGCTCAGCTCCTCAAATCTTTTAAGGCTGGGAATTCTGTCTGTATTTTTTTATCTTCAACAAAGACGCGTCTGGTTCACATGTGCTAATTTGACATGCTTCATTTCTTATAGGTTTCTGCTCTTCTAGAACTTAGAATGACTTATGGCAACGCAACACTAGATTGAACGCCATTCTCTATGTGATATTCGTTACCCGTGGCAAAGAGTATACAAATTCTGCGTAAACCCGTGGCAAAAGATCAACATGCCCGCCAAGCGAAGAAAATCTCAGCTCATTTCTATTGGTAGTATTTTGAACTGACCAACCGAACACGGCTAGTATTGATTAACTTCGTATCGGAAAGATAACGCAACCGAAATCTATTTGGTTTACGCAGAATAGATGGCGTTATCGTCCCCGTAAGACGGTTTGGGATACTAAGGGATACATTTGAGTGATGGTGCAGTGGTCGCGGTTCCAGGCATATGCCACGCAGAGGCATGGATGTATGCGGTTTGAATCCCGTCCGTGATCCAAATTTTTCCTTTAGAAAATTATCAGATATGTTTACGCTAAGCAGGCGTTAACTGCTAAAAATCATAGGAAATAGTTTTGGGGCGTTCTCTTTCCGACATGCTGGTAATCAATATTAGACGTGTTCGGTTGGTCAATTCAAAATACTACCAATAGATGGCGTTACTAGCCCCGTAAGAAGGTTTGGGATATTAAGGGAGAAATTTGGGTGATGATACAGTGGTCACGTTATCCGAATTTGTTAGAGAGGGAGACAGAGATCAGAGTCTGTATGTGGGTTTGAATCCCGTCGGTGATACAAATTTTTCCTTTATCACATCACGCTCATCATAATAAAATTAAGTTGAAGAATTAGTCCATTATTCTGAAAGTAAAAACAATAAAGCGTGGATTAAACACGCTCGGCAAATTTTATTACCTTTCTTGAAGGCAGGAGCTGAATTATGCATGAGAGAATGAATCGATGAACTGGCATGTCTATGGGCATTCGAGCTTAAACGGAATAACTATTAAAAGCTAAGACGCGGGCTATTAGGCAAGTAAAATATTAAACTTAAGGGCCGTTGGTAGTCTCTAAATAGAATTTTGTTTATCTACGACAACCAAAAAATGTACAGGTTTTTGTTCATCCAACTTGTCTCTATCTTTGTTGTAGATGCACATGAAGCTGGACTTTGGGGAATGTAGCTATGTGGCGGTGATTTTACACGACTCCCCAAAAAGGGAGTGTTATATTTTTAGCATTCATGTATGTTTCTATGTTTTTATGTGAGTTTCTTTATTCCAACATAACTTTTAAATGCCTGAACAGATTTAGACGTATGGGGTATCGTTAGAATCCTTACATCCCCCCGAGTAACATAAGCTATTTTTTTTTTAAAACATTTAATATGGCGGGATTCATTTTCAAACTCGAAAATAAAAAACCTCGACCAAACCCTCGAAATTTACAATATGGGTATCAAATTGAAGGTCTTGATAAGCACATTCCAGCAGTATATAATTTATTGGCAAAAGCTCTTTTTGGGGTGGGCACGCGTGTCTTTTTTAGCATTTAAGCTTGTTATTGTTTAAAATCATCAGCCTATACTTTTCCTGCTGGACGTAGGCCTCTCTTAATATTCTCCACTGAGCTCGGTCTTCAGCTCTGCATCCAGTTACTGCCAGCCGCTTTTCGCAGGTCGTCACTCCACTTCGCAGAACGTAGTTTTGTACAGTGAGAATTGAGTGTTTAGGCGTTTTGCTATAAGGACATTTTGCATTTTTGACATCACGCTCGTAAGGGGTATTTCCATGCAAGTATGAAATAATAACAGCTGAGACATCCAAATTAGCTAGATTAGGAGACTGTTTTGTGTATAGGTTGGGCATTGAACATTTGTTAAAAGTAATTATAAAATAGAAATATGTGTAAAAATCGTGATCGTTGTTATCACTGAAATGTGTTTTACTCTCGGCAATATCGCTCATGTCATGGATAACTTAGCAGCGCTATAATTAATTTAATCGGTACAATTTATCAACGCTCCAGATATTAGACAGCTATTAATATATCGTGACGTCACGCCACTAACCGCCCCATTTAATTTAACGTTAATTAGTTTGCTGCACACTACGTATTAAAGCTAACAAGTTGTCTGCATCAAATAAAAATAAGTATAATTAAAAAAAAAAAAACATTGTCATTGGTTTGTTTTCAGCTACCCTGAAAGTTTCAGCCGGATCGGGAAGTGCTCAAAATTTGAATTGCATGATTCCAGGACAGACAAAATACATAGATACATTGATACATACATAGATACAAACATCGATAGAATATACAAGTGAAGTTCAATAATAGCTTTTAAAAAAAGGTCATTGGAGTCCAAGCTCATGTCAACGGGCAATAGAAGGCAGCATTTTAGGCGTTAAATTAACTGATCAACTTCGAAAAACTGAGCAGACTCCAAGACCCAAATTGCTGATGTGGCTAAAAAAGACGTTGAACTGAAATGGGCCTGAACTGGTCACGCTGCCGCATGCCGGAAGAGCTGTGAGCCAAAATAGATAGGATGTGGCGCCCCAATACAGCGAGGTGGCGTCGCGGAAGAACTCGCAGGAGATGGCGGCACGAACTATACGATTACTGATCTTCTACAGCCCAAGATTGCGAAGCTTGGAAGTCATTGGGGGCCTTTGCCCTACATTGGGACACCACAGGCTGAATATTTTTAACAGACAGCGTTTTTTTTAGTAGCACAGGGTTTGACCACCGGGACCAGAAGAACCAGCAAATACCTGTATCATTATATAATGCGATCAACAAGCCGCCTGCCAAGCATGGTGATTAGAGGTAACTAACTAGCTTTCCCGGCCGCGACTTCGCCCGAGAGGACTACAATTTATCGCGCAAAAAAACATCCCATGTTCTTCTAGGATATTAAAACCAATGCAATGCTCTTAATGCCCTTGATGTTCTTTGACAGACTTGTTATTATTTCGTTTCCATGGCAACCGTTCCTTACAGCGAGTAATCAACATTTTCCAAGTTTCCCGTGGAAACTTTCAATTTTCTCTGATTAAAATTATCCTATGTTTTATTCTATATAAGCTATCTCCATTCCAAATTTCATTAAAACCCGTCCAGCAGTTATCGCGTTAAAACGCTCCAAACAAACAAATTAACAGACAACAATTGACTTTTATATATTGGTATGGATTCAGCAGTGTATGTGCATGAGTATATTCAGCTGTGGATGTCTTCCCTGATGATGTAGTATGTGCATGAGTATATTCAGCTGTGGATGTCTTCCCTGATGATGTAGTACACTGACGATGAGGTCGATTGAGCAAGAAGAGCGATGGTTGTTTTGGTATGTAGTGATTATACTAAATTATTTGAACACTAGCTGTACCCGTGGCATCGCACAAGAGATCATTTCTCTAGATTAAAAGTACTATTTACCAATATACCAACATTTGATCAAAATTCGTTCAGCCGTCAAAAAGTTTTTTATTGATTGCTCGGCTTCTACTCAAGTTTGAGATACCAAGTACCCCACTTTTTAAGTCAAACCCTAAGCTACCCAACAGTGAAAACTACATCACGATCGGTCCAATAATTTTAACGTGATACGCGAACAAACATACAGGCAAACAAACAGACACACGATTTTATTAAATGTTACATTCATGTTCAGTAGCTTATTTTAAGTACCCAAGACCATTTTTTTAATTACCTTATTTTTACTGTTTTTTTTGTACATATTGCTTTATTGTAAAGGGGCATCCATTAATTACGTGAGACGTTTAGGGGGGGGGGGGGGAGGAGGGTCAAGCCAAACCTCACCCAATCTCACGTGGGGGAGAGGGTGGTCTCGGGAAATATCACGTAATTTTATTTCCCAGAAGAAACAATGTAAAATTGCGAGAAAATTGGATTAAATTAAGTAAAAAATATTTCTCCACTAAAATATGACTAAATCATGCATAATAATATTAATAGCGATTTAATTATATACTGACAGAAGAATTTACTGACTATTAATAAATTCATTTATTCGGAAACAATTTATTCATTTATTAAATATGAATAACTGTTAATAAATATTTATCAAATGATCGAATTTATAAAAAAATATTTATTAACAGTTAATCAGGCTTATTAATTATTAAAAAATCTTTCTATAAGTGTGCGAACGCCACAAGTAGCATAGTAGCCCTTCGCTTGTTTAGCCACCACCGGCTAGCCAAACACACGACTCGACGAGCGCTGCAGCGTACAATACGCGCCACGAAAGATGAGACTTGACACTCCACGTGGTTTGACTTGCGCAGTAGACGATTTATAGGTAATGAAGCACGGACTAACTTATTTACATGACAAATATCCATTTTTTTAAATCTCACGTGAGATTGGAGGAGGGGGAGAGGGGGTCGAGCAAATTCTCAAAACATCTCACCAAGGGGAGAGGGGGGGTCGAAAAATGGCCAAAATTACCTCACGTTTTTAATGGATGCCCCCTAAGTGTAGATAGGTATACATAAATAGATACATAGATAGTTTTTTGTATCTGAATTATTCTGAAGCTCGCCACGCTCTCGAATTATTCTGAAGCTCGCCACGCTCTCGAATTATTCTGAAGCTCGCCACGATCTCGAATTCTGTTTTCAGCGCTTATATTAATTTCATTCTGGCATTAATATAGACGGATTGATTTGTGAATATGAAATGTTATTTGCATTTAAACCATCGAATTTCAATACTGCTTTCGTAGTTACATTGTTTTATAGATTAATTTGCGGAATGTCTACTATTATACTACTAATTAGCAGTGATGTTGGCTAAATTCTAAAACTCATTTTGATAGCTCTTATGTTATTACCCGACTACGGCGAAGCAAGGTAAGGGTAATGAAGTAAACAGACCATGTATGTATGTACTAGTTTTCCCGCCCGCGACTTCGTACGCGCGGACTACTAAATTCTAAAACTCATTTTGATAGCTCTTATTTTATTACCCGACTATGGCGAAGCAAGGTAAGGGTAATGAAGTAAACAGACCATGTATGTATGTACTAGTTTTCCCGCCCACGACTTCGTACGCGCGGACTACTAAATTCTAAAACTCATTTTGATAGCTCTTATGTTATTACCCGACTATGGCGAAGCAAGGTAAGGGTAATGAAGTAAACAGACCATGTATGTATGTACTAGTTTTCCCGCCCGCGACTTCGTACGCGCGGACTACTAAATTCTAAAACTCATTTTGATAGCTCTTATGTTATTACCCGACTACGGCGAAGCAAGGTAAGGGTAATGAAGTAAACAGACCATGTATGTATCTACTAGTTTTCCCGCCCGCGACTTCGTACGCGCGGACTACTAAATTCTAAAACTCATTTTGATTGCTCTTATGTTATTACCCGACTACGGCGAAGCAAGGTAAGGGTAATGAAGTAAACAGACCATGTATGTATCTACTAGTTTTCCCGCCCGCGACTTCGGACTACTGTTTATCGCGAAAAAAAGCATCCTTTTTTTCTTCTAGGATATTAAAAGCCAATGCAAAAGTAGGTATAGCAAAAATGCTCTTGATGTTTTTTGACAGACTTGTTATTTCGTTTCCATGGCAACCACGGACCTTTCTGTGATGGCAACCGTTCCTTACAGTGAGTAATCAACATTTTCCAGTTTTCCCGCAGAAACTTTCAATTTTACGGGATAAAAAGTATCCTATGTTTCATTCTAGGGTATAAGCTGTCTCCATTCTAAATTTTATCAAAATCCGGCCAGCCGTTATTGCGTGAAAGCTACACAAACAAAAAACAAACAAACAAACAGACAACGTTACCCTTTTATATATTGGTATGGATGTATGTGGTTATGTGGATGTTCCACCATAGTGTCGTGCCTATTGGTCCGATTTTGACAAGCGAGGTGTCAATCAATTCTCTTTCTTGTATAGAGTGTCATATACTTTTTTGTTTACCCGTCTATGTCAAAGCAAAGGAAGGGTTATATTTTCAAACTAAGGCTTGCTCTGATTTTGACAAGCGAGGTATCAATCGATTCGTCTTCATCGCAAGAGTGTCATAGACTAATTTTTACCCGACCTTGGTCGGGTTTTAGTTTTTGAAGTTGTGTCTTTTTGAAGTTGTTCTTCAATCAAATACTTTTTTTATCACTGTCTGGGCAATCGTTTGACTACGATCTCACCTGATGGAAAGCGATGATGTGGTCGAAGGTGTAGCACGCTTGCCTAGTAGATACCTATTCACTCTTGACTTAAACACACCAGGGTTATATTTTACCGGAAACACTGACGAGGGCAGGGCATTCCACTCCTTTGCAGTTCTTATAATAAATTAAGAAGCGTATCGCTTCGTTCTTGTGCGAGGTATTTCAACCATAAAAGGATGCCGCTTTGCCGATCGTCTAGTCGTACGTTAATAGAAAGGTGATGGGGTTATCAGATTGTGCAGTTCTTGTGCACACTCTCCATAGTGCCCTGTGGCTTTACCCGCGTTGTCAATGATGATGGATTATGATGATGATTCTGTATACTATATGTTATTCTAAGATCTAAATCAATCCTCTTAGAGAACGCAATCCTCTTAAATGAATAAAATCAGAATGTAAATATTTCAGCGAAAAAGTTACAAAAAATGAGTATTTTTTCATAAGCCTTTCACCATAATTACTAAAGAATTACCATTCCATTCAGGCGTTTTCCAACAGTTATATAAATCATGTTTTAATTTCTCATACCATACAAATCATAATTAATTTTTACCTAAAACAAAAGGTAAACGAATCACCGCCTTTTTATGCACGACGATAAAAAATAATTGAATGTAGGTAGAGCCCCCCAGGTATGTATTAATTGAATGTAATGACAGCAGTTGACTATCTTTTTGGAAATGAATCAAATTTTATCAACCTCTCAATTTGGTTTTCGTAAGGGTAGGAATACTGAAGATGCAGTAAATCAGTTAGTAAGTGAAGTCTCAAATTTAGTTAACAATAAACAAAAAGTAACAGGTGTATTTTTAGATTAAAAAAAAGCGTTGACACGGTTTCGGTCCCCATTTTGCTTGAAAAGATGGAAAGGTATGGTGTACGAGGGATGCCCCTTGAACTTTATAAAAGTTATCTTCGAGACAGCTCACAGTGCGTCAAAGTTGAAAGGTATGTCAGTGCTGACTCGCCTGTGACCTTTGGAGTCCCGCAAGGAAGCGTGCTTGGCCCAACTCTATTTTTAATATATATTAATACATACATATAGTACTTAGGAAACATAGAATAACACCCTATCAGAAATTACCTTCAACTAAAAGGAGAAAGGAACAAGTTTGTGCTATTGCTCGATCTCGTACAGCTTATTTTCAACACCAGACCTCATTTATGTCTAACTTCATGTATAATAAAATTAACAAAATTAATAATATTTATGAACTCACTCACACGAAAAGTAAATTTAAAATATATACATGGTTATTAACTTTGAACTATGAGAAGACGGAGGAATTCATTACCTTACTTAGGTAGGGTATTGAGCTCTTTCGGCTACCTCATAGGTAATTTTCATACATATTCAACACACACAAACAGGACACACACACACACACATTACATATACATTCCCTTACTTTTGCGTGTTGCAATTGGAAGCGTCATGCTTCATTTATGTAATTTAAGGTTCCATAAAGAATTGTGTCATTTAGGAAGGAGGTTCCCAAGATACAGGTTAACCTAGTTTGGGGACCAATGATTGTAATGTTTTGTAACTGGAGCTTATTTCAATAAAATCTTATTATTATTATTAATGTAGGTAGAGCCCCCCAGGTATAAGTATTTATTGTACCCACAAGAACACTTAAGTTCAAAAAGTAAAACCCGGTTGGGTAAATAATAGCATATAACAATTTACCTGAAGAAAAGTCTATTGATACCTCTTGTCAAAATCGGACCAATAGGGGCGACGCTATGTTGGAACATCCGCATAAGCCACATGTATACATAAACTGTTAAACTCATTACCCTTCCCTTGCTTCGCCGTACTCGGGTAAACTTTTTTTTTGTATTTGTTGATTATAGAAACCGTACATTATCTCAGCTCATTAATGCTCATTAATGTCATTAATGTCAGGATTAAAACTAAAACTCATTTGAAATATTATTAAATCATATTCATTGATTTCTATCGTAATAAAGCTATTTTGAAAGCTTTTATTTGATTTGCAATGTTTGTATATATGTACATGTATGTATGTTTGTTTAGGTCAAATCTTGCAATCTCTACACGGAGTTTAATTTTATCACGTTTTTCTTAAGTCACTTTCTTCTGGCCGTTCCGGGTGGAATCTTGCAACTCAAATTTCAAGCACTTCCCGATTAGATATCTGGCTGAAACTTACAGGGTAGCTCACAACTCGATGACAATACACTCTAAAAAAAGTAATTCTAAGAAATGCTAAGACAAAGGAATGCTAGTTAAGCTCCTTTCGTTCGCGGCGCCGGACAGTCGTTTCCCAACTCCCGCGCATGATATTTGTCGATTTATAATGTACACAGTAAAAACCTAATAAAAGATGTATTTATTTAGAATTTGTTAAAACCTAATAAAAGATATAAGTATTTATTTAGAATTTGTTTCAGGTATTAGTTTTTTCCTACTAGCGAACACCCCTGCTATATAGACCTTCTGATAAAGGCAATAATCCTGTGCCTAAAGTGGTGACAAGATTCATTTCTTATAGTTTTTCGATTAGGTTTTAATCTACATTTGTGCTTGTTACCATGTTGGTTCAATTCCGGTGACAATGCATTTTTTTGATAAGCATGACCTGAATCGACATCCACGAACAGCTATAATAATAATTATTTATTTCATTTCCAGGCAATAGTACATTAGATAATTAAAATAAATACTTATTGAGCTATTCCCAATTAATCTTAATAATAATTATATCTTAAGTTTGCTACGGGCCCCAAACTAGGCTATGCTATACCCATAAATAAGCTCCAGATAAAGGAACTTTTCAACAGTCAACAGCACAGACACAAAATATTGTGTAAGCTTTTTATGATGATAGACGTTATTAAGTTTTATCGTGACATGGTTGGCTCCTGAGTCGAGAACTCAATGGTTAAAAGCACAGACACGATATGTCGTAGGTATACGCATTTAATTGTGATAGCCGATATCTAAGTTTCACCATGACATTGCTGTACTGCATAAAATATTTTTTAATATTTTTAAATTAACTTCTTTCAATGTTAATCTTTACATATATACAACATTCATAATTATATTAGACTTATTGAATTGTAATACAATTATACTTCTATAAGTGTAATAGTTGCAACTGAAAATGGATTTTCTTTCAATTATGAGACGTCAATACGACTCTATAGACACGACAGAAAAACTTTTTTTTAAAGCCAGTATTTTCAGTCCATATAAAACTTATGATTTATTAGTACTCGTACAACGAAAAGATCCATTTTTACGGTTTTAATTCAGGCAATTCAATAAAGGGAGTAAACAAGGCTTAGATGTATAAATGGCTGTGAAATTTAGTTATATATATTTTACACTACTGATCGATGAGACGTGCCTATTCTCGCGTCATGTCGAACTCTGAAACATGTCGCCTAAAATTTAAAAATAGCTTCAAAATACGCTTTCTTGGTAACAATATACATAATTACGACGAAAGACTTTTTTACAGACCACGTCAATTCCCTGATATGAAATTAAGTGTCGACGATCATCCATAATATTGTCCTACCAGTCATGACCTACACTCACGGTCAGATTAGTCCACAAATATAAGGCCTCTCAGCGACCTATGGAGAGAGCTATACTTGGAGTTTCTCTGAAGCACAAGATATGAAATGAAGTGATCCGACAGAGAACCAAAGTAACCGACATAGCTCTAAGGATAAGCAAGCTGACGTGGCAGTATGCTGGTCACATGTCCCGAAGAACTGACAACAGTTGGGGTAAACGAGTTCTCGAGTGGAGACCACGCTTAAACAAACGTAGTGTAGGACGCCCTGTGAAAAGCGTCTGGCAGAAAGTGGATGCAGAGAACTGAAAACTGAGCTCAATGGAAAGCATTAGGAGAGGCCTACGTTCAACAGTGGACAGATATCTGCTGATGATGATGACATATATTGACGACATATTGATTCGTCATTGTGTTATTCGACGTAATGTCGAATGTGTGACATTTGGGGCCCAGGTTTATTACCTGATGGTAATCTTGTCCTCGACGTAGTGTGGAAAGGTTAGTTGTGCAGTTAGTTGAACTGGCAGGTCGCCAGCGTTGTGGTGAGCAGCCGTTGCCCTTTGGGATTTACCAAAGGGCAACAATGTTGCATAAACAATGTTGCAAATTTTATTCGATCGTTCCTTTACATCCTTCATTAAATTCATCTGCCATTGTACGTTGTAACTGAATTATTTACGTTTAATTTCATCAAGATACCTACCATATTTTTGAAAACTGCTTGTTGATTTAGGATCGATGCCTTCGTGTTCTACGACTGTAGGTAGGTCTAAAGTTTTAATGGTTTCGTGGTATAGGCGGTACAGTATTAATATCTGCTCTGTTGTACTGTTTTGATTTAAACATCGCCCTCTCTCGTGTTTGTATGCGTGTATATGATGTTGGTACTACGATGCGAAAGGTCTAGGTGTGAAAGGTTTTAGATTCATAATACTTGTAAATAAAATTTAACATAGTTACGTCCCCCACAAAGTCAAGCGAGACTTCTACTCAACCTGGGGCACAACAGAAAAGGCAAAAAGTGTCCCCAAAGTGGGCACACCGCGTGCAAACTAAATGGCTCACGGCTGGGGTTGTTTTTCAGCTAATGATGTAGTGCCCAGGTCACAATTCGCTAGACTTAGGGTTGCCATAAATGGAAAAGTGGAAAATATCTGGCTTTCTAAAAGCATTCTAACAAGGCAAAAGCTCATTTTATTTCCAAGGCACGCGCTTACTAATTGATTAATCCGTTTTGTATATGAATTATATTTTGGACTAGCTTTCGCCCGCAACTTCGTCCGCGCGGACTACAGTTTATCTCGAAAAAAAAGCATCATATGTTCACCTAGAATATTAAAAACCCATGCAAAAGTATAGCACCAACGCTCTTGATGCTTTTTGACAGAGTTGTTATTATTTCGTTACCACGGCAACAAGCCATTTCGTTCCTTACAGTGAGTAATTGACATTTTTCAGTTTTCCCGTGACAACTTACCATTTTCCGGAATAAAAAGTATCCATTGTTGGTCTCTACATTGTACAATACCTATTTACAAAGTTTCATCAAAACTGGAACATTTCATTATTATATATTGTTGTGAATCTATATAATTTGACAGTAAGTCACACCTTGCAGAATTATGCAACTGGAAACAAAGTTTCCCTCCAATGAATACTTACTCGTAGATGAAATCTCCCGCCCGAAATACTTCACATGAATAATAAATGCGCCAAATTTTAGCGCGTGGCAACCCTGTGTCCTCTTATCTTGGCCTGCATTGTTCAAAGTTTTAACCCAACCTGGCGAGTTCATTAAATTGTACTTGTCTAAGGCTTTGTTTCACAATTGCCGATTAAAGTTCCGGTTAAGCTAATATGACCTAAACTGTCATATAAACACTGTACTTGCGTTTCTCATTCACTGAATAGGCTTAATCGTAACATAAAGTTTCTAATATTTTATAAGACAGATCAAATGGCAACTAAAATTTTGATAGATAATTAGGCAGTTTGACAGCTGATGTTCCGTACAAATCCGACGTTGCATTCCGCTGTCCGAGCATCATACGACGAAGTATATGGAGGGTAAAAAATGATTGTGAAACGCGATGTAAGATAACCGAGAGTTTTATCTTCCACATAATTTGTGTCATGGATAACAACGAGGTACTTTAATAGCACAACAACTAACAAAGCCTTAGGCTTTGTTTCAGAATGTCTGATTAAAGTTCCCGTTAACCTAATTTGATCTAAACTGTTAAATAAACACTGTACTTGCGTTTCTCAATCACTGAATAGGCTTAACCTTAACATAAAGTTTCTACTATTTTAAGTGTCAGATCAAGTGGCAACTAAAATTTTATTACTTGGTTATGCAGTTTGACAGCTGATGTTCTGTACGAATGCGGCGTTGCCATTCCGCTGTCCGAGTATCTTACCACTAAGTATATGGACTATAGAGGGTAAAAATTGTTGTGTAACGCGATATAAGATAACCGAGAGCTTTATCTTCCACATAATTTGTATCATAGATAACGACGAGGAAATTTAATAGCACATTCGAAAACAAAGCGTAAGTGTAGCTTTCGGTCGTGTATGTTAGGTTCTGGGTAACTCATCTGGCACGGTGCTTTAAAACTTGTCTAAGTGTAGCTTCCAGAGCCTGCAGTCTCGACATCGATACAACCGAAATCGGTCGCAAAGTTCGCTTATAAAGATATTTGATAGTCTCTACCAAATATCGATGTCAATCCATGATCAATGTTAGTACTGATACCCATGACAGTGGATAGCTTTTGACAATAACTGTTAAAGCTAACGATTGTCATCGGTATATGTACCGATTTCCGTAGTGCACCGTAGTTTTAAAGCACCGTGGCAGAGGATTTACCCAGGATCTAATGATCCTGGGTAAATCCTCTGCCACGGTGCTTTAAAACTTGTCTAAGTGTAGCTTCCGGTCGCGTATGTTAGATCCTGGGCAACTCCTCTGGCACGGTGCTTTGAAACTTGCCTAAATGTAGCTTTCGGTCGCATATGTTACATCCTGGGGTAACTCCTCTGGCATGATGCTTTAAAACTAGTCTAAGTGTAGCTTCCGGTCGCGAATGTTAGATCCTGGGTAAATTCTCTGGCACGGTGCTTTAAAACTTGTCTAAGTGTGGTTTCCGGTCGCGTATATTAGATCCTGGGTAAATCCTCTGCCACGGTGCTTTAAAACTTGTCTAAGTGTAGCTTCCGGTCGCGTATGTTAGATCCTGGGTAACTCCTCTGGCACGGTGCTTTAAAACTTGTCTAAGTGTAGCTTCCGGTCGCGTATTTCAGATCCTGGGTAACTCCTCTAGCACGGTGCTTTAAAACTTGTTTAAGTGCGACTAGACGATCAGCAAAGCGCCACCCTTTCATGGTTGAAACACCTCGCACATGAACGAAGCGTTCCGCTTATTCATTTATTATAAGAACTGCAAAGGAGTGGAATGCCCTGCCCTCGTCAGTGTTTCCGGTAAATTATAACCCCAGTGTGTTCAAGTCAAGAGTGAATAGGTATCTACTAGGCAAGCGTGCTACACCTTCGACCACATCATCGCTTTCCTTCAGGTGTGATCGTGGTCAAACGATTGCCTAGTCCATAATTAAAAAAAAATAGAAAAAAAAGTGTAGCTTCCGGTCAAGTATGTTAGATCCTGGGTAACTCCTCTGGCACGGTGCTTTAAAACTTTTAATTATTGTAATCGATTAAGTTCGTTCACTTTGTGCTTCTTAGTTGAAGCTGGAATTCAATGCGTTTAGTTATTTTGTTACAAAACTGGGACAATATTTGTAATTTAAATCAGGTAACATAATTACTAAAATTCAACCAGAAAGTAAATTTATTAGTTAGTTCTAGTCTACTTGCCTTGCCCAAGGGAAGCTGCTATTTATTAGTTAGTTCCAGTCTACTTGCCTTGCCCAAGGGAAGCTGCTATTTATTAGTTAGTTCCAGTCTACTTGCCTTGCCCAAGGGAAGCTGCTATTTATTAGTTAGTTCCAGTCTACTTGCCTTGCCCAAGGGAAGCTGCTATTTATTAGTTAGTTCCAGTCTACTTGCCTTGCCCAAGGGAAGCTGCTATTTATTAGTTAGTTCCAGTCTACTTGCCTTGCCCAAGGGAAGCCGCTATTTATGAAACGGTTTTATTTTGCTTGACCTGTGTTGTTTGTTTTTGCGTCAAATATAGTAATTGAAATTTTACCCCTTCCTATTGTTCGCGAAATTTGGTACACGTTCTGATGACAATACAATGAAGTATATTATTCAGTATCATTGTAAATGCAAGATGGCCGCCGCCATAAAATGGCGTATTACATATATTTTTTCAACCCCTCAATATGGGTACTAGTACTAAATGAAAGTGCTTAACTAGTAGAATACCCGGTTAAAGCATTTTGAACCTTATGTCAAGTGTCATCGAACCCAGCTAGGATTCGACGACTCAAGGATTGTACTGCATTCTGTATTAAAATATTATTGATTCCGCTTAAAATATTTTTCAAAGTTCGTTTCAAGTCATCAATTGCATTATACGTGTCTTTGTAGATTTCGTTTTTTACATACCACCAGAGAAAATAATCTAAGGCGGTAAGATCTGGTGACTTCGCTGGCCACGGCACAGGACCATATATTGCGATAAAATGTTCACCAAACTGCTGAATCAACATCTCTTTTACTATACGACTATTAATACGAAACAGTACGCAAACAGTTAGTAATAATCAACGAAACGTGGAACAAAATCTAAATTATTGGCACCAATTTACTCTACGTTCTAATTTCAATTGTTTACATTTTTTTCTTTTACTGTAGCCTTTAACCGCGAAGACATAATACAAATTTGAAATTAGAACATAATGTTGTGAAGATGACCGCGCTGCGGGTCTGTGTTGAGAAAAATATTGAACATCATTTCGGACAAGGAACAGGTAATGCAGGTATGAATTAAAACAGTACTTTAAAATATGAATCAGTTTATTAAAATACAACGTTTTCCTTAAGTTTGCCGTATGTCATTTCTTCCCAGAATTCAACCCTTATTAGCGACACTATCGAATGGTGTAATAATACAGTGTGTTTTTTTTTCCAAAATCAACGTGTTCGATTTCTTTTTTTTCAAAAATCCAAAGATGCAGTTTTAGTTTTCATCAAAATCGGGCCCGAGACTCCTTTGAGTACTTTTCGCTATTCCTCATAGTTTCTGATTTAGCCATCCACGCCCACTTGAAAAATTCACTCTGCAGACAGTTTTTGATTTAAAATTGATTTCGCGTTTTTTACCCATTCTGAGTGTTTTATTCGTTCAAGGAATATTTTTACTATGTGGTAAAACACCTAATAAGTACAAATTACCTTAGTAGGATAAATAAAAAACAAATAAAACAGACTTATATTTGTACAAATAAGTACAACACCTAATAAGTACAAATTACCTTAGTAGGATAAATAAAAAACAAATAAAACAGACTTATATTTGTACAAATAAGTACAACACCTAATAAGTACAAATTACCTTAGTAGGATAAATAAAAAACAAATAAAACAGACTTATATTTGTACAAATAAGTACAACACCTAATAAGTACAAATTACCTTAGTAGGATAAATAAAAAACAAATAAAACAGACTTATATTTGTTTTTTATTTATCCTACTAAGGTAATTTGTACTTATTAGGTGTTTTACCACATAGGAAAAATATTCCTTGAACGAATAAAACACTCAGAATGGGTAAAAAACGCGTAATCAATTTTAAATCAAAAACTGGCTGCCGCAGCAACCAGGTGCATCGGCGCGTTTTCAGAAATGTCACATTTGTGACAAAATGTATCGGAGGTCCGGGAATTTTGGCAACAAATGTGCCAACATGTATTTAGGGGACAGTACATTAGGTTTAAAAAAGCAGTAGGTAACAAAAATCCTGTTATTAGAAGATAATAATAAAATGACTATCGGACATAAAATAAGCTACTGAACATGTTTTTTTTAAATCATGTCTGTGTGTTTGTTCGCGCATCACGTAAAAACTACTGTAACGATTGCGATGCAATTTTCACTGTCGAATAGTTTAGGGTTTGTTATAGATCCTAAATGGTCATTCGAAATGAAAAATGATAAGAGAAACCTAAAGATGACTTCGAAATACCTATTCAGTGATACCACACTTACTCGTAACATAAATCGACTTTTTTTTTCACTATATGGCTATATTGACTTTTAATTACTTTCATGTAGCAATTTTAAGACAATTCGATTGACGTAAGAATCATCAAAATCGGTCCACGCGTTTGGTCTATATAGTGCCACAAAGGAACATACACATACATAGATTGGCAAACACAATACCCTCCGCTCAGTCAGTAATGTTCTATCAACCTATTTATAGCAAATATTAACAAAGGCGGCGAAGAAAGTGAGCGATGTTGACGTGTGTGATTTACGAGCTACTCTAGACCTCATAGGGTAGGTATAGTAGAGTATGGACTCAGTATCTACTCGTCGCCGTGAAAACTTTTACAAAGAAATTTCAATGAAACGTGCAAATTATATAACTTTATGTCTATCTAGCAATGTTACTGACGAGAACAACATCAGTATCTACATCCATACCAATATATAAAAGTGAAACGTTGTCTGTTTGTTTGTTTGGGGAGCTTTCACGCGATAGCGGCTGGACGGATTTCGATGAAACTTGCAATGGAGTTAGCTTATAAACTACAATAAAACATGGGATACTTTTATCCCGGAAAATTGAAATTTTTCACGGGAAAACTGGAAAAACTGGTCAAATGTTGATTACTCGGTGTAAGAAATGGTTGCCATGGAAACGAAATAACAAGTATGTCAAAAACAACAAGAGTGGTGCCACAGAATACCTAATAATACTACGTAGTGGTGCTACCTACTTTTGCATTGGTTTTTAATATCCTAGAAGAACATGGGTTGCTTTTTTTCGCGATAAGTATAGAGTCGGTGTTTGTGAGTCTGGATTTAAAACAGTCCACACTTTTTGAGTGATGCTAAAAATATGCACTGTACAAAGGGCGCATATTAATTAACTCACCTTTATTTGTTTAAAAAGATACACTTTTTGTTTAAAAATATGTTTCAACGATCATAAATATGTATTTTGTTATACGACTTTATAAAGGCGATATTAGCCTGTCGAGTCATTGAAATAAAGCTAAATAATGCCTTGACTGTGTCTTGTACTTATTGTGATTTATACCTAATTTATGTAGAGTAAAGGTCTTTCAAAAAATTAAAAAAACAGGTCCTTACTAGGAGCAGCAATAATATCAGCGGGAAGTAAGCTTTGTTACCTAAGATTACCAGCTACGTTCCGTTAGCATAATGCATGAAAACGATAGATAATCAAAGCTACCTTCGGTAATTTGGCCAAACTACGAAAACTCGTCGCAGGTAAACTTTTGGAACGCTTTATGACGCCTGGCTATTAGTAGGTCGATCACGAATGATTGCTGCGACGAATGACGCATCGTTGATTGTAGGAGCCAGGGATTAAACGAGAAGTTTCTCGAACTTTTTGCTTGATGAATATTTTTTCAGATATATTGTGTGCAAACATTTTTGTGTTTCGGTTTGAAGAGCATCTGTATCCAGCAATATTGAACATTTTCGTAGGGATCTCTAACTTCTTGAAAAATGAAATAGTGCCCATGTTACTCGCTGATAAGGTAGCTTTCTGTAAAAGAATTTAAAAAATCGGTTCAGTATTTTTTGAGTTTATCCATTACAAACAAACATACAAAAAATCAAATATACAAAAAATCCAATCTTTCCTCTTTATAATATTAGTGAAGATAATGAACGCAAAGACCATATGTGTTTTATTAGACCAAACTTTCTCATACGGGTGCTGTTAGAATCAATATAGAGAATTCAGGAAATATGCAGTATCATTTTCCTGTGCCAAGCGTGGTTATTGTGGCAAAATCCCCCCCTATGTTCAGCAGTCAGCAGCTTCCATTTAATGATGTTATATATGTTGCAGTAGTACAATGTACACTTTGTATAACCTATTGCACTGGTTATAAATTGCGGCAATAAAAACTAGATGTTTCTGAAGGACCTAGAGGGGGGCGAAGCTAATACAGAACCTACTACACCATCAGTTACCTTTCTCGCACCTTCAATAGCGTTGGCTTGCTCAGCCATTTAGATAAATAGATGCACAAAACAATGGAAATTCTCCCCAAACTAGCGTTCAGTAACCCCCCCCCCCCCTCCCCATTTCTATAAAAGTGAAACGAATCGTTTTTCCAACGTCTCGTTACTTTTTGTCATTTTTTGTATGGCGTTTATGTCAAAAGCTCAGTCAAAAGACGGTCAGTATAGCCACAGTACATAATTATATAGTCTTTACAGACAGTAGTGTATCGAAGCATTGTTTTCGAGTTTGATATCTACTGTCAGTCGGAGACCGATGGTTGCCACCTGTGGGTCTTTACCCGGGTACAAAAAAGGAGGGTTATGATTTTATCCGAATACCTATGTATGCATGAATGAATGTATGTATGTATGTATGTATGTTCGTCTGTTTGTACATGACCACAATTTACAGCCAACCTTTTAAATTTGTAGGAATCTTCTACTAGTAAAACCAGTTTTTAAGCTACTTACACAAAAGGAGGCTATCGATTTCACGCTTATCACTCATATTTTATGGAGGAAAGATTTGATTTTATGTAATTTGTATCTATGTAATGGACAAATTAAAAAAAAAAAAAACGATTTAAAAAAAACACGTATTAGAAAGGTACGTTATCAACGAGTAGCATGGACACTATTTTATTTTTCAAGAAAGTAGAGATCCCTACGAAAATTGCAATATTGTAACCCAAGGAATCAGAAAATTAATTATTTCCTAAAAGAAAAAACGACTTCGTATTCAAATGTTCTTTTCTAAACAAACACTAAAAAGAACAAAATAAATAAAATAGAACCAGAACACTATTTTAGAAGAATAATGCTGCGGTGTGAGCGCTACCCGTGCGAAACCGGGGCAAATCACTAGTATGTAATATTGTTAAAAATTGGTACATATTAGTAGTATTCATATTATAGTTGGTCTTGACACTGATACCTCATTTAACAAAATCCATTTAGCCGTTCAGTCTGTAGGACGTGCCAAAAAATGTAAAAATAAACAAACATACATACATACAACCCAATCACATAACCCTCCGAAGTCGGGTAATAAATGAAGCTATTTTTCGGATCCCAATAGTGGGTCAAAAAGATTGGACTAAAGAGTCCAATCTTGATATAATAATTATATTACTATACTCTTTGGTCCAATCTATGTGTGGTTCTGGCATCCTACTTTCAAAAAACAATCTCTCTTTCTCGTATTTTTACGTGAAGATACTTCATGCGCGCAACTCGCTCGTAGCGTTCTTTTCAAAACCACGCTGAGACCCCTGCCTCCTGGCCCCCGCACCGCGTGCATCAAATCGGCCGTTTACTCCTCGATACACTACTGTCTGTAAAGACTATATATGTACTGTGGTATAGCTAGCGGCACGTAAGTCTAGCGGTGAACGAAACGTGGCTTGGCACAGTCAGTTTTCGGGATAAATAATATTCAACATTTTAACACATTATATAAACTTTGACTAAGCCAAGACCCCCGCCACGTTTCGTTCACCGCTAGACTTACGTGCCGCTAGGTATATACCTAGCGGCATATACCTAGCATATTGGCATGGGAGTTATATAACTCGCATGCCAAAATCGTGCCAAGTTTTTAGTTTAGACATATATCCTTTCCCGTTTCTTTATTCCACCACTAGTGACTCGCCCCGGCTTCGAACGGGCAGCGTCTAAGACCTAGCTTTATGAAATGAAGACTGTATTATAGTCTATTTTATAGTGCTTCAATAAAAGTCGTAAAAGTTCAAGATTATTAATTTATTTTGAATAAACGTAAGTTCAGTAAAAATTAAAAAAAAAAACACGATAAATGTGCTTATATCAAATAAACAAGTCTAGCACATTTAAGTATTTTGAATTGCCACCACTGTACTTTCCACCAGATTTCTAAGCTTAAAAGAAGATTAAGAAATAAAGCTGAATAATAAAAATCGACTTAATTTTTTATTTATGGTTTTTAATACAATCACCAAAAATAAATAAAAAGGTTTAACTTCTTCCTATATTCATTATAAAATATACTTTAATTAAGTTTTAATTTTAATAGGATTTCTAAAATATTTCAAAGTTCTCGCTTTCTTTGCTACCCAGTTCAATTTCGATATGTACCTAAGTCTTCTCAAAGTTGTATCGTTTGGCGCTAAGTAACGGATTGATGAGTGACGAACTATGAGCTTCCAGAAGTAATTACTATCGGCATTAGGGGAGTTCTAATGCGGGAACTTGTACTTGGGAACTAGGGAGGGAAACTACTTATCTAACTTGTGTTATATTACCAAAACTATTTCGAGGTGTTTTGACAGCATCCCTTTCTAGGTTTGGCGTGTACTAAAATAACGAATAAACTGTCAATTATAATGACAGATAAATTCATACTGAATTCACAAATGATACCAACACATGGAGATTTAAATGATGGTAATTTTTCAGGACGGCCATATATTTACAAAAGAATCCACACCAATATATAAAAGTGAAAAGTTGTCTGTTTGTTTGTTTGGGGAGATTTCACGCGATAACGGCTGGATGGATGTTGATGAAATTTAGAATGGCGCTATTTTATACCTTGGAATAAAACATAGGACACTTTTTTCCCGGAGAATGGTATGTTTCCACGAGAAAACTGGAAAATATTGATTACTCGCTAAATTTTGAGATGGAACGTAATTATAACAAATCTGTCAAATTAAGAGCGTTAGTGCTATACTTTTGCATTGGTTTTTAATATTCTAGAAGAACATAGGGTGCTTTTTTTCGCGATAAACTGTCGTCCACGTGGACGAAGTCGCGGGCGAAAGCTAGTAGGTAATAAAATGCAGAACTATTGTTATCAGTGTGATTGCACTTTTTTCTATGAAATCGTGATGAAACACCAAATGTCAAATTAATCTGAACAACGGAAACAAAAATTACCTTTGGTCAGACTAGTCAACCCACTAATATGATCACATCGTCACTATGTGTCAAACTCTAGGTGGATTCCATAATCATCATCCATGGTGGCATCGTGATCGCAATAGATGTTAATACTTACACAGGACTTATACTGCTGCCCATTTCCTGAATTCCTGCTGGAAAAAATAAGTTTATTTCACACTATATGAAGAACTGCTAACATAAAATTAAAATAAAAAAATTATAGATCAACTTAAATAACAGAAAAGATAATATAAAACAGGCCAAAGTGTTGAATCGGTCATGCCTCAGCATAATGCCAAGTGGCTTTGACACTTGGCGCTGACTCCAGAATACGTGAGCCAGGAGTAATTACATGAATAATATAGCTATGGAGTAGTGACCACTCACGGAAAACAGGGTTAAAATAAGATTACTACAAATACATTAGATATGTGTATTTATATGTATATAAATAATAACATTCAAATATAATATTTTATATAAACAATGTCTGGACACAAGACTCAGAGACTTTAACGGCGTATTATGCACTTAATCTTATTGATGAAAGAAAAAATATGGAAGCGCAACCCTGTTAATGCCAGCTATTTTACTTTTTGAAATGTAAAAGTTATTTGATTGTCTTTGATAGTTAATATTTGTGGAAGTAGAGGATCTCCAGAAATTAAAATAGACTCAATAGACTCTTTTAAGAGTGAAAACAATACTGTTTTAGATAATAATAACTATTTATTAAAAGAAATACACATCATTGCAAATAAAATGGATCATATGCAGTCCTAAATTAGTGTTAAAAATAAAGTATATTTTTAAGATTTTTCTAATCTATTGCAAAAATTAAGCTTACACTTGATTATTTTATACTTAAATCATAACTTATAATCACTTCTACCTTACAATACTCCATTTAAAGTTCCCAATATATTAATTTAGGAGCTATTTTTAATTGACTTCACAAAAGGTAGAGATTTTCCAGTCGTCTGTATGTCTTTCTTTTTTCTTAGTGTGTGTATGTTAGATGATCATTATTTTATTCAAAAGGTTAAATATTTAGTACAGTCTCATTCAAATTTTATCATAATTGGTTCGCCAGTTTTTGATTAATGAATTCATTTTGAGTAACTAAATGTGTCTTTTGTGTATGTCCCTTCATAACTCCAGTTTTTTTTTCAGTTTTGGATGTTTTTTTTATTTGGTTGGTTATAACTTAAGAATGATTTCACATAAATTAGACTTCTTTTTTTACTGTATATGTTTTTTTGTATTTATGTTTCTTAATATCTGTAAAAATCTAATCTTATTTGGATAACCCCTTCTTTATTTACAAGGATAGACCTGCAGTGTAATTCCAAGTGACTATTATCAAAATTGGTTTAGAAGTTTATTAGTAAATCCATTTTAAAACGATTCTTTAAAAAAAACATTGCTTAAGGTATGTTTTTTAACAGCGCGCACAGGATTATCTGTTTTCATTGATATGAAGCTCGCGCAAGGGTTATGTTCAACCCAGAATAGCTCCTAAACTAACATTTTGTAAACTTTACAAATTGTAATCGTTTAGTAGAACAGACCATAAGTTACCATTTAGCATAAAATAATTAAGAGTTTACAGTTTTTTTCTTGCAGTAGAGCAGAAAACGCGAAGATAAACGTTAATTTTGACACCAATTTTCATATGTATCATTGATTTGCCACGATGTAAATATTTTTAACAGAAACTTATATATATTGTTTTATACGTATTTTATTATGATAGCCGGTTTTAAATTTTACCATGACATGGCTACTGCATAAACGGTTTTATAAATGATATTTAATCAACTTATTTGATGATATCTCGAGAAGGGATTCTCGTTTTTTTTTTGTTTTTTTTTTCTGTCTCGAGAAGGTTCCTGGCACATTAGAAAAGTAAGTAAGTAACAAAATAAAAATAATGTTTGTTGGGCGGGGTCTGGGGTTGTTATAGGTTTTCAGAGGGGACGGGGGTGAGGAAGGAAAGGGGGAAGAGAGGAGGGAGAAGCGTGGAGGGGGAGGGAGACGGGAAGGGGAGAAGGGGAGAGGGAGGGGGGACGAAATTAATATGCGTGCAATGCCGCGGGGAGAAGCTTTTATGTATATATATATATATATATATATATATATATATATATATATATATATATATATATATATATATCTATAATAATTTAGGGTTATATAGAGTCATACTTATATTACTATAAAATAATATAGAGTAAAATGTAATTGTTGAAATATGATGAACAAACAAGTAGATAATCCACCAACAATTTAAACAACGAACGAGCAAGAAGAATAATTACATGAAACATAATTCAAAGGTTATACAACGAAACATAAAGTAGATGATGTGTTTTTTAGAAAAGTGGTTGAAACACAAAAAAGAAAAATTAATATTAATTATTCAATTGATGGTTTTCACTAAAACCGCGGGAAGAGAAGGGGTGGATCTATTATTTGCGGTGGGTCCACACGGCACAGTACGGGTTTATTCAACAGCGGAAGGAATATAATTTTATTCTAAGCTTCTATTATTGTTGAAGTTCGTTGAAGTGGATTTAGGCTTTATCAAAGCGCGTGACAGAGCGGAAATGACTTGAAAATGATATGGAGATTGGAACTCGCTAAATTCTCTTTTGTTTCGATTGGATTTTCTGAAGTCGTCATTTTGCTGAAAGAATTATATACTACTGACTCGCCCCTGATTCGCATGGGGGGTTTGTTTAAATAATTATTAGTACAAAACAATGATTGACTAATTTTAACAAAAAGCTGTATATAATATTAATCTAATGGAAAAATTTGGGTCACGGACGAGATTCGAACTCGTATACTGTGCCTCAGCGCGGCACATGCCTTTACCAATTCGGCCACCGAGACCTATGCGTCGTCATCCAAATCTTCCCACTAGCTTCTTTGAACCCGTCTTATGGGGACGGTAACGCTATCTATTGGTAGTATTAAGAACAACCAATCAAACACGGCTAATATTGATTAACTTCGTGTCTGAAAGATAACGCCTCCCAAATATATATAATAAATATATATTTAAATATATAAATATTATATATATTTACGATAAGCAGGCGTTAACTGCTATAAAAAACATAAAAGCGTCTGTGTCGGCGCGCAAGGCCATTTCTTTGTCGTGAAACTTAGACAACGTGAAACGTCTACGCCACTTACAAATTGCAAGTTAAACCGAAATAAAGATCACAAAAACATAAATTTTGCTGCTTCTGAGAGGGACACCCGCGGCTTTGCCCTCGTTGTCATTTCTCTGGGTTAAAAGTAATATATGTGTTATTTCAGGATTATTATTACTTATATTTGTACCTATAAAGACCAAAATACCAAATGTATCTAGCCGTCATACAATACAATAACTCTTTATTGAACACATTACAATAAAAAACAACATAACAGTAATGATATATAAAATCTAATGTTGTACAATAGGCGGCCTTATCGCTATTTGCAATTTCTTACAGGCAACCTTTGGATGGACAGGAATATAAAATAAACATTGCGGTCAGTGATGGAGACTTACTTTGGAACAAAAAAGTCAATAGATAAATAACAACTATATAAACTATATAACTTATTATTTGTATACATACTTACATAATGTGTTATCATAAATTTTGTTAAACACATAAATATATATACTATAATTAAATAATATAACATATATATTGGCGAATTTATAATATAATATACATAAATAAACAAAACAACATATGTTCACAAAGGAATAGTGTATAAATTATGTTTTTTTTTTTATCGATTGCTCTGCTTCTTTTAATCGGATTGAGATACCAAGTACACCAGTTTTAAAGTACAATCCTAGTTTTTACGTAATACGCGAGCAGACAAAGAGAAAAAAGAGATTAAAAACAGTAGCTTATTTAAAGTCCCCTAGACAATTTTCTTATTAGTTATCTTCTATGTACAGACTTTTTGTTACAGTTTTATTATAAGTATAGATATACATATATATTTGCCTGAAATCGCCGGTAAGTATCAAATCTATTTCTCCAATAAACCCTCTCGTTCTTTTTGTGCTGGATTTTAGGGTACCGTTGTGAGTATTTTTATTATTATTTTAGGGTACCGTTGTGAGTATTTTTATTATTATTTTAGGGTACCGTTGTGAGTATTTTTATTATTATTTTAGGGTACCGTTGTGAGTATTTTTATTATTATTTTAGGGTACCGTTGTGAGTATTTTTATTATTATTTTAGGGTAGCGTTGTGAGTATTATTATTATTTTAGGGTACCGTTGTGAGTATTTTTATTATTATTTTAGGGTACCGTTGTGAGTATTTTTATTATTATTTTAGGGTAGCGTTGTGAGTATTATTATTATTTTAGGGTACCGTTGTGAGTATTTTTATTATTATTTTAGGGTACCGTTGTGAGTATTTTTATTATTATTTTAGGGTACCGTTGTGAGTATTTTTATTATTATTTTAGGGTACCGTTGTGAGTATTTTTATTATTATTTTAGGGTAGCGTTGTGAGTATTATTATTATTTTAGGGTACCGTTGTGAGTATTTTTATTATTATTTTAGGGTACCGTTGTGAGTATTTTTATTATTATTTTAGGGTAGCGTTGTGAGTATTATTATTATTTTAGGGTACCGTTGTGAGTATTTTTATTATTATTTTAGGGTACCGTTGTGAGTATTTTTATTATTATTTTAGGGTACCGTTGTGAGTATTTTTATTATTATTTTAGGGTAGCGTTGTGAGTATTATTATTATTTTAGGGTACCGTTGTGAGTATTTTTATTATTATTTTAGGGTACCGTTGTGAGTATTTTTATTATTATTTTAGGGTAGCGTTGTGAGTATTATTATTATTTTAGGGTACCGTTGTGAGTATTTTTATTATTATTTTAGGGTAGCGTTGTGAGTATTATTATTATTTTAGGGTACCGTTGTGAGTATTTTTATTATTATTTTAGGGTACCGTTGTGAGTATTTTTATTATTATTTTAGGGTACCGTTGTGAGTATTTTTATTATTATTTTAGGGTACCGTTGTGAGTATTTTTATTATTATTTTAGGGTACCGTTGTGAGTATTTTTATTATTATTTTAGGGTAGCGTTGTGAGTATTATTATTATTTTAGGGTACCGTTGTGAGTATTTTTATTATTATTTTAGGGTAGCGTTGTGAGTATTATTATTATTTTAGGGTACCGTTGTGAGTATTTTTATTATTATTTTAGGGTACCGTTGTGAGTATTTTTATTATTATTTTAGGGTACCGTTGTGAGTATTTTTATTATTATTTTAGGGTACCGTTGTGAGTATTTTTATTATTATTTTAGGGTAGCGTTGTGAGTATTATTATTATTATTTTTAATTACTTGTGTTTTAATATTTTATTGTACTTTTTACAATAAATAATTGTTCAATTTATGTTATGATTGTAAGGTACTTTAAATGTACCCATTTATTATTATTAGTCAGTCGAAATTAGATTCCATTAATTTGATATTATTATTGGTATTATGAGCCCTTTTGACATGTAACTTATATTGTTATGAATAAATGACTATGACTATGACTGTGAGCCAATACTTATATTGTTATGAATAAATGACTATGACTATGACTGTGAGCCAATACTTATATTGTTATGAATAACTGACTATGACTGTGACTATGAGCCAATACGCTGCCCTATCTAAATCGCGAGTTATCACAATACATCAATTTTGCTGATTTTGCTCTGTGCGTCCTGTCACCTATATCTTATATCTATATATATATATATATATATACTTATAATGAAGCAATAAGAACGAAAGAGTCTGTAAAAATGAAATTATTAAAAAAAAAGCTCTAGGGTACTCAAAACAAGCTATTACAAGAATATAACATTTTTTAAATTCGTGTCTGTCTCTTTGTCTGTCTGTATTTTTGTTCGCGCATCACGTAAAAACTACTGAAACGATTGAGGTGTGGTTTTCACCGTTGGATAGCTTAGGGTTTGACTTAAAAACTGGAGTACTTGGTATCTCAATCCGATGAGTAGAAGCCGAGCAATCGATAAAAATAACTTTGATGGCAGAAGGAATTTTGATCAAATGTATATTGTATATTGGTATTTTAGGTCCTGAAATAGCACATAATATAGTACTTTTAACCCATAGAAATGACTACGCGTGCAAAGCCGCGGGTATCAGCTAGTAATATATATATATATATATATATATATATATATATATATATAACTACAATAACTATTGTAACTACATAGTCAAGTCTGTCAAAAAGCACTACGAGAGTTGCTGTCAATGATTTAGTATTACGCTTACTGGCGTATTTTTTAACCCCCGAATCCGTCTTTTTGACGGATGTTATAAGTTTAGAATGTGTATCACTGTGTGTGTATGTGTCTGTCTGTGGCATCGTAGCTCCCAAACGAATGGACCGATTTTGATGCGGTTTTTTCTTTTTGAAAGCTGATGTGATTGAGATGGTTCTCAGATAAATGGGGATGGGGGAAGTGAGAACAGGGGGGTGAAAATCGTAGCTTCCAAACAAATGGACCGATTTAGCTGTGGTTTTCTATGTTTGAAAGCTGAGTTAAACGAGATGGTTCATAGCTATAATGGGGAGGGGGGAGGAAGGAAAATGGGGATAAGGATCGTAGCTCCCAAACAAATAGACCGATTTTGATAAGGTTTTTTTATATCTGAAGTTGAGAAAAGGGGGGTGAGAATCGTATCTTTTAAACGAATGGACCAATTTAGCTGCGGTTTTTTATTTTTCAAAGCTGCAATTAATTAGATTGTTCTTAGGTATAATGTGGGAAAAGGGGAGGGAAGAGGGGGGGGGGGGGGTATAATTTTTGAAACCAATTTAACTTCGGTTTTTTATGTTTCAAAGCTGCAATTAATAAGATTGTTCTTAGGCATAATAGGGGAGGAGGGGAGGGAATGAGGGAGGGGTCAGGAGCATAGCTCCGAAACGTATAGCCTGAATTTGATGCTGTTTTTTATGTTTGAAAACTGTTGTGATCGAGATGGTTCTTAGCTATAATGGGGGTCGGGAGTCGGGGGTTAAATTACGACGGGTATAAAATGCTAAAAGTAAGTTAGAATTGTTGAGAAACCACTTACACTTTTGAAAGAGTAGCCTTTCATACATAGCTAGAGAAACAAATGAAATAATAAAATGAAAACTTATGAGAACACTTTACTTTCCCCGAGCTTGAAGTACTCAGTAGAGTAACGGTAGAGTACTATCTCACTGTTTTGCAATTCACTTTACTCTACCCGCTGCTATCTGTAGTACCTACTCTACGGCTACTATCCCAAAGTTTACATTAGACTTGTACTGCGATGGTAAGCTCCTACGTACTCTACTGTTTACTATACTATGAAAAACCGCCTTTGCTGAAATAAGGAGTTGAAAGTTTCCAAAAATACCTTGAATTCTCTTATTCTATCACTAGCTGTGCCCGCAGCTTTGCCCACGTGCAAATTTTTCTGGGATTTAAGGATCTTGTTTGTTTGTTTGTTTGTATGAGATAGTTTTGTCCTCTGGTGTCAGAGTTTATCAGGCCACCCGAGGGCCTCTGACATGGCTTAACTATTAATCAATAACAGTCGGGATCAACAGCTTAACGTGCCCTCCGAAGCACGGAGCGATGGAAAACTGCACATAACTTACAGAAGCCATTGGTGCGGAGCCTAGGATTGAACCCGGTATCTTTGGATTCTAAGTTGCACTATTGAACCGTCAGGCTACCATCGCTCTATCCATTAGATCCTGTCATATTCCAGAACGAAAAGTACCAAAATCATCAAACTTTGTTCAGACGTCAAATGGTTTATTATCGTTTGCTCAAATTTTACTCACCAGACTGAGATACCAAGTACACCAGTTTTTAAGTCAAACCCTAAGCTATCCAACAGCGAACCGCATCTTAATTGGTCCATTATTTTTTACGTGATGTGCGAACAAACACCAACAGACAAACAGAAAGACACGATTTAAAAAATGTTTTGATATATTCTTGTTCAGTAGCTTATTTTAAGTATCCTAGACCTTTTTTTAATATATTAATTGTTCAGATTTTTGGGTACTTATTGTTTTATTAAAAGTAATACATATACATATAAATCATTTTGCTACAATCTAATATCCAATACTTAGATTGTAGTTAATGTTTCTTTGGCCTGTCGGGCACGTAACCCGATGTACGGGCGCTTTATAAATAAACACGCACATAAATCACTTCGCCTGAGGGCGGGTCCCTTCGGAGTGTGTCAGTAAAAGGAACAAGTCGTTAAAATCACCCGTAACATTAGCAGTTCACCATTAAATAGAAAACATATATATTCGGGACAATTCAAACCAAATTCCTAGCCTCAAACTAGGATACCCTGTTCTATAGGCACTAGATAACGGGTAAACGTACATAGATACGAATATTACTCCATGACTTGGAAACAATCATTTCAGCTTATCACAAAAGCGATTGCACCTTGCGGCATTTTAATCCGCAAACGTTTCATTTCGTAGGGTCACTAGCCATTTAGACCAACGCGACGTCTTAAATATGCTTACGTCATTATTGCCTAAATATGTGCTTATGAAGATAAATCACTATATATATTATTATATATATAGTTATGGTTTGGGATGCAAAGGGCTAGATTTCTTTCTATTAATCTCTAGGCTTACCATGATTACCGAGTACCATATTATAGTGAGAAATAATCAAATTAGCGATGGTAGCCTAACGGTTCAATAGTGCAACTCAGAATCCAACGATACCGGGTTCGGTTCTAGACCAATGACTTTTCTAAGTTATGTGCGGTTTCCCATCGCTCCGTGCTTCGGAAGGCACGTTAAGCTGTCAGTCTCGGCTGTAATTGATTAGTAGCAGTCGTTAAGCCAGAGGCCAAACTCTGTCATCAGAGGCCAGCACTACCTCATACGACAAACAAACAACAACATCAAACTATAGCCAATCTGATAGGTACTTGGCAAATTAACAAACTAATTGATATGTTGCAGAAGTCTCTCTTTTAGAAAAAAAAACGCAAGTCGGACTCGTGCACCGAGGGTTCAGTACAAACTTTTAGGAATGTAGAGTTCGTCCATCACGGCAATCGAGACTCGAAGTATTTTTTTTCTGTATACCAAACATTGCTCTAACGAAAAGTTTGAGTGAGGGAATACCGTGGAAAACCGATGTCCCTATACACTTATATAGGTCGCGGCCAGTTTACCAACTGCACGAAAATTTACAATTACAGCAAAAAAAGATTTGTTCCATATTAGTCATGACATAATTTAATTATAAGTATTATTTTTCTGTTTTTTATAACGTAAACATTTTTCACCATTCATCATCGTCTAACTAACGCCTCGACTGAGAATGCTTTTAATTTTCTGCTAAATATGAGGGTCTACGACTTTATGGCTTCTAGAATTTTGTTAAATATCTTTGGACTAGAATCTATCTATCTTTCGGTTAGTATTTTGATTAGTTTCCATGTTTGACTCTGCACCAATGAAAAATCGCAGTATTTGACGGTTTGGTTCCACTAGGGTTTTTTTTTATTGCTTTTCTTAAATACTTTGACGTGTAACTTTTAACCCGACTACAGCAAAGCAAGATAAGGGCTATGAGTCTATGTAAGTAGTATCTATGTATGTGGTTACGTGGATGTTCCACCATAGCTTCAACCCTATTAGTTCGATTTTGACACGCGAGGTGTCAATCGATTCGTCTTCAGGTATAGAGTGTCATGGGCTATATTTTTTTACCCAACTACAGCAAGGCAAGGTAAGGGTTATGTGTCCAAACTAAAAACTTGGCCCTAATTTTACAAGCGAGGTGTCAATCGATTTGTCTTCATCGCAAGAGTTTCATAGGCTATTTTTTACCCGACCGTAGTCGGGTTTGAGTTTTTGAACTTGTATGCAAGCACGCTCCTTTATTCGCATTATCCCTTACCATCTCTTAAAAAACGATCAAATGCTTTGCCTAAACCTAATGTACAAAATAATATATATATCATTTTTACTCTTTTATTCAACATGCTCTTAAAATACCATCTAAAATGTATCAAATTTCAATTTCGTTCACCGCGTGGAAACCAATTGAAGTTCAATCTCGTACATCGAGGGATGTACCAAAGTATAACTTCAAAAGTGAAGCTGCAGGAGTATTTTATAAAATATTCAAGATATTTTACAACATTTTCGATACAGCTTTAGATGTTGTTTAGCTTATCTGCTCGATGGTTGATCTTGTTTAAATCAGAAATGCAAATCTTTGCCATTTCTTCCTTAATTTAAATAAGGGGCCATCTGTAGAAAACATGCAAATCGGAAACATCGTTTGTTTGTTTGTAATATGAGGTAGTGCTGGCTTGTGGTGTCAGTGTTTGTCAGGCCACCTGAACATTTTCAAGGCTTTGAAGGCTTCTGACAAGGATAACAACTGCTGTTATTCAATAACAGCCGGGACCGACGGTTTAAAGTGCCCTCCGAAGCACGGAGTGATGGAAAACTGCATATAACTTAGAAAAGTCATTAGTGAGGAGGCTAGGACCGAACCCGGTGTCATTAAACATTAGATAGCCCCTGGCGATGGATTATCTATACCAACATGACATAAGCTCTAAAACTAAAACCCGATTAGGGTCGGGTAAAAACTAGAATATGACTCTTTTGCGATGAATACAAATCGATTTATATACATCGCTTGTTAAAATCGAACCAAGTTTTTAGTTTGAAAACCCTTCTTTTGCCTTGAAAATATTGTATATGAAACTATACATGAAGGCGAATCGAATGACATCCTGCTTGTCAAAATCGAACCAATAGGGGCGACGCTATGGTGGAACATCCACATACCCACTTACATAGGTACAAACATACATATACTGTTAAACTTATTACCCTTCCCTTGCTTTGCTATAGTCGGGTAATTAAGGATAACAGTTAGAAAAGTTCTGAGGCTGACACAGATCTAATTCAAAGTGGAAGGATTAGTTACCAGCTCCTCGGGCGAGGACCGCAGAAATTAGGTGCAACGCACACAATTGGCATTCTTTTGCCTTAGTCACAATCGGAATGGCGCTTATGTAGCAGGTGTTAACAGTGACTCATGCGCGCTACAGTTTGCGTATGTCGTTCTATCTTTGTTGTTGATGAAGCACGATGGTGAGAATGTAGCTGTGTGCGCGCTGCCAGTGTTTACAGAGATTTTCTCGTTAATTTTATTCGCAAACTAGATTTGAGTTCAAAACTCGCGAACTTTAACGTGTACAGTCCAAGTTTACTCATGAACTCTACCGAACTCCAACTTCACTCATGAACTATGAGTAGAGTGCAACTTCGAGCCTCGTTTAACACGAGCTCGCGTAGCACGACTCGCGAAATGTTCGACTACCCGCATTGTTCGAAATAAACATTCAGTATTGAACTTTTACGTTGGGCCAACGTTGGGGTTTTACCATAAATTGCAATTCGATGTGATTTCAATTTTTATTTGCGGCTAAAATACCATACAATGCTTGATCTATATAGTTTTGATTGTACTATAATCCATACCAATATATGAAAGTGAAACGTTGTCTGTTTGTTTGTTTGTTTGGAGAAATTTTACGCGATAATGGCTGGACGGATTTTGATGAAATTTGGAATGGAGATAGCTTATAACCTGGAATAAAACATATGATACTGAATTATATATAGATAATCAGGGTCCAGGACCCTATACTAAAGCAGTTCTGCCTCTATTCATCCTGTCGGCAGGTTGCACCGAATGTGTGAATTTTGTGTCTATAATGGATAGCGGGAGACATACCAATGTCCTCCAAGTGTTCTGCTTTGGGTGTCGGTTGCTACATATACCTAGCCGGCCAGCTAGACAATATATGGAAACTCAAACCCTCTCGAAGAAGCCCGACGTCTTGCACCAGCTCCAAAATGTTGTTGGATAGTCACTCAATAGTGAATTTTCAAGTTCAAGTACAAAGTCGCCGGGCACCGCTCTGCCCTCCGAATCGTGCACAATTGCATATAAAGTATATGTGATTAATTTTCAATAACCTACGTGTATTTTGCCGGATTTTCACGAATATTAACAGATTTTCAATACAAACATAATTACTGGCCCAAGCACACCATTGAGGCTATGTATCTTACGTAGTATTTATATACTCTTTGGCTATGTAGACCAAACCGCGGTCAGCGAACCATAGACACGCTTCGCGTGACGTCTATTTTTTACTTATAATGCGCCGCACTATTGGCATTTTTAGCCAGGTTCTGATTGAAACCGAATAGATACTTTTTAACCCGGTAAATTGTAAGTTTCCACGGGAAAACTGAAAAATGTTGATTACTCGCTGTAAGAAACGGTTGCCATGGAAACGAAATATTAATTATGTCAAAAAACATCCAGAGCATTGGTGCTATACCTACTTTTGCATTGGTTTTTAATATCCTAGAAGAACATAGAATGTTTTTTTTCGCGATAAACAGTAGTCCGCTCGGCCGAAGGCGTGGGCGGGAAGCTAGTTTAATAATATATTCGGAAAAAACACACCAATTACTCGTATCTAGCCCCAAACTAGGATACCCAGGTCTATGGGTACAAGACAACGGATAAACATACATAGATACAAATATTCATGACTCAGAAACACATATTTTCAGCTCATCACAAATGATTGCCCCTTGCGGCCGTTGGCTGACTTCGCAGTCATGGACAACTAACCATTGCGCCAACCGGCTGTCAAAAAAATTGATATCTTAACCATATTTGTTCCCTAAATTGTAGTTAAATGCGTTGAATTTTTTTTGAATGAATTATAAAGCCAAATTGTTGTCTTTCATTATATGTACGGTATATTTGACAGAAAATTAATAAAAAATAATTAGAGATAGACCTGAATTTATTACGCGTGACTTCGTCCGCGCGTACTCCTGATTATCGCTAAAAAAAGCATCCTATGTTCTTCTAAGATTAAAAAACCAATGCAAAAGTTGGTATAGAACCAATGCATACACAGTTGCCATGGAAACGAAATAACAAGTATAGCGATTAATCAATATTTTTCCAGTTTTCCCATAGAAACTTTCAATTTTCCGGGATGAAAGTATTCTATGTTTCAATCCAGGGTGTAAGCTATCTCCGTTCCAAATTTCATCGAAATCCGTCCAGCCGTCATCGCGTGAAATCACCCCAAACAAATAAACAAACAAACAGACAACGTTTCATTTTCATATATTGGAATCGATATAAATGTGCATAGCGCATCGCTACGAGATTACAGCCATGCCATAGCAAACACACAGAAAACTAAATGCAGTAGAACTAGTGTTTATAAAGGTTGTCCCAGGAAGTAGGTATAAGCGGAAATCCCCAGGTAGAGCACCCCCAGGGGACCCAAATCACCCGTAAGTATGTTCCACGATTTTTTATATTTTCGGAGTTATTCGATTTTTGTATATTTTTCACAAATCTCCAGTTTTCGCCGCAAGTATAGAAATATTGATCAAAATAACACTAGTATTGTGTCGTTTTTTTGTATGTTGATAGTCCAGTGACGTTTCCAAAATAATATTGTAAGTATATAAATATAACACAAAATAAATGAATAAAACAATTCTTACCAAGATTTTCAATTCACTGACAATAAAATACCAAATACTTGTGTAGGATTTAACCAACCAATTACTTGGCAAGTCCCTGCGAAACCGCTACGAAGGCACATCGTGCCGTATTTGTAGAGGCTCTACGAAGGCACATCGTAGCGTATTCGTAGAGGCTGTCCGTCAGCTGCAAAAGCATACATTGTACTCGTTTACTCGGTTTTACCGTTTTAGCAAACAGTTGACCAAGCAGCTGTTTTCCTCATCATCATCATCAGACTGTTAAACTTTAAATGTCGCACTCAGAGAGGCCAATTAACAACTCTGTCAAAATCCTTACAAAAAAAGTGACGTTTAGGAGTCCGGCTGTAAGAAATGGAAAACAAAGTAACTACGTAATTTAAACTCACATTCTTTAACAGATTACTGACACTAGTAACATAAATAAAATGTAAGTTTAAAAAAACTAAAACCCGATTACGGTCTTAGTAGACTAAAAGTCCCAAACAATAATTTTCAAACGTTTTAGCAATTTAAAACTTTAGAGCCATAGGAGTGCGATATAAAGGACAATGTCCATTTCCATAGAAGATTATGGCTGCGCTTAAGCATTTTTTTTAGAACATATTTATGATTTGGGTTCATTATGGAATATAATAGCAAAATATTGAACTGTCAGGACACTTGTAAAACCCTTAAACTAAGGTGCTACTGGGTAAGGTGTGAGTACGGTAATCTGTAAATCACATACTTAATCTACATAGTGTTACATTGGTTTGGCATTCATAATTACCGTATTGATCGTTTCAGAAAGCAGCTGGTATTTAATATAGGACGATGGTGTAGGTAAAAACCACTTGCGGAGCAATCCATCGGCGTAGAACAACTACGACCTCGGCAAGGACAAGCGTATGTTGCTGTCTTTGCGAGACATCTGTGTCGCAATTCAAACAATGTGTCATTAGTACAAAGCAGAAATATCAGAGTCCATTAACAATAAAATAATCACGTATGTTTTTCATACGAACAAACATTATCCGCGATGCCGTAACCAAAGCAAATAAACGAAAGACAAGAAAGAAATCTTGCTTGAAGCAATCGCCAAAGAGAATATCATCACTACTACGTAGTATTTATATAATCTTTGATCACTACGTGCAATCGCTATACGGATGTTTGACTTCAGTGTTGCTAGGTTTTAACCCGTGAAATGTCGAATGATGCACCATATGCATCAATTTCACGCGCTTTGATATTGGAAGAGAAGGCTAATGTCGATTAATAAAAGGATTGATTGCAAAAAATGTGAAAGGAAGGCTAATGTCGGTTAATAAAAGCATTGATTGCAAAAAATGGGAAGAGAAGGCTAATGTCGATTAATAAAAGCATTCATTGCAAAATATGTGAAGAGAAGGCTAATGTCGATCAATAAAAGCATTGATTGCAAAAAATGTGAAGAGAAGGCTAATGTCGATTAATAAAAGCATTGATTGCAAAAAATGTGAAGAGAAGGCTAATGTCGATTAATAAAAGCATTGATTGCAAAAAATGTGAAGAGAAGGCTAATGTCGATTAATAAAAGAATTGTTTGCAAAAAATGTGAAGAGAGGGCTAATGTCGATTAATAAAAGCATTGATTGCAATAAATGTTAGCGATAACGATTGGGAAAAGCCAGATGCTGTAGGGTAAAAAAATGAGTGGATAGTGAACATATGCGAGAGTCCAACGCCACGATTCGTTCCTAAATCGAAAACGCTTGAGCGCCCATGCCACGATCGTGGCGTTAATTTTGGGGATAAAAAAAGGTCATAGAGAGCATTTTTTTGACGTATGGTTATAAGTTTTACTGTCCTGTATGAGTGATCAAACAAAATAGTGTCTATTGGATTTTCCTGTGATCGTGTAGAACACTAAATAAATTAAACTATTTATGAATTCATTGCTACAGGTTGAAATGACTAGGGCCAGGATTAATAATATAAACTTAATTTTTGATAAAATGGCTGGCTTTTGATGAAGACTTTGCTGATTGGTAAGCATATTTTGAGCAATGTTCTTTACCAATATGTAACCAAGGAATGCGTATTGTACTTTATTTTACAAAATGCTAGTTTTTTTTAACTTTATTTCATAGTTTTAGTTTAAACACAAAACTCTTCTTTTGCTACGTAAAAAATAGCCTATAACACTCTTGCGATAAAAACGATGTCAAAGATCAGACCAATAGGAGCGATGCTATGGTGCAACATCTATACAAACAAACATACATAAATACATACAAACATACAAAGACTGTACAGTACATAACCCTTCCTTAACTTCGTCGTAGCGATGATAGCCTAACGGTACAATAGTGCAACTTATAATCCAACGATACTGGATTCGTTCCTAGGCTCCGCACTAATTACCTTTCCAAGTTATGTGCCATTGAGACTATTGGTTCCGGTATAATATTGTCATTGATCGTGATTTTTATTGTGTGGTCAGCTAGGCTAGCCAGCGTTTGTCGCAGCTCTTGCAGTGACAAGTGTGAGATGTACTAGCAGAATCTGTACACCAAGTTTCACCTAGATTGGTTGAGAAATGTGACAAGCTTAAACGGAGATGCTTCGCTCGCGCGCAAATTCTGATGCTTACCCCTTTCTAGTCCGGTGTCCTAAACAAATCCTCCATTGCGGTCTTAAACAGATTCGGGGATATAACATCACTTCCCGAAACTACTTGTCTTACTCCTCTGAGCAATGGGATAGGCTCAGTACCCGGAGTACTGAGCCTATCCCATACTTTTACTGTCATCGAAGCAACGTCATACAGACATCTCAGCACTTCGATTATACTTCGACGTATAGCTAATCCACTTGGCTTCGCCACTAAGAATACAGAATAGACCAGGTCTCGATTAAGTCAAAAGCTTTCTCGTAGGCCATAAACGCTAAGCACAGTGGCCAATTATATTCTTCGGTTTTCTGTATAATCTGGCGCACTGTATGGATGTGGTCTACGGTGCCATATCCTCTTTGAAACCGAGCCTGCTCGGGAGGCTGAAACTATTCAAGTCTTCGCGCGAGATGGTTTGTGATGAACCTTGAGAACAATTTATAGACATGGCTCAGAAGTAAGATGGGTCTATAACTTTTAAGCAAGGTTTTATCACCCTTCTTGAAAAACAGAACCACCACACTCCTGAGCCAAGCCTAGGAAGTTCCCCTACAATTGAATAAGATCTAAAGCTTCTTGAGGACAGTTTTACTTCCGCCTTTTAGAACTCCGTTGTAACTCCATCTCCACCGGAGACTTTTTCGTTTTTTCATTGTCACAGGTCCATCTCCATATCTTCCACGCTGACGTCTGGCTGCTCATCAGTATAGTAGCGGGTCAAAGTGGCTCATGTATCCTTCTAAACAGTCTCTGGCCAGCAGCATGCGAAGCGTAGGTGTCAGTAAAAGTCCTCGATCTCGGCAAGTATCGTCGGTTTAGACCCAGCAGTGGTGAAACATAATTATATATTTGCTCAAGCAGAATTGTAAAGAAAAAGGGGAATCGTTTTATAGTGTGATTTATAAGATACAAAGAAATATGCATACATAGACTGTTAAACACTACTCTTCCCTTGATTCGCAGTAGTCTTACAAAAAGAAAAAGTTGTCAAACATGCCGCATGTGTTCATAGGCCTCCAAAGACCTTATTTGTACAGATAAATTCATTCCATATACATTATGAAGCCGGCGATTCTCGGAGGGAACGTTTTAAAAAAATCAATATTCTTACAGTTGCTTGTCAATCTATCTATACTTATAATAAATCAATAGGAACGAAAAAGTCTGTACAAAGAAGATAATTAAAAAAGAAATGGTCTAGGGTAAATAAAATAAGCTACTGAACAAGAATATAAATAAAAATATTTTTGACGGCTGGAGGAATTTTGATCAAATGTTACAAAATGTTATTGGTATTTTAGGTCCTGGAATAGCAAAAAGAGTACTTTTAATCTACAGAAATGACCACGCGTGCAAAGCCGCGGGCATCAGCTAGTATATATATATGAAAATATAATACATTTTCTTCAAAATTAATTCAGCAATTAAATAGTTTTTTATCGATTGCTCTAATCATCGGATTAAATTCCCTAATTTTTAAGTCAAACTATAAGCTATCCAACAATTTTTTAGTTTGGTTTTCTATATAAAAATAAATTTTAATAGTGTAAATAAGAAAAAAATGATTTATTTCAAAAAAAACGTGGGGTGCATGGGTCAATAGTTATAAATATTTCATTGATAGATATGAGAAGCACCCCACGCTTTTTTTTAAATATTTTTATTATTACTTTATTATTTATTTTGTACTCTTTAGTTTTTTTTCTTTCGAATTATTGCATTGTCATCGGTATTTGACAGGTGTGCAAAATTTGAATGAAATCTGACCGTTTAAAGTGGGTCAAAATAGCGTACAAAGGAGTCGGTTACAAACATACAAACATACAAGTGAAGCTAATATAAAGCGTATAAAAAAGGTTTTAATTTTATCCGCCGTTCTAGCTAAACAGACAGCGTTGCCACATTAAAAAGATAGATATGGACCCCGAAAACATTACTACGCTTTTTATGAACAATCGCATAAGTACGAGGAAGTAGTCAGCGTTAAATGATGATATTTTGGCGAACCTCCAAACGGAAAGTGAAACTAAACGCATGAAAATAACATTAACGGAACGTTTTTTGTTTCAGGAACGTACGCTGAAGAATATTAATGGGCAGTGCACGCGGACGTATTAAGTTCTAGAAATGACAATCTCAATAGTGACCAGTCAGTCTTTGTAATATAACTAGTATGTGACCAGTTAGTCTAAAAATGACCAAATAGTCTAAATAGTCAAAGCTGTGAACTAAAAGCCGTATAAGCACTGAAAGTGACCAAGTGACCAAAAAGTGATAAATTAAAATGTCGTGTAAGAACTCATGATAAGTGCAAAAATAAGTAGCTAACCAATAAAGTAGCACAAATATAAGGATCCGTGCAAAGCTATACAAGGTGCTTAAAGTGACAAATGTGTGACCACGCTCGCGTTTGACTGTAAAGTGCGTTCGAATCCGCTGTCAGAAAAAACAAGATGGCTGATCCCGATGCTTTTGATGATGAGGTATTCTATAATTATGTGTCTATTCATGTACTGACTGTCTTAAAAACACACATGTTAGAATTATCATTATAATTATCATTATAATTATCATTATCATTATAATTATCATTATAATTATCATTGTAATTATCATTATAATTATAATTATAATTATCATTATAATTATCATTATAAACGAGATATTTACCACGAATTAATTTATACGATTAATTTATATGTTTTGAGTTTTCGATATTTCGGGTCCAATGCAGGCGACATAACCACACAGCAAACAGACTTCTAGAACTCATGGTAAATATTTCGATTCTAATGATAATTCATAAATGAGTGACTTTGACAGTTTAAAATCTTATAACACATATGTTTCTGATAAGTTTTATTTGAGACAAAAAGACGTTATAATTTGTTTTAGAAACTTCGTACAATGTATGTGACTAGTTGTTCGGCCAAAATTGTTAAAATGACAGACTTTAGAACATATTTTCATGTTACCGTCATCAAGTTTCCATTCAGGCCACAGAAAGCACCGCATTTTGTTGTTTTTGAAATGCTTTACAAATTTTAAACGACCAATCTTAACCAAAGTTACAGGAAAAGGAAATAAAACGACCAGTGCTTCGATAAAATCGACTTGAACCTTCAAAATAAAAAGGAAGATGTCTATACACTCATACCCCCGCACTATAGGACTCACAGTTTCGCGGGTGGCATGGACACACATCATCACACCACAAACATCCAAGACACAAAAAACAAACATTTATGCTCTTAATACAAATGTTTGTCCCAGCCAGGATTTGAACCTGAATCACTAAGCTTACAGAGGGTCAGGGCTTAATCCGGCCCTGTCTGTGTATAACGAATGTTTAATTCAGTTTTGGCCAAAGAGGTTGAATTTCGATTACTGACGTTTTATAATAATAATAATAAATCTTTATTTCAGACGTACATGTCCATAGTACACCAACTTGTTTTTTTTAAATAAAATAATATAAACTTCACACAAAAATTAAAATTACACTGACCAAAATTCACTTTTTAATACCTAATAACAACTGTATTAAATGTGCTTGAAATGGACAATCAGTTTGTTCGGCAATGGTATTCAGAATGCTATTAACACTGCCTCGAGTTCTGCGTAAGAGAGATGCCGCCTTCTTTCTTATGATTGCGTAAAATCATCAGTGCGTGCCTCTGCGAACATTCCAGACGCACTGCAAAACCGAGGCAGGCCTAACAGCACCCTGAATCCATTATTATATTAAATTATTATTATTATTGCGCTGTAGGCCCTCTGCGTATAACGGGCCCATAGGCTGATCGCGTAAAACGACTGGCAATATGCGTTAAACATCGGTGTTACAGCGAGCAAACCTACGAGCCAGCATGTTGCATCTGACCGCCAGCGCCCTGCGTTCCCTGTCAATGTCCTGATCGTCCCTAAGATCGTTTGTTACAATATGACCCAGGTATTTAAAGTTGTTGACAATATTTAAAGGGGCTCCATTAAGGGTGACAGGAGGAACGTGGTTGGATAATTTATTTCCAGCTTTAAAAATCATTATCTCACTTTTTTACATTGTAACTTAATCCATGTGTTTCTGCGTAAGATTCACAACAGTTAATTAATTTTCTTAAACCGCCGTTTGAGGGGCTCAGCAACACCATGTCGTCAGCATAGCTAATGTTGTTAACACAAGTATTACCAACATAGCAACCCATCAGCTGATTGACATATAAATTAAAAAGTTTGAGTGATGTTAGTCCGCCTTGTCTAACTCCACATTCTAATTTATAAGGTTCGGACACCTCATCCACCCATTGCACACAGTTCACTTGGTTCTGGTACCAATGTTTCAAAATTCCTATTAGTTCTATGGGAAGATTAATGTTCTGTAGTTTTTTCCAGAGTATGTCGTATGATACAAGATCGAACGCTTTGGATAAATCTAGGAAACATGCGTAAATAGGTGTTTTCCGGTCAGTATAATATCTGACAGTATGCTTGAGACTAAAGATGGCGCTCTCAGTAGACAACCCAGTACGGAAACCAAACTGAGCATCGTGTAGATGAAGATAGTCATCGAGGCGCTTCTCAAGCAAACTATCAAATACCTTGGCTATAATTGTAGCGAGCGAAATTGGCCTGTAATTGTTTTTGTCTGCGGTATCACCAGTTTTGTTTTTTACAATGGGTATAACTATTGTTTTAATTAGGTCTGGGGGCAGATGAGAGTGTCCAAGGCAAAGGGAGAAATACATAGCTAAAACCCTCCTTAGGTGATATCCAGCACACTGCAAATGCTCGATGCTGAGACTGCCGTGACCAGGAGATTTGCCCTTGGTCATCACGAATCACGGTAAGAATTTGTTTCGCGGAAAATCTAACTTTTAAGTTTTTATCAGACGTCTCAGCATCCAGTTCCTGCGACACAGCTTCAAGTGGAGATTTAACCTGAAAATGGTTCTTAAACAAGTTGGCAATCTGTTTATTTTTATAAACTCCATCTACACTTATAGGTTAGCTAGATTTAACATTAAATTTATTAATGCATTTCGAAAAGTTTTTAAAATTCTTATCAGTGTGTTCACTAACAATTTTATCCATTGTTAACTGATCCTCCCTGTTTTGGCACCATTTCAGCTTGGATTTAAATTCCTTTCTACTATTGCACATTTTTTCGTAAAAGGTACCTGATTGAGGCTTCCCCGCTAATACCCATTATTGGAACATGATACGAGCTTCCCTATGAGCTTCAGCTACGTGTTTGTTCCAACCGGCTACACTTTTCTTTTTACATCTATTTCTATTACATGTTTTGATTGCAGCTTTACTTAGAATTGAAACTATATTAGAGTACATATTATTGAGAATATGTTTATGTTTAGTGTTATTACAAAATGTATCACTACATTGACTAAATTCTATAGGGAAATCTATGTCTCTTAAATATTTATACACATAAATCAAAATAATTATTTATCTGTTCTAAAGATCGTTGTCCCCACAAAACATTATAGTGAACTGGTTTTTTATTTCAATTTTAGATTAGCTAAATTACAATAGATAAAAAGCGGAAAATGGTCAGACCAATATATGTCGTTATCAATACTAACTTTGACAATGGTTTTCCAAGCTGCCTGCCACTAAACAATGATCCAGCCACCTTTTGGATCTATTCGCATCACTGATGTATGTGTATGCACCGGAAATAATCTACATCAGCACAAGTCCAAGACTGTTCTTTACAAAAATGAATTAATTCAGTAAAAAATAACTCGTTTGGATGCGCATTGAAATCGCCTAAAACAAATACGTTCTCAATATCACTATTTTCTATTGCGGCCGTTAGAGCACCTAAACAGTTTGTAAAATCAGGTAAATTCTCATTTGAATTTGTTGGCATATAAACACTAAAGACGATGAAATGTTGATCACCTAAGTTCACTTTAATACCGGTAACTCTGGGGTTATTGCACTCTGACATTGCAGAATACACGCTTTTGCGCCACAGAATCGCTACTCCTCCGTACGGACGACCTGTCAAAATACCAGCAGTAGTGTCTACAGCCAATGTGCCAGTACATCCAAAGTCCTCATCTATAGTTTGAACTGACTGTAGATCATGAGGCAGCAACCAGGTTTCTTGAAGAGCAACAATATTTGCTGTCTTGCAAATAGATCGTACACATTCAAGAGATCTTTTCACTGATTTGCAGTTAAAACTAACGAATTTACTACAGTTATTGGTTGTATCCATTATTAAATCTGTTAAAGTTCTGTCGCAAGTTAGAAATCTTTCCTTCACTTTTTTTTTTCAAATTAATAAAGCGTCTGAAAGAAATCCCATCTCGCCACATGTTATCATCCAAAAACATGGGCATTTTCTGATTCGAAATGTACAATTTGAAGGCATTGTAATCTTTCTCTCTTTTCATATCTATCTTAACAAGAGTAACTCTTTCTTTAGATTTATTATATATGTATTCTACAATATCTTCATTTTTAACATCCTTATGGACGTTGGTTATAAGTAACGGTAGTTTAGTTTCAGCTGCTCTAAACTTACATTCTGGCTCAATCTCCGCATTGCCTGTTTTGCCTACAAAGTGATTTCTCGATCTTTTCTTCTGCACAGTTATCCATTCCTCATCTTTATCTTTATTTTTCCATTTCCCGCCACTTTGTGTTATCTCTACTAGAGTTTTTGTTTTCTGTTGAAATTGGTTTGGCACCTCTGTCTCTAATAAAGAAGTATTACATGACTTGTACATACCGTCAATAACAGAGTCCGAACTACTAGTTGAGAACGTTCTGAGCATTCATTAGCACTATTTACAGTTAACAAGTTCGATTCTAATGCAATTCCACGAACTGCAAGTGCTGGTTCATCTAGAAGCGCACGTGTAGGCGAAGAGGTCGTGACCCCACTTCGCGAGGCGGGCGAATTTCCAGGAATCGTCGAACACACGGGTGCAATTTGGCTAGAGGCGCAGCTAGAGGTCAATGTATCTTTGGTTGGTTGTGATTTCGAATTATTTGAATGATTATTTTCAATGCCAATTTTTAATAAGTTGAATTGTTCGGTTGTAACGTAGTTCTCTGTGATATAACTTACTTGTTTCTGCAATAGTATTAGATCTTTTAGGAATCTGGTCACATTGATGGAATCAAAACTGATGGGGGGGAGTCTGTGGAGATCGCGTGCGACGAAAATGGGAATCATCTCGGGATCAGTATTGAAAAGTTTGATAACGTCTTCCAAATCTCTTTCATGTTTACCTTCTTTCTTACGGTACACTTTACGTGCGACGAAAATGGGAATCATCTCGGGATCAGTATCCTTGAAAAGGTTGATAACGTCTTTCAAATCTCTTTCCTGTTTACCTTCTTTCATATGGTACACTTTCCTGTTTACCTTCTTTCTTACGGTACACTTTACGTATAATTTATCTATGATTATCGCTCACTGTCTGTATGGATTTGCTTTGCCGTACTTTCGTTTGTGCTGATTCAAAGCGCCCCCACTGAGGGTCCGTGGAACTAAAATTGACATTGTTTCACCTCCTGACGTTAGTCACACAATGAAATTAATAGTTCTAGTAAGTAGTTCCGTGGACGCTCACTACTGCCAAACTATGTAGGTAGGTACTACCTAACTTCTAGAATCTATGTGCCAAACTACTGCTATCAGCGCCATAATAATCAAATGCTCTCATTGCGACGTTCGTCAAAAGCTTGTCTAAAATACGGAGTAAATGCAGTTGTCTATGACTGAGCTACATTATACTAGAGTAGAATTCAGCTCAGTGATCTTATATCAAGGAATTTATATACTAACATAAGTACATATAAATTCCTTGATATACTCGTCAGAATTGGTTAGGAATTTATATACTAACGTTAGTATATAAATTCTTTGTCATATAAAACATCGTTACTGACGTTTTGGCACGCCATCTAGAGGAAATGTATGCTTAAATTGATACATTATATAGATATACGATGTATCAATTTAAGTACATATAATTCTAGTACATGCCTGTTATCTGGAAAACATCGTCAGATAACAGGCATGTACTAGAAATTCAAAATTCATCATGTGACATGTTGTAGATTGTATATATTTATTTATTTATTTATCCATCAATTATACGGCCTTGGCCAATAACTATAATTAAATATATATATATATATATATATATATATACACAATCTACAACATGTCACATGATGAATTTTGAGTCTCTAGTACATGCCTGTTATCTGACGATGTTTTCCTAAGCCGGTTTTGAGTGAGGCATGACATCGAAATCTGCACAAAGCTACTATTCACACCAATCCACACCAATATATAAAAATGAAGGGAGGGTTTGGGGAGTTAACGAGATAACGACTGAACGGATTTTAATAAAACTTTGTAAATTGGTACTGTACAATATAGAAACAAACATTGGATACTATTTATCCCGGAAAAACTGGAAAATGACAGTTAATCTCTGTTTGGAAAGGTTGCCGTGGTAACGAAATAATAACAAGTGTGTCAAAAGGCATCAAGAGCGTTGGTGCTATACTTATGCATTGGTTTTTAATAATCTAGATGAACATAGGATACTTTTTCCGCTGTAGTCCGTGCGGATGAACTCGCGGACGAAAGCTAGTATATCATAAATCATTGATGCAGGTTGAGGTATAAATAGCTTAGTTTTGAGAAGCCTTGTACAAACAGTAACTTTAGCTAACAATTTGTTAAGATGTGTTGTGATCTAATTAAAAATGGGAAGATAAGGTTCACGCTCTTCGGGCATAGCCTTATAAATTAGGTGCAACGTACACAATTCTTTGGCCTCAGTCACAATCGGAGTGCCACGTGTTAGCAATTCCTCTCATACGCGCTACAGCCTGCGTATGTCTCTCTATCTTTGTTGACGATGCACATGAAGCACGTCGGTGGGAATGTAGCTGTGTGGGTGTATTTTCTTGTAGATGTATCTAGTCCAGATTATGTTTAAGGCGTACCGTATCTTTGTGCTATAACTATATCTGTGGTCTTATGGTTTAAACTGTAGGTAGGTTTGTTAATGTCGGTCACGGAACAGTATTATATATATTTAAGAGAAGATAGAAATTTTAAAATATTTCCTCTTAAGAATACAGAACATAAATTGGTCTAGACTAGTCGCATAACACAAGCTCACTTCAAAGTCACATCAGGCATTTTATTTATATAATGCTTTTTTTGCCCTGTAAGTGCAATAAAGTTTTTGTTGACATAACAAAGCGTGCCGTATCTCCCCCCTTTAACTGTAATAGATCTATGGTTGCCACGGTTTTATGAGGAACTAGCTGCGCCCCGCGGTTTCACCCGCGTAAGGGATGACTATGATGATGATGATAAAAAGTATCCTTTGTATTATTCCAAGGTATAAGCTATCTCCATTCCAAATTTCATCAAAATCCGTTTAGCCGGTTTAGAGTGAAGTATGATAATGATGATGAAAAGTATCCTATGTGTTATTCTAGGATATAAGCTATCTCCAGTCCAAATTTCATCAAAATCTGTCCAGCCGTTATTGGTCCCCAAACAAACAAACACAGCGTTTCACTTATTATATTTTACATTTATTATTATTATCTTTATTCATTTCACATCTCGTGTCTATGCGCGGACCTTTAATAGGCTTTAGTGGAGCCATAGCCAACACTTGGAGGCCCTTTTAACTAAAATAATATACAAAATACGAGTTGAGGATACAAGGTTATAAGGAAATATTGTTATATTGCTAAAATAAACTGGACTATGGGAGTGGTATTTTTATATGGATTATAAAACCGGTCTATGGTAAGAGACTCCAGCACCTGCCAATTCCGTCTCATGTTAAAATATGAAGGCAGGTGGTGACTTCCCACCCACCAAGCAAAATAAGCCGCCAGCATTCGCAACGCAAGGGGCAACGTTGGTGTAGATGGCTGAAGGGAGTCGAGAGGTGTGCTGCAGTTTCACTTAGCGTTACTCCCGGCGTTGTGCACTTGGAGCTTAGTTTCTTAGCTCTTGCGTCTCCACCCCCAGACGGCCAGTCAAGGCAAGCTGGGAATCAGGGCTCTCATTTAGTCCCAGGGAGTGTCTCGGGGTCCGCAGTGTCGCCACGCAATGACGGCTCGCTACAAAGCCGCCCCTCGGTTTTATTATTATTATTATTATTATTGGTGAGGATTTCACCTTTACATACAAAAGTACCTAGTTCCCATTTCAGTACATACTACATAGTACACATTACGGCGCAAACTGACTCTTAAACAATTAACTACCTTTTTCCCACTAGCATATAAATATTCGATAATACTCGCAGTAGGATCTGGTAACACTATCGAAAAACTTTTACCCCCGCATAAAAATATTGCTAGTCCCTCTCGTATATCTCCCCGAACCGAAACGAGGTCATCAAAACACAGTTATATTGAAGTGCGGGATAAATATTTCAGGGGACGAATATGCCGGGAAATAAAAATATGGCGTCAAACGGTAGCCTCGAATGCACAAATCAATGAGCTTTTTTGTTAAATTTGTGCTCTTTATTAATGTAGAATGATGAAAAAATCATCCCTTGGGGATTTCATTTTCAAAATGTTTTAATTAGTGCACTCCTATAACTTTCCCCTACTAGTTTCACATATAAGTAACAAGGTCTTAATTAGTAGTTAAGTAATCTATCTGTCTATCTAATCAGCCCGTATCACCCATTCCTGAGTATAGGCCTCCTCTCGTCACATGACAGTCTTTCCGGTCCTGTGCTAATCTAATCCATTGGACCCCAGCGTACCTCTCAATGTCATCTGACCATCGGGCGGGTGGTCTGCCTCGAGGTCTTTCTTGGATACCATTCGGTGCCTGCCTTGGTTCACCTATTTTCATCCCGTCTTGCCAAATGTCTTGCCCATTTCCAGGTTAGCCTGGCAATTCGCATACCTAAATCTTCAACTTTGGTACGACGTTGAATTTCGACATTTGGTATGCGATCTTTCAGATGCCTAGCATGGCTTACTCCTTAGCTCGTTGGCCCACTCTTATTAACCCCTGATCAAAGAGATGGATATTATAAGTTAAGGGTATGTATCACTCTGTGTGTGTGTGTGTGTGTGTGTGTGTGTGTGTGTGTGTGTGTGTGTGTGTGTGTGGCATCGTAGCTCCCAAACGAATGGACCGACTTTTATGCAGCTTTTTCTGTTTGTAAGCTGATGTGATCGAGATGGTTCTTAGCTTTATGAGGGAGGGGGAGGAGGATGGGGGAGGTGAGACAAGGAGGGGAGAATTGTAGCTTCCAAAGGCATGGATCGAGTTAGCTGCGGTTATTTATGTTTGAAAGCTGAGGAGATGGTTCTTAGTTATAACGGTGGGAGGGAATGGGGGTGAGGATCGTAGCTCCCAAACGAATGGACCCATTTTGTTGTGGTTTGTATGTTTGACATCTGATGTGATCGAGATACTTCTTAGCTATAATGGGATGTGGGGGTCGGGGATTATATATTTTTTTAATTTGCTTGTATATGTTCTCTTTGGCGAGCGACCACGTTTCGGCACCGTATGTGAGTATGTGAGTATGGGCAGGACAAATTGGTGAAACATCTTGCTTTGGGGGAGTTCAGAATTGAAAATATCTTCCAGTTTTCCAAAGGCACCCCATCCGTTCTGGACTCGCCTTGCGATCTCCTTCAGCTGGGAGCTGAAAGTTAAAAGTCCAGACATGTTCATCCCTATACCGACGCTTGCAAATGCTTCGTGCTCAGTCAGCATGAGTTGGAGATCAGCAGCGGTCACAGCTACCAGGATGAGGTCGTCAGCGAACCGCAGGTGCGAAATGTGGAGGCTGTTTATAGTGACGACTCTCTCGCTCCAGTTTAAACTCTTAATGACGTTTTCTAAGACATAGGTAAATAGCTTCGGCGAGAGAGTTAGGTAATACTAAAATCAATTTTACTTAGGTTATTTACCATGACATTGCAACACAAGAGCACAAGAAAATGTAAGTGATAATTTGCTAACCAACTTTAAATCATCATAGATCCTAATTGAATAATGAAAAGAGAAAGCTAACACAAAAATAAAAATAAATAAAAATTATAGATAATTTTCATATACCTATTAAACTATACACCATTTAACCTAGTTCGTCGACTTTCATTTGTTTATTTTTCACAATATGGCATCTGGTTATCGCCATATTGAATTTTGATTAATGTCATGACAGTGACCCTCACGAGATTAAGACAAATCGATTGACGTAAGAATCATGAACAAGAAAAAACATACATACATAGGCTGATAAACACAATACCTTCCGCTCAGTCGGGTAAAAAACAACAGGATAAGAGCTGAGAACAACGTGCAAGCGGATATGTAGAACAGACAAAAACTAGCCTATGACACTCTTGCCATGAATATACCTCGCTTGTCAAAATCGGACCAAGTTTTTAGTTTGAACACATAACCCTTCTTTTGTTCGCCATAGTCAGGTAACAAATAACCTTTGACACTCTACGACGAAGACGAATCGATTGATACCTCGCTTGTCAAAATCGGACAATTTTTTTATTTTGAACATATAACCTTTCCTTTGCCTTGCTGTAGTCGGGTAAAAAATAGCTTATGACACTCTATACATGAAGACAAGAAGACGAATCGAGACCCTATGGTGGAACATCCACATACCCACATACATAAATAAATACATAGACTGTTAAACTCGCCTTAATCGGGTAAAATGAGCCGAGAAAAACATGCAAGCGGGTATGTAGAACAGACAAAAACAAAAATATTTTCAAAGACTGATGATCAAAGAACAAAACCAATTGTCAGCACAAAAGAAAGCCACAGTCCGAAAGCAGACGAGCGGAAGGGCTCGTCGATAAATTGTCTACGTCCTACTAATTGCTTTGCGTCCGCCGACTTTACCAATTACGGACGCTCCGTTGGCTATCTGGAAAGAATATGTGTTGCCAGTGTAAGCGTTATTAATATTGTTGGCGTGATGTGTTACATTACTTATTAGCTAATATTAATTTGGAAAGTTCTAATAGTAGGTAAGTGCGGTGGCGGCCGAAACGTAACATGTTCGCTACACGATCCAACGGTGTTGTAAGCCCCGAACTCGAAAATAGAGGGATGTTATAGGTTTATGTATACGTGTGTGTGTGTCTGTGGCATCTGAAATGTACCAATTTTGATGCGGTTTTTTTCTGTTGACGTTTTGGCATTCAATGGCCTGCGTTTTATGAGGGTGGCCTATATATGTTCTGCAGTGGACTTCTTTCTACTGAGATGGTGATGATGATGATTGGCTTTACAATATAGAGACCTCTGCCGATCTCCTCTCTGTATTGCACTGGCCACTGCACTAAGCTAGTCACATATAAGCCAATCATAAGATGTCGAGAACGAATCTTGTTATCCTAAACAATTATATTCTAAGTATAAAATGTCATTGGTCCTATGTGAAAGATATCATGATATTTTCTAAGAAACGTGCCTTTCTTTGGAAACCTAAATAAATTATGGTTACGCGCATGCGCACCGCGTAGTAATGATACTATAAGTTGGTCCTTATTTCGTCGTAAATAATCGTGAATCGCCAGCTTTCGCACCATACCACATGAAGAATAGTCGACGCGAAAGTAAGGGAGGAATTGCGAATGGGGACCAAACATTAGTTGGTTTTGTCCGATTTCCTCGTGAATTGTTTGTACGCCATGTGACTGGGCATGCGTATATACTTAACAATTCAAAATAAAACAAAAACGTTAGTTCCTACAAGTGGAGGTGAACAAAATCTAGCACTTCCACTTCCGACGTAAATTGATTCTATTTTTGTTGCTCTTAATTATTAAATTACGTCATTAACTGGTTCAAGATTTATGAAAAACTTAATATATGTTTAGTTTCTGTACCGTAACTTTTTATACAAAAACACATATAATAATAAAGTTGGCTATGTGCGAGTTGCACTCGTGCACCGAGGGTTCCGTACAAACAAAATTATTGAAATATTTTTTCGTGATGTAACTACATATTCACGGTTGTCGGATTTTCCCCTTTACTTGTGCTACAAGACATTGCTTCTCGCCAAATTTCATGATTCTAGGTCAACGGGAAGTACCCTTTGGGTTTTGATTCCCGTGCGAGTGTCAAAATATGCGGCATAAACGGCCGTATCTTAAAAGTTGTTTTGCACCGCTATAGGTCGCGTCATGTAAAAAGGACGCTGTTTGTTAGGCTGCGCATTAGGCGATTTATCAGTCTATTTGGAGGTATGAAGTACTAGCAATAACCAATTTAGGAAGCTGCGAGCGAAAGGCTAATTATTAATTATTTAAAACAATAGGCCTAGTACTTTTGTGCGCGAGTGTACCCACGCACACACACACCCCTTCACTTTCTTCCGGCGTTCTTTATACATGGCGAGACCAGTACAAGGGATTGCAAACTTGAGTATGTGATATTAATTTCAAATTGATACCTCTACGCGTTTCTGAGAAAAGGGGCCTTGTCAGATAGTCAGGAGGACAACGAAATGATCTTATAAGGGATATCTTTCCTTTCTTCCTTTTCAGGTACGGAACTTAAAAAAAGAGTTTAACTTTCTGTACGGTAGATGAGGTTAAATTAAGTAGTTTATCAGTTTTAGATTTATCAAAAACGTTATATTTCCCATTTAAAAACGAAAAATTAAACATTGTTCGTTCAAAATTATAACATTTCGTTCATAAAAATGAGTTCCAGTTCAAAACCACTCTAATCCACATTTTCATTATAATTTTTCTACTCAACCATGTATGGAACAGTTATTTTTACAATTAGTTTTCTATTTTTTGCAGATAATTTATGTGTACATTAATTAAAAAACTTCACACAAAATGCTATTCAAATATTACTCGATTCTGAAAAGTTTAATTCTTTTCGAATTGCAAAGAATTGACAAGCAGAAAAAGAACGAGCGAGCCTTACATTAGTCGTATGTTGTGTAACACCAAGCTCTGTTTTATCATATACTAGCTTTCCCCCGCGATTTCGTCCGCGCGGACTACAGTTTATCGCGAAAAAAACATCTTATGTTCTTCTAGGACATTAAAAATCAATGCAAAAGCAGGTATAGCATCAACGCTCTTGATGTTTATTGACAGACTTGTTATTTCGTATCCATAGAAACCATTCCTTTCCGCGAGTAATCAACATTTTCCAGTTTTCCCGCGGAAACTTACAATTTCCGGAAAAACAAGTATCTAATGTTTTATTCTAGGGTATAAGCTATTTCCATTCCAAATTTCATCAAAATCCGTCTAGACGTTATCGCGTGAAAGCTCCCCATACAAACAAACAAACAGACCACGTTTCACTTTTATATATTGGTATATAATAATATATATTGGTATATGATAACACTAATGGGAAACCCGAAGCTCTGTTTTATCATCGCTGGGTTCGGTTTTATCTTAACTTTAGCACCGCGCGCGCTCATTAGTCAACTGTTACACTGTAGCACATGTTTCACTTTTCACGAAATCACTCCCATAGATTTTAGGAAAGCGAGAGGAAAGATATTACGAATGAAAAACATTTTGCAATAATTATATAGTTTTGGTCGTTACCAACCTCTTGTTTCTCCACTATATGACCGAAATAATGTAATGTTTTCTGGCTACAACATGACGAAATATTTGTTTCCTTTGTATTATCTACGAAGCGGTAGAACTGTTTGTGGACAGTATTTTTGTTCCTTGTTTCGTTTTTACACTGCAAATATGTTAGAGCTTTTGTTCTCTTGTCAAATCTATTTATCTATACGTACTTATAATTAAGCAGTAAGTAGTAAAAAGTCTGTACACGAAGATAATAGTTGCCAGTTTCTATACGGCGTGCGCCATCTTTGGAAGGTTTTAAGTGTCAAGTGAAGAGGTTTTACTTGGAAGTCTTGCTAATGTTATGTTTATTATCACGTTTGTCATGTTGCTTAAATTACAGTTTTGTTTTTGTTTTCTCGTAATTATATTTAGATATTCATATATTCATATAGTATATATTTATATATATATTTGAAATATATATTTATGTGTATATTATAATATATTATATATCATAGTTTTAGTATAATTTTAAATTTGATTTATTGTTTCCCTCTTGTAATTTAATTTCATAGTGCACCCCGTCCCTCACGATTATAACAAATCTTCTCCAAAGGTTGCCTGGAAGAGATCTCTTTTAGCGATAAGGCCACCCACTTTTTCTACTATTGTTCCTTTATTTTGTAATTTTTCTTTGTGGTGTGTACAATAAAGAATTTATCTATCTATCATCTGAATCGGTCCACATCTGGACCGATTCAGATGTGGTTTTCACTGATGTATAGCTTAGGTTTGGACTTAAAAGCTGGTGTACTTGGTATCGTTGATTAGAATCCAAGCAATCGAAAAATTATTTCAACTAAATTTGGTACATCATACCTTATAGGTACTTTTGGTCCTGGAACAACATAATATAGGATACTTTCATGGCAGGAAAATCCACGCGGGCAACGCAGCGGGCACAGCTAGTTGAAAGCTAGGTAAAAGACAATACTAAATGAAAATACATGAAATCGATAATTGCTACTGTACGCAAGGCCTTCCTTGTTTGAAGGCTGTCATATTTTATTCAGAGGATAAGTCACACACCACCTTCCCCACTACGAGTAATATATAACGTGAAAGATGAAAGTGAAACCTTGTCTGTTTATATGTTTGGGGAGCTTTCACGTCTGGACTGATTTTGATTGAATTTGGAATGGAGATAGCTTATACCCTGGAATAACACATAGGATACTTTTCATCATCATCATCACCATCATCATCCTTCACGCAGGTGAAACCACGGGGCGCAGCTAGTATCACTATAATTTTAACACTTTGGCTATAGTAATTTGATATTTTTTTTTAGCTAACCTTGAGTCTATCGGAAATTCACCTGAGCGATACTCTCTTTAATAAGGCCTGAAACCCTTTTTACATAGGCTTCAATTCTTACCCCTTTTATCCCTATTAATAGTATCCATGTCTTTGCAGGAAATCCGTAAATATCAATATAATTTACCCCACGCAGCGAGAAGACCGTAAATAACGGAAAAAGCGGATTTGCCCGATACCGAAAATAGTTTTCCGAAGTACTGGGACGCCATGAGCGTGTAAGCGGCTTCCCGTAATCCGCCGCAGGGCACGTACGGGAATAAATCTCTATCTACCGCCCGTTTACTGTTTATTTTCATGTAGAGATGGCATTTAAAATTTTTGGGAGTATCGATTAATTTATCTGCCGCTGAGCTGAGTAAGTTTTAAAACAGGTATATGATGACCGGTTTATAATACGTGCTCTTTAAAATCCAACAACACAGGGTTCGATTTTCGGAACGTGACTTTGCCCGCTCGGTTATTTCTCGGGTTTAAAAGTAACATACATATGTGTTATTCCAGGACCAAAAGTACCTACAAAATATGATATACTATATTTGTTCAGCTGTTATATAGTTTTTTTATCGATTGCTCTGTTTTTATTCATCGGATTGAGTTATGAAGTACACTAGAGAAGACAGAATCTAAGTTATCCATCAATGAAAACCGCATGCGCGAACAGAGACAGAATCCATATAAAAAAAACATGTTCTGTAGCTAATTAAGTCCCCTAGACAATTTTTATTGAAATTATCTTCAGTCTTTATACTTTTCGTTGATTAAGTACTGCTTTATCATAAGTACCTCTACATGTGTGGATTCTCGTGCTTCGTCGAACATGTTAAGCCTAGGTACCAGTTGATAGCAGCCGTTGACACGTTAGAGGCTCGGGCAGCCTGACAAACTCTGACACCAGAGGTAGCTGCTAGCTCATGTACATGCCTACCTAAATACCTTATTTATCATCATTCTAATGTAATACATCATTATTATCATTCGAGTTTCGATTCCCCACGTCATCTTATCGAGTTTTCTCACTCAGAATCGATTTGAAACTTTGTCACTTCACTATTTTACGACGAAGGCGGGGAAGTTTACGCCTTGCTTTATTTTGTCACGTCGCTTCGTAAAATTTATACAGACGCCAGAAAGTTCTAAAGATACCCGTTTTGGGACAAAAATAAACACTTGAAAATTACCTTGAGGTAAGCAAAAACAAATTACAGGTGTGTCGGATTTGACGACCGGTTGGTCTAGTGGCTAGAGACTCTAGGTACGAAATCAAACGGCCGCGAGTTCGAATCCTGCAAGGTGTATTCATTTGTGTGATGAGCAGAAATGTTTATTTCCGAGTCATGGATGTAATATTCGTATGTAACTATGTTTATCCATTATCTAGTGCCCATAGTAGGTACAGGGTATCCTAGTTAGGGGCTAGGTATGTGGTATGGAATTGTCCCGAATATATTTATTTATTTTTAATGTAATTTTTCCTAAAGTTTTAAGAGCCTAATAAAATATATATATATATATTTATATGCGTATGTTAAAATAAAAAAAGAGTCTAAGTTATATATATATGCATAATTATCTGGATCAGCATAAAAGTCACTCGCTGCGCCCAACATCTATCTATACCAATATATAAAAGTGAAACGTTGTCTGTTTGTTTGTTTGTTTGGGGTGCTTTCACGCGATAACGGCTGGAAGGATTTTGATGAAATTTGGAATGGAGATAGTTTATACCCTAGAATAAAACATAGGATACTTTTTATCCCGGAAAATTGAAAGTTATCACGGGAAAACTGGAAATTGTTGATATTACTCGCTGCATGCATGGCAACCGTTCCATAACGGTTGCCATGGAAACGAAATAACAAATCTGTCAAAAACTTCGAGAGCATTGGAGCTACACCTTCTTTTGCATTGGTTTTTAATATCCTAGAAGAACATAGGATGCTTTTTTTCGGGTTAAACAGTAGTCCGAAGTCGCGGCGGAAAGCTAGTATTTATTAAAAGTACAGAAACTGGAGATAACATAACCTTTCTATTAACGTTTTCATTGTTGTTTTATTGCGGATGCTTACTAATTTCCTGACTGCGCGGAGGGTATTGTGTTTATCAGCATATGTATGTATGTTTGTTCCTCTGTGGCACTATATAGACCAAACGCGTGGACCGATTTTGATGATTCTTACGTCAATCGGTTTGTCTTAATCTTGCGAGTGTTAATAAAGACATGACATTAATCAAAATTCAATGTGGCGACAATTAGACGCCATATTGGAAAAATAAATATAAACTCGACGCACTGTTTTAAGTGGGGTATCATTGGATAGGTATTTGAAAATCATCTTTAGGTATCTGTGATCATTTTTCATTTCAAATGAGCATTTAGGATCTATATCGGTTTAAAATTTGTTGGCAACTATGTTCACTTATCTAACCGTCGGATTTGTGAAAGTGGTGTCTTGATTAGACTAGTCATATGCTTGCTTTTCGTATGAGATAGTGCTGACCTCTGGTGTCAGAGCTTGTCAGGCCGCGCGAGGGCCTCTGATATGGCTTAACGACTGCTGTTAAAACCAATCGGGATCGACAGCTTAACGTGCTTTCCGAAGCACGTAGCGATGGAAATCCGCACATAACTTAGAAAAGTCACAGGTGCGCAGAGGACCGAAACCAGAACAGACCATGCGATGTGCAAGCCAAAATGCGAAGCTCAAAAACAGTTTAGTTTTGAAATGTGCAAAACAAGCCCGTTTCATATCACACAACATTTTGACCTACTTGTCTAACTTTGGAATTTTAGCAACCCCAGACTGAATGAAAAAGTCTAATCATATTTGTTCAACAATCAATATATCCACGAAAGATATCGTCGAACAAAGAACAGACAATGATGCATACAAACGTCGACTAACCAACTTGATTAATGTAACTAGGTGTAGCCCGCAGCTTTACCCTTGTGGTATTTTCATACACTTTTTGGCATACCATTTCATTCATTTTATTCCATGGTAAAAATATTTTAAGACAAAGAGAGAGGTTTTTGTCCTGTCAGAATACCAGCGCTGAGTGCGGGGACACTTAGTATTCAGCTGAGGCCTTTTTGGCACCGCTTTTTTTGTATCTATCTATCCATCTATATCTATATCTTCTACGTATCTATTTATCTATCTTCTTCTATATTATATCAAAATCAATTGCCGTGTATAAGTCTCGCAGAAACTCTAGAATGCCTCGACAGTTTTGAATTAAACAGAGTTTTGAATTAGAGTTTGTCATGTAAATGTTTTTTTTTTGTTTCTTCCTTTATGGTTTTACTGTGCAGTGATGATAGTGGTAAGTACCTACCAGATCACGTAGGTATCAATTTTCTACTTCCCACCCGAAAGTGTCTCTACCCACGCGCCTACTTTTCATTCTGGAATCGACAAGGCTATAGGGTGGTGTCAGTTCGTCACGCAGAAAAAGGATTCCACGTAAGATGGAATCATTTATTCCCCAATGTATACTGAGTGTACAAACAAGATATATACAGTGTTTTCGTCTTGTGATTGATTCGAGATTGAAACGCGTGGATGTGATTCCAGTCGCCTGCTTATCAGGTTTTTTCATGCGAATTTATTTAATACTAGTTGTGCCCGAGGCTTTGCCCGCTTGATCATTTCTCTGCGTTAAAAGGAATTTATTTGTTATTCCACGACCAAAAGTACCTTTAGAGTACTTAATATCAAATTTTGTTCAGCTGGCGGATAGTTTTTATCGATTCCTCAGCTTCTAATCGTCCGATTAAGATACCAAATACATCAGACCCTAAGCTATTAGTGAAAACTGCATTGCAATCGGTCCCATAGTTTTCACGTTAGGCGCGAACAGACAAACAAACAGACACGATTAAAAAAATATGTATAAATAAATAAAATAAATATATGCCCCAAACTAGAATACCCTGTACTATGGGCACTAGGTAACGGATAAACATACCATACATAAATAAACATAGATGACTCGGAAACAAACATTTCTGCTCATCATACAAAATTAAATGGTTGCACCTTGTGGGATTCGAACCCACGACCGTTTGATTTCGTAGTTAGGGTCTTTGGCACTAGACCATCTGATTGTAAAATATATTCTTGTTCAGTCGCTTATTTTAAGTACTCTAGACCAATTTATTTTTTATTATCTTCATTGTACAGACTTTTTGGTACTTACTGTTTTATTAGAAGTATAGATATAGATAGATTTTTTATAGGTTGCTTTTGACTTCCTGTCTCTACAGACGTTAAGTTATGACGCTGTTTACTTTGTTACATGCATACCTAGCAGTAACACTTAATTATTATATATTTACTGATTGTTAACCCAAGTCGTTGTGTCGAAATCAGTACCTACTTAAACGAAACCACGAGACCTAAACAATAAAAACATTGAAGAAATAATTTAGTACCTAAGTAGTTAGTTAAGTTTTTTGCCATAAGCCGGCCCCAACTCAGCATAATTCTGGTTAATAACAACCAGCGCTGGTCTTCCGTTGGGAACGGCAGGTGACGTCACGCACGGAAATGTCACATAAAATAAAAAATTAACAATAATAAAAATTACACATTAGGTACAAAAATACAATATAAAGTAAATAGGATTTGGAACAAACGAATTAATATATAAATTGGCAACACTGTTCCACACAAAAACTAAAATATGAATTGAGTGTCTCCTATATAGTCTGTGGAAGTGAGGCATATTCCATATATCTTATCATTGTTATTGTGTACTATAACATACATGTTTGTGTTGGTTTTAAAAAATCTTTCACCTTTATAAAGCTCCATTTACAGCAAGTAACTGAACAGTATTTTATTTTGCAAAAAATTTGAGAACCAAACAAAAATTACAATAATTGTAATCTAAGGCAGCAAACAATTGCAAAAATTACGATTACTTGCTGTAAAGAAACCGTGTTGCCGTGGAAATGAAATACAGTAACACCCCCGCTATATGCGCTCCTCACACCTAAGATAAATCAGCTCGCTTACTCCTTGACATTTGCTAGTGATGTGGTACATCTGAACCTAATTAATAGGTGAAAAGCAGATGCAAGAAGACGTTTTTAATTTAAAAACTCAAACCTCTTAGCAATCGCTAGGTATGCGGATTGAAAATAAATTTTAATACATTGCAATATGGTATAATATTCTATTTGACTTATTTGGCCTGTTTTGCACTAAGTTTCTACATATTTTAGATAAATAGAAAAATAAATTTTATCTTGTGGTAATACAGTTCATTGTCAATTATTTGATACCTCATTTAGTGAAATAAAATCTGAGCAAATTTTCGAAGCCATATAACAGATCATATAACAGTACTTCAAAGCATATTTTTTGATAGCATAAAAACAGTATTATTCAGGACAGTAGTTAGCAATTTATTTGGTATACATTGATTTTTGTGTGATATCCGTTCCATAAATTAATAGCGCGAGGCCCGTAATGTTTATATAAGTTGAAAATACGAGTAGCGTCAGTTTAAACAAAATGTATCCAAGGTGTCTCAAAAGAAATGTCACATTTAAAACTATAATTTAAAAAAAAGTAAGGAGTTTATTGAAAAAATGTTTATTACATATTAAAATACACTGATTGGGAATTTATTTTTTAAACATGACATCGTCCAAATGTAAACCGTTGCGTTCACGGCATTCGTTTAATCGAGCACTAAAATTGCCTATGACGGCTCGGCAGGTATTCTCCGTGATGGCTGCGATTTCGTGACGGATATTTTCTTTTAATTGTGCCAGGGAAGTCGGTTTGCTGGCGTTAACTTGACATAACCCACAGGAAAAGGTCCATAGGTGTCAAATCGGGACTGCGTGGAGGCCAACTTATGTCACCTCTCCTGGAGATCAATTTGCCAGGAAAATGATGATGACACCTTGTAAATATAGTCTTAAACAAATGCTGCACAAAAAACTATGGTACAAAAAAATCGACTTCAATCGGATTAACTATTAACCAAAACTACTAATCTAATTTTGATTCAATTTAAACATTACTATACTGGAGGTCTTGTTTCTCGAGTAAAAACATTACTATACTGGAGGTCTTGTTTCTCGAGTAAAAACATTACTATACTGGAGGTCTTGTTTCTCGAGTAAAAACATTACTATACTGGAGGTCTTGTTTCTCGAGTAAAAACATTACTATACTGGAGGTCTTGTTTCTCGAGTAAAAACATTACTATACTGGAGGTCTTGTTTCTCGAGTAAAAACCATCATCTAATTCGGTTCAGAAATCCCAATATATAAGAGAACATAAACTATAAAACAAATAGATTTTCTAATTAAAAGAACTGAACCAATTTTGATGAAGTTTATATGGGACTACACTAAAGTCTACCCTTTTGAATATTACAACAACCAAATCAAAAATTCAAATCGGTTTAGAAATCTTAAAGAGGCAATGTAAACACAAAATCAAACTATTTATTGTCGAACAACTACTGAACCAATTTCGATAAAATGTGTATGAAATCACTTGGAGAGTATAACCCTTTCAAACAAAGGAATAATTTTTATTGTCGGTATGCAATTGACGGATAAATTGGTGTAAAAAAAAACATATACGGTCTCCTCTCGTGAAGTCGATTATAAAAACACTTGTTTTATATAATTTGAAAATTCATCTTTAAGCGGTGAACGGGGATGGCAAAGTTTATATGAAGAAACACCAGGTATTTGTTGAAAGTAGAGTACGGATTTAAATGAAATTTGGTATATATATTTCAAGAAATATCACGCTAGGAGGCGGAGCCTAGCAGCTGGTGGTGAGATGGCATGAAAAGATGGTGGGAGTGAAACGCCACTATTCCGTCGGCATTCGAAGGAGTTGGACGTTCAATTATCTCTCAATTGCGTTCCTTCAATTCCCCTTATTTAATTTCTAAAAGTATTTCACGTGTAATACATTTATTTCACGAACAAGCAAGCGAAGTGTCGGGAGTCACACGATGGACCGACGACATTTTAGCCATCGCAGGAAGTCGGGGGATGGAGGTGGCACAAGATCGCTCGTCATGGCGCTCTTTGGGGGAGGCCTATGTTCAGCAGTGGACTTCTAAAGGCTGACATGATGATGATGATGATGACATTTATTTTGTGAAGTATGATTGACTGAGCGAGCGCAAAGTGCAAGCGAAGCGTCGTTTCAGCTTGGGCAAAAAGGCCTTCGTATGTCTGTTCGGATCTCTGTTCTCCTCAACAGGTCGCATTTTTCAATCGATGTTGACAAAACTTAGAATACAGGTTTGATGAACTTTTAGAATTATTTAGAATTTTTAGATATTTTTTTTTCAGAACAGATTGAAGACCAGCACAGAGGATTCCCGCGCAGTACTGACCCGCACTACACTGACAAAATGCCCGTAGTCAGCCTAGACTAGATTGAGATGGCGCTCAAACAACTTAAGAATAGAAAGGCCCCCGGTGAGGATGGTATAACTTCGGAGCTCCTGAAAGCAGGGGAAAACCCGTACTTTGGGAGCTTCAAGAGTTATTTAGCACTGTCCTTACAGAACAGAAAAGAAGGAGAACTCCAGAGGCGTGGAGCAGGAGTTTGTAAGTACTCTTCTTTAAAAAAGAGGATAAAAGCCTTTTAAAGAACTACCGACCTATTTCACTCTTGAACCACGTCTATAAGTTGTTTTTGAGGGATCTAAAATCGTCTCGCAAGAAGACTTGACGAATTCCAGCCACTTGAGCAGGCTAGGTTTTGTAGAGGATTAAGCACCATAGACCACATACACACATTGAGGCAGGTTAAACAGAAGTCTGAAGAGTATAACCAGCCCCTGTATCTTGTTTTGTAGACTATGAAAAGGCCTTTGACTTCGTTGAAACCTGGGTAGTTCTGGAGTCTTTGCAGCGTTGTCAAGTGGACTGGCGATACATCGAAGTGCTTAGATTTCCGTATGACGCCGCGACTATGAGTGTCCAAGTACAAAACCAGCAGTATATACATATCCACTGCCCTGGAAGATATGTTTAAGACGCTGGATTGGAAAGGAATGGGCATTAATATCGATGGCGAGAACATGTCACACACGATTTTCCGATGATATTGTCCTAATGGCGGAGTCGCTGCGAGACTTAAAAAGTATGCTGACCAACCTAGATGATGCTTCTCGACGGATCGGTCTCGGAATGAACATAGATAAGACCAAGATCATGTTCAACGATTTTATTGACCCGGAACCGATTGCAGTTAATGGTGTGCCTCTTGAAGTTGTCTAACAATATGTTTACCTTGGGCAAATATTGCAATTGGGTAAGAACAACTTTGAGAAAGAAGCCAACAGAAGAATCCAGCTGGGTAGGGCAGCATTCGGCGAGCTTCATAAAGTCTTCTCGTTTTCCATACCACAGTGCCTGAAGACAAAAGTTTTCAATCAGTCATGACATATGGTGCTAAAATGTAAGATAAGACCAAGATCATTGTGGCGTTCCTAACAGGATCTTCCATCAAAACAACACATTTTCTTCTTAATAAATGGTCTGTATTTCTTCTTTCTTTTCGAAAGAAGTTTCTTCACAATAGGTTTTCTTACTTCTAGTTGTTCACCGTCAATACTTGTATTGAACTCGATCACATTGCAGTCATATATTTTCGAACTTTACTGGTCTATATATATCCTAACTTACGTACTACCTAACTATTTACATCATAACGAGCGGTCGACTTTGTATGGGCCAATCACAATCATTGTGCGAGGGCGACAGAAACATTAGAGCGAGAGGGCTAATAAGTACTTCGTTGGAAAGAGACGTGCGAGGAGATAAGCTACACTGGTCATAAGGAGTACTTAGATCTGATTCAACCAATTGCGACTGAGGTGTTCTTTTCGTCCGTAACAATCATGATCTTACTGACCCGGAACCGATTGTACTCGTAGTTAATGGTGTACCTCTTGAAGTTGTCCAAAAATATGTTTACCTTGGACAAATATTGCAATTAGGTAAAAACAACTTTGAGAAGGAAGCCAACAGAAGAATTCAGCTGGGTTGGGCAGCATTCGGCAAGTTTCGTCTCACGTCATCCATACCACAGTGCCAAAAGACAAAAGTATTTAATCCATGCGTCCTACCAGTCATGACCTACGGAGCCGAAACGCGGACGGTCAAACTAGTCCACAAATTTAAGGTCGCTCAGCGAGCTATGAAGAGAGCTATGCTTGGAGTTTCTCTGAAGGACAAGATTCGTAATGAAGATATCCGACGGATTACCAAGGTAACCGACATAGCTGAATGGATAAGCAAACTGAAGTGGAAGTGGGCTGGTCACATTTCCCGAAGAACCGATAACCATTGGAGTAGACAAGTTCTCGAGTGGAGACCACGTTTAGGCAAACGTAGTGTAGGACGCACTGTGGCCAGGTGGAGTGACGACCTGCGAAAAGCGGCTCGAAGAAAATGGATAAGGAGAGCTGAAGACCGAGCTCAGTGGCGTGCATTAGGAGAAGCCTACGTCCAGCAGTGGACAGATATAGGCTGATGATGAGTATAAATATAGGATAGGTTAAATGCTTGACTAGTAGATTGTAAGGGTGCATCTTTATGCAACACATCTATATGTTACAATAATGTTGTAATCCCAGCGTAAAAACAACTTTGTTGGCGTATAATGTCAACACTACTCATGTAATAACTACAGAAACGATTGAAATGTTTTCACTAATAGCTAATGGTCTTGGCCACGGAAGCCTCAGTCTATGCGTGTCCAACATGTTGCATGGGGTTGGGGTTTGCCCACCAACTCGCAGCTACTCTTTCGACGGCATTGTGCCGTTCGTCTGAAAGAGCCCTGTGGCATCATCAAGGTCGAATCAAGTCGGACCATGTTTTCTTCACATTGCCACTGCCACTTACTTGGTGTGTAAAGATACTTGTACACTATCTTATTATAGTGTAATATTAGTTAATTTAATTTAACAACATGTTATTATGGACTTTGTGTCGAACAAGATACTACAAATAGGAACAATCTTATTACTAAAGTACAACGAGCGGACATATCGCTAAAAGCGATCTCTTCCAGTCAACCTTTCGATGGAAAGAAATAATTGAGTGAGTGAGACAAGCAACAACCTTATAGGTGAACAGATGGTGATGATGCCCCAGGATGATTATGGCAGTGATGAAATAAAACTGAATTTGTTGTAGTTGTATTACTTAGATGATGTTGCTATGATAATTACTATCATCATCATCATCATCTTCATCCTCCCAATGCAGGGCATAAACCTCCTCCCTCTGACACTATTATCTCTGCCTTCAGCCAATCTTTGCCAAGGTCATATTAAATTTAGCTCGACCCGTCGTTGTTGCACTGGTCTTCTAAGGCTGCGATTTTCCACGCGGGGCCACCAATCTACCAGTGACCTACTTCACCTGCCATCAATGCATCTTGCCAAGAGTCCATCTCATCGCCACTTGAGGTTTATGTACTGATGTCTTCCACCTTGTTTTTCTTTGGATCTCCGTCTTTCGCACTCAGACGCTCACTGTGAGCTTAGAAACAGTATCTACTAAAAAGAAATAAGATATCACATAGTGCAGTATTGGACCTACTTACCTAGAGCAAAATAGAATTCTGTTCAAAATTGAAACAGTGATATCACTTTCAGATATCGTCACAAAAAAGAGCAGCGGGAAAAATGTTTTAACCAGTTCTATAATATAATTGTTCAGTTGGTTTTGTAACAGTTCCAATGTGTTCTTTTAAAATACCTCCTTAACTGTTATTTTGGACAGTTTCTATAAATATTGCTCAATTCTACATTGCAGTAGTACCACATCACTGCTTAGCAAGGTGGCGCGGGATGAATTTTAAGGAGCTAATGTAAGGCCGGCATTACGCGAATTTCTAATTTCGCGCTAAAATACCTCGCTTTACGTGGTTTGTTTACACATAAACTTGTCTTTGGTCGCGGGAATATTCTGATAAAAGAATGGGAAACACTCTCAGAGTATGGTAGGATTCAACGATTTAATGCTGTTTAGCAACCATTCGCACTAATTCTTGTACCTGAATATAAACTAAAAAGTTTAAAATAAAATAAATTATTATAAAAACAAAAACCCGACTGCGAACAAAACTAGATGCAGTCGGAGGCATGAATCTAGAATCGATCTAGCACCACCGCGAGCAACTTCCTGTGATGGCTACAATGTCGTCGGTCCATCGTGTGGGGGGTCTCCCTACACTTCGCTTGCTTGTTCGTGGCCGCCATTCTATAACCTTTTTTCCCAGCGGTTGTCGGTTCTGCGAACTATATGGCCAGCCCATTGCCACTTCAACTTGCAAACTCTGAGAGCTTTGTCGGTAATCTTGGTTCTTCTACGGATTTCCTCGTTTCGGATTCTATCATGTAGTGAAACACCGAGCATAGCTCTCTCCATTGCACGCTGCGTGACTGAGCTTGTGTATGAGACCAATAGTTAGCGACCACGTCTCAGTGCCGTATGTCATCACTGGCAACACGCACTGATTATAAACTTTCGTCTTGTGGCTCTGCGGTATCTGCGACGAGAAGATATGGCGCAATTTCCCGAACGCTGCTGAGTTAGATTCGGTCGACCTCTTTCTCAAAGTTGGATCTACCCAGTTGGATCGTCTGACCCAAGTAGACATAGTGATCAACAGCTTCGATAATATCGGTCCCAACATAAACCGGCATGGGTACGACATGGGCATTTTACATGATGTTTGTCTTACATGGGTAAGACCACAAGTATTTTCTCTGTCAAGTACGTGAGTAATAATCAAATTAGTAATATGTAAAACTGGAACATCTTCATTGTAAAAGCTGGGGTATCGATTATTTGACCTTGAAAACGAATTAAAAATAAAAAGAGACAAGGAAGTTATGTTAAAGCTGTTATTGTCTCTTTCTTAATTATAGTGCCAATCTCAAAAAAAATGTGATCCCTACTAAAATTGCAATAATGTAACCCAAGGTATCAAAAATACAGAACGGAATGAAAATATACAAGGAAACGAAATAATAACAAGTCTGTCAAGTACGTGCGTAATAATTCAGTTGTATGGTCATATTCAATATGGTCAAAAAACACCAAGATTGTAGCTACCATTTTTTTTAGAATTTTTCATGGTTATAAAAATGCTTAAAGTTAGAAAAATGCCGCGGTGTGAGCGCCATCTGTGCGAAGCCGGGGCGAGTCACTAGTGTTATAATAAAACAACTCTTTGGTAGTAAGACTTCTTTATTTTACTGTCCCAGTATATTTTCCACTACCTACCGTCCCAGTTTAATCCTTAAATGCCGACAAACTATTCAACACTCATTCCCTCGTTTAGAGTTGACTTAAAATATTCCAAGTGCCGACCCAACTATCCGCATCAGCCCGCAATATATCTGGACTCCGCATAATCCGGGACAGGAGACTCAAATTACTCTATGCAAATTGAGATTCCGGGACAAGTGTGTCTCGGCTGCCTGCATTGGGAATTTTCAATATGTTTCTATTAGCGACTTAGGTGTTAGGGCTGAGTCGGGAATTTCCTAATATGTTTCAACTTTCATCTGATGCGGGTTCGTACGGCCACTCTAGCTATAGATAGCAGGTATACATAATCTAGTAGGCTTATATTAAATTCGTAGATATTAACACATAAAACTGTAACGTGACATTCTGACTGACAGAGAAACCGGTGGACCTAGAGATTTCAAATTTGGAGGATATATTGTTTGAGTGCTTTTGGGGTGCACAAAGAAGGTTTTGTTTTGAAATTTCTTTCCTAAAAGGGTAGCAAAGCTTGCACGCGGGCAAACCCGACGACGCAGCTAGAGTTAGGTAACACATTGAACATACAAATAATCTATACTTAAAATAAAGCAGTAAGTATCCTGTAAACAATCTGTACAATGAAGATAATTTAAAAAAAAAAGTCTAGGGTTCTAAAAATAGGCTATTGAACAAGAATCCATTCCAATATATAAAAGTGAAACGTTGCCTGTTTGTTTGTTTGTGGGGAGCTTTCACGTGAAAACGCCTGGAAGAATTTTGATGAAATTTGGAATGGAGAAAAAAAAAAGTTGTGAACATATCAGCTGTGGTGACTTCTTACCATGGTTATGTGGAGTCTGTGCTTCGATATAACGTAATGTTCTGGGGAAACTCCGTGGAAAAAGAAAGAGTATTTAAAGGCCAAAAGAAGTATATAAGGGCTATATGCAATTTGAAACAAGTAGACAGCTGTAAGTCACATTTTGTAAAACTAAATTTGTTAACGTTGCCAAGCTTGTACATACATGAAATTTCTGTCTCTGTTAGATGTAATTTAAGTTTGTTTGAGACACTTATTAGTAAACGACACTTAAATAAAATACGCTTTCCCCCAATAGAACGGCATAATTAAACAATAGCGTGTTTTGTATGGCCCCTCGTATTTACAACCACATTCCAAGAATAATTAGAGACAGTACTAGTATTAATATTATTAAATTTAAATTAAAGAAATTTTTAATCCAGAAGACATACTACAGTGTGAGAGATTATTTGGATGACAATTACGTGTGATATTTTCTATTGATTGAACCATATATTAATAAGAAATAAAATAATATGTTTGTTTCATATTTTTTTTAATATTATTATTATTGTTTTTGTTATGCCGACATGATCCAATGAAATTTATTTTTATATATATGTACGTGACTAAATTTATTAATTGTTTTAAATTACATCTGACTTTAATTTTCTGACATGCTATTTTTGTTTCTAAGACTGAATATTGTTATGTATTTTGTAATTTTAAGTTTTTATTGAATTTTAAATTTGTTTTTAGATTATGTTTACATTTTGGAATTATTGAATGCCTAAAAGGTTGAACGTAGCGAACTATGTATTATAATTTATTTTTTATTACCATTAACCACCTATGTTTACAATAAACGAATTTGATTTTGATTTGATTTGATTTGAGATAGCTTATACCCTGTAATAAAACATAGGATACTTTTTATCCAAAAAAGTAAAGGTAAATTGCAATTATCGGCAGGAAAACTGGAAAAATGTTGATTACTCGCTGCAACAAACGGTTGCCATGGAAATTAAATAACAAGTATGTAAAAAATTATCGACAGGAAAACTGGAAAAATGTTGATTACTCGCTGCAACAAACGGTTGCCATGGAAACTAAATAACAAGCATGTAAAAAGTTATCGACAGGAAAACTGGAAAAATGTGGATTACTCGCTGCAACAAACGGTTGCCATGTAATCTAAATAACAAGTATGTAAAAAATTATCGACAGGAAAACTGGAAAAATGTTGATTACTCGTTGCAGCAAACGGTTGCCATGGAATCTAAATAACAAGTATGTAAAAAATTATCGACAGGAAAACTGGAAAAATGTTGATTACTCGCTGCAGCAAACGGTTGCCATGGAATCTAAATAACAAGTATGTAAAAAATTATCGACAGGAAAACTGGAAAAATGTTGATTACTCGCTGCAACAAACGGTTGCCATGGAATCTAAATAACAAGTATGTAAAAAATTATCGACAGGAAAACTGGAAAAATGTTGATTACTCGCTGCAGCAAACGGTTGCCATGGAATCTAAATAACAAGTATGTAAAAAATTATCGACAGGAAAACTGGAAAAATGTTGATTACTCGCTGCAACAAACGGTTGCCATGGAAACTAAATAACAAGTATGTAAAAAATTATCGACAGGAAAACTGGAAAAATGTTGATTACTCGCTGCAACAAACGGTTGCCATGGAATCTAAATAACAAGTATGTAAAAAATTATCGACAGGAAAACTGGAAAAATGTTGATTACTCGCTGCAGCAAACGGTTGCCATGGATCTAAATAACAAGTATGTAAAAAATTATCGACAGGAAAACTGGAAAAATGTTGATTACTCGCTGCAACAAACGGTTGCCATGGAATCTAAATAACAAGTATGTAAAAAATTATCGACAGGAAAACTGGAAAAATGTTGATTACTCGCTGCAGCAAACGGTTGCCATGGAATCTAAATAACAAGTATGTAAAAAATTATCGACAGGAAAACTGGAAAAATGTTGATTACTCGCTGCAACAAACGGTTGCCATGGAATCTAAATAACAAGTATGTAAAAAATTATCGACAGGAAAACTGGAAAAATGTTGATTACTCGCTGCAGCAAACGGTTGCCATGGATCTAAATAACAAGTATGTAAAAAATTATCGACAGGAAAACTGGAAAAATGTTGATTACTCGCTGCAACAAACGGTTGCCATGGAATCTAAATAACAAGTATGTAAAAAATTATCGACAGGAAAACTGGAAAAATGTTGATTACTCGCTGCAGCAAACGGTTGCCATGGAATCTAAATAACAAGTATGTAAAAAATTATCGACAGGAAAACTGGAAAAATGTTGATTACTCGCTGCAGCAAACGGTTGCCATGGAATCTAAATAACAAGTATGTAAAAAATTATCGACAGGAAAACTGGAAAAATGTTGATTACTCGCTGCAACAAACGGTTGCCATGGAAACTAAATAACA